>JAECYW010000013.1:0-1200000 GCA_023014335.1 Galerina marginata | reverse complement strand
GCCTTTGGCTTGGTCTCGATCGGAGCCTCCAGTTGAGCATCAGGCTCCTCCCTGTGCTCGTCTTCTGACAGTACTGTTTTCGACTTCGACTTCGACACCGATGCTTTGCGTTTCCTCTTAGCACTACCACCTTCATCATCACCCTCTTTGTCCTTCCCTTCAGCCTTTGCCTTCCCTTTAACTTTCTTGGGAGTCACTTCTTTTGGCTCTGGCTCGGCCTGCACAACTTCAGAAGCTGGCGCATGACCCTGTAGAGCGAAGTTTATCTATGAAGGAATGGGGACTGCAAGTGTAACATACTAGAGAGTTTTGTTTATTCGAGTCTTTTGCCTTCGTCTTGCCCTTGCTAACAATTGGTTGAGGCTTGCCCTCGTCCTCGCCTACCGACTCCACTTTCGTTTGCTCCGGCTTGGATAACTTTCGTTTCTTCTTAGCACTGCCACTTTCCTCTTCCTCCTGTACTTCCTTCACCGCCTCTTTGGTTTTGGCTTTGGCTGTCCCTTTTTCTTTCTTTGGGGCCTCTGATTCCTCGTCCTCGTCCTCGGCTGCATTCGACTTCCTCTTCTTGGGTGACCTTTTAGGTTTGGCCTTGGATGTGGATTTCTTCTCTGTCCCTTTCTCATCTTCTGATGCAGGAGGGCTGTTGTCCTATGCAACCAAAAAGATGTCAAAACAGAGATATCGCAAGGTATGTGTCACTTTACTATAGCAACTTTTGTAGCAGCCTTGATTGGCCCTTTGTATTCCGACGCGTCGAGAGTTCCTGGATCCAACGAGAATTTCTTCTCTATCGCTTGCCGAATGAGACGTGGCGTGAGCTCCCTAAAGTGTGAAGTAATTAACGATATCTCTCGTTAGATTTGAATAGTCTCATAGACTGTAAACTCACTTGAGAGCATTCTTCTTCTTCGCATTCCATACCAGATTCTTTGCAGATCTTTCCAGTTCTGAGACAGGTGGAATGGGCATCGTGTTTTGGGCGTCAAACCAGGTTTGACGTTAAAGCAGGTGGTGAGTGGACTGACAATTGTTTACACGCTGTCAGTGCCAATTTACGCTGGTGTTGATCGGCACGAGCTCCCATAGATCAGGTGATGTGACGTAGCGTGTTCAATTACTCTCCAGTCACGCAGCTTTTGGCAGGCGACAGTAACTTGAGTAAAATAAGGTATGAAATTTGTTGGGTCAGATATAGATATCATGTTGATTGAGCAGGGTATGTGTAGGGCTGTACGAGATATAGCAAGGAGTGTGAAGATGACGGCAACGACGACGATAGTATGCTAAGGATATACGGGAAGAAGTAAGATGCAGAGCAGACCTGAGAGAATGGAAATCGGGTAGCTGGGGTTAATAGGAGGTCATCAAGTCATCACTAATGGTGTAGTAAGAATGTGAATAAAGCGAAAAGAAAAGTAAGAAGAAGAGGATGATAGAAAATATGCAAGAAAGGAGCGACAACAGGATATGAGTGTGCTGGGAGTCCGTCCAAGAGCCATGATCCATGAAGAACAACTGCATGATAGGAAACCATCTGAAGAAATGAAATGGATGACTATCACGGTGGTGGGTCGAGTTTTTGAGGTATCGAAGATGGAGTATCTTCACTCGTTCGGCGTCCCGCAGCCCGCATTAGTCTCCTCAATCTAGCCAATTCCTCTGACAGATGCCTACAAACAATTCGTCAACAAACTGCCCATAAAGAACGAAGAAAAAACCCACTTAGCTATCCTGTTCGCCTCATCGGTATTCCGACCCTCACTCTCCACTTCCCCCTTCATCGCCTCGATCTCCTTCGTCCAATAACTCTCCACCTCCTCCGCCTTTTTCCGGTCCTCCTCCTTCAGCTTCTTCACTTCCTCTCTACTCTCATTCGCCTTCTGCACCTGCTCCACCAGTTCGCGGTACATCTTGCCCACCCGCTGGGCTTCATTCTGGAGTTTCTCTTCGCGTTTACGCATTTCCTCCCGCAAGCGGTCCGTGTCTTGCTTCCACGACTCGGACATCCCCTTTAAGCCGTCCCGTAGTGTAATATATTCACGCTCAGACTTCTGTGATAGCGCTGTGGACTCAGAAAGAGCGGATTCCATCTCGCGTATGGTCTTCTTGGATGTCGAAGTTTCGGTTTTGAGCTGAGCCTTCAGAGCAGCCGCTTCAGCCTCTGCTTTTCGTGCCCGTTCTAGTACCTGGGGTAGCGCTTAGATTGGAGCTATCAAGGAATTCCGGCACGGTGCATACCTCCTGCAGCAGCCTCTCCTTCCTGGCGACCACGTTGTTCAGACCTTCGTTCTCCAACCGCAGTCGTTCTCTTCCCTCTTTCAGATCCTCTGTCTGCCGCGTTAGTTGGGCAACGCTCCTCTGTGACAACCGCAGTTGTTGCTTTGTGTTCTCCAACGCATTTCTAGCATTCACCACCCCCGTCTGTAAATCTGCTAGTACCTTGGTCGTACCACCGGGGGTAAGTGACAGGCGTTTGTTGGGAGATGGAGGCGGCTGAAGAGAGGACGATGATGCATCTGCTGGGTCGAGAGCGGATAATTTTGAGGGAGGCCGTGACGTGGCTCCTTCGTCGGCTAGGGCTCGGGCATTGCCTGTAAGTACATTGCAACAGAATCATGATGCTGAGACGAGAGCGCACGAATAATACAACAAAGATACCTACCTACAGATGACACTGGGATCCCTGGGGAAGGCATCGTAAGTGAGTGGAGTTGAGATAATATTTTTAGAGCAAGAAGAGAAGAACAGACGAGATAAAGTTCGCGTAGGACTTGGGCCGCGTTTATATGACGTGGGAGTTGCGGGGTAGTTCGATGGAATACCTTCTCGAATGCCATTCTCATCTCCTAGCTCGCGTTTTGGGATAGGTAAACTGGAGTCTGGGCCGGCTAAGCTGAGAAGAACATCATGGCTTGACCGGCGTTTCATCTTGGTCGATGTCTGGGAAGTGGTTGGCACAAAGGATGACGGAGGTGGGGAGGTCGACGACGATGCCGCCATTGTGTTATAATTGTCGTCTGTCAGTTCCGGGCCGTATGGGCGGGGACCACTGCGAACGATGCTCTCGAGTGAATTCAACTGCGCTTGCTGTTGTCTGATGTTGTGCTTCAAGGTGGACATCTGATTCCGCACAGCGACTAAATTAAGTATTATTGTCAGTCCCAAATGGGAGTACATAAAAACCTTGCCGGAAGAGGTGCTTACCTGGGTCGTCAAGCGAGAAAGACGGGCTGTGGGCGCGCAAAGACGTGCGCGACGACGGCCTGGAAACTGAGCGATCGCGTACGTTCTTGTATGGGGATAGATTGTTTTCTGCCGAATAGTTTGGTTGGTGGCCTAGAGGACTCGAAGACATTCACTGCGTTCCTGGATGAAAGAAAAAGAGTTGGATTGGGATGGAATCCGGCCGAGAAAGAAATGAGAGTGCAATATTAGTGGTCCCTTTCCGTGAAGATCGCGTCCGCCAGAGCTGCAGTGGAAATGACACCCTTTTCGAGTGCAGTCCTCCAGCCGTCGGTGATGGAGCTGAGCCAAGCGTATATGGTTTGCTCATGTTTTCTTCTGGTTGGTAGGGTCACGTGCACGTAATGTGGTCCGATCACTGGACGGACTTCCGACTTGTCCTTCCTGCCTCCGGACCTCAACTATCGAGTGTTGAGGACTTGCAGTGAACTGGAGATTGAGAAGTACGCCTTAATTCGTAACGTTTTATGCCAAAGTGGAACTGACGGGACGCATGGAAATTTGTTCCTCTTCTTTCATTATTGGCATCCTCGTCTCATCTTCGCCCGCAACTACCTTATTAAACAGCATAGGTCAGATATTGCGAAAAGGCGATTGTAATGCACTATTCGGCTTTCTTTTTCTTCTTTAATCAAACTCGGTCGCGCTCAACCAGCTTGTCTCAAAACGCGAGTTCTTGACCCACCTGTGACCCACTGGCACGCGGTGCCTGTCGCGCTGGTGAATTCTCACTGGTCCGGAATCAAATAGCTGCTGTGAGTCCATTACCCGTTTATAGCAACTCTTGTGGATCCCAGGTTTAATCAAAAGTCAAGAATCCTCGATAAAGATAGGTCACGGTCATCTGGCGACATTCAGGACCGTAGCCTACCTCAGAATAGCGATTTATGAGCAGAAGATCTGCGGAGTCTTCCTTTCTTCAGAGCAAGTTATTGGCAAAATGCGCCTGAAAGTACTTCGGGACTTCCCTGTCCTCAATCCACGTCTAAACGGCAATGACGGACCGCCATTTATTGTGTCTCCAGCTCA
Organism: Galerina marginata; assembly: GCA_023014335.1. Lineage (NCBI taxonomy): Eukaryota > Fungi > Basidiomycota > Agaricomycetes > Agaricales > Galerinaceae > Galerina > Galerina marginata. The sequence goes on along the minus strand of JAECYW010000013.1, from coordinate 1,195,728 downwards.
CGCTTTCCTGACATAGGATTTCGTTCGTCCTCGAAGCGTCATCTGGTTCTGATTGGCTCCATACTAATGCTTCTTCCAGACTGTAGCTGCATTGTTTCCCCCAAAAAATTATGTTATATAAAGGCCAGCGAACTATGTGGCAAAGCAAGTTTTAAGTGAAGATGCTCTGGCGTTTTCTCTCGTTTCTTGTCTTGTACGCCTTGTCGGCATTCGCCACATCCACTGGCCTCACGGACATCGTTACCTGGGATCCCCACTCTCTTTCACTTTTCGGACAGAGGGTTTTCATCCTTGCGGCAGAGATCCACCCATGGAGGCTGCCAGGCAACCCCGACCTCTGGGCAGACCTTTTCCAGAAAGTCAAGGCAAATGGTTTCAACACCGTATCTTTCTATGTGAACTGGGGCTTGCACTTCCCCTCTCCGACCACCAATGGGACCCATGGAGATTTCCAGCAGGGAACGATCCGAGATATCCAGCGATTTATTGACGAGGCGAAGAAGGCTGGTCTATGGATGATTGCTAGGTAACTATTTCTTCCTAGACGCTTACTACAATTTACCCAGTCTCGTAGACCAGGACCTTACGTCAGTGAGTCGCCCTCCTGAAGGAGACTAGATATACCATATTGAAGTTTTACAGACGGCGAAACCTCAGGTGGCGGATTCCCAGGTTGGGTCGGCAACATTGCTGGAAACCTTCGTGATAACAATCCGAACTATACACAAGGTTCGGAGAGCATGCATTGTCAAGACAGATCGACTGGTTCTCAGCTTACCTTTCATCGACAGCTTGGGTGCCGTACATGACCACGATGTCGAAAATTATAGCACAGAACCAAATCACTAATGGCGGACCAAGTGCGTGCAAGGACACACTGTGGCAGCACGGTATCTGACCTCGTCAATTAGTTATACTCGTCCAGGCAGAGAACGAATATAGCGCTAGCGCCAGTCACAATATTTATATGCAAGCAATCATCAATTTATACAGAGCTAACGGCATCGTCATCCGTAAGGGGCCAAATGTACTTGAACCAAACTCGACTACTTATTGCGGCTTTAGCTACCACCCACAACGACCAACATGCGGGTCTCAACGGAAATTTCTCGCCGGACAAAGGGGGCACACATGTCGACATATACTGGTAAGTATTATTATATCATGCCAAGCGAGGGGCCCTCATCAACCGAGCATCTTGCAGCGGAGATTCTTATCCTCAAGGAACATCTCGTTGGAGTCAAGTTCAGTCTGTCTATTACTCGCTTCATGTGCAAAATGCTCCCAGCAATCCCCTTTGCCTCGCCGAGGTGTGTCAATTTCTTGGAAAGTTGGAATAATTCTTACCTTTTTGAAAAGTTTGGAGGTGGCTTCCAAATTGCCTGGGCGGGTGCGGCTCGCGGAGGAACAGGATACGAGAAATACAGTAAGTCACAATTGTCTATATAGTAATCGACACATTGGTCTGACTGCTCGAACAGCTGATCCTGTCACTGGGCTCACAAATGCAGATTATGGTTGGTCATCCTCGCATTTATTACTTCTTTTGCCAATTTCTCTTCTAGAAAGTGTATTCTACAAAGAGAATTAGTGAGTCCAGCATTTTTTTCAACGGAGATGTTATTAGTAACCTATGGATCCAGTGCTCAAACTGCGACTATCCTAAGTGTGTGTTCATGACATTTACAAGGAAAGCATTTTCACTGACAACGTGCAACAGGCATATACAGTACGCTTATGCGCACCTCCTTACTCCTGTTCGATTTTCATGACTTGGACAGTGCTATTCGGAGGAACCAATTGGGGTCAAACGTTGGAACCGACTGTGTAAGCGCGACTCATAAAAGTGTTGCCCTTTATCAAAGCTGATGCTCTATAGGCAAACTTCATACGATTTCGGAGGAGGTAAGGGTGATCCTAAGTAGTACCGTCATCGAAGTACTAATTAATTCACAGGAATTAACGAGAACCGGGTTGCTCTAACAAAAATGAATGAGATGAGGATGCAAGGTTCGTTGGCCTCTGAGATTCCGAGCCTTGAAATTGAGAACTCAAGTTGACTGATATATCAGGTCTATTCCTGCGCGTTGCCCGTGATCTTCTCGGAGCCACTATGATCTCGAATGGCACGAATTATACAACTTCTAACCTCATCCACACTGCGGAACTGAGGAACTTGGACACTGGCGCTGGATTTTACTTTGTCCGGCATAATGATACGACGTTGGTTCTTTTTCATCTTGGACAATTATCCCTCAGATTGATGGAAAACACAAGGTCGACTGCTTTGGTGACAACTCAGCTGACTATCAAGACGTCTGCGGGCACACTTCGTGTTCCAACAAGCGGGGCTCTGACCTTCAACGGCCACGATAGCAAAATTCTAGTGACGGACTTTATGTTTGGACTTAACAAGATCAAGATTCTTTATTCGACTGCAGAGTAAGCAACTCCTCTCCTTTTTTACCTAACCTTGATAACTTATGGTGATATACAGGGTTATGACCTGGACAACGTGAGCTATTTAATCTCGTTGCCTCTGGATATACATCTTAGGTGCATTCCAACAGTATTGGTTCAACGGACTACATTGTGCTCTACGCAGAACCCGGTCAAACAGGAGAGACAGCAATAGAACTAGCAAGCCCTGTGCTGAACCTCTCTGCCTTCCCAAACGTTTCCTCCCGGTTTGCGAATGGCTTACTCACTCTCAACTATGCCGTTGGCGGTAGCCAGGCTATTTCAATACAGAATGGGAACGAAGCACTTGTTGTGCTTATTATGGACAAGGCCACTGCGTATACGTGGCATGCACCCATCCTTGCTGGCACAGGCACTTTTGGTAATTACTTCTCGATTGGAACGAATGATAGGTAATTGGAGAGACCGTATGCTCTCTTCTTGCCATTTCTTACCGTCGTCGATTATAGTGTTCTTGTCAGTGGACCGTATGTTGTACGGACAGCCGCGATTGTCGGGAACTCTCTGGCATTGGTATGTATAATTCAAAATGAACAACATTGCTCCGGCTCAATTAATCCAATGTAGACCGGAGACTTGAACGGAACAACCACCATCCAAGCCATCGTACCGTCTACCGTGCAGAAGATTACCTGGAACGCGTTGACTCTCTCTGGCTCGAGGAATAGCACAGGCTTCATAACTGCTACGGCGCAGAGTGTCACCGCTTCGCCAGCTATCCCACCTTTGCCCACCCTAACTAAGTGGAAAGTCGCCGGAAGGTGAGTGACTGATTAGTGGCATGAAAATGAGTCGGTGTTGATGATATCGACCATTCTGCCAGTCTTCCAGAAATCAGTCCAGATTTCGATGATTCTGACTTTGTCACTGCTGATCTGACCACCACAAACGTCCGCGTAAACTTTTTTCAATACGATAATCGTCACTAATCCACAAGGTTTATAGTATACCAATTTACCGCCTCTGGCAGGGGATCGCGTATTGTACTCCCAACAATATGGGTGGGTCACATCTTTCATGACTTGTTCGGAATTGAAGTGATCTGAGTGGATCTTAGGTTCTACGGAGGAAATCTCATCTGGCGTGGCCACTTCAACGCAACGGGGAAAGAAACAGGCATTACCACTACAGTGCAGTCCGGATTCGCAGGTGGTTATTCCGCTTGGTTGAATGGTGTATTCCTTGGTTCAAGTCAAGCAAGTCCAACCGTTAGTATGACGACTGATACATGGAACGTTACGACCTCCATGCTTCGCGTTGGTCGTGACAATGTCTTCGTTATACTGCAAGGTACGCTGTGTTTCTCTGCATCTGTATATATGGCTTACTGGAGCTTTACAGACCACATGGGGTGAGATTCTGGTTTTTAATTTGCTGTCCTCTGAAAAACTGAACCCCAATCCAGGATCGTGGAAACCAACAGTGAGTCTTAAACAAAACCTATCCGCCCAATCTGACCAAAATTCCAGCCAATAGCGGTAAAGAGCCTCGTGGTATCAGGGGTTTTGCGATTGTTGGCAGCACTGCCAAGTTCAGCCTCTGGAAGCTTCAAGGAAATCAAGTAGGCAGTCTACAAACATTTTTCACGACTTGCCCTCATTTTTAATCCAGGGTGGTGCTGCAAATGCCCCGGATACTTTCCGTGGTTACCTGAACGAAGGTGGACTCTATGCAGAACGGATCGGGGCTCATTTACCTGGCTTCCTCGACTCTTCATGGGCAAATGGTACCCCTCTCGTTGGCGGAGGGGTAAAAGGAGCAGGAGTAAACTTCTTCCGAACCACGTTTGATCTCGTATGTCTGACACCATATCCTGATGCTGCATGTTCTAATGGAGTTTGTTGGCAGAGAGTTCCTGCTGGAGTTGACATGCCAGTCCGGCTGTCTATTACGCCGAGTGCGATCACGTCCAATTTCAGAGCTCAGATTTATTTGAACGGATGGCAAGTCGGAAAGTATATTAATAACTATGGGTGAGCTTCCCTTAATTTTAGACCAGAGACGCGGCTAAATATTACTTGTAGCCCTCAAACACTTTTCGTCCTACCAGCAGGGTATGATATTTCCACTTGCTCCTACGGATTTACTGCTGAATAGGACCCAGAATCTTACGGCGGAATTCTACCAACACTCTTGGATTATCCCTTTGGTCCTTGGATGGGTCCGGCGCCAGCATTGCCGGCTTGTCCATCGTCTCCGATGGTGTCTTCTCGACCTCACTGGGATTCACAGACTTCGTGACACCCGATTATCCAGACCAAGTGAAGCTGCGTCCGGTGCCAACGTTTAATGCACCGATGTGACCTAGATTGTGGCATTTGGATTATGGCGTAATATGGAAACTAAAAACCGATACGTGTACGTATAGTACTACTTTCAGTAAAAATCATTGGTTTGCAATGTTCATGATAAATTGCACTGATATGAATTATGTATCTCTACTTCATACTCGATCAATTCAGACAGGCTAAGAATATACGGACGCAGATTGTCATGGTCGTTGAAACGTTAAGATCAAAAGCAACCATGGCCCATTATTCGTTAGATCACGTGCGGGTCATTTAGTCGCGTCACCCTCAACCCGTCACCCCTCCTTTTGTCTTCCCAACGCCAGCCAACGGCGTCCTCTCGCGTCGAGGACGCGTCTTTCCCCTCTCCTCATCTTTTTATAAGTATATATTGTCAAAATAATCCGAAATGGTCGCCCAATGCTCTATCTGTCTATCGAACTACAAGGACCCCGTCTGTCTACCTTGTGGTACACCAGACAGATTTTGTCGATCTCGCTTTATCTGATCTCTTTCTTCTTGTGTTCAGGACACCTCTATTGCAAGAAATGTCTTACAGACCATGTAAACGTGCCTACTAACAGAGAAATGACTTCAACTTGCCCTGATTGTCGGGCCACTTTCAACATTGGTACGGGTATTACTATAAGTGGCCCGATAGAGTTGACTTAATTCCAATGACGCGAATCCTACTCAGCTATTCCAGATGTGTGTCCTATATCATGTTCTCTGTTTTGGATGTTGACTCCTATTTCAGCTCACCTATCTCCCTCAAAAATACCACCAATTCATATCACACGCGGTTCGACGCGTCTTCGTCGATTTTGCACCAGATGCTGCTCTTCAGAAGAAGCTCAAACAAACGGAAAAGACACTCTTAATGAAGACTAGAGGAGAGGAGGCCCTCATGAAACGATGCGAATCGCTCACTGCGGCACTCGATGCTCACAGGACAGGAGAACGCGAGGCCACTGAACGGATCGAGGAGCTGGAGGAACAACTCATGGACCTTGACGGCGAGTCTTCTGACAAGATTACAGAACTCAACAAGCGATGTTATGAGCTGGAAGCCGAGAATTCTAGAACTCACAAGACAAACAAGGTCCTGCAGGGACAATTGGAAGCTCTGCGAAAGAGGTCAGGGCGTTCTTTCTTGCTCGTATCACAGCTGAAACAATCTCTTTTGCAGCCTGGAAGCATCAGAAGCTCGTCAGCGTACTCTGGAAAGAAATATGTTTGTTCGCCATCTAGACAGCGATCAATCCCGTGAAACTGCGCCACGTCTAATGCAAGGCTTTATTGGAGATGAACCTATACCAGTAGAACGGGTCGTCAGACCTTTACCCCGACGACGTATTATGCGAAGATCTCGCGATGAAGACACCTCTTCTCCAAGCATTGCCCCTCCCAAACGACCTCGTTTCTCGACTGAAAGGCCTCGCCTCACTTGGGATTAAGCAATGCGCTTGTGGCTAGTGAGCTTACCTTTTTTAATCTTATGTACACAGTCAAACTCATCCTCGTCGAACTTGTTTATAGCTTTTTTTTGGTGAATGGTTACCTCCGTTGTCCCTATCTGACTATTCCCTTATACACTCTCCTTGTTTTGTTAATCTTGGGCCCAACGCAATTTCAGGTCTCGAACCGCTTGAAATATCTTGATAATATTATCATAGAATATAACATGTAGTCGATTACCCTTAGAAATTAGAAATATGCGTTGACTGCTGCCATTTCATTACACAATTCGCTCAACATAAGATCAGAACTGGTTTCCAGTTACTTAAAAATCGTACAAAATGTCAGTATTTCACGGAGACTTAAGGTGAGCCATTGGAATATCGGCGTTGGTGGTTCGCCGCGGATGTCCAGAGGAACCCAGAAGTCCCTTAGCAGAGTACTCCAGAATCGAAGAAGTTGGCTGCAACCTTACGCGTTCTTCTTTTTCCGCCTCGTTCTTATATATAAGCAGGGTAATGACCCGACGATTTAGTTTAATTTCGACTAACTGTCCATCAAATATTTTCTACCTCCCGTAAGTCTTGCAAGATGTTACTGATCCACTGAAGTTGTTGTCAGGAGTCAGGGGTTTTCTGCTTTAACGCTGGGACGGCTACCAGAAGATCATTTGGGGATGTACGGCAAAGCAAGATTGCATATTCCGGTCAGATGTTGGGGTAAATAGGAAATGACCAGAACAGATTCGGAGGAAGGAACCCGGTAGTCTCGCAAGCGGCGCTGACGCAGACCAGAAGGGCGCCGGTCAGAGACTAGTAAATTCGAAGTTATTATCGAAGCTCTTGCGCGACTCTAGTGGCAATAAAGAGCCAGAAATCAAGGCCTCATGTAGGTGCAACGAAGCCCTCGAAGTCGAGAAACGCCAACAACTGTGCAAGACCTCCCTACCGTCGACGACTCGCAGTAGGAGCCAAGGCTGGTGAGTTCCAATTTCAGGAGGTAGTTCGGCTCCGGCACCGGTAAACCTACCCACCGTATCCCGGAGTACAATCATGCACCTCTTGACATATAAATCTTCTAAGTATACCCCAGGTAGTCCTACTCTACAACCACCACCCCCTTCCTCTTTCTTGGTTATATTTTCTTGAACAATGGCTGTGATTACAACGCCCATCACCGAGCTTTTTGGCATCAAGCACCCCATCCTGCTTGCTGGGTATGTCCTTTTTCTGTTGGTTTGTCGTCGCCATTGCGGTTTTCTGACGTTCTTCGAAGGATGAACGTGGCTGCTGGCCCCGAGCTTGCTGCTGCTGTTACGAATGCGGGTGGTCTAGGTGTTATTGGTGGTATTGGTTATACCCCAAAAATCCTTCGTCAGCAGGTGGGGCATATCTATCATACTCTCTTTCATTGCCGTCTATTTTTCTTTCTTTAAAGCCCTTGACTTGAATTGAGTATTAATTAACCAATCTTTATTCTAGATCCAACTGATCAAGAAGGACTTGAAGGACAAGAATGCGCCATTCGGTGTCGACTTACTCCTTCCTCAAGTCGGTGGAAGTGCTCGCAAGACCAATGTATGGTTCACCCGCCTTCTCCAAATTTGCCATGGATTTTGACCGTGCTATTATGTAGACCGACTACACAAAGGGACAGCTCCCGGAGCTTATCCAGGTTATCATCGAGGAGAAAGCGACACTGTTCGTCTCTGCCGTCGGTATTCCCCCCAAATGGGCCGTCGACGAGCTCCATAAAGCCGGCATCCTTGTCATGAACATGGTCGGCCACCCCAAACATGTGAAGAAAGCCCTCGAAGTAGGCGTTGATCTCATTTGCGCCCAGGCCGGTGAAGGAGGAGGCCACACCGGTGATATTCCCGCAAGTATCCTCATTCCGGCATGTGTGGATGCAGTGAAGGGCTACAAGTCCCCTTTGACCGGCAAGCCGGTGTATGTTATTGGTGCAGGTGCAGTCTTTGATGGGCGGGGTCTTGCTGCCAACCTGTCCTGGGGCGCTCAGGGTGTTTGTGAGTAACCAAATATTGCTTTGTTCACTGCTCTGTTGCTGACTTCACGGACGAAGGGGTCGGCACGCGTTTCGTCGCCTCTGTGGAGGCCGGTGCGCCCAAAATCCACAAGGAACTCGTCGTCAGCGCTGGCTTCGAGGACGTTGCTCGCACTATCATCTTTACCGGACGCCCCATGCGAGTGAGAAAGACCCCCTACGTCGCCAACTGGTACGTTCACTTTCTCTAAATAAATCAAGGTTACATTACTAATATCTCATTTTTGTAGGGAGGAGAACCGACAAAAAGAAATTAAGGAACTCACGTCCCAGGGTATCATCCCCGTCTACAAGGAGCTCGAGGAGCACCCGGAAAAGTCTATTGAAGCCAGGCCATGGCTGATGGGCAGCGTCTCCTCCATGATTAAGGAGGTCCTTCCAGCACAGACAATCGTCGACAGCATGGTTTCACAAGCTGCCGAGATCCTCCAACGTAACGGCCAGCTTGTGAAGGTCAGCCCGAAACTCTGAGAACATTTTTCGCCGAATGATCATTTATATACCATAAATACGTTGTATTCAAGTATGTAGTCTGTATTTAGGTACCTTGGATTTATATTTAATACCGTCTGAGGCTTCGTGGCTCCACATGCTCGGCGTTTGAATGTTGAGCTTTTTGTTCACTGAATAACGAAGGCAGGCGGCAGGGTGCATGCAGATCAAGATTGAACAAGATTGAATAATGAGTTCCGACCTGTCGCACCCTTTCGACCTACACCATCACGTCAGTAGAATAAACTCCTCATCCTCCTCCATCATCCACACACTGCCTTTATCACTCCGTGACTGAGAACCTTTACACAGCGCTTGACAATATACTCGAGTAGATGCCGGGCTTTCAGTCATACCGACTTTCAAGGTGGGCAAAATGAGCCGAACCCCCGAGGGATTAAGAAGGGATTTTTTGACCACCGTCATCGAGAGTAGGTGGCAGTTCTTTACATTGGATCAAGGGATGAGATCTCATCACAGCTAACAGAGCATCAAAGACGCTACCTAAGATGTCTCATGAGATTTTGGCCAAGTTTGCGTTCTCTTGTCAAACCCGAGACGTTGGTCACAATACGCTGCTGGTACTGTGCAACTAAGGCTGGGTTGGTTTTCTCAGTCTAGATAACGCTGTCCAAAACGGAAACGTCGTGGCTGGCGGTATGCACTGGCACGAGCGGCTATGGAGGCTGACATGGCGAAATAACTGTAATTTGAAGTGTCTCTAAAAGGAGCCCTGCGATTCTCGTTGCTCCTGTTACTTCCTTCCTCCGTTTCCTGGAACTTCAACAAAGCCAGCACACCCAATATGCGCTCCACACTCCTTCGTTTCGTCACTTTCGTTTCTATCCTGTCAACCGCCGTTGCTCAAACCGCGTATGCCAACGATTTCGTCGATCCGGACTACATTTTGGCCAAAAACTTTGGTGCTCATACCGGCCGAGCACAGGAGACCGTCATCGCATGGGCTAGACAACTCGCTGTGAAGGGACCGTGGTGTAAGTCCTGGCGATTGATCTACGCGACGATTTCTTGCTAACCATTTTTCAGCCGTCACGAGCAAGCCCTTCGCGCCTCCATCGGGAGACAAGCACGACTATTTGAGTTGGGCTCCCTAGTAAGATGCGTTTACGCGACTTTGCATTCGTTGACTAACCGCCTTCCGCTATGTAGCTGGTGGCCGGACTGCTCTGGCGTTGGTAATACAACCACGTTAACTGAACAACAAAGTATGTTGAGTCCCGTCCTCTTTGTCCCAAAATTCTTGCTGATGTTGTGCGAACAGTCTGGGTAACGTGCCCATACAAAAGTCGCGACGGACAGTTCAACCCAGATGCTCGCCTTGTCAACAACGTTGGAGATTTCCAGGATTTTTCGGAGGCTGTCTTTTACAACAGCATCGCATGGGCGTTGGGCACAGACGATAAGGCTACCTTCGAGGCTAACGCCGGTTTGTATCTCTCGAGTTCCACATTTCTCAAATTCTGTACGTACTAATTTAAACCATCGAAGTTCGTTTCCTCCGCACATGGTTCCTGGACCCGGATACGAAGATGACCCCACATCTGAAATACGCCCAGGTGCAACGGGGTCCTGGCTCGGAAACTGGAAGCCACACCGGTATTCTGTTCGTACATGTCCATAAAATACCTTGTCGTTTACTGACAAAGCTGTGCCGATCATAGCGACCTCAAAGGTGTGGCCAAGATCACCACTGCTATCCTCATTCTTCGCAAAGGCGGCAGCTCCGCCTGGACGGCCGATCTCGACAAACAGATGATAGCTTGGACGAAAGAGTATACGACTTGGCTTGAGTCCTCGACAGGAATCGACGAAAGCAAGGCAACAAAGTAGGTGAATCAATCTCGTTCCCTTGCAGCCACTGACGAATCTCTTGCAGCAATCATGGAACTTTCTACTACAATCAATTGGCCGCCCTCAAGATCCTTGCAAACGATCTCACTGGCGCCAAGGAAAGTACCGACGCCTACTTTGATGGTTTATACATGGACCAAATCGCTGCGAACGGAGACCAGGTAGGCTACTCCACCTAAAGGCACTCCGCAAGACTGACTCGAATTTATGCAGCCGCTCGAATCGCTCCGTACCCGTCCATACCATTACCGCGCGTACAACCTTGCGGCGATGATTGTAAGTACCGGCCCTGATCGTTGACCCCTGTACTCAATTGACTCCCCCCAATAGACCAACGCGCGCCTCGCGAAATACGCCGACCGATCCTCCACCGTCTGGAACAAAACCACCAAAGCTGGCGGCACCATCAAGTCCGCCCTCGACTACGCTATGACCATCTCGGCATCCGCAAGCAACGAGAGCAGGTATGCCTCCGAGATCTACCCGAACGTCGCAGCCGTTGCCTCGGTCCACGGAGACGCGGAAGGAAAGTACCTCGCGTTCTTGAAGGTTGCATATCCTGGTGTTATGATCGAACCTTTTATTCTGTGGAATCAGCCATTTGCGCAGAACGATGCTTCAGGAGTGGTCAGTTCTCCCTCACCCAAAGTTAAGCAGGCGACTTCGAATTCGACTTTGACGGGCAAGAATGGCAATGCAAATAGCGCTATTACTTCGAGAATGAGAGGCGTCTCGACTACGCTGGCTTTGGTGTCAACTGGGGTTCTTTGTGCTTTTGCCAGCCTTCTCTAAGGGCAGGTGCTTATATCATTTTGTCATTTTTGTAGGAGTTATTTACAGTGTCAATTATGACGTGCAAGCCTGCAGTGATACTGAACTAAATATATACTTTACATCTGGCTCATCGGAAAGATTTACAACAAACTAGACATCGACACTTCAACGTAAGTGTCGCACATTGTATCAATATTGTCCTCCACACTGTGTTCATTGGTCTGTCCCATCAAAAACATCCTGTCACCGACTAGAGTGAAGTGCCTAAGATCTATGTTAAGATCAAAGACATTCTGGCCAATCCGAAGACAGACAACTTCGTTGTTTGGGAATACAGAGTATCGCCAAAGTTCGGGTACCAAGTAACCATTGTGGGGTATCCAGGCACATATAAGGACTGACAACGGGTCAAAGTTACAAGTGCAATACCAGTGAACTTCCTTCGGAAGGGCCTCTTTGGGGTCAGCCATGTGGAAAAAGTTGTCGTTTGAGGTCAAGAAGTAAAAAATGTTGTCGCCTTGAAAGTCGACTTTCTAGATATATAATAACAGTGGTCAAAAATACAGCACTTTCGTGACTAGTGACTAATATAAGACACTACTCACAGCTGTCTCAGTCTTGCGGCCTGGCAGTAGCAGTATCATCATGCCATCGTGCAAGGAGAGAGCATTCCCGAAAACTTGATCCTTAACATTGTAGGGGTATGGCGCATCAAGGGCTGCCCACTTGCATCTATTCGGAACTGCCAGTGGAAATTCAACAATGCTATATGATTTGTGGTGGGACCAGTTAGCTCCAAATCGTTTAATGCCACCAAAGATATAGAGCTTTTTGTTGGCTGCAACAAGGACAGGGTTTATGCGGGGTACTGGAGGAGGATATTCATCCTCAAACTCGACATCCCACCATTCCTTTCGTTCTGGATCAATGGCAATAAGGGTGGAAGACGGCTTGTGAGCCTTCCGCGGGTTGTGCCCACCGAATAAAAAGACGAACGAGCAGCCGCCAACCTCCATTAAAGTTAGACCGGCCCCAGAGAGCGCCGGCAGGCGCTTCTTCACTCGTACCTGTACCTCAGAATCGGGATCGCCACGCATGATGTACATCAGAGAATTCTACCATTCCAAACATAAATAAGCTGAGAAATATCAACCAGAGCCGCGAGAACCAACCGTCAAATTCGTAAACTTCATGTTCTTGGTGTCGCAGACATGAAAGTCGGGCTTGGGCAAGTCGGGCTTATGGCCGGGAGCCAAGCCGCCATAAATGTAGATTTTTCCTGTACGAGGATCTGGAAGAGTCTCGGTTAGATCTGCGAGTTGTGGGTATTCTCCTCCCAGCTTTTTTGGTATCCAAGCACTGGTGGTAGTCACAGATCGGTTGGCTGGCCCATGTTGAACTTCGACTTCGTAAGGTTTTTTGCGAGCTTTGGAAGTTGCAGATGTTTGTGTTCTTGGCATTATACGACCCAAAGCAGTGTAGAGCGACAAGTTATTTGGCTGACAATCGACTTCGATTCGAGGATCAAAATTTTTAAAGAAGGCCAGGAGGAAGGCAGTCAGGAAAGTGGACTGCCATGCATAATTGTTGAACAGGATAAGACTCATCAAGGAAAAAATCTTACATTGTAGCTGTTTTTGTAAGTTCAACAAGTTCGACCTTCGTCCACACTGGCAGGGTGAAAAAGTGGAAGGAAGGTTAGACTCGAAAGGAAGAACGGGATGTTGGACTTCGGCAAACACCGTCCTTGCGGGCACAGACGGAAACTTAAAGCTCCAACCCAAAGTCATCCTCGTCATTTACATGCACGGAGAGTTCCTCGAAGTTCAGTGCACCAAAAATAAATGGCGCGCTGAATACCTCTCGAAAATTCTCTGTGTTGCTCCTGGAGAAAAAGAGGTCATTGGCCCTATTCAGAGTAGGCCATTTGAGCGCCCATTTGAACTTACCTTGGGAGCTGATTTGGAACGCGGGTGGAGTCACTGTGTGACCTAGGGTTGGGTTGAGTCGCAGTTTGAACCGATTGCGGGTGCCGAAGGTTCGGATCATTTAAAATTGCCGAGCCTCGGCGGGAAAACGCATTTGAAAAAGTGTGCGGGCAAATCAGCCAAATGAACGCACGATCGTCGATCAGAGTTAATTTCTGCCTTTCAAATTCCGCTGATCTTTGTGCTGTCACATCCCTCGTCACCCACGTCCAAATCAACTGCACAAATGAACGACAAATGAAGCTCAGGTGACGACTAAATGGCCTACTCTGAAGAGCCCTATTGAGAGCTATGCTAAGGCGAGGCTATTTGGAAGAAACCGGATGACATCCATTTGGATCGACTGCTGCCCCAGTTCCAGAGGTTCCTTTTTCCAACGGTAAGCGCTTAGCAGCTCTACCATTCTGCAATGTACCCTACCACAAAATCCAGGTACATCCAATGTTGGGTTCAACGTCACTGAATGCGCGACCTTCAATCTTAAATAATTCTAGGACAGCCGATTCTGTTTACCGCCCGTAGAGGTTATAAGTGCACCGTTCTCTAAGACGAGTGAGTTTCGGTTTCCGACTTGTTTCAAAAATCAACGTCGACATGACGTCAATTCCGACCTTTCTTTAAATATCATGTTCATCCGCAACATCTCCTTTCTGGCCATAGGCTTTGGTATACTCCTCCTACCTTACGATTCGGCAAAGGAATATCTTCGTCTATTCCATCAGAATTGGTGCAGCAACATGATAAACTCTGAAAAACCAGGGATATCTGGAAGATGGCTTCAAAACACAGTTACATCTCTCTACACACCGGAGTCGGCTCCTGCCAAGGAAGGATCTGCATTCAAGACACTCTTCTCCTCCGCCTTTTCTGAAAACGCGGAGATCTTCGTTAATCACGAAAAAACAACCTTGGAAAGTTTCCAGGAAGAACTCATGACGGCCAACTTCGCAAGCTCGGGGACCACGATCGATTGGAAGGAGCTGTTTGAGGTTCCCCCGAATACAGAAGGAGCAACTGAAGCGCAGGTACATTCAAACCCTTAACCTTAAAAGTGAGGAGTAACCATTGTTATACTCGATCTTAGGGCGGAATCGTAGCTGGCGTCTTCGTCGTGACGCGGTTCTCGAAATACCTCATTCGTGCGGCACCTGCTCAGAGATTAAATTACAATGCCTTCAGTGCCAAGTACGTTGTGGCCAGACATGTTATGTGTGCATAGATATATATTAAACACCCGTATTCAGGATCAAACAAGACAAGTCTACCCAGCCGGGTGTCGAAGGACAAAATCAGCTTCGAATTATTCAGCTGTTCATCACCTCTCTCTATAAATCTCCGCCTATCAATCTAGTGTCTATCCCCCATGAATGAGAAAACAGTACGCCGTGTCCAAGCCTCTAAAACCAGTTTACCAGGCGGGGGTAATCCTGTAATAAAAGTTACAATAAATATCGGCGGCAAACTTTCACACCATCTCGAAAGTCAAAAGGGATACAAGTTTGAAATTTATTTATCTTCTCTCCGATGAGCAAGACCGAATGAATTTCTGCAATGGCAGGTGACCGGTGGCCTGTAGGGCATTGCCTCCTCTCTGACAAAATTGTCAAGGCTTACGATCCGAGAATGTTGAGGTCTGTCGGCTTGCCGACCACGAGAAATTGTGCAATTCAACTTGAATTCAACCTGAATCAACGAGGTACGATGGTGCTATTTCACAGAGTGGTATTGGTTGGGTGCTAATGCTTGGTAAACTGGACAGAATGCCTCAACAACTTATTAACTGTTTCGATGTGTTTTTGATAAACAGTGTCCAGATTGAACCAGCGCTAATGCACCTTACTATTTATCGCCACTGTTTTTGGTGAATTGCGAACACTTCGGAAACGGGTCCCGACAAACAAATTTGATTTTCTTCATCAATTCATTATGTAACCTTGACGATCCCTCTCAGGCTAAATGGCGGGACTTCACTCCGTCATTACCTTGTCTTTTGCTTTGGTGTACCATTTCGTGGATACTTCACCTGTAGACTCAACCTCCTGGCTACAAATCGCTCCTTGACAGGAGTTCAAAAAGTACAGGGTGGGGTTGCTTCAGGCTCTCGAAAGCTTGACACTTGTGTTTTTTGTCATGGTCCCAGGTCTGACGCTTCAATGGCCCTTGATGTTAGATGAATATGCCAAAAAAGCTATGCAAGGGCTTGTCCATTTCTCTTATGGTATACACACAATACCACCCTGCCTTGCTCCACAAACGGTTTGCTTGCAGAAGCACGGCTCTGGACACGGATCTCTCAGCTTAACAATGCCAGATGGAGCGTACCTCGATGTGCCTCGTCCGCAGAGGTTTGACAGGACGATAACTTGACAACGCAGATATGCCTTTGCATAAAAGCATTCACCTTCACCCATCTTATTCGCTTGGCCTTCACGCTTTCCCTCCCTCCTTTTCTTTCGAGTCAGATTCTCCGCGTTCTGGGGAATTTTGAGCTTTGAGATTGCCTTTCTTTTCAATTTGTCGAGCTGGCTCCTATCATGGTTCGATCTATCGTGTCACTTCTACTTTCGCTTCTATTTCTATCGGTGGCCGGCCTTCCCCTCAAAACTACAACGGCCTTTGAGAGGCGTGCTGTTGATCAGGGTTTGTATTCTACTGTGTTCTTCGTATTTGCGGCGCTCACAAACAACTTCTAACAGCTACTTTTGACGATCTCGTATTCTATCTGAAATACGCATTTTCTGCTTATGGAGGACAATGTGCACGCCCGAACGGGAATACGCTAGTGCAACAGGCAAGAACAGACCCACTTTTTGTGACATAGATTATCTCATATGGGTGTGTAGATTGACGACCGAAAGACTGACACCCAGGGTTTTATTGCTCGGGATGACAGCAAGAAAGAAATTGTAGTGGCCATGCGCGGAACGTATGTTATACTCCAATGAATTAATAGACGACGATTTTGACAGCCTTGGAAAGTTCGTCTCTTCAGGATTTCCGCACTGATAGGGATATAACCCTCGTTCCCTTTCAATCACCCGGCGTCAACCCACCAGGTAAGCCGTATATGTTCGTTTTCTAACCATGCAACTTAAACCGCCTTCGCTCAGCTGGGGCACAGGCACACCGTGGTTTTTTGACTGCGTAAGTTGGTGGACGGTATCAACAGCTTGTTCGGCTAAAATTATGTTGCACAGGTGGAATGCCGTTGCACCTCAAATTATCGCTACAGTCAAATCACAACTGAAGGCCAATCCAGATTATACAATCGCAACCACTGGACATTCCTTGGGCGGTGGACTATCTAGTTTAGCGGGGTATGCTTCTCTTTTCTAAGGTCAGCTACAGTTTATCCTGAAATCAATCCGCAGAATCTCTATGCAACAAAACTTCCCCAACACGTGCGTAAACGGAATCTGGTCCTGTACTCGAATTTATAAGCGAACAGTACGGTTCACATGTTCACTTATGGCCAACCGAGGACGGGAAATGCGGAGTATGCAAATTTTATTAACAAACAATTTGGTGAAAATGCTTTGCGCAGTGCGTTTTATTGTGTTGATCTTTCGCGTTTAATTGAGCCAAAACCTCTACCTGTAACCTCAAAAGGTGTTCACACCAACGATGGGTATGGAAGTTACTGCTCGTTTGTCTTCATTACTGAAACCTGAAGCAGAGTGCCGACTATCATCCCTGCGAGCGCGAATGGATACCGCCACCACGGTCTGTACTCCTCTGAGCTTGATTGTTGGCCATCACTGCCTTACACATGGGAATGTCCTTTTCTGAATAGGCATTGAATTCTTCCAGAATCCGGACCCTGCATCTGCAGCTACGACAAAGAAATGTGATTCGAGTGGGGAGGACCCTACTTGCTCTGCTGCCATCGCATCTAAAGGAATAAATGCAGCGCATCTTACCGTTCGTGCAATCCCGTTAACTTGATGACTATTTATCTGATGTTGTGCTGCCAGTATTTCAATATTAAACTCGGTACATTGTTCTGCAGCTAGACGCACGTTTCTTTTTTGCAGTACGTATACAGTACTGTCTTCTCCATTTCTCTTCCACGGCCCTTGGCTAAGGACACTATCTGAGGACATTGATTCCAAAACTGACTTTGTAAATACATGAGATCCTGTTGTCGTCAATTGTAATTTATTTCACCCCACAAATTTCTGCCTGCTTCTACATTTTCAACGCCGAATTCCACTCAATCTGCACCCAGTCAATTTCGTGGGAAGTCCGCCTAAATAAGCTCCGAGCGTCTATTATTGGATCAACGTGTTGACCCTGATATCGATCCCAGAACTTGCTTTTGAATCAATGAATGATCCTCCAACGCTTCATCTTCAGCATTCACAGGAGGCAATAGTATAGTCACGTTCGCAGAGATGGATCAACATGAAGTCGATGAAGTTACTCCGATAGTTCTGCAGTACGTTTATCAATCAACTGACTCAGCATACGAGCAGCTCCGAGTCATCCACTGACATTGTCGTTTGCAGTGACCAGAGCGCCAACGTGCAAGAAGATGTGCCCATCCAATCGCCTCAAGCAGTGGTATTGAAGAATGAAGACCTGCTCGAATTGATATTTTCCTTCTTCGATCCAGAAGCCTTTTTCGACGATATCTGGGCTATGGACCCTTCGACGCGAGGAGCCCTTTTTTCTGCTTGCTTGACGTGTAGATCATTCTTAAAACCCGCGTCAAATCTTCTATGGAGGATGATGTCATCTTTCCTGCCCATATTTAAAATCGTCCCCGCATTTACGAAAGTAAACGATGTCCATGTAGGTTCAACTTAAATCCTGAATTCACAGTCTAATTTTAATGACTTGTAGACCTTGGCCGGCATTATCCAACCGGAACATTTGGATAGACTGGAAATGTATACCAAAAAGATACGGTTTCTATACATCAAGGCATTTCAGGATTCAATTGCAGGCCATGTCCTTTTTCGATTCACACATCTACCCAATCGCACTCTATTCCCTGCTCTCAGAATGCTTCACATCCCCTCTCTAACGCTTGATTTTTACAGGAACGTTGAAAATTTCAATGTCCTGTTCCTTGCTCACGGCACCGCCCTTACGACGATTACATTGGGAGGAATAAATTCGTCTAGCGAAGGCTTTGCGGCCTCTTTCTTATCCGCTCTTTCTCAAAAAGCGACCTCTATTCAGGAGATTATTCTATCAGGACGCCTAACCCTGGATACCCTCATCTTCATACACCAGTTTCATCGACTCCAGAGTCTGAATCTCACTTTTGATGGTTCGATCGTTCAATCCGAGTTCATTCAATATTGCAGTGATTTAAATGCTCTCACACATTTGGTGATCCATTTAAATGCAGCATCTACCTTTGATGGCTCCGCGTTGGCCGGGAGAAGCAGGATTCGAGGCTTTGATACTCTTCAGGAATTGCGCATGAGCGGGTTCCCAGCCGAAACCTCCAAAATCCTAGAGTCGATTGACCAAGCACGTTCGTTGAAGGTCATTATACTCAGGTCTTCCTTATCGTGGCCGCAGAACAACTCCTCCATTTCTATGTCCATCGCGTTATGCATCAAGGAATGCTGTCGCATTTCGCCATCACTTCTTCGACTTTCAGTAGATATGGGGAAAAGCAAAATGGTCGTCCTCCCCGAATATTCCCTTCAGCCTCTTGTGGGCATCAAAAACCTGCGTATCCTCGAACTGATCGGAGTATCTCTGGCTATCAACGACGACGATATAAGCGGTCTCTGCGAAAATAATAATTGGCAGAATCTCCGATACCTCAGGCTGCCGCCCTCCACCGAAAGCCGCAGCCCCTCACTATCAAGTCTTCTTACTCTCGCAAGGAATTGTCCCAACTTACGCACCCTTATTATTCCCATCGACCTGAAGCTACACGACCATATTTCGTTACAAAATGAAAGATGGATACCTCGCTCCCCACACGACCTCGAACACCTTTCAATCATCAAGTTGCCTATCAACAATACCAACACCATGATTATGGGTATTGCAGTATCGCGATTTCTTGAATACCACTTCCCGACCATCAAGGACGCCAAGTTGTTCAGCGACATGCAAGGGGATTCCGAATGGTGGAAGGGAGTCAGAGCCATGGTGACAGAATTTCAGTCAATTAGAGAAGAAGCTGTCTCAGAGCTTGGTAAGTACAACAAGTAAAAATTCCACCATTTACCGACACACTGCACCGGCCATCGGGTACGATATCTTGGTCCGAGATAGCTGTTGTCGAACTTGGCTGTTGTCGAACTTGTACTAATTATCAGCCACAAAGGACTTCGTATTCGGTCAAAGTCGGGTCAAGAACAGGATTAACCAAATGAGTCACCAGTCGGTAGGACAATCTCTGCGCTACACGATTCTGAGCTGATTTACCACCTTCCAAGTTCCAACCTTGTGTACCGGCGATCACACTCTTCTCTACCATGTATCTGGTCTCGATGTGGCTAATAACATCGTAACGGATTCCCAAAGTAATACTAGCTTGACAATGGAGAAGCTATTTGATCTCGAGCGCTGAGCGTCAATGCGTCAGTGAAGTGGGGACAAATTACCCCCTCGTTCACTGGCAAGAGGACGCCTTCACTGAGCTCAATTCTTGTGATTTATTTAACCACACTTAATGACCCTGTCATTGCGTCAGGTTCGTTCACGATCATCTCCCGGTGGCTGCCAAGATAGTGTCTCTACGAATCCAAAGGTATCGATGCCAGCGGGCCCTATACTAAACTCCTCCCTGTGAACACTGTGCCTTGCCGGAGTTTGTCGACAGTTAGTATTTATTTGCCTGACCGGTGCTCAGTTTTTTCAGGTGGCTCCAAGTGTCGATCCTTTGGACGGATGACATGACGATTGCAGGGGTATAATATTGCTTGAAAGCGCCCTCCACACTCTCACCCCCTTGCTGGCCTTTACAGCGGCTGAGCATTTATTATGGCGTGGTGCTTGCATACCATTTCTCCCAGGTCCTTCCTTGAATCTCTGTGAAGATTGAAAGGCCGTCCAATTTCAATGGATTCAGAGTCTGCAGCCATCCTAGCAAGCCAAAAGCTAGCTCATAGCCTTTTGGTCTGGAGAGGTGAGTATCCCGTAGAAAACTGTTTCATGGCCTAACAGTTTACCTACATCTGTCCATCCAGCTTGTCTCACTTTTGTACACCTGCTAGCCATAGTCTCGTCAGCCTTTCGAATCCACAGGCGGATAAAGACACGCCAATTCTGGATAGACGATCACTTTGCAACGCTGACCCTCATCTTCGATTGCATATATTTTCCTACTCTTTGGCTTCGGCAGCTGAAAAGCCCTGGTGTGTGGAACCTATTGTTGATAATAACGAATCTTCCTCATTGACAGAGGATATCAGTATCACAGGTTTTCACTTCCTGGTTGTCGCTCATTGGATTTACTCTTGTGATATGGTAAAATTCTACTTCTACATGCTAATCGCGTGCTCATACCGCTCTCTCGATCCTTCAGGTGTGCCCGCATCAGTCTCGCGCTTTCTATCGCTCGAGTCATCCCACCAAGACAACCCATGCGTTTTGCTTGCGTATGCGTTGCCTGCCTCTTCGGTGCTTTTTGTATCGGAGGTCTGATTCAGGTTTGTATTGCATGTGGTGAGAATGGTGCAGCTTGGCCCAGATACTTTCCATATCAATGTCCATTGAAGGCTGCATTTGGAATCACTCGCGTCTGTAGTAAGCTGGGTCGTCTAAATTGCCCGACTCAAGATAGGTTCTCTAATCATTTACCAGCCGATGTGTTTAGTGATATTTTATTGGTTGGGATGCCACTTTGGACATTTTACCGCCACCTCAAGCTGCCAGTTACCACCCGCCGACTCGTCAAAGCATGCTTTGCAGCCAGTATCTTGACGGGCCTTTCAAGTCTTCTCTCATCGATCATTCTATTCAATCACGATGGATCAGATTCGAAGGTTAGAGAGGCGGAAACCAGTTTCCTAGCTTCCGTGATGGCTCATCTTATGGTCTGTTTATCCTATGCCTTCCCTCAGCAGTTTAATTCATTTCTATTTGGCGTAATAACAGGCATCCACGTCATTCCTGGTTTGCAATACCCTTGTCGTCGTGACCTCTCTTTACCGCTTCTTTCGGGCTGAGGAGCCGGTTGCGGCTGTTGGAGATCCCCAACCAGTCATCTTGAATCCAATCTCCAGGACAGACGCTAGGGAGGTAACTTCAGACACTTCAAGTACTAACTCGGACTCCAGCCATCAGGGAACAGTTTTTTCTTCTGTCATTGATGGTTTCGCTCCAGACCAGAGACAAGAAATTACTTCTGCGTCTGATAGCTATCATCTCGAGTTGACTGAAATTTACGAGTCTCGGTTTAGTGATGCTTAGTCTTAACCGACCCAAGAGGTCGAACGGTTAACTTGTAGTAGCCTAGAATCCTGATATGATTGTGGTTGTATCAAAACTGAAATATTTTGTATAGGTAGCACCTTATAGCACTCGCAAAAGAGATTATGTATTGTGGTCTTTACCTGGGCTGTACTCTTGTGCTGGTACTCGAGTAGGTATATCGGCCCGGATTTTCTCACGAGCTTGAACCTCTTTCCACGTTTTCACCACCGTTTCGGCACGCCCGTTCAACTCTTTCCTGTCCAATGCGAATTCCGTATCCGCTAATGCTACGAAGCCACATGAGCCTCTGCAACTCAAAGAAGCCCCAGAACATTGAAGAACATTTCTCAAATGGCGGCTTATTCACCATCTTGATGCTGACTGATCCATGTGGCATGGATTGACTCGGACTCGGGTACTACTTAAGTACTTGCCTATTCAAGGTCGGATTGCGTGTGTACACCGCCATCAGAATCGACCTCACTTGCCCTATGTCGAATACTCCAAACAACCCGATCTCCATAAACGTAGCCTTTCGTGGCCAGAACCATATTCTTTCCTTATTGCCAGATAGCCCGCTCGCTGAGTTACACGCTCGGCTAGAGGAATTGACAGAAGTACCTCCGTCTCTTCAAAAACTACTTTACAAGGGCAAGAAGCCCTCCACGATTAGCGATGCAACTCTCGGGCAAGCAGGCATCAAGGATGGCATTAAAATCCAGATGCTAGGATCCACGGACAAGGAGTTGGATGGAATGAAGGCGGTAGAGAGCGAAAACCAAAGAAGAGAGAGAATAATGAGGGACCGTGCTTTGAAGGCGCCCGTGAAGGTGTTTAGCTAAAACATGCACAATACCATCTACTGACTCTTGGACAATTTCAAGCTGCGTTCTACAGGATCAGACCCCATATCATCTTTCTCGTCGTCGTCTTCGACTTCCATTCAATATCGTTTCCATGATATGAAAGCACTGGAACACTTGCCCAATCCCGCTTCTGCCCTGGCTCTTCTGAGGAGGTTATCAGAGGATTCAGCCATCAAACATGTTATGCAGCAGCACAAATTTACTGTTGGATTGTTAACGGAACTTGCGCCGCACGAACACCCGGAACTGCTTGGCTTGAATGAGAATGCAGGCCAGGCTATTAAGCTACGCCTAAGAACAGACAAGTATGATGGCTTCCGCCTCTATAGTGAAGTGAGGCGTGTTCTTTGCCATGAATTGACCCATAATGTCTGGGGAGATCATGACGAAAATGTGAGTAGATATAATTCGGATTCCTATTTGGCATTTAGATCAACTAATCATTCATTGTAGTTTAAAGCTCTAAACTCAAGGCTCAACCGCGAAGTGGCGGAATTTGAACGCTCCGTTAAGGATGGTACTCACCATCTCTCAGGTGGGCCTTCTTACGACGTATACCAGCCTTCATCAGACCTAGAGGGAGAAGCTCGAGTTTATACATTGGGAGGTGGGGTCTCTAGTTCAGGGCCACTCGCTAATGAAACTCAAGAAGAACGTCGACGGAGAGTGCTCGAGGCAACAATGAACCGGTTGCGCAAAGAGGAAGAAGAGATTGAACATTCATGCGGAACAAGTAATTCGACATCAACATGAAAGATATTCTTGTTTTTTTTTCTGTTTTTTTATGGACAATCTAGGCTTGTATTCTATCGTATAGACATCTATGCCTGTAATATACTCGAGTACCTATATTTATGAAATGTTGTCTCCATTGGTGTGCAATCGAGTTGATTCCGCATAATTACCATAATAGGAGAACCAATTAGTGACATCCAGGGTCTTTGTTGAAACTTGAACTTGAACTTAAACTTCCAACTCGTTACTCCAGAGTCATCTTTCTGATTCTTCGACTTCCTTAGGTCTGCACAAATAACACTACCTATCATCCAAGCATGAAACAGTCTACTTTGAATTTCTCTTCCGCGAAACGCGTGGGCTCAAGCAACACAGTGAAGTCAAAAACCTCCTCTTCCAAAGCTCCTCAGGATATAGAAGTCTCCTCAGCAAAGTCAGCGAAACCCAACGACTTGGAGAAGAGCTATGACGATATTATTCTAGCTGATAGGGACAAAGAAGAAACTTTAGACGAGGGAAAGGCGAATGTGGACGCCCAACCTAAGCCTGATTCCAAAAAATCAGAAACGGCATCTGTGGGACGTGCGACACGCTCTGCGTCAAACAAGGCAACGACAACACTAAAGAAACCCCTCCATGCTCTCGAAGAGTCTGAAGCTGAGAAGGCAAGCCACCGCCAGCAGTCCACTACACTGCCCGAAGATGGCGTTAAGAAAGCCACAGTAGCCACACAGAAGGAAGATGTGGCAGATCTTCCTGAACTCAATGTAATGGATCCAAAATTTAGAAAGATTTACGCAGAAGTAAAGGAGAAGATGGGAGGTCTACCTGCTAGTAAGTTGTCCAGCTGTTTTCTTGGTTGGGATGTGAGAGTTGATTGCTGCTATCTTTCTTAGTTCATGGCGAAAAGCAAAACAGGATACACGAAATACTTCGTGTTTTCGACAAGTGAGCCTGGTCTATATCTGTCTTCCCTATGCTAAACTGGCATCCAGCTCCTACGAGTATGGCCCATGTGTGGGTATTTCCCGACGTGACCGATGGGATCGCGCTCAAGCTCTTGGCTTGAACCCACCGAAAGAAGTATGTCATCCTCGTCCGCTCCATAAAGAATATGTGCATTAATGGTGTTTCGCAGATCAACGACATCCTCAACACAAAGGAGGGGACAACACTGACCGAGTACTCACAATCCGTGTTCTATGGTGAAGTCTGAAATTTCGAATTAGTAGCGTGTGGTCTCGTGGTCGTTATTATTGGTACTAGAGTAGTAAGAGTCTTCAATCCTACTCAATCATTCGCCTATTTATAACTTGACTATTTTTGTTCAGTCTCGCTTCATCTATTATTCCTACGTTGCCATATACATTATTTCTCGACGGACAAGCGAAATGCCGACCAGTGATGCCTCTTCTTCAACGCCATTAATACCTAAATCCCAGTCATCAGGTTCGTCTTGTCTAATGTCATGAAAGTGAACTGCATCGGTTTGAAATCAGTGGAACACCGTGAACATTAATGTCCTCGTATGGTGATGATGCAGCAGCGAAGTGTCACCGTTTATCCTTTCTTCAATGTTCCCCTTGGGTACATCGCTTCTGAATGGAGTTGTGTTGTTGAATTTGGCTCATGTTCATTTGAAACAACCCACGGAAGGGGCAGATCAATATAGGCCATGTGAGGTGGTATTAACCGACGTAATGCGGAAGGTCTCGCTAGAACCACAGCACCCAAGGGCTCACCACCCAAAGAAGGTAATTTGTGCACTTGCACGCGAGGGCGAGGTCGCGACCGTGGCAAACCCGACTCCGTGTTTGGTGCTACTGGAGATGAAAGGTACGTAATATTTCCTCCTAACGGATTTCTATGCTCATGCAGAGTGACATCGGAAACATCAAGGGTTGCTTCGTCAAGGATGAATGGTTGCCTTAATAAGTATTCGCCGGGTAGCGCAATGCGATGATTGTGGCATATAAGTAAAGCCGCTCCTTGGAACACATGTACGCTTTCAAGATTTGATACCCCTGGGCCCTATAGCCTTCTTGCAACTTGCAAGTTAATCACCACCTCCCATTGTCTTCGAAGATGCCTACTGCCACTGCAAAGGAAAGCGAGGTCGATGTGCTAATTGTTGGCGCAGGTCCTGCTGGGCTCATGGCCGGTAATGCGCTGGCGAGAAATGGCGTTAATGTTCGCATTATTGATCAGAGGTGCGCAGTAGCATCGAACATCGTCCGTTTTCCAAATTTTCATTCGACTTTGCAAGACCAGACAAGGTTGCTGCAGGCCAAGCCGATGGTATCCAACCTAGAACGATAGAAGTTTTTCAGGTACGTTCATCTCATTCCAATGATACTGAGTCTCTAAATGTTTTGGCAGAGCTATGGACTAGCAGACAGGTTGCTGAAGGAAGGAAATCAAATGCATATGGCTGTAAGTTAGAGGTCACAGAAATACATCCAGCCGCTTATCGTACAAACATTCAGGCTTTCTACAATCCGAGCCCCGATGGTGGGATCGAGGTCCGTTCGGTGAATCATGTAGCGGCACTTTCCTGATGACACTGCTAGCTCACGGACCGCGTTCCTGATGTCACGGCAGAATCTGCTCGATATCCATTTGAAGTGATTTGGTTTCCACTTCAATCTGCCCAGAAATCGAGAATCTGAATGGCGAGAAAATAGGTCACTCTGCATCAAGGTGCCATCGAAAGTATATTTTCGGACTCTATGCGTAGCTTTGGGTTGGAAGTCAGCAGGCCAGTGGTTCCAACGTCCATACACCTTTCAGATGATGAATCGGATCTGAACGACCCCCATGCTCATCCAATCCGAGTTGAGCCGCTATCAAGTTTCTGATGCGCAGTGATCTTACGATTAATTCTAGGTGGTGTTACAACACCTAAAGCCAAACAACCAGGCAGAAACTGAAATCGTCCACGCCAGGTTTGTCATCGGCGCTGATGGTGAGTCACGAAGAGATATTTCTAGGCAGAGTGGCCTTCCATATCTGCTTAGGTGCCCATTCTTGGGTGAGGAAGTCATTTGGCATCGAAATGGAAGGGGAACAAACCGACTACATATGGGGTGTTGTTGATCTAAAACCAGACACCAACTTCCCAGACATCCGTAACAAATGTGCTATCCACTCTAATAATGGATCGTGCATGATAATTCCGAGGGAGGCCGATAAAGTTCGCCTATACATCCAATTGGACAGCAAAAGCCCCCATGTCACGAGTAATGGAAGGATTGATAAAGAGAAACTACATCCACACTATCTTCTTGAGGTTCGGGACTATCCATTGAAAAGTTCCTTATTACTGAAATTTCTTTTCTATTTTGTAGAAGGCTCGAAAGACACTCCAGCCATATTGTATTCATACACCGGAAAAGTTTGACTGGTGGACCATTTATATCAGTATGTTCAGCACTGTATATTCATTAACCCAGGCTAAGATCGATGGCCTTAGTTGGACAGAGGGTAGCGTCGCAATTTTCCGTCAAAGACCGCATTTTTATTGTTGGAGACGCATGTCATACCCATTCGCCTAAAGCCGGTACAATTTTCTTCGTTTTTTAAAATGTTTTGACCCTTATTTGATTCAAGGCCAGGGAATGAATGCGAGCATGAATGACAGCCACAACCTAGGTATGCTCCATTTGCATTTTCTTCTGTTTTGAAGTAATAAACGATTATTTAGCCTGGAAATTGACCCACGTGCTGAAAGGGTGGGCAAAGATATCATTACTTAAGACGGTATTAATATTTGCCTCTCTGATGTTATATGAACTAAAACCCAGGTGCTACCTAGTACGAATTTGAGCGAAGAAAGTACGCTCAAGATCTGATCAATTTTGACAAACAATTTGCAAAGCTTTTCTCCGGAAAACCTCGAACAGAAGCTTGTCAAGACGGTGTTTCGCATGAAGACTTCTTGAAGTGAGTTGAAGCCTCTCGTCCTGGAACACTTTCTTAACTCTGATGCGTATAGGATATTCCAGGCATTTGGCGGATTCACGAGTGGGATCGGTATACACTACGCCGAATCTTCCCTCACCAACCCGAAGCATCAAACTAGCGCCAAAAACCTCATTGTTGGACAGCGGATTCTGCCACAGATCTTCCTGAGAGCAGCAGATTCGAGACCTGTCGAAATCCAGGACTTGCTGCCTTCTGATGCTCGGTTCAAAGTCCTCGTTTTCACAGGCAATTCCTCTAATCTCGAGCAACTAAAGAAAACTTGGACTGTTTCGAAGGAGCTGGACAAATTATTTTCAAATGTGGCTGCTGGAAGGGCGATGTTCGATATCCTCACCATCAGCTCAGCAACCAAGGCAGAAGTTCGGTACAACGATCTTCCCAAGCCCCTCTGGTCTCATTGGTCCAAGTGTGTCTTCACATTGTCGAGACTATCTTTACATTGACCAATACTTTACTTGCAGGGTGCTTATTGATGACGCCGACGTGAAAGGCGCTCAAGGAGGCGACGGGTATCGCAAATACGGTGTCGGTTCAGATGGCGCTACAGTCATCATACGTCCGGATGGTTATGTCGGTATGATTGCGCCTCTCGACCGAGTCCAAGACCTGGAGGCGTATTTTAGTGGGTTCGCCGGGATATAGAGCAGAGATATGACAAGAGACAGAATGAGAATAAGAATGAATATTGTACAGTGAATGTAATATTGTAACCGTAGTAAAACATAAAATAAGGATTTGTTTATCCTCTAAAACATAAATAAAACCAACAAGGAAACGCAGGTTGAGAAAGACACCGAGGCAATAATCATCTATCCCTTCCATCCTTTCCCAATTGGCGGCGCATCAGCACTGTTAATAGGCACTCTCCGAGGGCCAGTGCCAGCTACCGGAGGCCCAGGTTTCGTCGACATTTTTGCGCGGGTTGCTCCTGCAGCAGACGACGCAGTAGATGCCTTGACCACTGCCTTAATCGATGTCTTCGTTGGGGCTCCTGCCGTTGCGGTTGTGGTCGTAGGAGAGACCTTGCGGCCGGTCATCGTCTCGGCTGGACCCGCTGGAGAAACCTTGCCCGACTTTCCTGACAAATTCCTGGCTTTGGCTTTGGCGTTGCTGTTCTCCTTTTCGCCTACGGCCGAAGTACGCGCACGAGGGGCAGTTTCTGCTCTGGCTTTTCCTTTCTCTGCTGCTGTATAGGGTTTCTTAGCAGCCTCTGGGTCGGGGTGGAACACGCGTCCACGGCCAAGGACAGGCGCGACGTTGGGTTCAACCTTCTTTTCTTGGAGTGGCGTATCAGGCGGAGATTCCACACCCAACTGAGCGGCGAGCGACATTTGAGGTTCTTCACGGGGTTCAGGCGCCTGAGCTGCACCGGGAGGGAAAAGCGTGTTGCCGTACCCCAAGCCGCCGTCGTCCGGTTCTTCCATGACGGGGTCTAAAGGCCCAGACATAGGCGACAGCGAGTCTTCGAAGTCAGATAGCGCCATATTAGGGTGAGGGCTCATAGGCGAATCGCCGAGCATGAGAATTCGGCTGAGCGGACTGGGTTTGGCGGGCGAGTACGCGTGAATCATGCGCTGTGCGAATGGCTTTGCTACAGGGAAGGGGCGGCGAGGAGGCGGAGGCGTGGATTGGGCTGAAAGACGAGTTGATCCTGACGACGAGTCAGAGGATGAAGGGGGCGAAGAGTCGGCGGATTCTCCACTGGAACTTGAATTTGAACTTTCAGGTGTTGTGCTTTGAGGGGGCGAGTTGGGCAGTGCCGAAGGAAGGGCTGGTTTTGTAGGCAATGATGCGCGAGGAGATGGAGGCGGCAATACAAAAGACGTTGGAAGAAGAGAGGTGGGTGGTGGTGCCAGGGATTTCATGGAAGGTATCGAGGGGAATGAAGGAGCAGGAATAGGAGGCA
This sequence comes from Galerina marginata, assembly GCA_023014335.1. Taxonomy (NCBI): domain Eukaryota; kingdom Fungi; phylum Basidiomycota; class Agaricomycetes; order Agaricales; family Galerinaceae; genus Galerina; species Galerina marginata. The sequence continues at coordinate 1,166,429 of JAECYW010000013.1, read as the reverse complement.
TGAATTCTGTTTCGTAAGAAACGACCATTTTGAGGGGCGACAGCGAGATTCGCGATACACGATGGGCTTTACGTCCGCTTCCGGCTTTGCCGACTGCAATATTCCTTGCTGGAGATCTTCGAGGCAACTTATAGGGTGAGTTGTGCGGAGATTTGTGGGGCGATTTCTTAGGCGTGAGTCGAAGTGTTTCTGAAGGTGGTTTATTGGACAACGCTGGCGCTGGGGTTGGCGGAAGGTCCGCTAGCATCTGCTCAACTTGCCATGCACGTTTTTCATCCAAAAACTTGAAACGCTCCGCCTGTAATGGGACAATTAAATCATCAGGAAATACCACGGATTTTGGAGAAACCAGCTAACCTCCAGTGAAGCTTTCTCCTTGCCAAATCTGATAGCAGCTTCGGTGAATTTCTGACGTTCCAGATCGAGTTCTTTTCGGAGGATGTCTAGTCTTTCCTTTGCTTCGTCCTTCAAAGGTGCTGACATCAGCTCTATACTCATTTCCCCGATTTCCCCTGTCGCTATTCTGTGATCTTCAGCAAATTTATCAAACATGGTCTGGGTGTCGGTCAAGCGAGCAGTGTTCTGCTTCTGAGTATGCGCTAGAAGGGTTGGGGTAAGTATATTAAGAATACTACCCGCAAGATGTACCTACCGAGTTCATCTCTAAGAGCCGTGATTACTCCTTGAAGCCGTTCTATTTCTCCATCAGGTATTTGTGGGGAGGGATTGTTCGTGGTTAATGTTGCTGAGGATTTAAAAATCTCTGTCAGGTTTTCGCGCAACTTGCTGAGGATACTATCCAGACTCTCGCTCGCAGCATTAGGTGGAGCCAGTGGGAATAAAGTTGTAAGAGTAAATGGGACAGGCTTTTCCATACAATTAGCGATCCTGTGTGGATGACTTTATAGTTAGGACATACCTCTTCCGGACTCTGATCGCCTGGTAATAAGCATTTGGCATGATGCAAAATAGACTGCACTTCGTTAATAGTTCGTAAGACCAGTTTTCGCAAAAGCAAGTTCTCGTCATTGAGGCTGAACCGCGCTTGTTCTGCCTGTTCCAGTGCTATTTCGAGGAAACCTTGGCCCTTGCCAAGGACTTCTGTTCCTTCCACGACAGCAACGTTGGCGCAGCGCATTCCACTGGATGTAGAAGACAGTTTCGTCTGTGCATCGGAGATCTTCTGCCATTTCTCCATGACCCGTTCGACTTCTTTCTCCTTCTTCTTTATCTCTGCCTGGTGTGTTGCTCGAACACCTTGAAGTGAAGTTCTTGTGCGTTGGAGTTCTGCAGACGTTTGTTTGTGTGCATTTTCAGACGCCTGTAGAGACTTTACTGCGGTGCTATAAAAGCAACGTGAATGTACTTCTTGGTAAACATAAGTCGGTAAACGTACGCGAGTCGTGATTTATGGAGATTCATTTCCCGCTCTGCATTGGCACTCTGCTCTGTCGCTTTGCGGTACATTGAGACCATTCTCTCGTGGTCATAAGACAAAGTTCGAAGTTTCGTTGTCAATTCCTCTGTTCGCTTCATGTCCTCCTGCAGGATTTACAGATGTCATGCGTGTCGAACTGCATTGCTAAAACAACCTACCACTCGTTGACCTAGTAGGGCTAAAAGACATTTGACAACTCGAGCAGAATTATCGTTCGAGATACCATCCAGTGACAGGCCGGGTGAAGGAATGAAACCATGGGCTACAAGCTGAGCATTGAGGAACTCCAAGCTGGATGTCGAATCAATTGAGGATTCATAGGTGGCATTAAAGAACGGAGAATTGAGGCCTGACAGAGATGGTGAGCTGAACTCCCAGTGCACGAGCTTCCTGGGTGTTTCTGTCATGACTGGAATGTTGAGAACCTTCTCAACGACTCGAGCGACCGTTGGATGAGGTTGTGTTCGTCGCGTCGCTCACGTGGTCGTTCCAAGTGTCCCAATCAAAGCCAAACAAGGCCGATTAGGGTTCTCCGAAACCAGTGAATCAAATTATCTTGCTCGTTGTACTTACAGAATTATGGCAATGACCTGCAGCTCCAGCAAAACCAAGTCTATCGCCCAGCCATGACCACGGTAAGTGACTCCTATGATTCTCACTCTCACTAGTACGGCATTAATCCATGTTTTCACGACTCTCCCTTAAGGCCTATCATGGATGTGACCGTGACTAATCCATATCCGGACCGTGGATACGGATTGGATATGGGTAAAAATCCACGGACTGGCACAGATATGGGTTCATCCATTTGAGTCCACTTGTTCGAAATCAGTTTTTTTTACTTGTATCGGGTAGAGGTCTGTTATAGCTTCCCATTAGTGAAGAAAAAAGTAAAGAAAATGTCTTACTTGAGGTGCAGTGGACCAATAAGTGCTATGACCTTAACTAATATAATATTAGTAAAGCTTACAAATTAAATATTTCCCTCAACTAACTCCGAGTGCGGTAGGTCGTGACTTTCTGCTCGGCAACTCAACGGCTTCAGGCCGAGAAACAATGTTAACGTTCCAACACCCTCAAATGTAGCACAATAAATACAAAAATTGGACATTCAGTGCGTATTGGTTGTCATAGTATAATAAGAAGTTTGGCTAGAGAAACCTTTAGTTTTACGCCGACAAGAAGGTTTACAAATAATTTATCCGTGGGACCCGCAGATAAGTCACGGGCAAATCCATATCCAATCCGTCACGTGGATACGGGTCGGGTTGGATTGGGACCCGTGTTTACGTAATCCATGGCAGGCCTTACTCTCCCTTGAAGATATGACCCAAGCTCTAAAAGACGGGAGGCCTGCACTGCAAAATATCTTACTATCAAAGGAGTCAACAGAACTCGATTCAAGGACATCAACAAAAGCTGGGAATTGCGCACATTCCCTTTCCCTACCTATCTGTTATGTAAACTCTTTCTTCAAGACTGCGAGTTGATGCGTACCGGTAGCTGACCCTCCGACGGTGCGACCCGGTTATCTTTGTTGTAGGAACAAAAGCTAGCACATGACATGTTGCCTTCGAACAGTGGGAGGAGCGACCGATCCTACTGAAACCCTTCCAGCTCAACCCTCTAGAGTTTGTGCATTCACTTTAGACAATAAATGTGCGTGGATTGAAGGAACAGGGAGACAGGCAACATGAATTGAGATAGAAAGGAATAGAATGTTCGCGACCTAAAGGCGTGTACAGACATGATGATTAGGCAAAATGTTCGTGTGTGTGTGATAAGTCCTTGGAAAAAAATACATAGTTACAAGTTTGCAGCAAATGGACAGAAATGCTGGCTATCGCAGACTCTTCTTCAATCGTAATAATCATCGTCGTCGGCGCTCCACTTATTCTCGATTTCATCATCGTTCTGGGCGTCTGCCTCGTCTGCCTCTTCCGCCTCTTCGTTCTCCTCGGCCGCGTTTGCGCTGGTACCAGCAGTTGCCTCAACCTTCGGCACAGCGGAACCACCTGCTTTCGCCGGTTGCGTCTCGGCAGCCTGAGGCTCTTCCTCGAACCCACGCATGCGGCCAATGAACGACGGTTCTTTCTTTTTGCTCCGTCTTGTCTTACGTGTGGTCGTAAATCCGTCGCCGTCGACTTCACCTTCACCGTTCTCGACAGGATTTCCCCAGCCGTCGACTTCGGCGCTTTGGCCCCAATTATGACCTGAAAAATAATAAGGAACTGTTGAGGAGTACGGAAAATGGCAGAAGCTTACCTCCTCTCCCTCTCCACATCCCATTGCCTCTTCCCCTTCCCCTTCCCCTACCTTTCCCGCGCGATCTCTGCGCCGCCCACTGCTCCTCCCTCTTCTTCCTCTCCTGCTCTCTCACAAGACGCGCCATATCTCGACAAATACCCTTCTTGCATGCGATATTATGCGTCGGGCAGATCAACTCTGGCGGGCGTTCGTTCGCATCTTCCACCCAAAGGTCTTCCCAAGTGGTCGTTTCAGGGGTCCATTCCTGTGCATCCCCATCGCCGTGGGCCATGGGCTCCCCGCGCCAGTCGACGTCGACGTCGGGCACGCCGGATGGCCCGCTCACGCCTCCCTCGGCCTGCGCTCCCCCTACTGTCAACGGCCTGTCGCCCCAGCTGTTGGAATCAGACACTTCCACCTGCCAATCTGCAGGCTCTTCATCCGCGTCACCCGATCCTAAGGTCAACGCCATGTCGCCCCAGCTATTGGAAGCTGAAGGCTCCGTGTTCCAGTCCTCCATTGGCGAGTCGCCCCATTTAGAAGAGGTAGACGGTTCCGCGCTTCGACCCTTCTGATTCTGGCCATGTGTCGCAGGCTTTCGACTCTTATCACCAGCCTGGCCGCCAGCGGCCTTGCCTCCACGACTGCCCCAAGCCTGACCTTGCCCCGCTGACGCAGGCTTACCATTCTTCCCCTCGACACCTTTGCCCTTATTCTTACCCTGCTCTCCGTTGCCCAGGCCAGGCGGCGGCGCACCCCAATAGTCCACTTGCGCTTTGGTCTCCCACGGACTGAGGATCTCGTTCTCCAGACGCTCGAGCGCTTCGTCTTCACCCTCGAAGCCCACCTCAGCAACAGCGACGGAGGTCGTCGGGATATCGACGGGCTCGTCGCTCCATATGAGCTTCCCTTCCGGCTGTTTGCCCTTCTTTGCGGGTTCTGCAAGCGTCACGCGTTGACCGGCAGGTTTCGCGCCGTTTTGAGGCGCTTTGCCTTTGTCCTTCTTTGGAGCGATGTCGGGTTGAGCATCTGTGCAGTAAATTAGAAAAAGATCGTGGTTACTGTGAAGAAACTGGGTACAAACGTGATTTGTTCGCGGGCGGGGCACTTGCAGACACAGGAGAAAGAGCCGAAGGCTGGCCCCATGGTGAGGCTGGCGCGACAGCAGCAGGCTGACCCCACGGAGACGCAGGTGTAAGGGGAGCATTCTGTGTCCACGGCGAGTTATTTCCAGATGAGGACGTGGAGGTGGCTTTGGGGGGTCCCTCGGAAGGTGGGATTTTGAGCGCTTTGGCCCCTAAGAAGGAGTGTTAAAAATTGGAATTATAGAAAGCGTTGGAAGAGGTTTAGACGAACATGCGTTTACGGGACCCTGAGGTGCCGGTTCGGCCAACGAGGCAGAGGGTGCGGACTGGACTGGAGCCCAGGAAGGTTTGGACGACTTGGTCTCTGGCGCGGTGAACGTCTTCAAAGGGACAGGCTTCCCCCCTGAGAACCAAGTAAATAAATCATCTAGTAAATTCCCAGGATGAAAATATTATACGCACAAGCACTCTTCGACTGGGCTATGACCGGGGGTGATCTGACACCAGCGGGCCTGCCGTTGACGCCATTTCCTACGAAGTGACTATGTGAGCGTCCAATCTACACAACCGGGAAATATGCTCGTTCAACCTAAACCTGTGACCGGGCTAGGGCCAGCCGACTGGGGAGAGAGCGCGGACGGGCTCTGGACGGATGAGGTACGCGACATTGGTGGACCGTTTCGTTTGCTCGTGTCGATCGTCGGCAGCTTTTTCGTCCAGGCGTTGCTGAGGCCTGCGTAGGTGGTCGGACTTTCGACCTGTTTTTCGACCCATTTCGAGGAGCCGACGACTGGAGGGGGTGTGAGCTTGGAGAATGGATGGGAGGAGAAAGAAGAAAGGGACGTACCTGGAAGATGGTTACGCGGTGGAGGAGGTTTCGCCTCGACTGGAAGGGGACGGCAGAGTGGCTTGTTGGTCCTGTCTTCGACTGGGACTGCGCACCAGTGGGTGGCTGGGTATGGTTGTTTTATACGTCTTTTAAGAAAAAAATAGAACAATCAGCGATCCACGGAACAGCAGGGGATCAAAGTAGCGTCATCATTACCCCTTCCCAGGCGCCCAATCCTTGAACCATTTATTCTTCACAGGAAGCACCTTCCAACCTTTGAGTGCGATGCAAATTACGCGTAAGCGCCGGTAGTCAAAGCAAAACATTGCTCACACACCATCTTTCTGCGCGTCACGTCCTTTCGCGTAGAAGCTGTGAAAAACTTGAGAGACGCTTTGCTTCTCCTCGTCGCTTGGCTCTTTGAGCATATCGGCCCAGCGGTGCTCGCCCAAGAAATTGCCGTGGTCGGTGTACGCCTTTGAGATCTCGAGCAAGATCATACCACGAGCCTGGGGACGAACTCGCCATTAGGATTTTGGGACATCGGAGGGAAATGGAGACCACCTTGGGTTTATGATGGATCGCCCAGAGGTGATTGAGCCCAATGCATTCGGCGACCCACATCGCGCAATGCATTTGCTCTTCCTCGATGATCCAGTTCGCGTTGAGGGGGTAGGGCTGGTAGACGGTAAAGTACCTTGCATCCTCGACGATTTCTGGGGACTTTGGGCGTTTCACCATGGTTGGGAGCTAGCGTAGGGTTCGGGACAAAGGGTTAAAAACGCGTCGTGATGAGTGTGGCTTCAATCGAGCCTTTATGTATCTCAAATTCCTGGGGCGGAAAGTTACTTGTTTCTACGGAATTCTTTCACCTTCTTTGAAATACCTGTTCGGCAAGCCGAAGAAGCCTGTCGCAGGGCAGCGATATACGAAACAATGAAACGGGTGGCTGCAAGGGTTTAAACAAGGTTCAAATGCAGCAATATTCAGAGTTAAACTTTATTGTGGGTGGCTGGGATCAGATAAAGGCGATAATCACGGCGAACTGTTATTAATGGATTTTGTACACACAAGAACAGGAGAAAACCCCATAAGTACAATACACGTCATAAAGGAACTACACGGTCACCAACGTCTAGGCCACCAGGTTGGGTGAGATATTTTTATAGACCATGCGAATCGAAGGTCGACGGTCAATTGAACGGGCGGATTCGAAGGCATTTAATCTGGGCGAGAGGACCACAGTCGCTGGAGGCGTCGAGTCATTGACCTCGCCATGTGAATGAAACGTGTCCATGATGAACAACGGGAGTGACTTGGAGAAGAGGGAACGAATAAAGACTCCGATCCTAACCCGACGGTTTGGTTTTCCATAGAGGTTGACGGTCCTATGACAGTATTGTGGGACATAACCTCCAAACGAAACCAGGTGCGCGCCTTTCGAGGAAGAATGAAAAGCAAAAGGGCCCATTCCGAACAGGTCGGCCATCGACTTGGCAGAAGAGATGGCATTCACGACCCTTTGTCATAGCCGTAGCTAGGGTTGAGATTAAACTCGTCATTGTTCACAGACAGGACGCCTTTGTGGGGGTACTGATCGGTCATGTGTATGCGACGTAGATGTTGGTATAAAGAACTGAGGGAAATGCAAGTAAAAAGATAGCAAGAGCTGAATCAGTGATGAGGGAGATGAAAGAGAAAGGATGTGGTTAGGTAATCAAGCACTCTCTAATCTGGACACCGCCGTTCCGCTGATTCACATCCTTCCACCGACTTGCAATCGCTCTCTGGCAGCGCAGTGACTGTGCCATATCCGCAATCTCATGCCTGGGGTTGCCCTCCTGCCCAATAACCCGCCAGGGAACACTCCCTTCTCCACATCTCACTCCAGTAAGTGGATGTCTCCTACATACAACAACCTCCACCAAAAGCCTTCCACCACCCCAGCTGCGCAAAATGGCGCTCACCGCTACTACGGCGACATGTCCGTCGCAGAGATCAAGACAAGAGCAAAGGAAGGCGTCGGCAAAGAAGCCCGCGGCGTTTCCGCCATTACTCTCATCAAGACAGCCCGGACACAGATTCTGTCGGCAAAGGAGTACGAAGCCAAGGGTGATCTGAGGTCTGCATTTGGTTCGTATATCAAGGCTGCGACGCTTGCGAAGATGACGATGGATTCGCCCGAGTACGTCCAGGAGTCCAAGGGCAAAGGTGGTGTCGTTCGGAAGGAATTGAACGACTTTCTCGAGGTGCGTCTAACCCTTCATTCCAGCCGAAATTGAAACCTAACATGTGTCATTGTCACATTCCAGAGCGATGGCCGTGATATTAGTTCTCGAGTCAGCGCAGTGGAAGAGAAATTGAAGGCCATTGAAAGGGCTCAGGCTGCGTAAGTTTTCTATATTTAATACTGTCGGGCAACACCACTGAAGACCATCCACACAGCGAAAACAAAGACGCCCAACCTGTCGGAGGATCAATCGCAGATCGACTTCGAGCTCTACAAGACAACGGTCTATCTCTAGGACAGACCAAGATACGAGAGACGAACCTCCCGACCCCTCCTGTGTCTCCACGGAACTTTTCATCTGCCTCCCAATTCAACACCCCACTCACTGCTCCGGCGATCCTTCCTTCGACCTCCTCATCCAGCCAATCGATTCATGCATTCGTCTCTCCGTCAAGCCTGGGTCCTCCGTCACCTTCCTCCACACCCTCTTCTTCTCCGCCAAACAACTCTCTCCTGAATAATTACGACCTCTCCGGCTTTAATCAGGCGTTTCCTTCAATCGATGAACTTGACGAGGATCCAGCATTCTCCCTCCCTTCCGTGCCCACCGGCGTTGGCAACCCTCCTCCGACCAAGCCCTACGGTAAAGAGCTCCGGAACGGAGGCGAACACCCTCCTGGTTCTCCACTGGCCACTTTCCGGAATTTCACGGTGCCAATCGAACGTCCCTCAAGCACACCAATCACACCGACTAACAACAATTTCTCAAGTCGACCTCCGTCTCCTAATAGATCAACGATACCTCACAAACCCTCTGGTCTCTCAAACGGCATAAGTGCCGGCCCGTCAAAACCAAAAAGCCCTATACCCGACAGAAAAAATATCGCTTTTCCGAAAGATTTATTATCTTACATCCGCGATCACAACGTGCTGCTCATCGACGTCAGAAATCGGGTGGATTTTGATCGGGAACATATCAAGGCCAATGCGGTTGTTTGCATTGAACCGTCAGTTCTGCTGCGAGAAGGGTAAGTTCAGCCATCTGTTTATCGCCATCCCGGATATCTTTAAATACGAGATTGTCTCTGCAGCGTCACAGCCGAAACCTTGGAAAATTCAATGGTGGTCGGACCACGGCAAGAGTCCATTTTATTCGGCAATCGGGACAAGTTCGACCTGGTGGCATTTTACGACAGCTCCTCGACGTCGTTCGGCACTGAGTTCTCGCCCCTGTCTGTGCTAGTGCGCGTCATGTACGAGCAAGCGTTCAGAAAACCACTCAAGCGCATCCCGATGATGCTCATCGGCGGAATAGAAGCTTGGAAGAAAGACCTGAACGAGACAGACATTGTGCGAGGGTCGTCGTACATGGAGATCCAGCGGCCTATCCCGACAATGGGCGGTTCCAGTTCTCTTTTGGGGTCCTCAAGTCCGACGGCTAACTCATTTGCCAACGGTTCGACTGTAGCTGCCAATCACCCAAGTCAGGTACACGAGGTCTGGACACCGCCTACGCCTCGACAGCGGCCAGATGGTCTTGCGCACAAGGCTTCGTTTGGCGAACATCGCGTCACTACGTCTTTGGATCAATCGTCACATTCACGGTTGGTGGTTTTATTTTATGTTCTCCTTGTCATTTTTGATTTTTTTTGTCACCTCAGAATGCCCGCTGATGCTGGGTATAACGGTATTCTTCCTCCAAACAACGCTGACAGGACGCTAAGCAGACGCCCTGCTATGCTTCGTCCAAGCTCTGGTTCAATTTCCTTTACAAGAAGCTTAAATGATAGCGTAAGTCGAAAAATGTTTAATGTGCGTATGGCAGGGAGGGTTGAAGGCTCACCGCTTCATAGATCACATCACCTTCTCTGACTGCCACTGCTCAATCCATGTCCAATGCCAATGGTCCAATACCCCCCATTTCATACCCCCAATTCCCTCGGCATATATCCCCCCACAGCTCAGGCTCGGGCGTCGGTCCGAGTCCAAGCCCGAGTTCCACAAATCCCTTCGCCGCGCCTCTCCCAACCCAGTACGACATCGCGTCGCCGCCACAAGCCTCCATCAACCCCTCGATCTCTCGCCGTCGCAGCGACTTTGTCGACCAGTCAGGCGAGGCGTTGGCCGGGTTCACCGGCGCCATCCGCCAGCAACCGATCGACTACCCGGAGCTGACCTCACCGACTATACCGCGCCCGCCGCCTGTCGCTGCGTCGACGCTTGAGAGGCAGGACAACCGGCCGCGGGTGCCGTTCTCACCCCCGGTGTCGGCGACGATGACGGGCCCCAAGCCCCCACGCATCGAGTCGGACTATCCGGTCAATTATTGGATGGATATCCAGATCGGTACTTCTGGACTGAAGAATTTGGGCAATACGTGTTATATGAATGCGCCTATTCAGTGTTTGAGCGCTACGGTGCCGTTTGCGCGGTTTTTCACTGGTAGGATCTTTGGCGAGTTATTTTTGGAGTTGATGTGTTGACTTCCTTTTTTGTTTTATTTTTTCGTCAGAGGGTCGTTGGAAGAATGCGGTCAATTATACCAACCCGCTTGGGTCGAAGGGAAAGCTTGCAGGGGCCTTTGCCAAGTTGTTGCACGACATGTGGGGCGGCGATCTTCCGTATCTCACACCTATCGATTTCCGGGTACGAGCTATTACATTTGCCTCCCGATTTCATCGCCATTAATTTTATTCACCTCTAGAAATCGATCTGCCAACTAAAATCGCAATACAACGGTTCGGACCAGCACGACTCGCAGGAATTCTTGAGCTTCTTGATCGACGGAATACACGAGGACCTGAACCGCATTCTTGCGAAGCCGAGTTTTACCCCTACGCCTGAGGAGGAGGCTGAGCTGGAGCGGCTGCCTCCCCAGATTGCGAGCGATAGAGAGTGGAGGAACTGGCGGGCACGGAATGATAGTTTGATTGTGGATTTCTTCCAGGGGCAGTTTAGGAGTCGGCTGGAGTGTTTAACTTGCCATAAGGTGCGTTATATTTCTTTTTTTGACAGGGGTTATGGTGCTGACTGTGTTTTTCTCCAGACGTCGACGACGTATAATGTTTTTTCGATATTGCAGTTGCCTATACCACATACGAGAAGTGGCAAGGTTCCTATTGAGCGCTGTCTTGATGCCTTTTTCAATGAAGAGGTTCTGGAGAAAGATGATGCTTGGTGTGTCATATTTTTTCTCTGGCTGCATTGGAGTACTTATACTAGTCACCAGGGACTGTCCACAATGCAAGACAAAGCGACGGGCTTCCAAAAAGCTGTCGTTGGCTCGTCTGCCACCTATCCTGATGATCCATCTCAAGCGGTTCGAGGCCAACGGCCGGTTCTCAGACAAGATTGACACCTTTGTCGATTTCCCAATGAAGAGCCTGGACCTGACCAACTACATGCCTCCTCTGTTGCCTCCTGGTGCCGACAAGTCTCTATTGAATGGTGGTCTTCCAATGTCCCTTGAAGACCCACGCACCCAGCTGCCTCCATATCGATATGATCTGTATGGAGTAACAAACCACTATGGCAATCTCAGTAGTGGTCACTGTGAGTCTTCCTTCCTTACATCTATGTTCGACCTCGCTGACAGTGGTGTAGACACCGCCTTCATCGCTTCGAGAGGCGGATGGATGTATTGCGATGACAGCAGTGTCAAAGCTGTAGACCCCAAGCAAGTTGTCGTACGTTACATTTATTTGCTACTCAAAACCTAGACTAAATCTATCATGCGATACATAGGGCCAAAAGGCATATGTTCTGTTTTACAAACGAGTCCGATCATAGAGTACAATTAGTTATATCATATTCCTCCCATTCACCTACACTCAAATTTACCCTGCCTTGCTGTAGTTGTCATCCATTTGTATATTAGCCTTCGCATTTGCTCCTGTTGGACGGCCCTAGGATTCGTGTACTTTATAGCTAATCATTCATTCATTCGTCATGATACCATCATGCCCATCGACTTTGCACCTGACTCGTTCATCTCAAAATGGCATTTGTGGCATATCCAAGTTTCCTGGCCTTCTCGGTGGCCATTGACAGCAGGCGACGGTATTGAGTCGGATGAGCGGTAGAAGGCGGGCGAGAATTGCGAGTGGCAACGGTAGCATTCGGGGTCAGCTGAGGTGGATGTGGGATGCACTGACGGTGCTACGCTTTCTGTGCGGATGTTCAGAATCGTGTCGAGGCGACGAGCTTTTCGCAGCAGACCATGGGCCTGACCCACAGGTGCTTGCTTGTAGGCTTGGCAGTACACTTGGAGGGCGGTCTGAAAAGGGGACGATGAGGAACATGACTATGGCAAATAAAAGCGGATATATATACCTCGCCACCTTCATTGGTTTCGCAGATGTCATAGATGTCGCGCTTGCTATGGTCATGGTCTTTACATGAAATAATAGCATTCATGCACCCCGATTCTCCCTTGAATGTGGTGGTAATGGTTGTGTCTCGCCGGCTGCTCTTGACCTGTAACACGGTCGAGGTAAGAAAACAGGTAAGCCGAAATAGAAACCCAAGTCACATACAGGTTGGATCTCAAACCCAAATTTGTGGCCTTGTTTCCATGCACAAGATGCATGGAATTCTTTGTTACAATCACTACAGCGAATAACGGCGCCTTCAATCTCGCCACAGAGACAACATTTCTTTGGCGTTGTCAGTTGACTAGCCGGAAAGGCTTAGATGTATAAACAACTCACGGTCGACCATTTATGACGAGAGACGGTATTTAGCCCTTCCACCAACCGCAGCCGAGATGCGTCCGTGAATGTGAGTTCAGGAGTGAAAACGGCGCAGAGGATATGTGCCCATCCTTGCCCTTCTGTCGGTTTACACGCTCGAAGGAAGCTATCGGATGGAGGCCAGGGTTTCTTTCTCTTGTCTTCGGTGCCAGATCGAGGGCATAGCAAGCAATCGGAGTTCTAAATTTGAGGCTTGGTACAAAAAAGTTGATGATCAAAAGAGCAGTCACTCACGATGGATGCCTCTAATGTCTCTTCGTTATCACATAGCTCGCAGACCCATGAATCAACGGATGCTGGATCAACGATGGCACCACAAGAACCTAACATCTTTGTTAAACAATGAAATGACAGGTTTCTTTAGATCGGGACTTACCTGCATGTACGCGGAACTGACATTGCTTGCACTTAAGAACTTTGCCCGGTGGACCAGATTTGATACAAGCCATACAACGGTTCTGAGGCGCAATTGAGATGGTCGGAGGTGGCGTTGACTGAACAGAGACGCTCGTCTACAATGACAAATTTAGGTCAAGAAATACAAAAGTAATGAACCTTACCCTCGCTCGTTTCGTCGGTGGGGCGGATAAAGGCGTTCCTTCTCTCTTCTCGCGTGTCTTGGTAGTAGGAACTGACTCTTCTCGCACCGGTCGTACGTTGAGATCTGCGTATTTTCTCCAGTTCGTGCCACAGTTGTCGCATAGAATATTGGTAGGAAGACCCTTCGGTGCTTTCCACCATGTCTTGGACTCTCGCGTCCGACAGGCGCCGCAGCTCGGTGTCTTGGATGGTTGTGCGATGATGGATGAATCGTCGTCAGGATGACCAACGTGCTGACCGCCGCTGGCTTCTGCCTGGGACTTGTATTGCAGTCTGATAGGCTTTGGTGGTGGACCTGCCGTCTTCCGGCGACGGTTCTCCTCGCCCAGTTTCATGCTTGTTAGAAGTTAGTAAAGGCAAGTTATAGAGAGACACTTGGCGCACCTCTTCCAGTGCCCGTAAAAGCGTACAACTTCTGGCATTGATCTCGATGCGACTTCGTCTCTAACAGCACGAAGCTCAGCTCCATGTTGTTGGATAGCGTCTTCAAAAGCAACTACTTCTTCTCTGTTCCATTCCTTGTCAGTGTAAGGGATTTCGACTTTCTTCCACTGCCGAGTAATCAGACTTCATGAATGGCTGGATAGCATTCTAAAGTTACCTTCTCCAACCGCGTTGGCGCTACTCTGACGTTGCTCATCGACCCGTCCATAGCAGCCTCGGATAGTCGACGAACTACCTCAGTCAACCAGTCAACACTGGATTGCACCTTCGGGTCATTGGAAAGGCGCTTCTTGATATCCTCGGCTAATAGTACATTTCAGCAAATCGTCAGGAAAATCAGGGTGTAGGCGAACCTTCGGCAACTATAAACGGAAGCAAATTATTTAGTGCTTACGTAACATTTGATCGACGATCGGGCTCACGTTCAGATTCGGTGAAGGTGTTGAAGATCCCCATAACCTCGACCGTATTATCGTTCCCTCGTTCTTCGAATTCTGTTCGACGATGGTCAGCATTTACATGACGATTTGGTTGAAAAGATTGACCTGGGGGTGGATTATAGGGTTGTTCCGGCGGGACGTTTGCTTGGAATTTAGGTCCGACCCGCGACGCAGTGCGAGGGAAGATGAGATCTTCCGGATCTGATACGGTATGTCAGTGGCTGGAGTTCGAACTCGAGCCAAATTTACTTACCGAGAGTGTCTTCTGCGACGGTATGTTGCCTGGCAAGTCGGACTTGTAAGACGTAACTGGAGGGAGATGTCAAACCGTCACCTACCCAAAATATCGGAAAGGCCACATGTTAAAATGCTTGACAGGAAGATTCTCCTCCCTTTCCGCAAGAGACTTGTCTTTGCGTGGTCGACCCCTTCCTCTGGCAGCGGGGGCGTTGGATTTGATCTTGGTTACGGCTACTGGAGTAGCATGGCGCAGTTCGTGGCTGTCAACTTCCTCCTCGTGCCTCCGCGAGCACGGTGCACAGGTCCAGCCATAACCACGCGATGGTTTAGCCATAAGAGGGGGCTGAACGCACTTCATGTGGAAGTATTTCTTGCAACGATCACATAACACCGAGTCGGCACTACATCACAATTATTAATAGTTGTGAATGAATGAAAAAAATCAACTTACGTTGGACACCATACCTGGCAGGTATCGCAAAGGCGAACAGTGTCCGTCAGGTCTGGGATGACTTCTTTCTCTGCGACTACATATTCGTAGCGAGAAATAAGCACATCCCGGATTTCGTTAGGTACTTTATTGGATGATTAGGTAATGCAAGGCGTAAATTAAGAAAAGAAAAGAAAGCTTACGATTTCGAACATCGTGAGATGGAATAACTTCAAACTCTTTCTTGATGTATGGATCAAAAAGCCGGTTGAAATAAAACCTATCAGGACGTTTCTTCCAGCCAGACAAGTCGGAAATTTTGTCTCTGTGGACCACGTGGCACCTGGCGCGTAGTTGATTGATGTCGCATACCTCGGAATAAATGGCAGCGAGAAGTAGACGAGGATCCGTCACAGGACGGTCGCTCACATCGCTCGGACGATAATACCAGGCGAGACGAACTCGGGTGTAAAGATAATTCTTGCCTTCTTCACCTTTTGGTACATCTTCTGGTGGTAAGAATTGCATTATTCGTGCCACTGAATATGGAGTCCCGTCACGGGCGTCCCAACTAGGCGAACAGTAAACATGGTCTTGAAAAATAGGTCAGCTAACTTTGAGTAGTTATATGTACTGTAAGAATATGAATATACCATTAACTTTGACCTGATCCCCATTTTTGAGGAAGACGGGATGGGACATGTTGGGCGGTGAATCGCTGAGTCTCAAAACTCGAATAAGCCAAAAAGAAAAATGAGAATGAGATAGGGAGAGGTAAAAGATGGGGGAAAATGATATTTAGACTGCGGGAATAATAGGTGGGAGAGTGAGGAATATAGACGGTGATGAAGGACTGATTTGGAGAGGAAGGTGGAGGAGGGGAAACAAGAGAGATTCACACTCCGACCGACTCCATCAACGCAAACCCTCGTCCGAATTAACCAACACAGCACTCCCGCTCAAATGAATTGCATTTTGATCATGGTTTTGTAATGGCACAATGGTTCTCATGCGTGCTTCACAACTGCTTCACATATATCATTTGTCTAATGTTCAGAGGACCTCGGTCTGTGTGTTACAGGCAACCCCAGAAGGAAAAGAGGACCCACGAATCAGTCAGCCGCGGTAGTACAGTACTACGCTTCTTCGTAACTCGTTGCTATTCACTATTTCAATGGAATGAGACCTTACCTCCAATAATAAACAGAACTTTAAAAGCACGAAACACCATTCCTAGAAGATTCTTGCGGCCAGAACAAATAGCAATGAATGATCCCCTGTCGACGCTAAAGTAAGGATTGATGAACAGTCATGGAATTAGTGCTGGATGAAAAACCATCCCTCATTGATACAGTCTCGGTTTAATCAACTTTGCGTTCAGACCATGGCAAGTAAAAATGAGGTTGGACATCCAGAGTCTACAGACCTCAGGCTTGGCAGCGTCTATAACAATATTCTTAATCTTGATGGCCCGTGATAGCCACTGGGGGTTTCGGAGACTGGGTAATTCGAATATCCTACATTGGAAGTGCTGGTTCAACGTAACAACGCAAGGCAGAAATGAGGGTGGCAAAGTCCTCTTTCATTTGACCGGAATCCTTGCATCGGTCTGGAGGCTCAACAAGTGCCGAGAATAAGGGTCTCCAGGAACTGAATTAGATGCCGCTTAGTCATTGAAGGAAATGCCTGATCGGGCACGGGATTCCAGCGGACGGCTTGGCCAGGAACGTTCACAAGGACAGCGTCTCGTCAACGAACTTCCACACCGGCGGGTTCAGCGTAGGCTACCCTTATGCCACAGTGGCTTCATCGCCTCTTTGCCTCCAACCACCCTCCTCAATGGACTGAAGAGCACCTTACGAAGCCCTCCTCTCTCACAGTCTCCATTGACAAAGACATTCGGGACTCTACCAATCTTCCGCCTATGGCCACGCCCACGACATCGACGGCGATAGACCATTCTCTCCCGCCACCCGTATTACAGAGCAGCAGCGTCTCACAATCCCGTCGGCGGAAGAAGTCTGCTCGTATCAATGGACTCTCCGTTCACTGGGCCCGTTTCAAGAAGCGATTGGGCACGGGGACCGCTCCCTCAAGCAGCTCTCAGATTGGCGAAAGCGCAGCAGAGCACAGCTACACCCGCAGGATGGAAATGTCGGAGACGAGTGACTACGTAGATGAGGTGGTTGTCGACCGCAACTGGTCCGACGAGATCAAGAGCTCCATTTCCCACTCTGAGCATGGAGGCAGCCCAGAAAAGTCAGGTGGAAGTCACCCGCCTGAGAGGGCTAGCGACCACGACAGCATCGTCGATGACGGTTTCTGGAATTTATCAACTCCCCTCACCATTCTGCGGTATCGGACATGGCCTTTCATTATGGAAATTTTTAGTTCACGATTTTTGGATGAGAAAGCCGAGGAACATTATGCCCAGGTCTGCCTTACCCCGTATTTTATCTCGCAGTTATGGCGCTGATTCCCACTCAGGAAAGTTGGTTTCTTAAGAAATCACTGGCCATTTGGGCATCCCTCTGGCTCATTGTAAACTGGCTGCTTGGCTGTGTTTTTATTCCCCACAATCCCATTGCGCAGCTGGATAAAATATTCTATTTTGGTGTACGTTGCAATTTTCCTTTCATTAACAATGTCTGATAGAATCAGGTCGCGCCGCTTCTGAGCTTTCCTATCGTGTAAGTCTATTTTACCTATATTACATTTATCCAGATTCTCAAATGGTTTTAGTTTCATGGTTATGTATGACTGGCCTCGAGACCGACCCTATACCTATCAAATCTACCTGATTGTTTCGATTTGGTGTTGGTCAGTGCTCCTTCTTCCCACTTCCGGTCTTATCCTGACATCCCTGGGTTTCAGGTCCTTCTACCAAGTTATATTTATGTATGTCCCAACTTAGACATATCTGATACATGCTCACCGGTTACAGCATTGTTTGCGGGTTCTACACTCTCCCGTCCAACCATAATCACTGCGGAAGTCGGGATTTCCTTGGGTTATTTTATTACACCACGGTCCGTCCTCACTCTAGGCCGCCGCATCGAAGGCCTAATTATAGTATAATCCAGGCTCTTCAAACCATCGCGCTCTTCGGTTTGAGGCTCAATCGATTCCCAGCTGCCATGGGCGCCTTGATTTTCTTCCTCTTGTAGGGTCATTTTCTTGACTTACTTTTGCTTATTTACTGACTCTAACACCTCCTGAAAGTGCGTCAATTGCAATCATTCCACACAAGACGACATGGGGACGGAGTAAGCTCTTGTTCTGTCCTTGTCCTGTCCAGCTCTGAGCTCCAGCTTCTAGGCATGATAAATTTTTTCGTCTTTCAAAGCTGTAGGCAGGCTCGTCAAACTTGGTCTGTTAAGAACTTACGAAATCCTTAGTTCTTATCTACGTGCACTACGTGCGGGAAAGTGTGAGTAATCGTCCGTTTCCTCTCATGAGACGTCTAATGGTTGATACAAATTTAGTCTGAAAGACGTCTCTATACCCTACGAGACCAACTCAAAATTCAGTTCAAGGTCTGCTGTCAGATATTGATACCTTTGTTTGACGTTCTAACCTTTTAATAAAATTATAGGCAACGCAAAAGGCTCAGATCAATGAACGCAAGGCAGCAGACTCGAAACGAAGGCTAACATCGTAAGTTACTTCTGAATAATGCTCTATATCGCTGCTCACTTTATTCGACAGCTACGTCTTCCATGATAAGTCTAAAGTGCCTTGACGAGCACGCACTTGGTCTAATCTAAGTCTGATATTTACAGGTCCGAGTTCCATTGAACACAGCTCGTCAGTGCTT
Organism: Galerina marginata; assembly: GCA_023014335.1. Classification (NCBI taxonomy): domain Eukaryota; kingdom Fungi; phylum Basidiomycota; class Agaricomycetes; order Agaricales; family Galerinaceae; genus Galerina; species Galerina marginata. The sequence goes on along the minus strand of JAECYW010000013.1, from coordinate 1,147,878 downwards.
TCTTCCGGCTCCTAATTCTCAATGACGATCCTGATGACATCCTTGACTAGTTTTGGCTGTCCAAAATATGGAAGCTTCTGGGACTGTCGCAAGAGACCAGGAAATTGAGTTCAACGCTTTGTGTGGGAGCTTGAGCATGATGTCCAAAGGTACGTCATCGGACACTTTTCAAGCTGCCACCGAGTTCTCACCTGACTCACTATCTCAGTGCTGAATGATGTTCTTGATTTGTGCGTAACCTGTCGATCTGATGCCTGAATTCGGACTCAATGCTTTTAATTTGGTTTAGCAATCGAATGGATAGTGGTAAATTCGAGTCAATGTCGCGGGTTCGTGCTTCTTGACTTTCTCTCTCGTCAAACACACTTACACCATTCCCACAGCCGTATGGGTTCCATCAAGTAATGAAATCGCTTTTCGTGCCTTTGCAGCTGGCAACAGATGCAAGGGGCTTAAAGTTCGAAACTGACCTCGATGGGAACATTGATAAGGTCTCTTTCTTTAAAGTTGCTTCTAACTTCTGTCTCACGATTATCACAACCAGGTCGCAAGAATAGCGGCCTACAAATCAATAGGAGAAACCGGCGAATCTATCAGAAAACATATTCAAGAAAATCCGGATGTCGGTGGGGTCGTGACTGGCGACGAAACCCGTCTACGGCAGATTATAACAAACCTTGCCAGGTACGGATTTTTGTCAATGTTTTTTAGCCTTTCGGAGTCCCTGACATCGTGCCTTCGGCATGCTGTAGTAACGCTTGTAAATTTACCCCGTCTGGTGGGAAGCTGACAATCAAGACGCGCCTCGTAATGCCGTCTTTACCTCCAGAAGCAGACCCCTTGGCAGATTTCGATGCGAACGACGTGGTGGATGTCTCTGGTAGCAGCCCGAGGCCCTTGTCGGCTGATTATTTAACGCAACATAACATACTTCAGAGTAGGAAACCTCCGCCTCCTCTGGAGTGGATTGTGGTACGGATTGAGGTGCAAGATACAGGATATGGGATCAAGCCGCAGGATATGGCGCAGAGCAAGCTTTTTTGTGAGTTTTGCCTGGAGTCCGATATCGGTCGGCGTTGCTTACGTGAGGCATTTAGCCGCGTTCAATCAAACGGAGCAAGGCAGACAGCAAGGTTTGTTATTTTATTTTTCTTACTGTGCATAAGATTGACTGTGATCTTGTTTAGGCGGTAAAGGGACAGGTCTCGGGCTAGCCTTAGTCCGACAAATTGTCAAACTCAGTGGAGGTCGCCTAGGCGTCCAGTCGAAGATAGGCGAAGGGTCGACATTCTGGGTAGAACTACCACTCGGCGTTGGAGGAAGGACATTCATTACAGGACCTCCTGATCTGCCCGATGGCTCAAGCTCGTCAGATCTAGACACCCTTCATCGGACTGGTACACGACTGAAGAGGTCTTGTGGGCCTAACGTGAATATGGCTGTGGACGCTGCTTCGCTGAGAGCTTCGCGTGGGCTGTCAACGATTGCTCAAACGAATGCAGCAGCAATGCAGGGTATCATGGATCAAGGTTTTTATTTTTCGAATTTATTTCGGCTTGGTTGATTGACCATTTTGTTCCCTTGAATCTAGGTGGCCTTGTAGAACTTGTTCTGCGGAAGCGTGACTACGACGCAGCTGCTAGTCCAACGGTTGCACGGCTAATTAGCAATCCGTTGCTGTCATCGGAAGCTGGAGGCGGACTTCTATCAACATCACCTCCACCAGTCGATACTCCTGAACCTCCTCAACAACCCAGTAAACCGCCAGAAGAGCCGCCAGACCCTTTGCCAAATGTCGCATCTTCTTTTGAATCTGTATCTACACCTGTTCCTTTATCTTCCCCGACGGAATCATCAAGACCCACGCCAGTCCAACGACCAACATATGTTAAATTGCCCAGTCCAAAAAAGTTCTCCATGGACGATCCTGATCTGTTGCAAATGCCAAGTGAATCCACGTCTAATTCGCTACTGTCCACTTCTAGCGAAAAGTCTTTTAACAATCTAAAGATGTTCGACAACAATTTTACACGCGGAAGCCCTTCAGCATCATTTACGGCCGTCAATATCGAGCCTGGTCTGCCAGTCTTGGTAGTCGATGATGATCAACTGACGCGGACTCTAATGAAGCGCATTCTGACACGGATCGGATGTCAGGTTTCTACTGCGGAGAACGGCGAAGTAGCGCTAGAAATGATACTTGGCCAACGAGTTACGGTGGACTCTACACCGTCGAGCGATTCATCGGGAAATGCGGGACCTATTCTGGAACAGCAGCAGGAACCTCCGATCTTCCAGGAGGGGAAGTTTGCTGTTGTGTTTTTGGATAATCAAATGCCTGTGATGTCTGGCCTGAAGGTCGTTGAAAAAATGCGGCAGTTAGGAAGAACTGATTTTATTGTCGGTGTTACAGGTCAGTTATTTGAATTTTATCCCCTATTCTATTTGTGTTAACTCGTGGTTTGTTCTTCTGTAGGCAATGCTCTACTTTCCGGTGCGTCATTTGTCATATTAGCGTTGCGTTGAACAAGGTTGCTCACGTGTATCTATAGATCAGGAAGAATACCTGGATGCTGGGGTTGATCGGTGAGTTTGAGCTTACTGGCTGCTGTGGCATGGGGCTGATCTCCAGTCGCAGCGTTCTGACAAAGCCAGTGCTGGAAAGGAGCCTAAGAGATATCCTGGTCATGGCAGAGGAGAAACGGAAAGGGCAACAACCACAAGAGCAGCTGCCGGAAGAAAAGGCAAAGACACCTCCACCATAACATCATCATCCCAAACAACTTGTGTTTTTACTATTCGCATTTTGGTTTCATCGCTTGGATAGTCAAAAAAAAAAGGGCGTGGAATTTCATTAACTTCCGAACGAGTCACTATTTAACCGTGGGCGCGCTCTACCGAGCCGGTGTAGGCATTGTAATTGGATTAGAAGGTTCCCAATCTTTCTAGCATATATCTTATCTATCGGAATTTCTTCCCGTTCCCACTGGCCCATACACATCCCCTGCATAATACTTCCTCTTACTCACATACATGCTGTCCTATCTGTACCAATTGTATATCATGAAATTTGGAATCTACACCTTTGAAGAAGTCCTTTAGGATCGCGACGGTTCGCACTCCCACTGTGGGCCTCGGTGACAGAGGAGGATGGCCCTTGGCCCATCGTCGGATTTAGCCGAGCCGAGGGTAAATGGCCGGGCCATGCCCCCTGGACTTTGTCCCCAACTCTTCCACAACCATGTCAGACGTCCCAGACGGTGAAACACCTCATGTACCACCGGAAACGAGCACACTGGGTTCCCCACCCAGGTTGACGCCCTCCCCCGACGCGATTGAGTCAGGTTTGTCGTATTTCACTTATCGAATTCTCGTTCGAGTTCGTTTATCAACGCAATCCCATTGGTCAGAGCTCAAACTATCAAGGAAACGAGAGCGAGAGGTCTCCCTAGAGCCAGCGACTACGCCCTCAGCTAGCAATGTTTGTTGCCTCATTTATGGTTGATGTTCGTGCCAACTTGGTTTCTCACTTGCAACAATTACCCACAGGATGCCGATCCATTAATCCGCGAACGCAAGGACTCGATGATTCCTTTGAAGAAGAACCGTCGACGCCTGGACACTACGGAGGAGGAGGAAGATGGAGTGGGTTCACGCTCCGGCTCGGGTTCTCCTCCAAACCCACCCACTTTGGCCTCACCTAGACAGGAGATGAAGAGGAAGGTCCGACAAATCAGTCGGGGTGTCGAGGATATCAATTGGAAGAACATTGTGCCTTCTACATTCGACAGAGAGGCAGACGTCGACGTCGAGGCTACACAGCCTCCGGAAACGCAAGAAAGTGACGCGGACCATGGCACCAATCAGGAAACTGTGGATCAGGAAACTGTGGATCAAGATAACATGGCAGACGACGACGATTCTCCTCCCAAGACTCCTGATGACCCAGCGTTGTCGCGTTCGGTCCAGGATGTTCGTGATATTGACGCTGCAATGCTTGCTTCACCAGAGGCTCCCAACCGCTTACGCGCCGGCTCAGAAAGCAATGAGAAAGGTCTGAAGCGTAAATTTCTTGAACGGGGCACCAGCCACGGTCCTCCCGAAAATGGAGAAGCCTCTCAGCATCCTTCAGAACCCATGAAGCGACCTCGTGATGAGGCGGACAAGGATGATAATCCTCGAGAAACCAAAAGACCTACCCCGCCACCCTCTCCTCCGCGACCATCGCCCCCATCTCCCAAAGTACCCAAATTGGTCAGTCTGATATTCTTTCGTTCCACAAGTTTCTCAAAGGTTTTATTATTTCTAGGGCGGATTTATGGCATACGCGTCGTCGAATTCTCCATTTGCTGCTGTCAAGGGTCAAAACATCTTCATGTCTGGTAAAGCCGCACCTTCCCCACCAGCATCCAGTAGTCCAGCACCATCAACGATGTCTACGCCAGTACTAGAACCCAGTCCAACCTTTGGCCAGTCTTCATCTTCGGCCACACCCATTGCAGCCAAAAGAACTGGTTTCGAAGCATTTGCGTCTTCTTCCTCTCCGTTCGCATCGGCTGCGCGTGTGAAATCGCCAGCTCTCGGTTCAGCCTCGAAACTGGGCAGAGCAAAGTCCCCACCGCGTAGGACAACCGTGTTAAATTCGAACCCGTTCGCATCATATGCTGGGCCTAGCCAGAGCTTTGCCCTTCCTGCACAGAAACGTGCAAGAGCAGGATCTCCTGATAGTTCTGCCCGGAGTTCATTGGAGAGAACTCAGCCTGTTGGTATCTTCGGAGGATCTGGGAAGGGATCGGAAAGTGGAGACGACGACGACCAGGATGAAGAACCTACGACATTTGGAGAGAAGTTGCGAGCCGGCAGAGACGACGATGACGACTCTAGATGGGATGAAGATACCAAGCCACAGTTGACGGAACAAGATGGTTTGTAAAGCTTTCATATGTTCAAATCATGTCGCTAATATTCTTTGTAGTGCTGACTGGCGAAGAAGAGGAAGAAACTCTTCATCAAGTTCGAGGTAAATTATTCTCGTTGCACGATAGTCAGTGGAAGGAACGAGGTACTGGCCTTTTGAAGCTAAACGTTAGGGCTGTGGATGGAAGTGGGGCTCGACTCGGTGTGTACAACCTTTTTTCACTCGTTAACTCGCAACCCAATGCATTCTGTAGTGATGAGGAAAGACGCGGTATACACTCTTCTGTTGAACGTCACTCTATTCCCCGGAATGCGCTGTTCTTTGGCACAAGACCCACGGTACCTCAGATTCAGTGCCATTGAGAATGGGGTCGCCACGACGTACAATCTAAAGGTACATTTTTTACGCTCTTTACTGTCATGCCAGGACACCATGTAATCTCTAAATTCAGGTCTCCAACGCCAAAATTGCTGCAGATCTTCTTGAAGAAATCAACGCCAATATCCCTACTTGAGTGAATGGCAGAGTCTCAATGGTGGAATCTTGCAGAGGCCGCCCTCCACTATTCGCAGTACACCTACAGCTCATTTTAGTTCTTGCCTGGTCATTGTCTCTTGCTATCGGTTTCTTGCCGGTGCTAATCACGACTTACTTACTTCCTGTATTATGGATAACTTGCTATGAACCGCAATATGCAAAAGTATACAAGCATTCACGAATATTCATGACATTTTATTACCATGCGCATACCTTGAAATCCAACATAACCTCCGCTTGGTATCAACGCAAGCTAGGTTGAATGGTAGGTTGAATTTCAACCTTTCCGATTACCACAGTCTTATGCTCATACTTGCACATTCTCACGGCTGCTGCACATGTAGTCGTGTCAAGTCCAGCTCACCTTGACTTGCCTCCAACTCCCGTTATCTATACCTCTTGTTTGTTCCTCTGTCGTTCCTTTGCATATGCTATAGTCGTGAGTTCTTGTGGTGTTCTTGATTTCTGCTGAAGATTGACTGAAAGAAAGAAGGACAGGTGTTTTTCGTTTACCGTTATGGAGCAGTCAACCCTGATCTATGGCGCGCTGATTCTCGTCCTTGGAGGTGTACTATCGGTGAGTTGGGACTTCATACGCGTCAATGATGACCACCCTTCATCCTTGTTCTTCGAGTCGTGGGTCATCCCTTGCGGGATTTAACGCCGCGTCGACGACGACACCTTTGGGTCAGGGTTCATACCCCTGCACTGATATTCCACTTTTCGCTGGTAATACTGGAACAATATCCTAATCTCTTATAGTTGTACACAGCCCTTTTATTCTGGTCGCCTCCGCCAATAGTTACCCACGATTCCGAGAAAAAATATCTCTCCAATGCTTCAAAATCCAAACCTGTTCCGTTAACGCGCCTCAGCGACACAAGCACAGTGGACTTGACGGTCGTCGTACCGGCTTACAACGAAACGGAGCGCCTTCCAGAGATGATGGCCGCGACAGTCAAGCATTTGACGGCACTTAAGGGCAAACGGACCTATGAGATTCTGGTGGTGGATGACGGCTCCAGCGATGGCACGTCGGCAACTGCTCTCAAACTGGCCAAAAAGTACCCAAATTCCGATATAAAAGTGGTGACTTTGGAGAAGAACATCGGAAAAGGTGGTGCCGTCAGGCACGGGATGCTATACGCAGGAGGAGAACGACTTTTAATGGCGGATGCGGACGGTGCAAGCCGTATTGAAGACCTTGAAGCATTATGGAAGTCTATGGATATCATTGCGCCCAACAAGGCACCTGGAGTGGTCGTTGGAAGCAGAGCTCATCTCGTCAAGTCAGAGGCTGTCGTAAAGGTAGTTTCAATCTTACCATCACCTATTATGTATCTGAGTTATTCTGACCTCAGCGGTCATTTCTGCGTAACGTCCTCATGTACGGGCTACATACTATCCTCCGCATCGTCGGCGTTGGCCACATCCGGGATACGCAATGCGGTTTCAAGCTATTTTCGCGGTCGGCTGCGCAACAAATATTCCCAGCTCAACACCTTCCAACCTGGATATTCGACGTGGAGCTCCTACTTCTGGCGAAGCAACTCCGTATACCCGTAGCCGAGGTCGCAATCGAATGGCATGAAGTCCCAGGAAGTAAACTTAACGTCGTCACTGCGTCTATCCAAATGCTCCGAGACTTGCTTATTGTGAGAGCAAATCACCTCCTCGGGCGATGGACTACACTCCCTGTAAAACAAAAGTCGGACTAAGACAAAAGTGCCCTGTTGTACGTAGAATCACGATGGCTCATAGATTTATCATCGGTTCTAGGACGGCTTCGGCCTCGAAGAATTTTTGAGGCTCTCCACAACGCCAATTGCAAGGTTGTTTTCATTTCCGAAGCTTGACATCTAAAACACCAGAGCATTATATATTCCACGACGGCGTGGGCGGAGCTGGGAGAGTCGAATAACTATGTACAATGTAGGTTTTGTTTGACTTCCTAACTCTAACGAGGGCTAATCTTGCTCCCCTTTCATGTTAAAACTTAAAAGTCCCGGTATATTCTCCGTTATCACAAGTTTCCGCATCGGTCTGATTCCGACTTTCACAAAAATCCGATGAAGCAATTCCGCAGAGTGACAAACGCACTGCAGCATGCGCATCAAACCTCGGCGTTGTCGGCGAACACAAATGGCGAGAGTTCGCAGCCAGAGAGTTAGCAATGTATCGGGTCTCCAACCTACTCACCTAGATTCTTGTGTCCGCTTGAACGTTCTGGTAAGACCTGAACATGATTGTTTCTCCCTTCCAGCTACCAGTGGCTTACGACTCGGTCCGGTTACATTTCTAAATTCTATGTCAGCGTCAGCTGGGCACAATATGAAAGGATTCCCTGACGGGTCAGACTGTGATGATGGCACCGAGAGATTGCGTATGCGCAGCATGAATATGACCGTTCTGGTCGAGACTATGAGCGCTACGGACAAGTGCCTGGCGTGGGGATAGACTCGCAAGGCGCTCGACGCGTTTTTTGAAAGAAGGAAAGGAAAGATAAACTCGTGTAGAACCTCAATCACCTAACGTTTAACGGTTATGATGTGTTCAGACCAGGTCAGACTGTGAAGTCTTCGTCTGTCGAACATGATGCTATCGCAATGAAGTTGTTACAGGGTACAGGTACTTGACCAGTCTCTCGATGTTCAGTTCGTTTGCATAACAGATACATGCAAGCCTATAATGTGATTAGAGAGAAGGAAAAAACTCACGATACTACGATACCCTCATATTTCTCATCCACAGAAAGCTCCCTTCAACCACGGATGCAGTTCAAGCTCCCTCGCAGAAGGCCTATCTGCTGAATCCAGCCGAAGACATGCTTTGATAAACGAAGCAGCAGGAGCAATCTCCTCCTCGGGCAATATCTTGTAGTTTGCCAGCGCTGTCTCTATGCTCGACGGGTAGAAATCGGCTATTCGTAATAGTTTGCCTAGGTTTCAAAGCGAATTTTCTTCAGCGCGATACTTAAATCAGCGCAAATAACAAATGCCTTACCCTTGTGGTTGAAATACTCCTTCCGTAGATGCGCACGATCTAATACAGACTCGCTGAACTGCTCTCCGGTCAATTCCAATATCTTAGCAAGATGGTCGTCTTCAAGGCGCCAATCTTCGCCGCCATCTTCTGGGTTGAAAAGCCAGCGCCCCACAAGGAGTTCGAAAGTCAGGCAGCCCACAGACCATATATCGACTTTCGGGCCGAAATCAGAACGGATGATGATTTCGGGTGCGCGTAAAGCAGGTGCACTAAACATGTCGACGGTTGGCTGTTTCCCTGCCCACTGAGCTATATATCGCTCGCTGAGATGAGATTTTATGATGAGAAAAAGAAAGTGAAACGGACCTTGACCGAGATCGACTAACGTAAAGGACATCAGTTCAGCTAAGTGGGGAGGTGTATCCCATGTCCATTTGTGAGGGATAGGCTGTGAGGCGAGCACGGGATACTTCTCCCCATCGAGGTCAAATTCGTCCAATATTTTGGGTGGATCGGTAGCGAGTATTTGTTCGATCTCTTCATCCTTACCTCCAAGTGCGTTAAAAAGTATATTGTCGCATTTGATATCTTCAAGATTATAAGACGCATGGAGTGAGAAAACATTGCAGGATAAAGTTCGAGGCGCAAAATATCCACACCTGTATGAATGATGTCGAGGGCGTGCAGCTGCACAAGCGCTTCCAACACCTGGGCGATGATATTTTTCACTATGTAGGGTTTGAGGGCTCTGTTAGGCGCGTTTCTTCTGAAAGACGACACGTCCGAGCTCAATAGATCCATTAAGAAGCACAAGTGAGAGCCTCGGGATCCTTGAATTTCGATAACGTCGTACAATACAGGAAGACTATCGATATCGTCCTGCTTCCGTATGGTTTCCAAGAATTCCAATTCGCGCATCACTCCCGTGCGATGCTGTTGAGTCGCATCTAACGAAAGGATCTTGGCTGCAAGATATTTTCCCCCATATCTATGTGGCGCAAGATACTGACTAAGTTTGAGAACACCTTGGGAGGCCTCAGTCACTTACTCAGCCTTTGAGTCAGAGATAAGCCAGGTCGAGGAGCATACGCCAGAGCCCAGTTTCCGTAGAACCTCATATCTATCCTTCAGTTTCAAGCCGGGTCTCGCGTAGAAGAAATCCGGGTCTGGAGAAGGAGCAGACCCCATTGGTATTGAGCGTAGGACACCATGCTGCCGCAGGCGGCAGCAGCAGGCGTTATTGACATCCAAAGCAGTGACATGCATGTGACAGATTGCTGAAATAGGGCTCTAACGCTCTGCACTGCCCTGCAGAGGTTACTCTGAATTATCCATGGATCCATCAATGTCACGGGTAGCAATTGCAGCGAGGACCAACGAGGACCCCCGTCGAGGACCACCTTGGAGTCATTATTCTCGAAAAGAACCTAGACCTGAGCCCAGCCGCCAACGGTACTAGTTGCTCTCCCAAAATGCACTCTCTAATAGTACTCCGAGTCAGCATCCCAAAAAGAGGGTTGGGTAGATGCGCAACTTGTGTGTAACGTTAGCCTGCACAGCAAATTCCAAGCAAATTCCGGATTCCGAATCAAAGCATGGCACTGGATCTTCATAAAAATAAGTAAACAGAAGGTATAAAGGAGTCGGACAAAGTTGCTCCTTAACGATTTTGTGCCAGCAAGTCGGAACTGTCAACTCAGTCTCTCCAAGTACGTACTTCTTTGCTTCTTTCTATCCTCTTTCACTGATGTGCCGAACGAATAAGTTGCAGAAATCAAGCAGGACAGGACCGTGACCGACTCAAGAGGAAATCGCCTAGTTTACGCCAGATCAAACCGATGGTGTTGATTACATTTCAAAATTATATGTCAGCGTCTTTTGTTTGATACTCATCAGCCCTGTCAAAACCGTGATGGACTCCCAGCCGCCCAAGTACGTTTACCGCCGGCACATGCCACAGCCATTGCGAGACAAGTACTTATATATAGCCTGCAGTCCAAGTCAGGTTCATTACGCCGCTCCCAGGATATGTTTCTCGTCAACTATCAACAGCTATTGGGTTCTTTCGTCGCGACCTTAGGGATCTATGTCGTTTATAAATTCTTCGACTTTATTTACGGTCAATGGACATCACCTTTAAATGACCTTCCAGGTCCTCCAAGCACCAGTCTGTTTTACGGGAACCTCAAGGAAATTATGGAAGCTGTAAGTTGATTTATTCGCCCATTTTCTTCGTACTGACTTGAGATGAGTAGGAAAATTCGGTCCTACATGAGCAGTGGGTTGAGGAATATGGCCCAGCTATCAAATATAAAGGACTCTTCGGAGTAAGCCCGTCTCTACGGACTGAGCTCTTACTAATATGAAAGACCATCTAGCTAAACCGTCTGTACACGACAGATGTGAAGGCGATTAACCATATCATGATGAATAACTACATCTATCAGAGACCCGAGATCGCACGCTACGCTCTCAGTCAGATCTTGGGTGATGGTATTTTGGTCGTCGAGGAAGACAAACACAAACAACAAGTACGTGCGGAAATGCCTCCACAGACGGAAGGTAATTGCTGATTCAAAGAAAATTATTAACAGAGAAAAATTATGGTGCATACCGACCTTTTTTGATTTCCTTCTACGACCTGACTCGGCACCACAGAACCCTGCCTTTGGCGCCGCACAGATAAGGGAGTTGACTGAAATATTTGTCGACAAGTCAATTCAGGTGAAAATTAGTCTCGTGTTTATTGAAAAGCTTTAGAGTTAATGTGTATAAATAGCTTCGGGATATCTGGGCCTCAGAAATTGCTAAGGATGGTGGAACCGACCGGGTAGAGGTACTTTCCTGGCTTAGCAAAATGACTCTGGACGTTATCGGTTTGGCTGGTAAATGCTTCCCACTTATTGCTCTGTCAAACTTCTGATATTCCCACTAGGATTCGGTTACAAGTTTGATGCGTTGACGACCGACCCGAAGAAGAACGAATTGAATGAAGCGTTTTCCACGATTTTCGACTCTGGCACAGGCAGGAGCTTAGTTCATATGATTCGGGGAATGATCCCTACCTTCCGCTTCCTTGTACGTCATTCATTTAATTGTTCGACTTTAATAAGTAACCCTTTATCTCTGACCCTAAAAATCTGCTTAGCGGGCTAAAGGAGACGCCGAGACTAAAGTTGCGTCCAAAACAATGGCCCGCATTGGAAAGCAGCTCTTGCGAGAAAGTAAAGCCGGTCTTGAGACCGACAATGGGCTAGCAGGAGACAAGGGAAAAACCTCCCAGAGACGCGATCTTCTTTCCTTGCTGGTCAGAGCGAATACAGCGACGAACTTGCCACCAAGTCAACGCTTGACAGATGAGGATGTTCTTGCTCGTAAGCAATGAATCTGTGATTTCTTCTTTATGTTCTTACTGCTTTCACTTTTATAGAGGTTCCAACCTTCCTCGTCGCTGGGCATGAGACAACGAGGTTGGTTTCATCTTCTGGAAATTTGACCGTCAAATGACCCACTATCTCTTCAAGCTCGGCAACTACTTGGGCACTATTCGCGCTGACACAAAGTCCTGAAGCTCAAACAAAGTTACGGCATGAACTCCTTACAGTCGGAACGGACAATCCTACTATGGATGAATTAAACGCGTTGCCATATCTCGATGCTGTCGTCCGAGAGACTCTCAGAATTCATCCTCCAGTGCCATCGACTATGCGTGCAGCCGTGAAAGACGACATCATACCACTTAGCGAACCGATCAAAGATAGATATGGGAACATGTTAGATAGGATAAGGTACGATTGTTCGGCACCCGAGATTAACGAGCTGTTTTTGACTTGATTGCTCTGCAGGATACGAAAAGGAGAAGACCTATTGATTCCAATTCTTCCTTTAAACCGTGCCAAGTCGATCTGGGGCGAAGACGCTCTAGAGTTCAGGTAAGAGTGATTGTCCTCCCATTGTCTCCCGATATTCCAATGACTTTTTTAGACCAGAACGATGGCAAGAGATCCCAGAAGCTGCTAGCACTATCCCTGGTGTCTGGGGAAATCTGATGACTTTCCTCGGCGGGCCTCGCGCATGCATTGGATATCGCTTTTCCCTTGTTGAGTAAGTATTGTTTTCAATATCAGTCTTCATTGGACCCTAAGATCTCTATTTGTAGAACGAAGGCCTTGTTGTTCACTCTTATCAGAGCGTTCGAATTCGAGTTGGCCGTGCCCGCAAGCGATGTGATAAAGAAAGCGGGACTTGTTCAACGACCCCTACTAAAATCAGATCCGAAAGCTGGCAATCAAATGCCTTTAATCCTCAAAGCAGTTAATCGCAATTAACAAAGAAGTGAGCATGAAAAGATCGGAAAGCTGGTGATATGGCACCCAGCTCCGAGAACATTGTTTCCATTGAATTCAAATTTCCTCAAGAACTTTTGGTCCCGGTCTCGCAGGACGGGAGCATCGTTCGTTGGCCAAATTTCCTTCTGCCATTGCAATGCGATTCCTGGGCTTTCCTGGGTCGTCAGAGATTACACTGTCCATGCATTCGAGTAATTAGTAATTTTAAATAATTAGAAACATTTGAATTTACCTTGACCAGTACAATGCCGAGCCGGCTTTCATTGGCAGTACATCCCATCCACGTACGACAACCTCAACACCCGGCATCGCTTCAAATTGGCTTCAAAGCGTTTGGATTTCTTTGTTTGGCTTTACTTCTATATCTACCAAAGGATACAGAAATCTTTACCTCGACCCACGTGAGTCCAAACCCAATCCAAACCCCACTCGAAGTCTCTTTTTGTGTAACTGAATGTCGTCGTTTTACCGATCTTAGGACCTCAACCTCGATGGCGACTGTCTCCGATTCTTTTGCTGCTTCTCCTCAAGCCCAAGTATTAGGAAACCTGGACCTTCTAGAGCCAATCTTTTCCTTCTTCCATGTGCCTCTGAGAGATGGAAATCTTGAGTGGCGCATTCCAGCTCCAGAAAGTCAACACCTTCTCTGGGTCTCGTTGACATGCAAGACGTTCTTCGAACCTGCGATGAACGTGTTATGGAATTCCTTTGACTCATGGGTATCCCTTTTGAAATTGGTTCCTACCCTATCATTTGTATCAGAGGAAAACCTATATGTGAGTTCAAGTCAACGCCGATTGCAATGATCTGCTAAACCAGTGCTCTGTATCGAGAAGACTACTACGGAAGTCGTACTGGAGAAACATCTGGAAAGATTGAACTTCTATACACGTCGTATTAGACGCCTCAAGCTGAGTCGTTTTGACCAAAACGTGTCAACTCACCTCTACGACGCTATTTCATATTCTCAACACAAATTATTCCCGTCATTGAGGACACTAATGATACCTGCTCTCGGGGAGCTCTATCGCGACAACCTCAACACACTATTGCTCACGCTGTCTTCGAGTCTCTCGTCTGTTCGCATTGATGGTATCATGTCGTCCCGCGAAGTCTACGCTGGATCCTTTCTTCATAGGATTCCATCTGAAGCAAGATTCCTTGTGCACCTTCACCTCTCCGGCCGCTTAAGCAGCGTGACTCTCGATCTTATTGACAATTTTAATGTCTTAGAAACTCTCCAACTTGACTTGGAAAGTACTACCTTCGACATCAATATGCTGGACAGTCTGCCGAATCTCAAGCACTTTGCCCTGACACTCGATGAAAACTCTGCTTTCAACTACTCGTCAAGGTCAACCACTAATCCTCTTTCACTTCAATCTCTTGAGATTACTGGACCTGCCGCACACCTTTTTGCCATTCTTCAGAATGTGTTTATGACAAATCTCACACGCATCAAAATCTCTCTTACCAGCTTTGCGGAAGATATGCGAACATCTCTGGCCAGAGAATCATTCGAGAAATTCATAGAGCATCATGCTGCGTCTTCGCTGCAGTCCATACAAGTGGATATGGCTAGAGGGGCACGAATGTCGTGGAAGGTACTCATGCCATTGAGTGCTTGCAACCAACTCAAGCACCTAAAAATGTCGATCGACTATCTCAATTCTGCGAGACTTCTGCGGCTTTGCCAAAATGGAGAATGGAGGACACTTGAAACCCTTTTCCTGGCCTGTGACAGAGTGAAGCCGGGAGAAACAGGGTTGACAATTTACGACTTGTGTGTATTTGGTCATCATTGCCCCGAGTTAAGGGTGCTCGCTCTATCCCTTGAATGCATCACTAGAAGAGGTGAAATTGAAACACTGCGGGGAAAGGAAACGGATCCAAAGTATTGGCTTCGCCATCGCCTGGAAAAGCTTCAGCTACTTTCTTTGACATCTTGTCCCGATGACCTAGCACAAGAAGCTGCTACAATGTCCACGAAAGACGCTGTCGCCGTCTCTCAGTACATCCACAGTCTTTTCCCTCACCTCGACGAGTTTGTGTATCCAAGTTCTATGCCTCACGATTGGTTTGATGGGGTTGAAGATATGCTGAAGGTCTACCGAAATATCAGGGAAAATGTGGTTAAGCACCAAGCACTTTGATAATTGTCCGCTTACACACGAGGACGTTGTGTAGAAGCAGAAGACGAATGTACATGTGAATTCTCTGCAGATGAAAATTTCTCGACAGTATTTTGGCTGAACTTGCAAGATTTGTTGGCATCAACGATGTTCTAAATTCTTTAAAGCTGGAGGGGTTCATCTTGAAAAGCCTGGATTCATTGATCGTCTAATAGCAATTTGATTAATGTACATGTAGAATCCGAGTTCATCAGAAGTAGGTTTGGCAATGTTCTCTCATTTGACACGAATAAAAGGGCTCATGAGGACGAGTGACTTGAGTGATCGGAAGGTTGGGTTTCTCTCGATGACTCGATATGGTGCATGCTGCTCGTGTTGGTATAAACGAATGCGTCCGTTATTTGTGTTAAAACCATTGTACTGAGTGCCGATTCACTTGGCACTTGGTTAGAATGAGAAATTGGCTCTCTATCGCGGCTAGTCTCTGCTGTTTCGGGTTCTGTCGGTCTTGTGAGTTCTGCCTCGTGCGTAGAAAGACGGTTGTAAATGTAGGTAATAACCACGAGAAGGTTGCATGCTATAAGGCATATTGCCATCTGCGGTATCAAATGACTGAGTCGGAATTTGATTGGTTGACTGCGTCGAACACAGCTTACCTCAAAGTATCGGAACAAGACGCGTAGATACTGTCTGGCAGGGTCCCACTTCGCGGGTCCGAATTGGACGATAGAACACCCAATCGTGGCAGTAGTTGTTAACGCACTAGCTGCGAACCCTGCCAATATGAGGCGGCGTTGCTTTCTTGGAAGCCTGACATGCCACAGTTTAAACAGCGGGGTGGCAACGAGGCATAAATCGGCGATAAAGTTTGCTTTTGGTTTAAATCCAAGTCAGGCTTGAAGGACTCAAGGTACTCAAAGCATAGATACCTGTCGTGATTACAGCTCTGAGCGCAAGATTCCAGAAGCAGCTAGAACTGTTAGATAAGTTTTTGACGGCAGCCTGGCGGCCACAAACGACAGCAAATTGAACTGTGATTGTGGTGGAAAGAGCGGCGAAGAATAAAGCCAGTCCTATAGTGAATTTTCGAGTGAAGTCCCCAGGCGGAAAAACTCTGGCGATAGCCAGGGCTATGCTGATGCGAGCGGACCTTGCAATGAAATGGGTCAGACCAACTGGCTCGAACTTGAATGAAGGACACCCACCAGATTCCGATAAAAAAAAAGAGGTTAGACAGCCAATATGACACTACCACAGCTGCATCGGAATGAAGCCTAGACCCTGTTGATGGCATCGGGGTGACTATGACGGTCTATAATGCATAGGTGATTTACGAACCAGGAGGTGCATATGGGAACCACATTAATGGCATGTAACCGAAGTCAATGAATATGGCAAGACCCGCGGTGTAATCGTCCCACCAAAGTCGTTGGATGCTCCTCCGGTAATATAATCTGAATAAGGTGAGGCCAATAGCCATCACTTGAAGAGCCGTGACCAAAACTTCCAAGACGATCCTCGAAATCAGAGTGTTGAGTATAGGAAATGGAACCGACGTACCATTCAATGCCAGCTTGAGCTCGAAACTAAGCACCAGCATATTGGTTAGTTTTCGATGGGCTTTTGTTGTCCGTTAGGCTGAAGCTAGGGCAAAAAACCTCGGGAATTTCGACCCAGGGCTTTATATTCATGAACGAAGCCGGCACTTGTTAGGACTTCCGGTCGGAATGTATTCTTTCGCATGACGCCGAACCTTCTGTGGGTCATGAATATATTGTGGCGTAAAGGGAATTGCAACAACTCTCCCATCTCTAATTGAGAACTCCAATGCAGCCAATGGCGGCAAAGTAGCAGATCAATCTCATATTCGGAGCCGATAGGATTATAGGAACCAATATGGTTCGAGTAATTGGAGTTGCTGAATGCTTGTTCCACTGGTATTTCGTGTAATGCCTGAGCTGAGGAGCAGAGCCACTGGGTCACTGTCACCGTGAACCTCAAAAGCGCGAGCCCGATGAGCAGCCTATGTATGAAGGATAGCGCAACACGAGTTTCATCAAAGCTTCGTCGTCATTTTTGTAAGTCGACTTGGCACTGGGCCTACATGCTTGTCGACTTGTAGAATGATCAAGGCACGGCTTTGACAGTCTGCTCAAGTCATTGCGCTGCCAATTTGTGCAGGGGAGATTGTTGGTCTTCAGGTCGTGAGGGCGTTGAGCAGCAGTGAGAATCGCGGCGTGGGAGTATGTGTGGCGACGCGGCCACCGGCCTCGGCGTTTGAAGGTCAATTATGGCTAGAGAGCGGGACCTTACTCTACCCTGACTTTTGACCTTCAAAAGTATACAATTCTCAAAAACACATTCTACATTGTACTACAGTATTTAACGGGTACTTTGTACACCAAAATTAACTTTGCTCAGTTTTCCATACGATGCTGTCCATAAAATATCAATAAAGTTATATAAGCATGTAGCTATACATCTCATAGTTTTTTGTACCAAAATTCAGAGCGTCAAGAGAACATCATGTTGAGTAATTCACTCCTCAAGACGAAGTCATTTTCGCAGCCCGTTTATAAATACTTTGTACACCGGCTTTTACTTATCTGCCGGTCAGCTTTTCCTAACCCTGATTTGTAATGCTATCAAATCTCGGCATCCCCCCTTCCCCTCTTCCGTTGATATTTCGCCATTTTCTCAACGAGTTTGCATCCGATTCCCCTAATTTCTTTTGTATAATATGTGGTTATAATGCATTAATGTCCTGAATGTAAAAAAGTTCCCAGTTTTTCAATGATTGCTATTCAAGAACCCAAATACCATTTTCGGAAAACCATCCAATTTGGGTATCTCAGGCACCGGCACTGACCCACTTGATTTCTACCCTCCGTTCCGTACTTTTATATCGCCCATGGGCCGTACTCATATGTAGGAAACCAAATAAAATAGTAGACATACCTGATAGCCTCAAAAAACTCAACTGTACAAAGGACCCATAGTGTACAAAGTACCCGTTAAATACTGTAGCATGGTTCATTTCAACCCAAGAAACAGAGAGATAGGATTACAACTAGTCAGACGACAACAATCAGATGAGCAAAAAATAGTATAAAAAGCAAAGTAAAAGATCAAAAGGATAAAAAGCAGCAAATAAATAAGATCACAGCAGCCGCTCCTTGGCGCCTCTAGGTGCCCACTTCCAGTTTTTCACCTGGATAACCCACTCCGCCTCCATCCCCTCGCCCGCCGAATCGAGCACATGCACGCCCTCGTCCGCGAACCGGAACATCGATTTTGTGAGGTTGCGCTGCAGAAGGTGCACAGCGAACTGGGGCTTGCTCAGTTCGTCGTCAAGAAGCACGGAGGCCTTGTCCTGCACCAAGGAGGTGTCCGCGTCAGTAGGGAGCGGCGAGGATGGCGGCGCGTCGTCGTCGTCGTCGTCATGGTCGGCGCCGTCTTTTCGTGGTTCGGGTTCGGGAGAGTGTACGGGGGACGCTCTGGATGGTGGTAGAGGTGATGAGCCAGGTTCAGCAGTGGGAGTCGTGGGTTTTGTGGCATTTTCGGGTGAAACAGTTGGTTGGGTAATGTCAGGTAGAGAAGCTGAGGCAGGTTTCTTTGGGGTTGTAGGTGGGTCGTCGGGCTTGGCGGCATCCGGTTTCTTAGCCGCCTCAGGTTCTGAGGCAGGATCATTTTGCACAACAAGCTTGTCGACCTCGCTAACAGATCCTTTCTCCTCTCCAGCACCAACTTCCATCGGGACCGACTCATCCTCGACGACCACCTCGGCTTCCACGTCCAGGATCAGCGCAATATCGTAGGCCATCTCTGACTCCGTCGAGCTCGGCGTAAGCAGGTAGCTCTCTTTGGCTGTTTCCAGAATGACGGCCCGCAAAGAGTCATTGTTCGGGGTAGTAGCAGGGGCAGGAGCAGAGAGAGCAGCGTCTGCCATCTCTACGTCTTCCTCCGCCTCCTGAGTCCGCCTCCGTTTCCTAGGCGGAGGAGCGTCCGACTCGGACGACCGAGGTGACGGGAAGAGCATCTCTTTAAGCAGAGTAGGCACGTATTTGTATCTGTAAAATCCAGACATCATCAACACCTCACTCTATCGCAAAGCTAACTCGTTAAAGAACATACCCGATGAGCATATCCCCAGCAACACCCATCCCAAACACCATCGTCCGCACATCCATCATCCGCTCCTCGTCCTTACTTCTCAGCGGCTGCAGGTACGCAGGCGTGTCGTCGACCTCAACCTCAGCGTCCTCGTCGACCTCGTGTATGACGTCCAGCACAGTCGCATTGGGTAGTCTACGGGGCAGCACGGGCCACCCGTCGTACGCGCGCCGCCGCTTCCGGCCGGCGAGGCGGGAGAGCGGCGTGCACGGTTGGCCCAGGACGACAGCGCGTCGTTCCGCGTACTCAAGCAGACGCTGGGCGCGGTTGCGCCGTCCGAGGCCAGGTGCGGTGTATGCCGTGCCTCTCTGTGACAAGGGATGCGGTTTTGTCAGACACGAGTTCAAAATCAGAGCAAAGCAAAAAAAGACCAACCTCGACAAACTCGACACCCACAATCTCAATCGCACTCCCATCGTGCCCCGTCCCCCAAGCAGCACTAACCAGACTCCGCCCATCATCCTCCGGATCATCAAACACCATCTCCTCCCCTTTCTCTTCCTCCCCATCCCCATCCCCCTCCTCGCCCACAACCCGCCCGCTCTTCCCAAGCGGATTAAAACACCGCTCCCCATACCCGCCCACGAACCGCCCGACCACTTCCTCTTTCACCACCGGCGGATCCCCATCATCAGCGGTGTTGGCCTGCGCCGCCTTCCCCGAGCCCCAGGCGAAAACACTGCCGGCCCCGGCGCCTGCACACCGGATGACGCGCACCTCGATGCGCAGGTCCCGGCCCCGCGCACGGGCTTGGCGCGCGCCGCCCCACGTGAGCCAGCCCGAGTGGATCGCGCAGAGGAAGACGTCCGAGTCGTCAGTGTACACCCGGCGAGGCCGCCGCGAGCGACGCGTCTTGCCGCTGACACCATTGGCGTTGGCATTGTTGCTCCCGCTCCCACTGCTGCTGCTCGCAAGCGGAACACCACTCCCATTAACCGCCGCCGCCGTCGTGCTGTTCGCCAGCAGACTGCTCTGCTTCGACGCGAGCCCCGGGCGCTGTCGCTTCCCGTTCACGCTGCTACTTCCACCGCCTTTCCGACGAGAACGAGAGCGCACGGGCAGCGGGGGGCGAGGACGCGGGTCGAAGCCGCCGCCGCCCCAGAGACGTGGGCGGAGGGGCTTCTCCGTGGGGATGTAGCCGGAGGGAATGAGAATGGTGGTGCGAGTCTCGATGTCCAGCGGGGGTTGTTGAGGCTGAGGTTCGGCTGGGAGTTCTTCTGCAGGAAGAACAGTGATAGCAGAGGTGTCGTTGGTTGCGTTGTCGGGTTGGATGTCTTTTTCTTTCTCGTTAGCCGTCTCCTCCTCCTTCTCTTCCGGCCCCTTAGATTTCTCCTCTGAGCCTTTTGGTTTCTGCTCTTTGTCTGTCTCCGGTTCTTGGGCTGTCTCCTCCATTTTCTCGCCTGTTTTGCCGTCTTCCTTCGCCTTCTCCTTCTCATCAGGCTTCTCCTCTTCCTCGATAATTTCTCCTTCCTCTATCTTCTCCGCATCCTCATCCACCTTGTCCACATCCTTCGTCTGAGTTTTCTCCTTTTCCTTATCTTTCAGCTCCTTCTCCCCCCTCTCCTTCTCCTCCAGCTCCTTCTGCAGCTTCTCCTTCTCCTCCTTCTCCTCTCTTTCCTTCAGCTCCTTCTCCTTCTCCGCCCTCTCCCTCTCCTCCATCTCCTTCCGCTCCCTCTCCCTCTCCTCCTCCCTCTCCTTCACACCCACAAGCCCACCCCCAAGCTCAAAGAAATAAGGAAACGGCAAGCGCGGATACACCCACGTCCCCAGATCCACCCTCACACGCGCGCGCCGCGTCTCGCCCTCCGCCTCCGCGCGCCATTCGTCCCACTCGTCCCATTCCGCCGAGGGGTCTGCCTCGCCGACGCCCGCGCCGCTGTGGTAAGTGCCGTATAGCGAGGCTGAGGGCGGGTCCTCGTCGATCAAGGAGTGCGAGGAGTCTTGTGGGCGCAGCGCCTGTGGCTGGTGCGGGTGTTGCTGGTGCGGGTGCAGAGGTCCATGGGGCTGCGCGTGTCCCTGCAGGTGTTGCAGTTGGTGTTGGCCGTGCGGAGGAGGGTGCTGCAGGTGGTGTGCATGCGGGTGTTGTTGCTGTTGCTGTTGTTGTTGGAACTGCTGCAACTGCTGCTGCTGCTGGAGTTGGAGTTGCTGCTGGTGAGAATGAGGGTGCTGATGCCCCAGAGCTGCTCGTCCATCAGGATATTCACGTTCCCTATCCCGGTGTTCCCTCTCTCGTTGTTCTCGTCCGATTTCCCGGTCTCTTCCAACATCCCTTTCCCTACCCACGTCCCTCTCCCTGTCCCTCTCTCTCCCATCTCTGTCCCGCTCCCGGCGGGCAGCATACTCCAGCGGCCCACCAGGCCCATGCGAAAGCGAACGGGCGACCTGCCCTTGTCCATGATCATACCACCCCTCCTCGACCATCATCGCAGACGGCGGCGCACGCATATGCACGTCGTGCGCGTCGAGCATGTCCACGTCCCTCTCTCTCTCTCTTTCTCTTTCTCTCTCCCTCTCCCTGTCTCCTCGCTCTCGATCCCGATCCCTATCCCGATCCCGGTCTCTTTCTCTCTCCCTCTCCCTTTCTCGCTCCCTCTCCCTTTCCCGTTCCCGTTCCCGCTCCCGTTCGCGCGGATGCACAGGATGCCCCATCGAAATACCAAGCCCATGATGCCCATGCCCATGCCCATGCCCAAGTCCAGGCCCGTACTGAGGCTCCAAAGGCCCGAAAGGGTGCTGCGGACCGTGTCCCAGCCCATGCATGGCTGAACCAAGATGCAGCTGCTGCTGCTGGGAATGGGAAGGGTGCCCGTGTCCGGGGAGAGGCAGAGGTTCATCGACCATCATCCCGTCGTGCTGTTGTTGCTGCATGGGATGACTGGGTCCGGGACCATGAGAGCGTCCGAGCTGGATCTGCTGCTGCTGCTGCTGCTGTTGTTGTTGGGAGTGGTACCCATGCGGAGGAGGGGGGTGCATGCGCTGGTTTTGGCTTTGACTTTGGTTTTGCTGTGGATAGCCGTGGTCCGTGGGGTAGGCGTCGTCTGCGCCTGGAAGGCCACGGCGCTCTCTTTCTCTGTCTCTATCCCGTTCTCTGTCTCGGTCGCGGTCCCTATCAGTGACCCCAGGCTGCTTAAGACCAGCACCTTCCGCATACAACTGCCGTCCCTTCTCCCTGCCCATTTCGCGAGACCGATCGCGCATCCTCTCCCTATCTCTTTCCCTCTCCCTCTCCCGCTCTCGATCACGGCCCCCATCCAGCTCGCCCTCCTTGCCCAACACACTGCTCCGTCCACTAACAACACCCGACTTCTTCCCCTCCCTCTCTCTGTCTCTCTCCCGCTCCCTCTTATCCACCAACCCCATCCCAGGACCGATCCCAGGACCCACAACACCAGGACCACCAACACCAGGGCCCACCACAGCCGGCACCAGCGCCGGAACAGGGGACCCGATGCGCGACCCGCCGCCGCCGCCGGTGCTGCCACCCCCCTCGCGCTGCTGCTGCTGCGTCAAGCTGGGCACGAACTGGGTGTGGAACTGGTGCTGGAACTGTCGTTGCGGGGGGATGCCTGTGCCCGCGGCTGCTGGACCACCGATGGCGGAGTTGGACGAGGAGGAAGGGGGCATGGTCTGCCCTGAGGCAGAGGCAGATGCGGAGGGCGACATGGAGAGGGAAGACGCGCCGGGACCCTGAGGCGATGACTGAGACTGGGACGGGAGTTGCGAGGGTGGCACCGAAGCCTGCCTCGACTGAGGCTGCGACGAAGGCTGGCTGGGGTACCCATGGCCCAGAGAAGCCTGGGACTGCGACGAGTGGACGTGGTGCCCATGCCCGATGCTCGAATGGTGCTGGTGCATATGTGCGCCGAGCGGATGGGAGAAGGCCATGGAGTCTCTATCGCGCAGGTCGCGTTCGCGTTGATCCCTCATTCCCAGGTCACGTGGGTCGCGTTCCCGTGCCACCCGTTCCCGTTCCCGTTCTCGTTCCCTGTCCCGTTCCCTCAGGCTCGCACTGGCACTGGCAGAGGGTGGAGGTTGGCCGCCAGCAGGAGGGGCGGGGTACGACGACGCAGACGAGGAGGAGCGGTGGGTAAGATGGGCGATCCTGTCGCGCTCTGCGAGCCAGTCCCTCTCCTTCCTGTCCATGTCGCGATCATGCACGTGCTTGAGCAGAACAGCATCAGTCGGCGTGCCCGCCCGCTGCTGGCTCTGGCTCTGGCTCTGGCTCAGCCCTCGCTCCCTCTGGATATCGGGCGGTGGAGGACCGTTGGGCGGGATAACGCCCGGGCCAATGACACCAGGACCAGGCAGCCTCTCTCGTTCCCTCTCACGCTGACCGCCGTCCCTCGGATACGGCGGTTGGTTCTGACGACTCGACGCTGCGACTCTGATCTGCTCCATATCCCTCTCCCGATCCCTCGACAAATCCCGCTCCCGCATCAAGTTCAGATCCCGCTCTCTATACTCTCTTAGCTCGCGCTCTCTCTCCCTCTCCGCCTCCCGCAACCGCTCCTTCTCCAGCTCCCGCTCGCGCACTGAGCCCGGCACACCGGGGTAAGCAGGGGGAAGCAAGTCCTGCGGCCGATTCCCGATCCGCTCATTGACAGGCCGTTCTCTGAGCATCGGGTCCCGCCTCTCCCTCATCTCCCTGTCTCTCTGACTCTCCCGCATCACATCCCGTCCACGCATATCCTTTTCTCTCTCCCTCTCCCTCAGCTCTCGCTCTCGCATCTCCCGCTCCCGCATGCCCATGCTCATATCCCGCTCCCTCTCTCTATCCCGCTCAACCAACTCCCTATCTCTATCTCTCAAATCCCGCATGACAACATCGTCCCCCGCCTCCCTCCCCCCGCTCGGCCGACGAGACATCGCCAGAGGCCCAGACGACGTCGAATCCGTGCGCCGTGGGGCGCCCATCGTCGATGGTGGCAAGGACCCAGGCCCGCTCGAGCTGGCCGGCAAGCCGATAGCCCCACGGGAGTCGATGTTGGGCAGGGAGGAGGACGCGGATGGGTGTGTTTTGTCCTCTGTAGAAATGTAATTTGTCAGTTGGTGTCACGCCGTGATAAAAACGCAGTTTAAAGCCGGAAAACGAGCCTTGATGCTCGAAAAACGAAAATAATGAAAAGAAAATACGAACCGTTGAGCAAGAACGCAGGCGGGCCACCAGTACCAGGCCCAACAAGGCCAGACGACGGGCTCGGCGCATTCGACAGGCGCCTTCTATTCTCCCTCTCCCTCTCTCTCTCCCTCTCCCTCTCCCTCTCCCGTTCCCTCTCCCTCTCCCTCTCCCTATCTCTCACATCCATAGTACTGCGTTGCTGTTGCTGCTGCTGCTGCTCGCGCTCGCGCACCTCACGCTCTCGCTCTCGTTGCGCCTGTGATGGATGAGGAAGAGTGTGACGTTGATCCATCAAACCCGCGTGACCGCCTGTCCCCCACCGGTCGCCCCCGACTCCGACCCCGACTCCGGCCGCGAGGGACGGCGGCGATACGGCTGGTGAGCCCGAGATGGGAATGTTCGTATTGGAACTGCTGCCGCCGCTGCTCGAGTCGACGAGGGAAGGACGGAGGGGCGGCATCGGGGGGGACGACTGGAACGCTGCTATGGACATGGAAGAAGCCGGACGCTGGTTTGTGCTTTGACTCGCCATCTGTGGTTGTATTTGATTTTGGTTCTGGTTCTGGGATTGGCGCGGGGACGGCGGGGGCGGGGGGTGGTGGAAGGGCGTAGACGGCGACGAGGACGGTTTATGCGGGGGGGCAAAGGAGCTCTGACTCGAGTGCGATCCGGCCCTGCTGCGCGCTATCGAGCCGCCAATCCCAATGGACGGCTCTCTCCCCCCCATCCCCGGCCCTGCGCCCATGCTGCTGAGCCCAACAGGCGCTGAACGGGGATCGTGCAGCGAGAACGGCTGCGGCGAGCGCGTGTGCGTGTGCGTGTGCGTGTGTGGTGGGGACCACCCCGCGTCCTTTGTGCTGCTGGTGCTACCACCGCTTGCTGGAGGCGGCAGGCCCGAGTCGGAGTGGGTGCTCGCGGGGCGGACATACGGGTGTGGTGGCCACTGGCTCTGGCTCTGTGCACCGCTGGTATGGGCCCGCGATGTCGAGCGGTGCCATTGTGGGCTCGGAGGCTGCTGCTGCTGCTGCTGGGGAGGCGGCAGGGACGGGGGCGGCAGGGACGGTGGGTTGTCCTTATCCTTGACTGGCAACGACGGCGACGGCGAAGGGAGGGTAGGTGCACGCCTCCTGTCCTCTGAGGGCGAGTCTTGGAGGAGGGCAGCGACGTTCATACTAGTGGAAAGAAAGAAGGTTGTTCACGTCACGCCAAAGTTTGCTTCCTCGCAGGCGATGGGAACAATCCGACGGACACTGAATTTTATATTTACCCTCGTCGATCACCAGATCCTTATCGAGATCGTCATGATCGGGACCTGGTCCGTCCCTTGCGCTTTTACCTCCTCGTCGTCTGTATTCAGAGAAGGAGTCTGCTTAGACTCTCCCCCACTATTTCTTACCTGCCCTACGTAACAACACAGGTCACAGGACAAACCGTCTTTGACAGAAACTGCGATTTTTTTCCCTTGATCACATTGCCTTCCTTTCCACCCCCACGCTATGTTTTCATTCCTCACAATGTCCACAATCCACCCTCCGGAGCTACCCCAGGAACACCTCCGATCAAATGTCGCCCTCTCTGTCAGTCAGTCAAACGTTAACCCACGTTTCTTTGTCTTCATTTACACATCCGGAATCGCTCTATAGTGTCTGCAGATGCCCCGTTATCATATATACACACCACCTCTGCAGCTGACACCATATCTTCTCGATGGCTCTAGACCTCCTAATATAACATCCTTCATGATCACATAACTTCTCCGGTCTCGCTCGGGAGTCGGAACTCGGTGCGCTCCATCTCATCATCACCTAATCACACATCAAACCGTTAGCAAGCACTATGATACTAATAGCACCTTCTGAATCCAGCAGGCTGCCAGTGCCGGTACGCGTTCCGCTACGCCCGATTCGACGACCTTCTCAACGACATCGCAGAGCCGAGAACTCTCCAGTCTGTGCTAGCACTATCGTCAACGACCTGGATCCGATCCAGCAATCAGCATATCTGATATCACGATACCAAGATCGAATAACGCATAGCTTTGTGTATTCCAGATAAGATTACCTCTATACTTGTATTCTGCTGATAGCTAAAACTAGCGCCAACACTGAACAGTACATCTCCTACGTATTTGATTCCATATCGATAACTCGGCTGGGATTCCGTCCCTTGCCTCGTATTCTGACGAAATCTCCAGTTCAATCTTCCTGGCTACAGTACCTCGAACCCTCTCATCAACAGTGATCCCGATAACCAAGGCATCTCTAACTCTCAGATCGTCTCCCGGACAAAATACAATCACCATCGCCGCCATCGGTGCGATGTCGATCTCACCACCTGCAGGGAAAACCGCTGCGTAATCGAAACCTCCGTGATCGTCATGAATACATACACCGATGGCATCATCCCTCGCTTTCCGCGAATACGAGGTCCATGCAACAAGGGTCGCCGTTCAAGTTGGTTCCCTAAACAATAGATGGAGAGACGGTTTCTTCTCTTCCTACGCGTGCGTTCTCAACTCGTCGGGCTTCACCTCACTGGATCTATTACATCTCTCACATCTCGACAAACTTTAACCATATCCCGCCGCATCGCGTTTTGTCTGGGATAATTTCGAACATCTCTGATTCGTTGAAATGGGTCGCGGCAATGGCCAGTGCGGAGAAGGTAAGGTAAGAGAATATCCTACCTGGTCCAACTAAGCCCTGCGCATGCCAGCCCTATGTCCGTCAATCCCTCCTGTATATCATCGTTCGCTTCGGAGAAGGCTGGCGAGGGGAAATGTTTAATGGAGTAATAACGACAGGAAGCTCCTCCACGGATATCTTTTGCATGGAACCGATGTCGACTTTATGTGACCCAGGAACAGAGTTAGAGGCCAGAGAAGTATCCTCGAGATGGGGTGGTACAGGTGAAAGGGTTTTCAAGAATGACCTCGGTCATCGTCTAGCAATAAACAGTTACTTAATATCGATCTGTCGGCTATAGTGTATGAGATCTACTCACATAGATATCATCCTCGCCGACCGCCAATGTGGGAATAAGAAATGATATATCCTTCAATGAAGTTGTCGTTCACATTCGTCATAGGAATCCATTGCAGGACCAAAAATGTCCGGCAGGTCAAGGATGCAAACACAAGAGACAGATCATCTGAGCAGAAAGAGAAAATGGAGAAGACCATGTCCGCTCTTGGGCGGTCATAAATCTGACTTTGGACTGAGCTGAGTGGGGCGTCAGAAGGGTTGGCACCGACGAATGTATCTGAATCCCTTTCACTAGAACAAGGATAAGTTTAGTTGAATCCAGGTCAAAGCTGTCCCTCAGAGAACGCGAAGACCTCATTTGTCAGAAATATGGTCCAGGGTCAGTACGCGACTCGAGTTCGGGAGCTCGAGTAAGTAATATCAGGACAGCCAGGAGAAAACTCGTAACACTAAGCCAGGAAAATAGCGATAGTGAACAATCCAAGCGAAGTCGATAGTCATCTGCTGATTGACGCGTGCGGAAATAAGCGCCCGTGGGAGATAGCCATTTTTATGCGATCCCCCTAACCTACTTTTACGAGTGCGCGGCTTGAAAACTAACAGTATTGAACGACGCTTGAGGGAAGAATTAATTTAGGCTCATTTTTATTGCACGTTAATTCGTACCTCCTTATTGCGTCAATTGCAATTAACAAATGCGTTACTGCGTGCTTCGGAGAAATTCCTTTTTTGTGTCTATGACATCGGATTTCACTTTCAATGAAATGATTCAGAAATTTTTTCATGGAGGTAGAAACTTTGGAACTTGAGGTCTGGGGCTCTAAATAATACGATCATAAATTCGAACTTGTTTGAACGCGTGAAAAGATGATAGATATGAGTCGGACTCGGATTAGGGGTGTAACCTCACCTGCCTGATAATAAATTCAAAGCCCTTAAAGGCGACTAAGCCACCACGATTTGTGGACGATTATATTTTTTCCCTTACCGCTTTACCTTCATCCCAGTCATTTTAGCACATTGTGTCTACGAAGCAGCAACCAGCTAACGTTGCTACCCACCAATGAGCAGCTCGAACTTGAGACTCAGGGTTTTCAATTACTCCACATTAATCTCGCCACCCGTGCCCCCTGATTAACGAATGTTACACGGTTCTGATTCCGCTCGACCTCATTTTTTTTCGCTCAGGATGCTCAACAGGGGGCCAGATGCCGATATCGGCATAGACTCACAGTGGAAGTAAACTCCCACGACCTGTTATAACACAATCTCCATCACGATCCCTGAGGTTTACGAGCTCCTAGACACGCGATTTGAAAATGGTCAAGAGACTGTCAATCCATACCTTGACGAAGTTGATCATCGTATCAGTCGGCAGGACTATCATGAAAGGCTGAAATTGCTTGGAAATTGCTGTCTGTATGGAAGAGGTCGCCACTGGCTCTGCACTGTCGTATCGTGTCGCCCGACTGCTTGCCTTCTTGGCTGGAACTTCAAATTCCGGGCTCATCCCGACTGAAGTACTGGGAAAATGCATGCTTCTGAAAACAGGACACTTAGACCCTGCTTAAACCCTGCCGCCTCCGAATATTCAACTGATGTCCGCCTCTGCTTTGCCGCCGCACGTTCGTACAATGTACGCGCTTCAATTTGAGATGGGAAACGGTATTACGGTCCCTAGTAATCCATTCCATTTCACTGTCCAGTGACTGCACAACGTCACGCGACAGGGCACATTCCGACCAGAATTCTGGGCCAGTAGTAAACGATCCCTTGATGGATATCATTATAAGTACAAGTGCCCTCCGTGATGGCCAGTGTTCGACTTCCCCCTTTACTTCCAGGACCACTGTGTAGTTCCACCCATCGCGCGGCAGGAAACCCCGTTAAATACACGACTTTTATTAGCCATGCTGGTGCTCAGCTACAGATTCACCCTTGCTTTGAACGGTATGTCAGAACTATTCCTTGGCCACAACGACTCTTTTCAACATTCGTCTTTTTAGTTTTGGTCACGGTGCTTCTTGTAGTGGCCATTTCCCTCACCTTCTTCAGATTATATTATCGGAAGCATATTCAACGACTTTGGTGGGACGATTGCACTGCCGGCTTAGCCACTCTGATTGATTTCGGCTTCATACCCCTAATCTGGATCTCATATGCACCTCCTGGTCCGTAAAGCATCTAGGCTGTTTACCCTGGGAGTAGTATACTTATCTGAAGAGGCCAATAGACTCGAAACTTCACTCTTATGGCGCCGTCGTGGCCTCATACTGGTTGTCAAATATCTTGTTTTTTATTGGAGTCTGGTGAGCCTGCGTTCTCCAACGTCAATATATCCATTCTGAGTTCTGACTCAACTTTTTGCAAGGTTAACCCGCATCAGTATCGTGCTGGCTATCGCTAGAATTTTTCCACCTGGAGACGCAACTCGGCGATTTGCCATAGGCCTGGCTTTGCTCTTCGCCGCGCTTACCATAGCAGTCACTGTCCAGTTTTCGGTGATTTGTGGTCGCCAATATGCCAATAAAAACCTCTTTTCCGGCATGGGTTGTTTCTGGACCGATGAACTGAGAATTGGGATCACCACAGGTATTTTATACTTCGAATGGCCGACGTTCTTCAAGCCTGACGTGTTTTACAAGCCAACTTTTTTTCCGATTTCTGCCTTGTTGCCACGCCGCTGTACAAATTATGGCGCGTCAGGCTTCCGAAAAATCAACGTCGCCTTATTCTAGCAGGTTTTGCAGCGAGCGCATTGACAACCACTGCGACGCTTGGATGTGCTATAGTCCAATTTGGTCCCGCGAGGTGGGATCCCGCTAGACAGTACCTACGCATCCTTGTCCGATACTTCGAGGTGTGCTATTCAATGACCTTTATTCGATTTCTCACTCAGTACGTTCGTGCTATAGGCAGCAATATCTCTAACTGCCTGTAATCTCCTCGTGGTTATCACATACATCTACAAAATTCTTGCCAGACGGCAGGAAGAGCTCACAAGGTCGACGCCTCCTGAAACCACAGAGACAAACGCCAATACCGAGCCCACATTTCACTCAAACCAAGTACCAAGTGAGCCGGCCCTCAGCACATTGGTTTTAACGCAATTGTCGGATGCATATGTTTATACTGGCAACAGCAATATCCACACCTTCGACTCACGAAGAGAAAGGCAATCCTCTTATTATTCCACTGACTCGAGTTCTATTTGAAATCCTTCCCAGTCATTTGCGCCATGAAACATTGCCAGCATCTGAAGCAGTGCAACTTAACTTGTATATACTCTATATATTAGATACCTATCAGTCGACCAATCGCGATATTTATGATGCTCGAGCGAGCGCAAATACCCGGTGCCATGTAATCCATACACACTTTGGGCCTCTTCTCCGATGTTCACAAATACATACAAGGACTTCACTGGTTCCCCTAATACCCCGACTCTAGTTCTACTCATATGAGTTTATACAGGGTTCCCTTTTGCTTTCTCGCTTTCAACGATCTGCGACGACATAAGTATATTCAAAGATCCTTTTGCGGAGGTTGCTTTCACAACCTGTAGATTCTACAACGTTAAATCCACAATTTAAAGGAATGCAATGACGAAGCAACTAATTATGGAAAGCATACTCTGCTGGAGCTTAGAAATTATCATTATGCACGTCCTTGACGAACAACGGGATCTTTACATTTGTCCCTTATTTCGCGATAAACCTTGAGCATGGACTTTACCCCCTCGAGCCAATCGTTTTTCGGCTCCGGAAAGGTCAGCCTATCGAGGCTTGGGAAGAGGTTATTGATGAATTGAGAAACAACAACTGCGTCCTTGATGGTCTTATCGCGGGTCCCATTGGCGAGGTCCTGAGGCCGTGATATCAATGGTAAAATCTCGAGGTCTTTGAGTTTGTGTTCTAACAAGGAGGATTCCGTGATACAGGATTCCAACATTCGAATATCGTCAGCGCCTTTGACGATGGATCCGAGTGAGATAGCAAGGCTTCTCAAATTGGGGCACGACTTTGCGAGAATGAGTAGGTCATATATAGATAAACCAGTGTCTTCGGCTCCCACTCCATCGCATTTAAGTTTCAGGACTACGATAGATCGCCACTCCCCATTTCCACAAAGGTCGACCATCTTCAATTTTGTAAGAGATTGGACAGGGACGTCCAGATGACTGAGTCGTTTGCAACTTTGGAAGGCTAGGAGAGCTTTTGAGTCCAGTCGGATACCACTTGAAACATCGACTTCAACTTGAACAGATGCAACATTGAGCTGTGAGCATCGATCAAGACAACGTTGCACCAATGTAAATGATCCATCTCGCTCAAGCAAGGAGAACTTGAGTTGGATGACTTCCAGGTGAGTTGTATGTATTGATCCGAGGATAAGGAGGATATGAGCTCCAGTCCCATAAATCCCAAACTTTTGGAGAGCCTCGAAGTTTGCTGGTTTTGGTGATGAGCATATGAAAGGAGTTTTTTCATCGAGCTTCAAACACAAAGATTTCAGACCTGCAAGTCTGGAACATTTATTCAGAAAATCATCTGTAAGAACTGATTGTTCGACGGCTAAAACCAGGGTTTCTAGGTTACGGAAACCGTCCAAAATGTTTAGAGAGACTTTGGTGAGCTGGCCTGATAGGTGGAGTTCTACCAAAGACTTCGCTTCCAGGGAGATGCTGAAGAGTAAAGAGGCAGCAGACACTTCCGTAGAAGGGATCAACCCGCCTATATGGACTGCAGACAGTGTCGAAGACGGTGTATGATCAAGCGCGTTGAGATTGTCGTGATATAACCGTCCAAACGCCGGAATGTTCAATGTCGTGAGGCCAGGGAAAAGTTTATAGTGATGAGAACGTGAGATAGAAGAATAGATATGGGCGGACACAAATTGAGCAAATTTGGTGACCTGAAGGCGTCTAACACGGCGGGTATACATATTTAATCTTTGAAGTTGTTGCTCTAAAACAAGTTCCGTGGTAGTCTAATAGTATTGCGCGACATAAGCCACGTCACATTGAGAAGCTGAATGGTAGACTCACATAAATATTCGACTGTAAAGTGAGCGACGGAATAAGCTTCAGAACTGTTGTCCACGAGTCCATGGACCTCCACAAAATGTTCATGGCAGGATCGAAAAATTTCTTGCAAGTGAGCGCGGCCCAGAGAAGGTGTTGAGAGTCGGGCGCTGGGATGCGATAAGTAAGGTCCCCCTCTTTCTGTGGCACATGGAAGAAAGAGAACACAGATTCCAGGAGATCCGAGTTGTCGAACACCTGGGATTGAGGAGATATCGGCAGATCAGAAGAATCTGGTTCGCTATGTATGAGAGCCATCGAAAGGAATTCAAAGGTAGGCGAAAGCTGGACGGAAGTCTGCGATTCTTTCGCGAGATAGGATAGGGGGCTAATAAGAGGTAAAAACGGGTCAAGTCATTGCCTAAAGATGAAAAAAGTTTAATCGACAGATATCGACAGATAATTACCTGACTCGAAAACGACCTAAGGAGTCGGTGAATTCAATTTCCTATCCACTGAGCTGGCAACGCAGAAGACAAGGTAGGAGTGAAAGAGGTAGCTTGCTTCCCGCTCTCACTTTCGAAAAGCATATACTCTCGGTTCCGAAAAGTGTGAGCACGGTGTGTCTGGAAAGAGCTGATGAGGTGCACACTACAGTGACTGCACAGGACTACTGTAGGCAAAATGTAGTTGGAACAATGGAAAGACGCGAATCACGCGATCGCGTCAGGATTCTGCGCCCATACCGGCCCGACCGACTCGCGTGGACGCCCAGACGGTTCTGCCAGACTCTCGTGTCAACTATGAAGAGTCGCCTCCCGGTCCTCCTCTGAACCCTAAGATCTCACTAGATCTTACTGCTCAGTGAAATATGTCGAGAAAAAATGGTCAACAGGTCTTCAAACCATCCCTTTTTCATTCCACATCTCAGTCAGGCTATCGAGCCTGCAAAAACGAGAAGTCGAGGATCCGGACTATAGACTATAGTCGCTCTTTTGTCGGTTTGATACGAGCAGTAGCGGGAAGACAAACTAGCACTGCACCGAACCGATGAATGCTCCTCCAAGAAGGCCACTTGGTCGCCGCTGGCTTGTATTTGTCACCCATTGAGGGTCCACCGCCATGCGAAAGGATACACTCCAACGGGAAACTCAAAGCTGTAGCCCGGGCCCTCCGTGAACACCCCTGGGATTCTTTCCCAAATTATCCTAACAAGCACGAGAAAACTTATCGAATACTCGACCAACACTGTTGGCACTCAGCTTCGGCCTTGCTCTCAATGGTATGTCAGTTCTATTAAGTTTAATTTCTGTCAGGGATCTGATTCCAAGGATACTCCTGCTCGTAGTTTTGGTCACAGTGCTTCATGTGATGGTCATTTTCCTCACCCGGTTCAGGTTTACTATCGGAGGCATATCCAGCGACTTCGGTGGGTTGATTACATCGCTGGCCTTGCCACATTGATAGACTTTGGCCGCTAATGTGGTTCTCATACGCACCTCCTGGTCTGTATAACGTCCACACCTCGTAAATTATCATACTTATTTCTGGGCTGTCCACAGGCTCCATATTTAGTTCTCATACAGGTGTGGCAATCTCATACTGGCTGTCTAATATTGTTTTTCGTCGGAATCTGGTAAGTGTTGGTTATTCAACTCCAAGTAGGTTGGTAACTCATTTCATTGCAGGTGTAGCCGCATTATTATAGCGCTCGCTATCGCTAGAGTCTGCCATTAAAATTTTATTCTGGTCCAAGCCGCTTCTGGACTCCTGCGCTCAGAGTTGTAATCACGACAGATATTTACGATCCGAACACCCGAAGTACGGCAAGCCTGACCTAAGCCCCCAAAGCAAACTTTTTTTCCGACTCCTGTCTCGCCGCCACCCCTATAAATAATATGGCACATTAGGCTTCTGAAAAAACAGCGCCGCCACATTCTGACAAGCTTTGCAGCTA
Organism: Galerina marginata; assembly: GCA_023014335.1. Lineage (NCBI taxonomy): Eukaryota > Fungi > Basidiomycota > Agaricomycetes > Agaricales > Galerinaceae > Galerina > Galerina marginata. The sequence goes on along the minus strand of JAECYW010000013.1, from coordinate 1,113,701 downwards.
GTACGTTGACGATTACCGTCACGGTTGGATGCGCGGTGTTCCAATCCGCGCTAGCGAGCTGGAACCTTGCCAGACAAAATCTACGCGTCGTGTTTCAATACTTTGTTTGACGTATGTCTTCCAATGCAATCAACCAATTTCAGACTCAGTATCACAGACTGCAATCTCTTTGGCAGCAGGTAACCTTCAAGTGATCATCACCTATACGTTTACAACGCCCTTGTCAGACGCGAGGAAGAACTCACAAAATCTACGCTTCCCGAAACCACAGAGCCCACCCGAAATACAGAGACTGTTTTTCATTTCAACCAAGTACCAAGTGAAGCACCGTTCAGCACATTGGTTTTGACGCAGATAACAGATTCGTATGTTTGTACAAACACTGACAACATCCACCCTTCCGAACAGTCGGGAGAAAAATGTTCGTCCGACCACTCGAGCTCTACATAACGACCTTTCCACTTGAGTTCTTTTATCCCTTCCGATATTCGAACAAAGGCTGTCAGCGAGTCCTACTTTTTGTTGCCCTATCTTTGTTGTGGGATCAAATTCATAAGTATTGGTCGGATATTGGGCAGGGCTAGAATGAGCAGGCACTGTACCACCCCTCTGAGGGAAGCAGGGACCATGAAACCATGGGTGGCAAGCAGTCGACACTCTTGAACCTCTTGGCCAGAGTTCGCAGAATATGGTTGGCTGTAGAGGGGTTAGCACGAGCCTGATCGCTGTGCTTTCAATGGACGCGTGCTACGAGGATGCAACAGAGTATCGAATCACCACGAATTCAGATTTCCATCACTTAACCGAAACTGCTGACGAAGTAGCACCGAAGATTGAAGTAAGGGTCTGGATATTAACGCTCGCGATCGTCGCTCGAGGCTTCCGGGATGACACGCGATACGACGTTCCTACGTAGCACGATCTTTACTCCTCATCTCTTGGTAACTTTTGATCATGCTCCCAACCCCTTCGTACCAGTCTTCGTTCATAGAGTCCTCCAATTTAATCTCCTTCAAGCACGGAAAACAGTGGTCGATGTATCGTGATACAACCGCCGCTCCGGTAACGCTGTAAGAACCTCTGCGACTTTCATCCTCCAGGTAAGTTGTGCGGATTGTAAGCGAAACAAGGTTGTCATGAGAGCGCGGGTTTAGTCGCATCTCGGTTTGCAGCTTCTGAGTGGTGTCCGGGTCTGTTTCGACCTGGATGGAGATGTCAAGCGTCTCAAGACTGGGACAATTCCTTGCGATAATTCCCAATGCAAGTGGAGATAAGGCGTTGGATGCCAAACCGAAGTATGCAATACAAAGTTTCTCAATTGTTGCCCATTCGCCGTTGATGCAAGAATTCTGGATATCGCCATCGGTGGTGTCAAGCGACAGAAAATTGATGTGCAAGGATTTTAGGTTCCTAAAATCGCGCAGAGGACTGAGAGCTCGCCATGGGGCCCTAACCGTTCCCTCTAGTCTTAGAACAGACGCAGAGGATTGTGTGATCTGGACACAACGTTGAATACATGTTACAAGTTCCTCGTCCAAAAAGCCTCCTTGGGACCGGACTTCAAGTCTCATGAAAGGGAGACCCGGTGCTTGTAGACTTTGCAGTATGTTAATCATAGGATTCACGGAGGCGGAGAGGGATAATTTTCGCAGGGACTGAAATTCGAAAATTGTTGGTGTGCCAGCATAGGTAAATTGAGCGTCTAGTTCGAGGACCAACCATCGCAATGTTTTGAGCTCAGAACATGTTCTAAGGAAATCGGGTTTGGTGGTCGTGGGATGCATCTCGAGAAATAAGAAGGTCAATCCAAGAAAGCTTGCCACTATATCGAGAGTGACATGGGACAGCCGGCCTTTTAGAGCAAGATTCTGGAGAGAGTGTGCCTCGAGAGAGATGCTATGGAGCAAGGAGGCCAGAAAAACCTCAGTTTCATGGTCTACGCGGTCGATATGAACTGCGCGAAGAGTTGATGAAATTGCGAGAAAAGGTGCATTGAGGCCCTGTTTCGATATGTTTTGAATTTTTAACGCTCGGAGGCCTGGAAGCAATGTTGGATATCGGAGTCGGGAAAGGAGGGTATAAATCTGGTTTGATATCACTTCAGTGGAGCTTGAAATACACAATCGCTTGATACATCGGGAATAAAGATCAAGTCTCAGCAAATGCTCGTCCTTGATGACTTCGCCCAGATTCTGTACGGGGAAATAAATTGAAAAATATTGACGCTGAATCGACTTAATTAAAGTCGCTCACGTATGTTTTTCCTCTTTTTTTCAAGCCAGGAATAACTTGCAGAAGGGATGATAGAGAGCTCTCAAACCAAAGAACCCGCATTACAGGGAGGAAAAACGCTTTGCACGTTAGGGCAGCCCACATTAAAGACTGGCCTGGTGGAGGAGGGGCGGGGCTCGCAAGAAGAAATACCTTGGAATTTGTTTGGGGATGAAAAAAAGAGAATATGAGATAGAGAAGATCCTCATTGTCGAGCACCTGCGATCGAGGGTTTGGGTACGTCGAGAGGTCCGACAGGTGAACTTTTTTTGTCAAAGATGTTTGAGAACTGTAAATAGCCATGATCAATGACGAGAAGAACAAACTACATATCAATTACTTACTCTGAGTCCGGTAAATAATCCTCTGATTCAAGTTCAAGGAAGTTGTACCTTCCACTCCCGAAAAACAAGTTATTTGACCCTGGAGACTCTATTAAAGCCTCCGATGCTGGGTTTTCCATTTTATGTTGGATTTCAGGTGCGCCAGACGCGGCCAGAGGATTGACTCGGGAGTCGAAGGACAGTTGACTCGGTCATGAAAGACCTCGGAGTTGGTCAGGACTCAGCGTGGGAATCGTGTCTGGGGTCCCGGGTCAGACGACGTCGAGAACTGCACAGAGGACGACATCGATATCAATTTCACAGCATGGAATACAAGCCAAGCCATCTCAAGCCTAGTCTGCACCTCCTCGAGCCTACTTGTCCCCGACAGACCGATCGAGTTTCTGCGTTCCGTCACTAAGCCCAACAATGACGACCGATTTCACCTGCTCGGAGCAAAGCTTGACTTACAGACCCACGTCGATTGTTCGACGATTGTATCATTGCGCTCTTGATTTTATGGCAACTCTTCTGAGGACTCCGTCAGGCCAAAGAATTCCTAACCGTATATTCCCTTCGTAATAGCCGCGAAGAGGTATGTGTGTTATGGCTACAGGGTGAGCATGGCTACATGGCTTATGCGTCTCAATTATTGGATGTTCTAATGGATGGCTAGGTTGTAAGGTGCAACTTGCGACATACTGTACTTATTGAACGTTCCAACCTGCCCACTGCCCACTGACACCGGGCATAATTAAATACGTCCAGCTCCTTCTCTTCCCGCTATATCCATCCAGTTCACCGGATTCCATTACTTTGGGCATCTCCATGGCTGGTGCTTTGTTGCATAATACCGCCGATACGAAATTACGAATCAAGTTCTAAAGGCAGCGCAACCGGACCCGCTTCTATTTTCCTGCTTAGGTCTTCCTTGAGGTCACTTACATCACAATTCAACCCGCGTTACGCGTCGAAAGAGGAATACCCATCTATATCTTGCTCGTGGACTGCGCAGGTGCATCTCCGTGCCCAATAAAACACCCAAGTGCCAAAAAAAATTTCGACATTTCGGTATGTCACCTCCGCTCGTTTTAAAGTTGCGTCGGAGAATTAGGTCCCAGGCTGAGGTTTCTGGCAGGTGTTCACGGGACGCGCCCCAGTGACTCTTTGACGCGTTGCTGCTTCCGACCAATCTTACATACATTTTCAGTTGACGTCTATCATCCCTGATGGGAATCACATATGGTCGCTATTCCGGCGACGACTCCCACATCCCTTCATTTCTTTCGACGAAGTTCTCTCTTTGCTATTGACCTCTCCTTGTACGCCAGCGATGATAAGGATCGGCTATGGACTCAAGCTTGGGTTGAATTGTAAGCAGGCGCTTCTTATGGTTATTCTATCGATTTGCTGATCCTCAATGGTCCAGTAATCGTGACTTTACTTCACATTGTGGCAATCAGCCTTACATTGTTTCGCCTATACTACCGAAAGCGCACTCACAGACTTTGGTGGGATGACTACACTGCCGGCTTCGCTACTTTCATGGATTTCGGTTATCTTCCAATGTTATGGCTTTCGTACACTCCCCCAGGTCTGTTACAATATCGCGCCACATCATGAAAGCTGGTATGACACCGAATAAGTAGGTTCCGTACTCAACTCCCATCAGTCTACAATCGTCAAATATTGGATGTCTTTCATTTTGTTCCTCGTTGTGGTATGGTAAGTGATACCCTGTTATTTATTTTTAGGTAATTCAGATTGCTACACACATATCATGGTAGGTGTACCCGGGTCAGCATTGCGCTTGCACTTGCTAGAGTCTTTCCGCCTGGCGAAAATACAAGGCGGTTTGCTATAGGCCTGGCTCTTTTCTTCGCCTCTCTATATATAGCTGTCACTACTCGATTTGTGGTTGTCTGCTCGAAACAAATGGCAGATCCAGGAAGGTCCGCTGATATACCATGCAATTGGTCCACAGACTTCAGATTTCTACATACAATAGGTATCTGACACTTGATTATAAAATAAGCTATAATACTTTTACATTGGTTTACACAGGAAACCTTTTTTCGGATACCTTGCTCGTGGCCACTCCCCTTTACAAGTTATGGCGAGTCAGACTTCCACGAAGTCAGCGTCGCCTCATTTTAGCCGGTTTTGCAGCTAGCGCCCTAACAACAATACCATCGATTGCCTGTGCTGTATTCCTATTTGCTCCAACAAGCTGGGAGCCCGGTACGGAGTACCTTCGTATCGTAATGGGCCATTTTGTGGTGTGTTTGTTACCACTTTCGAGCATTCGTCCCTTTTTAATCAGTTTGGTGTCCAGGTTGCCCTTTCTCTCGTTGCATGCAATCTTCTCGTAGCGGTGACTTATATTCACAACATCCGTCGAAATGGAGAAGAACTTGCAAGACCAGTACCACCTGAAACCTGTGAAACTCGCCGTGCACATGCCATCCCTCATTCTAATCAAGTTCCCAACTCATCTGCTCTGAGCACCTTGATTTTGACGGATATAACTGATGCCTACGCTTCTGTTGTTGATTCTATTCACCAACCAGAATCTAGTGCCATCCCATGATACCCATCCAGTCCTTTTTTTAATCCAGCCTGGAGGTTCACCATTCCTTCCTACTACGGCAGTATACACCACTGTGCGAGCAATCATAGTCACCTCGCCAGATATCTGCGTCCCACAAAACCGCGTCCGAGGCCCTATATGTCATGGACTCGCACTAGATGGCTGGTACAGAGTACATTTCCGTTTTATCGAGCCGCGTACCATCTTCGTCTAAGGCAGCCGGTTTCCTTCCGCCACCACATCAACTCTTGGGGTCGGAGGCGCTATCGGCGCAATATTAAATGCCCTATGCTGATGTTGTTAATTAGCAGTCCATTCGGTTGATGCTTTATTAAATATGTAATATTAGGCAATCCTCAAGCAGTCCTACCCTCTGTGATACTTGCGAGCAACGAAATAAGACATTGTCATAGTATTCCAAGGGGGTGATAATGATGGGGCAGTGGCGGTGGCGGTAACTCAGAACAAGAGAATTTAAATGCGAACAACCAAGCACTTTTACGAATGACCCCAATCTAAGTACGTTTAAAGGTACGTACTAAGTACTGGCCCTTTGAATGTAAGTAAGTAATCAGAATCACATTTTCCCATTTTTGCGAGATGCAGCTACAAAACTCGAGACTTTTTTTTTTGATATTTTTAGTGCCAGAGGATTGTATAGACATGGAAACTTTTGTGAAGGTAAGGTAAGAACTGCCTGAGGAAATCGAGGGCTTGTTTATTACCTGACCGAGTTCTAATCGCCGCATGCGCAGATTGCCGCGTCCGTTCGAAGCAGGTTATGGGTACATTCGATCGTCATCAGTCGTCATCTCACTGAATAGGATCTCAACGAAATGCTTCGAAAATAACTCCTCAAACAAAGATCACCGAGTGTGTGGGGAAATATGTGGGGGCCTATCGTTACAGCGTAGCTGGAACTCACATATTTTAGTGATCTCGAGTCTCGACAATACTTGGCGATACTTGCATGCATTTCCAGTTTTATCGTTGATTTGCTCACTCATCTGGCTAGTATTTCCGAGTTCGGCTTCGAGAATTCGATTTCGAAGGTTATAATAAACCTGGGTCCTGGGACCAACCTGACTGCGGGGATGTACAGGAATGCTCGAACCCTTCAGGCCCAACCTTCCTCAAACCCCGCCGGCTCCGAACAATGTGAAGCCGGTTGGCTACCCGTCATGTTTCAATTGATCAATACGAGGGAAATGTCATCAACAATCCCTTCTACAAATCCGATAATGAAGTACACACACCCAACCGTGATGAATATAAACCAGCTGCCCTCACGAGCTGGGTCGAAAAATTCCCCATTTTAGGACCCTTGCAAAGTTCCATCCAACAAGCTAGAAAACTCATCGCGTATCTAACACCCACCAATGCTGGTACTCAGCTTTGGGCTCACCCTTGGTTTGAATGGTACGTTCTTTGAAACCCGGTTGTTCATCTAATATCATGGATCATTGCCTTCCTAGTTTCGGTTACAGTGTTCCACGTATTAGCCATTGGCCTCACCCTATTCAGACTATATTATCGAAGGCGTATTCAAAGGCTTTGGTGGGATGATTACACCGCCGGCTTTGCTACCCTTATCGATTTGGGCTACTTGCCCCTCATGTGGTTCTCGTACACACCTCGGGGTGCGTGAAAAGCCACGCATCTACTCTGTCAGTGATGCATAGTATTCACCTACACCGATAACAGGGTCATTATTGCATACAAATGCCTCTGTAGCGGCTCAATATTGGCTCAATAATCTGTTATTTTTTGTCGCAGTCTGGTGGGGATGCGTCGTTCTGTTCACATTAAGTAGTCATTCTGACCGTCCAACTGCAAGGTTGACTCGCATTAGTATCGCTCTGGCCATCGCCCGAATTTTCCCGCCCGGTGATTTCACTCGGCGTTTTGCTATAGGTCTGGCTTTGATCTTTGCTGCGCTTTCGGTAGCCATCGCCACTCAATTTTCGGTCGTGTGTGGTCGTCAGTCCGCCACTAAAAACCTCGCTTCCGGTGTACCTTGTTTCTGGACCACTGATCTCCGGATCGTAATAACTATAGGTATTTGTACTCTCAGCGCTCCGATGTCCTCCCCGCCTGATTTGGCTCCCAACAGCAAACCTTTTTGCCGATGGATTGCTTGTAGCCACCCCTCTATTCAAATTGTGGCACGTCAGGCTTCCGAGAAAACAACGACGGCTAGTTTTAGCAGGCTTTGCAGCTTGCGCGTTGACCTCTAGTGCAACTGTTGGATGCGCCGTATTCCAATTTGCGCCTGCGAGCTGGGACCCCGCAAGACAATACCTACGAGTTTTATTACGATATTTCGAGGTATGTTATAATGTCGTAAATCGTCGAGGGCTGCCCGGCTCAGCAACACCTACTCTATCTGCCACAGACCGGAATATCTCTTACAGCATGCAATCTTCTTGTCGTCATTACCTACATTTACAACGTTCTTAGGGCAAGGGACGATCAAGAGCCCACGATATCAACGCCTCCTGAAACCACAGAAAGGACCCACAACACGGAACCGATTTCTCATTCCAACCAAGTACCAAGCGAATCAGCCCTCAGCACAATGGTCTTAACACAAATAACTGATGCATACGTCTTTACCCAGAGTTCAAACATACACGTTGCCGATTCATCGAGATTATCCCAATCCACTAATCACTCAAGTTACTCTAGTTCTGATAGTAGTTGACAATGTAATATCCTGGTCCCTGAGTTGCAATCAAGTATTTGTGGGTCTAGGGACTCCTTCACCGCCCTGGGCACTGCAGGGTCTCAATAGCCTTGCCAACCGTCAAAACTAACTGGTCAGTCCCCCATTGACCAACAACGCTGACTCCGATAGGCCACCGCATTGCTGCGGCGTTTTCACCCTCGTACTCTTCAGGTACATCTACAGGGACGGACAAAGCAGGCAACCCACCGAGAGAAGCAGGAACCGTCAGAACGTCTTGAACGTAGGAATTCAAGTTCGATTTTTCTGGAGTGCTTTCAGCAAGGAGGGGAGCCGTTCCAATAGCAGAGGGATGAATAAGAACATCTACGCTTGATGCGGTATTCTGGGGTTCCTTCGCGTCAGAGAAGTTGGCGATACTGAACACGCGGTTGAAGTCATCCTTAACAAGCTGGCGGACTCTTTGGGCCTGCAGAAAGTAGTTGTCAAAGGCGCTGATAATGGGCGACTTGTTGTCAGACAACTGAAGAACGGAGAAATGGATTTGACATACTCTGCGGAGAGAGCATAGGCGCCAAGCAAGACACGCTTTTGGACTTCTTGACCAAAGTTCACAGAACGAGTTTGTGCATAGACTTGAGATGTTTTCCGGAGATCTGTACCCAGGACAGGTCGAACATGGGAACCTTGCAAGAGTCAAAACGAGGTGGAAACTGAAAACAACAGAAAACGCACCATACTGAACGCCATCGTACCGCGCCAAGTTACTACTCGCTTCGGCGCTTGCCAGAACATAATATGAACTGAGGGCATAGGACGTGGATGGAAGTGAAACAGGAACTATAGTTGCACCCTGCGATTTCAATTGAGCAATAATTCTGCGAATACATTTGATGACGGTTGGTGACATTTCCGAGGGAAAATATTCCTTGACAATCGTTCAATTAACCAGGAATAGTCGACGCTCGACCAATAAAAACTTACCTGTGGAATTCCTATCCTCAGTCCGTTTAAAATGGATCCATTTGATTGCACAGAAAGGATTCTTTCGTCAGTGTATCTCTGGGCTGTTCCTCGAATTTCTTTGGGGGCGGATGTTGGATCCAAGGAATCATATAAAGCTATTCGGTCTAACAAAGTCATGAGTCGTAAAGTTATTGTACACAACTTCTGACCGCACCGAAAACATGCTTAGTAGTGTCAACATTAGACGCCAAGATACCCACGCAGTCTAGGCTGTCGGCATAAGAAACTACACCCCATCTGCGGCACCGTCAATGGACGCAAACTTCAAGCGGAAGGTGTGTTAACCTGCTCACAAGACCGTAGGAAGGTTTGAATCCCACAACGCCGCAGTACGAAGCAGGTAGGCGGACAGACCCTCCCGTGTCGGTTCCTAGGGCGCTAGAATACGTTATTACGGTATGGATCTCTCCTCACTATTGGTGCAACGTACGCATCGCACATGCCAGCCGCGACAGCAGCAGCGCTTCCGCCAGAGCTACCACCAGCAGACCGTTCCTCAACTGGAATATTGGGATGAAATAAGCCAATGGGGTTTTTAACTGGCCCATGAACGGAATGAGTATTGAGTGATCTATTACTATTCGGTGAGTACCAATCGCACTTAGCAAGATATTATAAACGTACCCCATTCCAAACTCATCACAATTTGTCTTTCCGATTATATATGCACCGTTTTCTTCGAGCAGTTTAATCACAGTCGCGTCGAGAGGCGATACAAAGTCTGCCGAAGAACCCCGTCACGCTAAAGAGATTCCAATATGTGTACGACTCTGACCTCGAAGCATAGCTGAAGAACATGTCGTAGGAAGACGCGATGTTGCAATATTGTCCTTCACAGCAATTGTTAAGCCAGACAACGGGAGATCTCGTTTTGGCGATGAGTATGGCTCAGAGACATGGACGAACGCATTGATCTTCGGGTTTTTTGCAGCGATAATTTCATGATGTTGAACGTGGGTTAAATGTCGCAAAGCATAAGAATGAAGATGAGGAAGTTTAGTCCATTTCCTGATTACATTCGTTCTCATCTCCCTATTGCGGGAATTGACTGTAGAAGAATTAGTGACGAAGGACGAAGAATTTGCGAAGAGTTTAATTGCCGGAAGCGCTTGTTTGGCACAACCTTGTGGTTCAAACTCAATTGTTTTTTTTCTTGAAGACTTGCTAAATCGTCCTTCTGGCTAATCCTCTACCATCGTAATGGCAAAGCACACCCAATCTAAAGACCGACCTACCAAGAAAGCCAGGATAGAATCCTCTGCCAAAAGACGCGGATCGCCTCATCCCCGCTCACATCCTGGAACAGTTGATGAACCCATCACAATTTCAGGAAAAGGAAAAGGGAAAGAAAAAGAAATTGAACCCTCACCCACTTCGAAGTCAGAAAACAAAGGAAAGGCTCGTAACGATAACCCACAACTGCCTACGTCTTTCAAGGTTGTCGCTGGTTCTTATGAAAAGCTTCTCTACGGTCTAGATGGCACTGTTACTCTCGGGGAGGAATCAAATTTAAAGCTTGAATTGAAGCCTACGTTCATATTTCCTGCCCATGTATCATGTATCAAAGCTGTTGCTGCTTCTCCTCAAGGTGGCAAATGGCTTGCGACAGGCAGTGCCGACGAAATTATCAAGGTATGGGACCTTCGGCGACGGAAAGAAATTGGCGGGTTGATGCATCATGAAGGTAGATACACTTCAAATGCAATACGAATAATTTTTATACTGGGTTTAGGATCTATAACGCACCTACTTTTCCCTTCGCGTTCTCACTTATTGTCGGCTTCAGAAGACGGGACTCTATGTTTATTCCGTGCCCGAGACTGGGCTGTCTTGCGTTCTTTACGCGGGCACAAAGGACGTGTTAACTCAGTCGCCGTTCATCCTTCGGGCAAAGTCGCGCTTAGTGTCGGAAAAGATAGAGCACTAAGAATGTGGGATCTCATGCGAGGGAAGGGTGTCGCGAGTACTAAGCTAGGCAAAGGTACGGCTGTGTTCGAATTTTTTTATCTGTGTCGTTCTCACTTTTTTTTTCAGAGGGAGAAATCGTTCGTTGGTCTGTCGATGGTTCCAAATTCCTCGTGCAGACAGGCTCTACGATGGATATTTATGCTACGGTTGGCCGCATCAGCGAAACACACTCCAGACGCTTATTCTTGTTTCTTTACATAGAATATGGACCTGCTTTACACAATAACTCACCCATCTCGAATCCACGATGCAAAATTTTGCAGTCGCATAAATAGCGAAGGCGAGCTTCTCCTCGTTGCCGCGGAGGACCACAAGCTGTCGGTCTATGACTTATCGAAAGATTTATCAAAACCGCCAACAATCACAGCACAGATGGTTGGCCACACAAATCGGTTAATTACATCGCTTTGCCAACGATTTCTAACACTGAAAATGTGATTTAGCGTGAAAGCTGTACAGACCGTCGAGATAGCTCTACCACGGTCATCCGGGCGAAAATCGACAACCCTCGCGTGCACGGTGTCTTCTGATGGTTTTATCAACGTCTACGACATTGCCATGGTGCCAGACCTATCTGCGCAATCGACCCCGCCAGAAGAAGCTAAGGAGATCGAACCCTTAACATCTTACGATTCGAAAGGCACGCGGTTAACCTGCGTCACCGTAGCTGACGGCGAAGTGGAATTCGAAGCTAGTAGCGGAAAGCGGAAACGAAATAAAGGCGAAGATCGAGATGACGATGGAAGTGGTGATGAAGGTGAGGGCGAGGGCGAGGACAGTGATGAGCATGTCTCCTTCGGCGTTGGTTGGGAAGACGAAGAAGAGGAAGAGGGCGAGGAAGAATCGGAGGGGGAAGAAGAGAGTGACTAGATCCCTAATCGTCGTCTTGGGGTTAATATTTTACCAATTGGTCCATCGACGGACACGGAAATGCCATCCAACAAGATTATGACAGGGAAAAAGTCAGTTAGTATTACATAAAATCTATCGCTCTCTTTCGACCTCTTGGTCCAAGCTCGCCAGAGCTGGTAGGTTCCTGCATGGTGGGGGACACATGTGGCGGCGCTGGCGATGGTGTTGGTGGTGCATGATTCTCAGCAGGACGCTTAGGTGCCCACATCGCTTCTTCGCCGCCGTCTTCTGTGTGCTTGCGTTCTTTCCGTTTCTTCTTGGGCCGATCTTTGGACTGTTTCACCTCAGAGGCGTCGGCGTCGGCATCGTCCTGCTCCAACTCGAACGAAACAAGAACGGCTTTCTTCTCTTTCTTTTTCTTTTCTTTCTTTTCCTTCTTTTCTTTAGATTTCTCTTCGTCCTTTGACTTTTTGGCCTTGCCTTCACGGGGTATGAATTTGGGTTTGAAGGTCATGATATCTACAGGTGTATCGTCGAGAATCGCCGTGGCCGATGTAAACCTAGTTCCCGCATCTTCGCCATTCAGCGGAATAGCTGGCTCGTCGTCGTCGTCGTGTGCGCCTTTTCCTTCGTCATCCGAATCCTCGTCGTCGCTGGCAAATATAGCCTTAAACAGGTCCATCGGCGGTCGCTCATATGTCAGAGTATCTTGGCCCTGCGTCTCATCTTCTCCAAGGCCAATGTTAGCCAAATCTCGAGGACCGGTGCTCTTTTGGACTGGAGTGGTATCATCCTTAGTCCCTGTAGTAAGCTGATCTGCGTTAGTGTGAGTAAAAGATGGTGCAGGTGTGTTCGCGGCCTCCGCTGGTATTTCTGGCTCAGGATTTGGATCTTTGACACCAAATCGTTTGCACAGCAATTTGGCAGGCTGCCATGGGCTTCTTTCCCGAGTAAGAGGCCCATACATGCCCATCTTCGCCGCATGAGCTTTTGGGCTGATTTTATCCTCCTCTTCTTTCCGCAGTTGTGCTTCCTTTGCAGCTATGTCTTCGCTCGTAGGCGTATGAAGCCCTTCGTGGATTTTTGGCCCGAAATCAATTACGGCGGCACTCGTGAACCGCCCAGCCATGGCCCCAGAAATAGGCTTGAAAAGCGAAGCGGCTTTGGCGTAATCTTCAATTTCCTTGTTGTACTCATCGATCCTTTGACCCGATAGGGGCTGAAGCGCCGGACCGGATCCATCTTGGTTGACTTGTGACCGGAGGTAAGCGATATAGCGCGCCTGCTTTGCGGGATCAGCGGTGAATGGTTGGAACCCTTGGAGCGCAGCTTGGGCGATATGTGGTTCAACTTTGGTAATAGAAATGGACGGCTGTACTGGTTCTGCATCAACTCCGACCGATGCCGAGCCATGCAAACCAGATGTAATGGATTTGATCCTTTCCCTGTCCTTCTGGGACATATAATCGAAGACAGATCGAGGAGCCGAGGTCAACGGCGTCTCGCCCAAAATTAGTCCACGCTAGAATGCAATGCATTTAATTTGGTTATACCTGTAGCTGCGGAGATGGCTACTCACTTGGTCTGCAGATATTTTTGATCTTTTCCATTGCGCATGTGTCTGGTCGCCCGGGGAAGAAGCAGAAGTTTGGACATTTTCTTTATCCACAGCCCACAACCTCCTTGGGTTTGGTTTCCAACCTGATGGAACGTCGGGTACGGGAAACCTGTATACAATTAATCTTAAACCTATTTTGAAATTGCATTACAGGGGACATACCATCGGTCCTCAGCAACTGGCTCATTAGACAGTACAAAACCAGCCAACACCAGCCGGCCATCACGGAGGTACTGAGTCGAAGAAGAGAAGCTCTTGTAGAAGTGAGTATAGATCCCAGATCCTTCAAAACAAGGATGACCTACACCTGTTGAGCTTTTTTGCTTGGTGGCTCGGCCTCCAATGACGACTGAGTCGTCTGCTTCCCCGTCTATCTGGTCGTATGCAACATGTCGTTTGGACCTTTGTGAATGAGTATCATAGACATCTAGATCGTCCTCGTCAGCATCATTGAGGGCTCCGAGTCCGAAACCGCCTGGAAGGGTAATCAGGTTTTACTGTGAGGAACATGGAGACAATGGCAGGCATACCTGCTAATCTGGGTCCTTTGCTACCACCTGCAGCGTTTTCACCCAAACTTTCATTTAGGCTTAAGCCTGGTACATAGCCTAGGCCGTGGCTATTGTCCTTCCTCCTTACTGCCAATACCGGAGTGTCGCGCGGGGCATATGTGTGCTTGTCAGCCTCTTCGTCGTCATCTGGAACATCCAAAGCGCCTCCCGAATATCTTGCACCGGTAGCGGCGTCATAAGCCTGGGCATCCTGTAGTTTACGCTGTTTGAGGCTGATTCTCGGACCTATTCCTTGACCCAGACGCCAACCCATCTTCTTCAGTATCCGGGCACCAACCGAATCTTTGGGGGTGGGAAGTAAAGACGCCTCAAGAGCAAGGGTAATAGGGCTGGTTGACAGCAGTTCAGCCCAGAAATTAGACTGAAGGGAACAGACTCACTCTTTTTCGGAATCGTCGTCTTCCGTTTTGCCATGCAACTCCGCTTGTGTCCCGCCCAGAAAGTCCATCTCTTCTGTTGTATCGACGATATTCCTGCTATCTTTCAGATCTTGTAAGTCCTCTTCGTCCATGAAGTCTTCAGGACGAGCCGCGGCTTTCTTGGCCCTCTCATTACGCGAAGAAACAAATGTCGCAGGAGCCCAACCTGAAGTCTCATCAGTATAGTTCCAAGTATTGGCATTTGAGATACAAATGTACCCTCTTTGGAACCAACGGTATTGAAATAGCCAGCTGAGAAACCACCCGTAAATGCGCCATGGAGGCGGCGTCGGCCTTTTTCATCGCGAACCTGTTATTCAGATTCAGATACCAGATAAGACGTCCACTAACGGTGAACTCAGACTTCTTGTTTCCATAATGGAACAAATTCTCCCGTGTCTTTCGATTTCTCCAAAGGTGGTAGAGGGGTGCCAATCTGTATTTCATGAATCAGACATCGAGCAGAAAACTGAGCTGGAAACTTGAAATTACCAGACAAAAATTCTCATTAGCTCTGCGGCTGGAAGTATCAACTCCCATTTCACCGAGTCTCTTTTTCAGTTTGCTCGTCATGTTGTTAACAGAACGGCAGTCCGAGCAGCAGTCTGACCAGAGTGTTCAATGAATAACCAGAACGACTCCGAGCTGACGCAGTGACGGAATAATCAGTTGTAATCACGTGACTTTATCCTTTGATTGTCCCTGCTGTACACGACTGGATAAGACCATAAATGCAAACATGTGCCTACAATTGCCTAACCAATGTGGCACGCGACCGAGTCCATTCGCTGTTATCGCTATCTAGTATTTGCGAACTGTTTGCTTCTCATTTTCTAATGAAGCCTCCGTTATCGCATCAATTGGCGATTGTGATTCCTGCATGCTCCAGTGAACATGGAATACATAGTCACCATTCGGACCAGAATGCTTCTCGACTCAATCTCGACTAGCCCCGCACTGGCATGTCAACAACTAGGCACCCTTTAACATCCTAGTTACTGGCACAGTGGACAAGTCCATGGCTGCCACTCGGCAAATCTTCATAGAGCAAGACCTACAGCTTAGCAAAATCTAGTCGGAACTCGGGGAAAACTGTTCCTGCTAACTGACATGCGTTCCTTTGAATCTCCATCGTACACCTGCCAACACCTCTCCAGGATGCCGTTCATGTTCCTCTACTCTCTTCTTTCTCACAAGGCTGGTTCTTGACAGATCTCGCTTGCCTACTTAAAACACCAACGAACAACGAACGGCTTGGCATCCCCTGGCAGCCAGTAAAAATAAGCCTCTCAGAAATGCATCACAAGTGTGTCCCAAAACAAAAACTCGTGCATATAAACTCCATCACGACGTTAATGCCGTTATCTCAAAGTGTTGCCTGTGGAGTTTTTATCTGCTGATGAGGCAATGGCTCGATATCCTAAAGTCGTCACCGGTCACTGGCACTGGAGCCTCTTATCTCTCCAACTACAAATATTTTGGTCCGGTCCGCGTCTACAACTGAAAGTCATGATTGAAGTGTATATGACAGGTACAGCACGACGGACATCTACAGGTAATTATAGGTATAACATTATACTCTACACGGCACCCAGATCTGGCTACGCATCGCCTCTGGACATCTATCCTGACAAGGGAAGATTTCATCCGCCCTTTCCCAATGCCATGTGAAGTGAAATCTATTAATGTCGCCTATCGAAGCAATGCAGCCTCCTTATGCTCGGCTATCCGAGTTTATCTCACCGACCCACATTAACCCCTCCAGGTATTTACAGCTACCGCCGAAGAGTACATATTCGGGTGGAACAGTTGGCGTGGAGCTTCTCTTGCTTTCCTAGTCCCCGCCACTGCGTCAGCCCTACCCATCGCCAGACACACCGCCATGGAAAACGAGAAGAGAGAAGTCGAGAACGACAGTCTCGAAAAGGGCATAGCCGGTCCCAATGGTGCCGTCAGAGTAACAAATCCCGAGTGCGCCACCATTGCTATGTATGATAGTCGTTGTTTGTCGTTAATCACATCCCCGAAGGTTCCACTTTGACGAGCACGACTTGGATCGCGTTCAGCGACGTCTCAAGCAACGCCATGTACAAATGTGAGCTGCGACTGTATCCTCATGCACATATTTTTTCCCTCTGATTAACATTCTCGTTCCCAGGATTGCCGTGAGTTGGAACGACATCTGGATCAATTCCTACCTCACATCGCGTTGCTTCTTTATGACATAGATTGCTGGTACCATCGGTACAGGGTTGTTCTTGGGCTCAGGTGGAGCGTTGGCATCTGCAGGACCGCTCGGGGCCTTGATTGCATATGCCCTCGTCGGTACTGTTGCATATTCGTGTGTATGTTCCTTTCATTGTGGTACTGTGGACCTAATAGGCGCAAATTAGCTCGCTCTGCGCTGTTGGAGAAATGTCAACATGGGCTCCGATTTCTGGAACATTTCCCCATTTTGGTCCGTTGCGCTTATCATTTGTTCGTCTGATTTTTTGTTTATCATCGTGTGCCCCGCCTTAGCCGCGCGCTGGGTTGACCCTGCTCTTGGTTTCGCCACGGGATGGGTGAGTTTGAAACTCTTATGTGATACCATAGATCTGACTTGTATTTCTCCAGAACTATTTCTACACCAATGCGTATGTATATCTCCTCATACCTGTACTTCTCTAACAATCTCCTAGTATCTCAACTCCTGTTGAAATCACAGCCGCCGTCATTCTCCTCTCTTTCTGGGACCACAACGTGAGGAATCTCATCCGGTCGTGAAGATTTACCACCCTCAAAATCCTTTTACAGTCAAAACATACCGCGCTATACACAGCGATTATCTGTGTTTTGGTTTGCCTGATCAACATCTTTGGCGTTAGGTGAGTAAAATCAAATCGTGGGTTTTCATAATCCTGATTTAGGTATCTAGATACTTCGGAGAATGTAAGGACATCGTTTTTTGTGAAGAATCAACGTTAACAATTATGCTCAGCCGAGTTTTTCTTTGCCATAATTAAACGTAAGCAACGAAGGTTGTTTCAACAGATCAAGTTACTGACATGAATCGGGATGTAGTTACCTTAATCATCGGATTGCTTCTGGTCGGTCTCATTGTGGATCTTGGCGGAGGACCTCAAGGCGACCGAATCGGATTCAGGGTAAAAATTGTGTTTCCTAAGTTTGTAATTGGTTCTAAAATGGCAACAGTACTGGAAAAATCCTGGCGCCGTCGCTGGTTCTGGACTGGAACCCAAGCATATCGGCCTTGACCGCTTCCTTGCAATTTTGAGCGTTATTGTACAGGCTGCCTTCTCTTTCCAAGGAATGGAATTGGTCGTTATGTGAGTCCTGCTCAGTTAGTGAGTGAGTTGGTCTCCCAATCCATGCTGCACAGTGCTGCCTCAGAAACTGAGAGCCCCCGTCGCAATATCGCAAAAGCCGTCCGTCGTGTATTCTACCGTATCTTGGTCTTCTACGTACGTCCCATCTACACTGATTACATCTTCCTTCGTCTAACTGAAGGGCAAAGATTTTGGGAATTCTCATGATCGGAATGCTCGTTGCTTACAACGATTCCGATCTCTTGAGTCTGCAAGGTTTATTTAGTGCCAGTGCATGAACTGAACATTACACTAAATTGGAGTGCTTTAGGTAACAATACTGCTGCAAAGTCGCCTTTCGTCATCGCAATCAAGCGCGCTGGTATCAAAGGTAATATTCTCTCTTCAGCAACTCCAAATTTATGAGACCGATGTTTATTTCAATACCCAAGGCCTACCTCACGTCGTGAACGGAGCCATCTTCACTAGCGCTTTCTCAGCCGGAAACAGCTTCCTTTTCTGCTCGTCTCGTGTGCTTTATGGTCTTGCCCTTCGTGGGCAAGCTCCAAGGATTTTGACGTATTGCACGAAAAAGGGTCTTCCATTGTATGCCGTTCTCGTCTGTGTAAGTCCTCATTGCCTTCCTTCCGCCTTACGACAAGCCGACTAATCTCTTTTTAATCAAGTCCTGCTTCACCCTGCTTTCCTTCATGAGCGTTTCGGAAGGTTCCAACAAAGTTTTCAGGTATGGAATGTTTCTAGATTGATTTATTACCTCTTACTAATATTCTGCAGTTGGTTCGTGAACTTGTCAACCACAGGAGGCTTCACGAGTTGGTTCGTTATGAACGTTACTTACATCTTCTACCGTACGTCCTTGCAACTCTCCTACTGGTACCTTTCTGATATTATTCTCATTTATCATAGGCCGAGGTCTCTTGGCTCAAGGATATGACCCAGCTAATAATTCGTACCACAACCGATGGCAACCATATATTGCATACTGGGGTGCTGGCTGGACTCTGTTCTTCATCCTCATCAATGGCTTCAGCGTGTTCTGGGACTTCACCGCTGCCGGATTCCTGACAGCCTGTAAGTCTTTCACCCAGCTTTTAAGCTCTCCGACGCTGATTTGATGGCTCGCTGCCCCAGATATTAACATCCCGCTTTTCTTGGTCCTGTACCTTGGTTACAAGATCGTCAAGCGAACATCATTCTGGAAGCCGCAGGAGATGGACTTCGTTACTGTCAGTACTCGTTGCTTTGAAGTGGACTTGACTTCGCTGACAGCCTTTTTTTTTTCCCGTGTATTCAGGGTATTCCTACACCGGAAGAGACGGAAGACCCTGTCGTACCCCCCAAGAATTTCGGAGAAAAAATCGCCGAGATTCTCTTCTAGACACACAGTCGAAGAAGACTTTTGGTTGCTTTGTGTTGCATATGATCATCGTATATCCCTATTCTAATATCAATATCCTTTTCTTGTGAATCCTGCTGTTTTGATGGACCAAAAGCTCTCAGCCTTGTTCAATGGTCCAGGAGGCTCGGCATTTACCACAAGCTGAGTCTTGTTAGTTCAACTTTATCATAGTTTGCGAAACTTCCCCTGCATCCAAACTCGGTACATTTTAAGTTGTCTTTTTCGATTGACGATCAGCCGTCTGTCGACACCAAGCTGCTCCATGGCGAATAAGGGGTGAGGAGGGCAGTTTGCGAGGGGGGATGTGAGATTGGGGTGGATTTCCGAAGTTCTGCTAGGTGGAGCTGGAGTTGCCGGGACTCTATCTTGGTCTGTTGGCGTGAGTTGATTGACGTGGGACGGAGCAAGTGGTGATGCAGATGGAGAGTTTGACGGAATCTCGGCGTCCGTGGCGTTCGGCGTGAGGGGATCCCCGGCGCCATCGTCTGTGTCGTCTTGCGAAACTTGGGTCGTGCTCATGGTCGCGTCAAGTTGGAGCCGTGCCTCAGATACTTTTGAACCTGTGAACAGCAAAGACAGTTCTTCTAAAGTAGATCCGAGGTTAGTCAGAGGGGATCGTCAGAGATATAGTTAGATGTGTAGTTACCAAGTTCGAAAAAGTATACCCGAGTTTTATCTCCTCTAATGTAAAAGTTTTCGTCAAGGAGCCTACCTCCCTTGAAGCGCAGTTGAGTGAGGTCATATCGGCCATAATCCCTGAAAAGAATTCGCCCCCCAGGTTTCAAAATCTGTAAGTACAGTCTGTTAGTAATGTATGCCACGAAGATGATTTAGAAGTCTGTCAAAAGCTGAGTTACAATACCTTCTGTATATTGTTAACAGCTTGTCCCCATTCATCAGGATGAAGTGCGCTCATCACAAACACCAAAATCACGATGTCTATGGTACCTGGTGCGATGTCAAGGGGGAGGTTCTGAGAAGTCACGTCCCAGACAGAGGCGTGAATTTTACCGACGAGTGGGGATGCATAATGAGGGTTATTCTATTTGTGATTTGTCGGGAGAAAAAATTAACAGATACAAAAGGAGACTTACCTGGACTAGTTTAACTGCATGAGAAGAGTAATCGTATGCGCGGATGTGTAGATCGGGATTTTTATTGGCGGAAAGTAAAGGAAACACGGAGTTCCCAGCACCTTAAAGGAGATTAGAATACTAGTCGGGGAGTCAGGGCAGAGAAGCAAATAATTAGCGCTCACCACATCCTACCTCCGTAATGGCTATAGGACCGGCATCCGCTTTCGTTGCCGATACGAGCTCTGGAAATTCGTTGTGAAGCCTGAAGAGAAATACGAGATTAAAATTAGAACACACAGAATCATCAGAAAAATTGAACCTATCCTCACCATTTGCGATTTCGGAAGAAGTTGCTGGCGTTCATTTTGTAGAAGTTGTCCCTACATACACCTCTATATAAGCCAAAAGACACTACAAGACATTGGAGACGACGCATACCAGTGTCTTGCGGGTTTCTCGTTAAGCTTCGGCTTGTCTTCCGCTGGGACAGGGTTTAGTCGTTGTTTCGAAAGGGATTTTGCTATCGTCTCAACCTGGTCGTCTGGTGGTGGAACATGATCCCAGGCATTTTGGGTCCAGACCTCGTCCTCGTTGGTTAAAAATCTGCCGGACAATGTTGTCAGAGGCTCAGAGCTGAAAATCGACCAACCATCACCTCTACTCACCTAGAGCCGAACGCAGGTTTTTCCTCTATAACATCCTGCACAGATGATGTCGCTTTCTTGCTTGACTCAGCTACTAGCGGTGGGCCCGACATTTGGGAGGCGAAACGTCCTATGCTATCGATATTTTTATGCGGATCAAGGTGATTTGATTATCACGAACAGTGGATTGGACGTTGCTCCTAGTGAGGCAGTACTGCAGGTTGTCGTCTGCGCAGATCGTGATTATAGAGCCAGAAGCGCAGCTATTCGCGCCAATGTCTTTGTATATAGCGGGTGGTGCAGAAAAATGAGAAGAAAGGGTTCAGGGCTGCCGCGGCAAGAAATGAGCCGGTGACTGATTTGGTCGCGAGATAATGCGAAGTGACACTGCAATTCAGCTCACAGCTTGACCATCCCCCTCATCGCCTTAGGACACACGATACCCATGTTCATATCCAACCCGCACTTCCCTCAGTTCACTAGCTGTATTTGCTGAACTACATACCCCGGAGGAGTTATACGATCTAGTTCCAATATCAATATACCATCATGGCTGCTTCAGTCGATACCAACCTTACCGCACCAGGAGAAGAAGCGCTAGACGAACTTTACGACATAGTTTTACGAGGGTTTACCCCAGTCTCTCCAACCTTGGCATACTCACCGGGAGGATTTTCAGATTCGGGGATCGGGAGTCATAGTTCTGTGCATTCATTGCAACGCGCACCAAGCTGTAAGTCTCTTGAAATGGCCGTATTTTCTGAAATTCACAGGAAGCTAGACGCCCCAAGTATCGCTTCTCAGCACTCCATTTCACAAACACCCCAATCTTCTCCCACACAGGCACCTACGACTAGTCCTACACCCGCTCCTTCGACTGTCCCTCGTCGAAGACCCCTTCCACGACCTCCTGGTTCCTCTAATGGGGTAGCAGCTCCAGTGGCACCCCCCCAGCAATCTTCTTATCTCCTGCAACCTGGACCATCGACTTCGTGAGTTTGATCATGTCTAACCAGTTCCCATACATAACGTGTTTTTTGTAGTCGCATTACAGAATTATCTCGGCCAAATGCTGAGAGGCCGACGAGTCGAAAACTGTCACGAGATTACTCCCAAATTACTCCTCAATACCTTCCCAGTACTTCTGCAGATGTACCAAATAGCAATGGCGCTGGTCCATCTGAACCCCAGCCTCAATGGAACGAAGCCGAAGAAGTCCCAACCTCTCCTTCAACGGAGTTCCCTGACCATTTCACCGCATTCTTACCGGGTTATGTTAAAAGTGCTGATGAAGACCCAAATGCATCAGCCTCCTTGGAAGTTGCCCCGCACGATGTCGATGATGTGTTAAGAGATTATACCGACCCCCCTCCTCCAGAAACTTACGAGGAATCTCTCTCCAGTGGCTCTACCTCTCATCAACTTCGTTACCGGAGTGGACATAGCGAAGATTCCGGGGTTTCTTTTCGAGCTTCCATTGCAGACCGATGGGATGCAGCACCGGATGTGAATACATTCATAAGTGCGTACCTGCTTCGTTTATGTGTCATTTCACTGAATTTTGCGTAAGCTGGTGATTACCCAATGCTACGACCACCCTCCCACTCATCAGAATCGACTCGACTCATTTACCTTGAAAGCGCTATCCAAGATCCCGTTCCACAAGCCCAACTTCGCCCTAACCGGAACGAGGAGAACATTGTCCAAAATGCAGGGAACCCAACGCGCATGAACAGTGTGAACGGGAGTATCCGCAGTGAATGGAATGAGGATAATGTTGTCCAAGCTAAAGCGAACGCTATACGTATGGACACGACGGATTCCTACACAACGGACGATCTCGACTGGCTACCTGCCGGTCCCAGTGGTCTCTCGCGAAGGAATACAAATGTCATCCGAGAAATCGCGAATTTCGATCAGAGGCTCCATCTGGAGCTTCATAGAGAGGAAGAAGACTTTGACGATGATGCAGGGGGGTTCATAATTCCTTCTCTTCTTTCACATCTTGCTGTGCAACTCCGTGACAAGGTTCCTCGTGGAACACATGTGAAAGGTAGCATCCCCTATCCTCAAGCATTTACCGGAAAGGATATTGTGGTATGTTCCATTCTAGGTTGTCAGCTCGCTTCATTTTTTAGACTGACACAGTAAAAAGTCCACTCTTCACACCATCATACAACGAGGGATAGGCGAAGATCATAGCCCTGTGCCTGCAGATCGAAGAGTAGCTCTTCTCGTTGCTCGTAGCTTACAAACCATGCTGTTTTTTTACGAAGTCGAATGGGGTGCAAGAGTTCTCCAGGACGGCGTAGAAGACGTGTACATGTTCATGGACGAACTAGAGGGTGCACCTTCAGGACCTATTGAACGAGCAGAACTCCCGACGGGAGTTATCACAGTTCTGACGAAATGTTATTCTTCCAGCTGCGAGGTTGGTGGATGTTATGCGTATGGGTGTCCTCGGAAGGTACATGCCTACAGCTTGTTGCCATTATCGTCAAATACTAAAACACATTCGCAGGGTATGAGGCAACTACCGAACGTCATGGACGCACCTGCCGGTTCTATGCGAGAAGAGTGGTCGAAGAAGGTCCCATCTCAAGTCCTTGCAACATTGACCGAGAACGAGATCAACAGGCAGACGTGAGTTCCTGGCCTCTCTTTATTGCATCATACACGAGCCTATTTTGCTATAGGATCATTCACAAACTCATCAGCAAAGAGGAGCAGTATATTCGAGATCTGGATATCGTCGAGAACGATTTCATCAAACCCCTCCGAGCAGCTGGTCCACACGTCATGACTCCGCTGATATTGGAAGACTTCATCGAGGAAGTTTTCGGCAACATCCTCGAACTACGGGAGTGTAATCGCCGGTTGCTAGAGGTCATGTATGTTCGACAGCGAGAACAACATCCGGTCATTCAAAGTGTTGGCGACATCTTCTTGGACGCAGCCACTGAATTTAGGATCGTCTATCCCATATACGTTGGGCATCACCCGTTAGCCGAGAAGCGGATGAAGGAGGAGTTGGAGCACAACCCAGAATTCCGACTGTTCATTGAGGTCAGGGGAATATGATATGTGTTGACTGTATGTGTTATGTGCTGATGATCCTCCCATAAGAAATGTTCACGACAATTGTCTGCGAGACCTGGCGGGAGCCCCCGCCTCGATTTGAAGCACTATCTCAATCGACCAGCAGAGCACCTACAGAAGTACCCTGTATTGTTGGAAGCTGTATACCGCGAGACGGAGGAATCCAATGCCGATGGTGATTTCTTGCGAGAAGCCATCGCTTCTATTCAGAATCTACAGAACGTAGCTCAGTTGCGAACGTTCCAGTCTGCAATGGGCAAGGGAAGCACTGGGAAATGGGAATGGATAGATTTAGTTTCACAAGACGTGCAGCAGAGGTTCACGAAGGAAGAGGGTAGAAGGCAGTCGTAAGTTTCAAATCTACTCTTATTGATACTTAGGGCTGATGGTTGACAGTGTCATCTTTGAGTTGATCAAAGGTGAAATGGCATATGTCCGAGATCTAGAGAACATCGAGACCGTTCGTAAAGTCTTGAATAGCGCTTGACCTCTGCTTAGACCCATCATTTATTAGATGTATGTCCGGCCTCTGCGGAACGCGGAACCTCCGATTATTCCTCCTGCACGACTGGATCAATTCTTGATGGATGTCTTCCACAACTTCAACGAACTTCATGCACACCATCGGCGATTAGTGGACACCCTCCACGAGATCCAACGTGAAGAGCATCCAAAGATCCGCAGCATCACTGCCGCAGTTTTCGACTCTGTGTTGAACTTTCGAGAAGCTTATATGGAGTACATTCCGAACTACCCCATCGCTGCATATCGGATCGATGATGAAATGGCGAACAATCCTGCCTTCAAGCAGTTTGTGAATGTAGGTGGAATACCAACCTGTCCGCGAAGCCGAATGCTGAAAAAAGATATCTCCTTCAGCATACCATTCGGCATCCAGACGCCCATCGGCTGGACATGAAGAATTTCATCAACCGCCCGATACCTCGTCTTCTGCGCTATGAACTTTTGTTGAAAGAGATCCTGTCTGAGACGCCTACGTACCACGATGACCGCAGTGCTATTCCGCCTGTAATTGATTTGATCAAAGCCCTTGGAAAGGAAACGGAGCCGGGGGTTGCGTCTTCAAAACAAAAGGTGGAGTTATGGAGATATAATTCGTATCTGGTATTCAAACCTGGCGATCATGTGGTATGAAATAAAGTCTTGTATTCTATATCCACCTAACTGGGTCTAAACTAGGACATGGACCTACTGAACGAGCAGCGTTCGTTAATCCATACCGGCAAGTTCCTTCGACAGCCCGACAGCGGCCCAGATCGCGATGACCTCTTCGTCATGCTTTTCGATAACTACCGTTTGTTTTATCCTTTGCTTCAGGGAAACACGCTGATGTCATTTTCAGTCGTTATGACGCAACCCAAGGAAAAAGATGGCGTTACAAAGTACAACGTGTTTCGCAGGGTGAGCTTTACAAGTCATATTTCGTGGCACAAACCTCATTCAGCTCCCTCAGCCAATACCTCTCGACCTTTTGTCCCTGGTAAATTTCACCGATAATCCAGTCCAACGAAGCAACAGTCGCCTACGCAATTTGTGGAACTCTGATAGACATGCGGACACAGCAAGTATAGCTTCATCGTCACGATCGCCAGAGAATGGAGAAGCACGTCAAGTGTTCCCTTGTACCATTCACCACAACGGTCGCCTCGGCGGACTGTATAGCCTTTACGCCGAATCAGCCGCTGTGAGGTTGGAGTGGAAAGAGAGACTTGAGGAAGCACTCGGTCTGCGAAAGGTTGTTCAAGAATCCAACAAGGTTTTTGAAATCGAAAGCCTCAGCGTCGATACATTCCTTCTTCCATCGGCGACTACTGCTCCAACGTCATCTGTTTGGCATGACGGAACACTATTCACAGGAAAAGTCACTTGTTCGGTGCCCTTTAGTGAAAACTCTAGCTCATATTTCTTGATATATAAAACTAACGGTTTGCCATTAGATACACCTGACGGTCGTGGGCTTGTCGCCATTGGATGTGCCGAGGGTGTGTGGATAGGCTATCGCCATGATTCTCGCTGTGTGTAAATTCCGATTCTTGCGAATCATAATCTGACAGAGTTATCCAGCACTAAAGCGAGTTCTGCACCTAAAGATGGTTTCCCAATGCGCGATCCTGGAAGAATTTGGCCTATTTCTTGTATTATCAGAAAGCGTACGATTTCCCATATGCAAATGATGCATATTCGTAACTTACACTTTGACATTGGAAGGTCCTTATGGCATATCACCTAGAGGCATTGGTTCCCACTACACCTGGAAGCATCCACGCTTCACAAACACCGCAAAAGATAAACGGCAAGGACATCCAATTCTTTAGCGTCGGTGTTCTTAACGGGAGAACACTTGTTATCTACATGAAGAAGAAAGGTGTAAGTTCAACCACATGCCTCTCGTTTTCGTATCTTAATTGATGTCTACCCTTTGCAGAACAATGAAAGTGTATTTCATGCAGTTGAACCGGTCATCGACAAAATCAATGAACGCCCTAAAGCCAACGGCGGTCTCATTCCTAGCTGGAGAAAGAAAACAGAGTGGTTTCGGCATTACAAGGAATTCGCTTTCACTGATGCCCACGACTTGATCTTCCTTAGAGCTCGGATTGCAGTGCTGTGTGCAAAGGGCTTCATGATCATGGACCTTAATGAGTTAGTGGACCTTCTCTGATGTTCGACAATACGAAGATACTTACCTTATCGGAAATAGCTTAAAAAGTGTTACTATTCCGCAGCGGGATGACCCCAAATTTCCCTATCTTGCCAAACGATGTGATTCATGTCGTCCTATGGGCATGTTCCGCTCGCGCGAGGACGAGTTTCTGCTTTGTTACGATGGCGAGCAATTCCATTTACCCGATGCGTTATCTGCTTCTAACTCTTCTGTTGTAGAATTCGGGCTGTTCGTTAATAGGCAAGGCCAACCTAGTCGGTCAACTGGCATTATAGAATGGGAAGGGAAGGCTGATCGAGTGGCAATACATGCTCCATATGTGCTGCTCTTCGACACAAGATTTATTGAGGTTCGTCACGTCGAAACTGGTCGGCTTGTGCAGATCATCCCAGGGCACGATATTCGGTGCGTTTGGGATGGTCGAAGTCTCGACGGAGGTGCCGCGGTTGTGCCAGCTGAGGGCACTGAAGAACATATGGTGCAGGAACCTCGAGTACACGCCGTCATGACAATGGCGGAGCCAGCAGTACAACCTGGAGGACGACCAAGAGGACACATGCAACATGTGTTCGAACTATTTCCGACAATACCTTTGTACCTTCCTGGGTCACTGGCTTCCCCTTCAACGGCACCCTATTTCCCTCTATCGTTTTCGCCACCCCGTTCTCCACCTCTTCGATCACATCACATGTAGGACACTGTAGGACACTGCTTTTAATTGTAATTTTGATTCACTCGTACCGTACCAACTTCAACTTATCTTTGTTGTGAATACTCGTACTCATGGTAACTCCTGCATCGTACCACCCTGGCATCCTGAGGTTGAAAACGGTTGGAAGCGAGGGCTTTGCTCTATGCCGGGTTCGAGTTCCGTTGGCTCTGAATTTTGGTTGATTCAAGTGAAAGTCTGATACTAGTAAATGTATAACCCCAATTCTGAATACTTTCTCCGACATCTTCCATATTATTGATGATCGTTGAGCAGTACAACTGCAAGAAGATCATCGAGCTGAGTCGCTAAACGAGCACTGCTTGACATCGAAGTTGTTGGATACGAAATATCGTTTGTCAATACGAAGGTTCGGGATAGTGCTGGAGTAAGCCTAGGTAATATGGGATGAATTGTAGAACAAGGTTGGATCAAGGTCGAGGAAATGCTAGGCAAAGCCCGGCCGAAATACACCACAGAAGGACGAACCCGATTGATCCGCCACCGGCGCCAAAGCGATGAGCGACCTGGAGGCTGGTCATGACTCATGAGCCTTTTCTTACGCCAGGATGATTCGAAATTTAAGACGCGGATAGATTTTCTATATTTTAGATATGCCTTGCATTTCCAACTCCAATGGCCACTCTAAACAACCCGAAAATTAGCCCAAAGGAAATGTAAAATTTAATGGTTGTCAGGTTCAGCATTTTGGAGGGATTCGATCCTGTGCCAGTGGCAAGTCAGGTCATTTGTATCCACCTCTTCAGACAACATACTCTTGTCTGACTAGTATCAACAACACTACTAGCACACATTTAGATGATGAGGGTCATTTAGGTTTATGGAGTACTTCAAGGTCTTGACCTTGATTTTATAGGCGGTACGAACGAGGGACGACAGTTAACTCTAGATCTTGCAAGACGCCAACCGTTACCTGGTGTTAACTCTTCTTTTTGGGCACGGTCCAATGCGACATATAACCTACGAAGCCCCAGGTATAATCCAAGCAACAAGATCAAGCATGGGCATATCAAAAAAAACAAGTGCTTACAATGCGTACTTATATGCGATTGTATGTACATACAAGACGTCGTCTGGGACTACACCCAGGTAACAAGTTACAACCAGCAACATGAAGGCTAGAGAGAGAGGCAAAAACATTTTGAAAGCTTGACAACTAGAAAGCGTATGGCTAGTAATACAGTAGGGTAGGTGATGTACATAATGAAATAATATAATGCGATATGATAAGTGGTATGTGTCGTTGGTGGTAACAGAATTGAAGAGAAGACAAAACTGAAGTGCTCGTGCAACGTAACAGCGTTCAGCGTGAGTGAGGTCGTAATACACATGAAGAGGGAAAAGAAAGCAAGAGGATCGGGAATGGATGATACAAGCGGCGGCGGTGGCGGCAGTAGAACAAGATGAGAAGGAAGACAAGAAGATGACGATGGGGTTGCGCTTTTTAGATGGGCGGTATGTCGGTAAGTAAGGCAAATCAATCACCCCTGCGGATGGTGAAGAACCCGCGCACACCGGTGGCCAATTTCGATTTTGACTGTTTTGACGTAGCGTTGAGGTTAGGTATCGTATCGTCGGCTATAGGAGCGGCTGCCTCAACAGGAGTAGGCACCCGAGGTGCGAACGAGTCCTCGATAAACTCGCGTCGGAGACGTGCCACGGCTCCTGGGCTCGCCACAGCGGGAACAACAGGGCTAGAGACGACAGCGGACACCGACGGCCGGCGCACGACGACGACCATCGAGGTGGAGCTCGAGTTGGCGAGCTTGAGAGGGGCAGGACGACGGCGGGCTTTACCTCTCGGCTTGCCCGCGCCATGCTGACCGGAAATCGTGCTCCCACTAACACCTGACGAACTCCGCACGGGGCTCCTCGGCGCCTGGAACGCCTTGACGTCCACCAGGAAGGCGGGTTTGCACAGGTGCATCGCACGGCGCCTCGGACGGGCAGGCAGGGAGAGCACGCTCATGCCTGGACTGCCGACCTTGCGGGAGGCGAGGACGCGGTCGTCGACGGGTGCCAGGCGGGGGTCCTCGTTTTCCGGGAGGGGCACGAGGTACTTGGGGTCGAGGTCAGAGTCGACAGAGGAGAGCGACGAGCGGCGCGAACCGGCCTCGGGGTGGTTTTCTTTGTCGTGCTGGGATGCGTGGGTCTCTGAGAAGAAAGGGGCGAGCGGCTCGGCGCCGAACTCTTCCCAGCCCATTTCCACGTCCCCGTCAGCGTCGACGGCCATCATATCGGCGTCTGCGACTGCACCGGTGCCTCCGAGAAGGTGGGCGTACTCCATCTCCTCGTCGGCGTCCCACCACATGCCGCCCTTGCCGTCTCTGTATACATCAGCGACACCGATGGACGCACCGGAGCCTGCGGCGGCCTTGGCCTGGGCATCCATCACACGCTTAGCATGCGACTCGAGGCTGCCTCCGTCCGCGAACTGCATCATTGCCAACTCGTTGGCGAGGGGTGGCGGTGGGCGAACGTACGCGTACTTGGCGCGCTTGCGCTTGGCGATAGTGGCGGCGCAAATTTCGGCTTTTGATTCCTTCGAGGTGTGGGTGGTTGTTGGCGAAGCACGGGCGAGGCTCTTGGAGTTGGCGGCGTTCATGGGTTTTGCAGACTTGGTGGACACGGTAGTTTTGGTGGGAGATGCAGGTGGCTGGGTGCCTTTGGCTTTTGAGCCCCTCGGACGGAGGATGGAAAGAGAGCGGAAGCGCTTCATCCCTGTCCTCTTTGTCGGACGGACGTTTTCCTGGGGCACAGGCGGGATGGGGATATGGGCAAAGGCGAAGCTCGCCGAGAGAGGCACAGGGGCTGGCGAAGCAGGCTTGGAGAGGTCCGGGGCGCCGGTCCGGTTGGTCTGGTGTTGGCGCAGGAGCGGCGAAGGCGTCGTAGGGGTCTTTGGGAAGTGCACAAAAATGGAGGTGTACCCGAGGGCGGTCAGGTCAAAGTTGGCGACCGAGGGGGTCGACTGGGTGCGCGTGGGCGTGTCGATGATGTGCACGAACGAACCAGACGGCGCGCGGCCGTGGCTGATCGACGGGCGACGGTTGAGGCGCGAGAGAGACGGGCGTCGGGAAGACGTGGTCGACGTAATGGAGGGGCGTCGTTGGGGCGAGCGTGGAGCTGGAGACCCAGGCTGCACGTGCGCGGCCCAATTGACGATGCTCGAGAACGTATTCGACGGACGGCGCTGCAGCTGCTGGGGCGGCGGCGGCGGGGTACCAGGTAGTGCTGGGAGGGGTTGGTTGGGGCTCGGGCGCCTTTTCTGAGGGGGCGGGGGAGGTTTCGCGAGGAAAGCAAACTGCCCAGTCTTATACACCGGCGGATAATTAGCGGTTTGTGCGGACATGATATGAACTTGGCTAAATAGATGAAAAAAAAGTTGATAGGTCCTGGATTAGAAGCTCAGTCAGTTCAGGAATTAAAAGGCGGGTATCGGCGTACCGTAAATTATGAGTCAAATCCTACAGTTATGGGTATGGTTACAAGAAGGGACAGTGGGTAAAGGCGGAGAGTCGTAAAAAGCGTGTCAAGTGGGGTATTGGGAAAGCAGTCGAATCCAGACGAGACTAGCTCTGAAATGGGAATGCCAATTCACTTGTCCTAGCAATCCCTTATATTGCATCGGGATGAACAAAAGGCCCCAACGAACAATAGCGCTCACCGTCCTCCACTGTTCGCTACAAATTAACCAACTCCCCGAACCACTATTGTGTCACAGTCACAGTAACGTCACGCTTTGCACACCTTTGGCCTAGCGACCGGGAAAGGCAAACATTGTTCTTTGCGTTCCTGCCTTTGTACTCCTTCTGTCCTTGCTCACTTCTACTCTCTGGCCCCTTTCCCAGCGAACTCCAGGACTCCAAATAGAAAACCATCATCTGATCTTCTTCTCTGACCTGTTCCTCGACAATTGTGGTCAATCGGATCCCTGCGGTGTCTGATGCCTCTCCGTTTTCTGATTTCATGCCAGCTGGATATGCACCCACGTCTGCCATGCCCTCTATTATCTATCGCGTCCTTATTTTTGCGCTTGTGCTCGTATTGCCATCTCTGCTCTCGACCGGCTGCAGTCTCCTGCTTTACTGACGCCATCCATCATTACGACTGCTTTGTCGACGCGTTCTCATCCGGACCCGCGGGCCTACCCAAACCCGACTTCGACGTCGGATAGCATTAACATCTGCTTCATCTCATACCTTGTCTTTTATCCTTTGTCTACACACTTTGCCGCACTGGCAATGTCGAGCCGACCGATCATCCTACGTACACGCTGGTCTCCTGGTTGCTACAGTCGCGATACTATAAGAAAGCAGAAACAAAGATTTTTTCCACTGACCCGCCTAATCCTCGCGAGTTACTTGGCCCATGACCATCTGGTCTCAGGCGTACATGTCCTAAGACAAGTTAGGATCGAAACCGCCAACATTTTCTTGTCCTCTCTTGTCTCTCTATGACTACTTCTCATGCCATCTCATGGCTTGTTGTATGCATTCTTATCCCTTGTATGTCCTGCCTTTCATCGGACCAATCATCACTAAAGCAACATTAATATCCTCACGGCCGAGTTCAATTGTCGATGTGATTCTCTTCCTTGTAACTCCCTGCGCAACATAAAAGCGTCCATACACGACTGAGGCCGCATTCCGAGCTCAATTGTTAGGATGGGTTCCATGACCAGTTCTTATACTACCCTCGCGACTACTCCTTCTCAGGCCATCGGCTTGTTATGTTTATCCAGACCCCAGTAGTCCTCGTCCGTCCGTCTTTAAATGCCTTATTACCTTCGAATTCATCAACGATCGCATAAATAGCTTGGATGCCCTCATGGCTAAATCACAATAGCGATAATGATCTTTGTAATCCCCCGTAATTCGTGCGCCCTGTCTTCAATTGGATCAGTCGTTCGACTTCCGGATCCTCACTGCCCAGTCTCAATTGTTGACGAATCCACTAATATGTATCTCTCCCGAGTCGTTTAACCTACTCGCCTTTCCTTCTATCGGAATTGACTGCAGCCTTCATATTAGGGCCGTCCGGGCTTATGAGATCGGAATTCGCATACCTGGTCAGCTCTATATCCTTTCTTTACCCTTTCCTGCGCAGTCGTATCCCGGTTTGTTATACTTAAACACCCCCATGCCAGCTCATGTTTACGTGATTAAATACAGGATTTCCTGTTCTAAATGTTTCCTATATCTTACCCTTCTCTCGTTCAAGAACACTATGAATACATGAACATTGTTCGGGGGTCGTGGTCGTATCAACGACCGGGCTCGTAGAGATGATACGGGAGCCGCGTTTGCAAACTCAGGCAAACTCCCTGATTGTTTTCCCGGTGCTCTTTAATTTCGGCTTAAAGTTGGCATTATTGGTGGGAAAGTAATTGGAAGATTAGTTCGGATACTGACACTGTTCGTGCCTTGGGATGCTACGGTGAGCCTTGGTGGTTGTGGTCAGAAGGCAAACACGAGAGGCGTTAGGATATGGCGGCAATTAGAGAGTGGAGATTATCCTAATTTGGTTCTCATCTGAAGCTGGCACTTGGTGGTTGAAGAACGTTGAACCCTGAACCTACTGATACTTACTGCTTCAAATAGTTGAGAGGAAACTCCAATCCAATGTAAGGTAATTTTGACCTATATACATGTACTCCATCGTTTTCTCTTCTAATTCCGGAGTTCCTCTTTCATTCCTTATCTCTGACAGACCGTGCTCAAAAAAATAAGCGCCGGTGTTAGCGACAGAACTATCAGCCTTGCGCCAATCAAAATCATCCTTCCAATTGTTAATACTTTCCTCAAGTAAACGGCCATAATATTAGCCAGTATGACATACAATAATGTGTTACAGTCTGCTGTCGTCATCAGTCAACGATGATTGTACCAAGGCCGTTGGGATTCAAAAACTTCACGAAGGCAGGTATAGCCTGCATTTTATCTTTGATGACAGAAACGAGTTTGGATAAATGGATGCATTGATCGCCTGCGCAGGATTGACATCTCCTATGGCTGGGTTCATCCTTGTTGAGAATTGGAGTTGCGATAGCTGATTCCAGATCCGAGATGTTGTCGATTCCCCGGAGATGTATTACCCACATCATCAAACATGATCGACAATTGCTGCAAACAGGCGAATTGGCACAGTATTGTGTAATGTGTTCGAATTTTTGCAGATGTATGATTGCACCTTCGAATACTGCCTCCCAGGCGGCGTGATACTCAACCTGATGCGATTGGTTTAATTAATTCGAGATAAACTCAGTGGTGCAATACCATTGGGATTACGGCATAGTGAGGCAAAGTCTTCAAAATTTGTGCCTGATGTGTCAACTTGGATCGGGCGAGAAGCAAGCTCGCTTTTTGAACCAAGTCAGGGTAATCGTGCTTGATCGCATGAGACAAAATCAGGGCTGAATGTGCGGGAAGGCATTCTCTGTGTGCAATGGCAACAGTGTCAGCTTAATCTTGGACGGCAAAAAAAAACCCCGACCTTAATCTATCCTCGCAGGTGTTCATCGCAGAGAAGATCTCGTACTTCTCGACCGCTTCTGCCACCCGAGCAAGAATATCGAACTCAAGGTTCTTCAGATTGGGGTGTCTCTTCGGATATAAAAACTGGAAAAGAATTTCTAGAATTGTTGCGTGCTCAGTCAAGTGAACGTGTTCTCCATCGGTATTGAATTCTGATCCAGGGAACGCGCCAGTGCACACCTCCAGGTTTTTGCGGTGGAGATTAAAGAGAACACCGTCTGCTGACTGGATCGTAATGTCTGCATCGCTGGCGTTAACTAGATATTTATATCATTGAGATTAGGCAGCCGTCGTGCCAAATTTGCAAACTAACAGGATTTCAGATTAGTACTCACATTTTTCGTGGGTTCCTGTGGGATTATTGTCAGCCATATCTACGTTCAAGTTGTCGATCTTTCAGTGTAGGTCATATGTGTAGACACAGTAAGTAGCTATAGGTGATGTTCATAAGAAAGTAACACAAAGTAGTCATCCAAAGAGGGATTCTCCTTCTTGTTCGGCAAATCCCGGCCAGTAGGCTTCTTTGCTCACAGTACTGATACTCCTTTCAGGAGAAGGTGGTCGCCTTCTGCGGTATGATTATTTAAATAGAAGGCTGGCAGCAGGCCTATTGGACAGAACAGAAACGTCCACGCGGCGTTCATGTGGTCCCAGTGTTACTATATATTCTGCCAGTCACGGTGGTGTGTTCTGGCATTACAGATATCATTAACTGTGTATTTGTGCTGCCCCACAATTCTGATCACATCGAGTCCTGGCTTTGCGCCATTTTACACCAAGGTGCTCAGCTTCAATGGAGTCTGTAGTCCTCTAGGTAAAATCGGCGACAATAATCAGATGGTGATTTAATTTGATTCGCTCTCCAGTGTCTACTCGAAGCGCAATGCAGTCAATTAGGAGATGGATGTGGTAAAATATGACCTGTAGGCAACCTGTAGGTAGATTGTAGATAGATAGTAAAATAAAAATAAACGACGGTTGCTAGAATACCCATTCCTAAATTGCTACCTGTAAATTCCATTGATTTTATCCCAAAAAATCGACAAAAGGAGGGATCGTATTGATTTTTCCCCGACAAAATTTGGCCAAGTCCACTATGTGACTGCAGTTGTGGTTTGATGTCATTTTTGGTCCGCTAAGCGACGAGTAGCCATAGTCAGGCCTGCAACAAGCAAGGGTTGGGTACTTGGCGAGCGGAGACTGAAGGGCGTCGTCCAACTCAGAAAGCGAGTCAATTCGTTCCAGATCTGCAACTAGTGTGAAGAGCGAGCATCGGCAGGTGGTACAAATTCCAGAAGGCGAGGTGAAAGCATGTGGGGAGCCATGACACGCGTTCCCGCCGGATGGAATCAAACGCCTGATGTACTGAATTGCTTCCTTAAACACCGATGTCCACGCTTCTTGATACCGAGACTACAGGGATTTATGAGGACAGGAAATAAAGGTAGAAAATATAGGATTTCACCCATGGGACAATATAAGATGGAGGTAACTTTGTTACAACCGAGAGAAAAGGAGATCGAGCGAGATGTGGAATGGCCTCGTTTATCAGCTCTGGGAAATCGTGCTTGACCGCATGTACGAATACCTCCGTCGCATGCTTAGGTAGAAATGACCTCAAAGTGCAGACGAGTATTAGTAAATGGCGGTGATGGAACAGAGATACGACACACTTCAATCGCGCATTGCAAGTATTCATCGCGGAGAACACCTCGTACTTCCCAACTGCTTCTGCCACATCGGCAACCAGCTGGAACTCTTTGTCTGAGAGGTCAGGATGGCGCCTTGGATATAGAAAGACGAAAAGAATCTCCAGGACGCTTGCAGACTCCGTCAGCTGTACGATTTCACCCCTTGTGTCTATTTCAGAACCGGGAAACGCGTCGGTATTTGCTTCCAAAAGCGCTCGGTGCAATTGAAACACAAAGCCGTCAGAGGACCGCACTTGAACGTCCGAGTTCCTGTCATTGACTTTGGAGTACCAGTGAATAAGTTCGCCTGCGATGATATATTGACATCACCGGACTTACACCTTTGACTTGAGTTCTTCCAGGGCTGCTCAGCTGATATCGCGGGTTGAGCCTTTAAGTACCAGGGTAAGAGCGGGCCCGCGAGGTTTTGAGTTGAGAGTTGGTGCGCCATTGAAAGAAAGAAAGGGGAGATAGGAGATTTATAAGTTACCAGGCTTAGGCGTGTACAGTAAAATGTTGCTGCGATCTAACCGGGTTCTTGGTGAAAGCTTGAACAGACGGTCATCAGTTTAACTCCTTTACGTCGCAATTACGTCATGTCTGCATTCCGGATCTGATTGCCCGATTTGGTGACCGAGACTGAAATAAGCGCCGGCACTGACAGGAAGGGTCTATACGCTGTCTTCGTCCTTTTCGATGCTATCGTAAAATAAGCCACGATCCCTCTTTTTCTTGGTACTCTAAATGTTCGTTATGAGGCGTATGTCCCGTCGATCCCGTTTCGCAGTCTGTCTATCCAATGAATGATTGAGAATATCATTACCGTGATGGAAGCACCGTCTGGCGTTGGTAAGTAGGTCGGGATCGGCGGCGACGTCGACAGACTCTACTTGTGCATCAAAATTCGTTTGATCAATACACCTTCTCGGTTTTTAGGAATAATGGACGTCTAAGTGATGGAGTGGCCATAAGGTCATGTAAGCTGGAAACAGGATTTGGGCATCAGCAGTCGTATTATCCCCCTTAATTGTCGAGTCCAAAACCAATGAGAGCTTATGTCCAGTGGCACTGCGTTGGTGTGTGAGCCCCGTCCTTGGACCTAGATTTTACCTCACTTTCATTTAAGCTACTTATTCTAACCGCTTAGAGGAAGCGAATGTGTAGACTCGTACCATCAAGTTAGAGGGAGCGGTCACCGGTGTATAAAATGTGAACGTACTGATGATCACCGCGACTTCGTGTCCATACCTTTCGTTTTTGGGCTCAGTTTTGCAGCCATGTTGCTTGACAGGCACTGCATTGGGAGGAAACGAAGGAGGGTGACGCCTTTCAAGTCGAAATAGTGCTTAATGTATGTTGTCTGACCATAGGATGTAGAACTCAAAGCCTTTGAACTCCAGAGTATAATTGTCTATGCATGGGACCAGGGGCTGACTGCAGACTACAAGTCTGGCAAGGATATGGTCATGGGCGGCTATCACAACTGCTGGTCAATGTTTATTCCTGACTCAATTTCATAAACATGCATACTACATGGATATCAGGTAAAATACATTTTACCAAAAATAAAATGTCGACAGATTTGGTGAACGGGTAATATGGGCCACCAATTTAGAAGTCATTTCTCCGCAACCTAGACTTTGCTGAAAGGCGGAATGGCCATCACTTTGTCTTCGCAGGTCTTCGCAAGATTGACGATATGATCACATTTGGTATTAACGTTGGCTATGACTGGGGCGCCGAACGCAAAACTATGGTTGGCCAGCACTGGGGTGCTGAACGCAGAGCTACCAGTAGGGTTGGACATGGTTGCCGTCTTGCAACAAGACAGGCTGGTATTGCTAATCTTGGCAAATCTCAGTGCGTTTTTGAGGGCGAATGCGGTATCAAGTTCCTCTAGACCTGTGACCCACGTGTATAAGGAACCCCGACAAGTATTGCAAACGGCTTGCCCAGAATGACAGAGGCTATGTTGAGTAACATATGGCATGCACTTGATGGCTCTTCTGGCGTCCTTAAGTATTGAAGCTTGAAGTCCAAGCTTCATGGTGTTGGGTCTGAGCGGAACATATTTGTTAGAATGGAATGAACTGAGCGAGAAAATGGACGGAGTTACCCATGGAAGCATATAGCACAAAGGCAGTTTCTTTAGGACTGGGATTAGGGGAGCTAGTACAAGGTAAGGAATTGCTTCATTGGCTAGCTTCGGGTGATCGTGCTTCATCGCGTAGACAAATACCTCTGTTGCTTGTGTAGGTATAAAGGACCTTGCATGATTATTCCAGGAAATGAGGCAAATCCATTCGATGCAGCTTGAAATAGGCCACACACCTCATCCGTGTATTGCAGGTATTTATAGCGGAATAAACCTCGTATTTTCCGACCGCTTCGGCCACAGCAGCGATGAGGCTGAAATCTTTCTCTTCGAGATCTGGATGCCTTTGTGGGTAGACGAATTCGAAGAGAATTTTGAGTACATTTCCGGGTTCCGTTAGCTGCAAGACTTCTCCACCAGTGTCCAATTCAGGTCCTGGAAACGCGCCCGTGTAAGCTTCCAGAAGCGTTCGATGCAAGTCAAATTCAATCCCGTCGCTGGATCGAATCTTAATGTCTGAGGTACTTGAGTGGACTGAAGTGGTGTTGGTTAGTCGGGTACAAGGCGTGAAATTTCAGAGGACTGACATTTTTCATTCATCTGGGTGGCAGATTGTCAACCCGTCTGGTGTGTTCGAGGTATGAGGCCCATGCCACAGTTTATGTAAAGTTAGAAGAACAAAGGCAAAACAATCAAGTACAAACCAAGTACAAGCCTCGCTTCCAGTTGAAACCATCCATTGAGTTTTGACATTTACGGTGTACAGATTACAGAATACAACGCCTTAGATCTCCGTCGAAGGCGATAGTTCTACGTCAGATCACAATGTCCAGCAGAGGACTCCGAGAATAAGAATGTAGAAATCGTCTTGACCGGCCATTATTCAGTGATCACAGTTTCCAACCATCCAGAAGATCATCCAAATTCATGTCGTTCCATATCCTCTCCCCCTTCCTCTACCCCTGGCTCTTGGTGGTACAATTCGTCCTCGTCCCCTTCCTCTTGCACCAAGACCCTCCATTCCAGGCCTGGAGGGATCTACTTCCATTTGTTGGGGATTCGGCTGCATAATTCCGGTCGGACCTCCTCCTCGACCTCGACCGCGACCACGAAACGCGCGTGCGTTGGGTAAAAATCCTCCGCTCTTCCCACCTCGGCCGAATCTGATGGAATTGGGCACCAAGGAAAGGGAATTGAGGGAATTAGTGAGACCGGCGACACCTGCAGTGTCATCAGTATTGTCAGTTCTATTAGAGTTTCCGCGCTGGCGGCGACGGTGATTGCTCTGTGATGACGATACAGAAGACT
The DNA here is from genome assembly GCA_023014335.1 of Galerina marginata. Lineage (NCBI taxonomy): Eukaryota > Fungi > Basidiomycota > Agaricomycetes > Agaricales > Galerinaceae > Galerina > Galerina marginata. The sequence goes on along the minus strand of JAECYW010000013.1, from coordinate 1,074,786 downwards.
GGGGTGAATGTATACCAGCTGTTCGGGGAAGCATTCTCGGCGTCGCTTCGAGATCACCTGGCTCTTCATCCGCGTCTTCACTTTGATCGTCTTCCATTTCATGTTCTTCGTCATCTTCGTCATCATCCTCCTCCTCATCCTCCTCGTTCATCACATCCTGATCGCCCTCTCGGTACTTATTGATGTCCACCTTGTGTTTTTCTTCTTGCTCCCTCGGTTTCCATTCCTTTCTGATCATGCTCGCTCCTTCTCCCCATTTCTTAAGAAGACCACCGATTCCTTTGTTTGTGACAGCGAAAAAGTATTCCTTGGGGTATGAATGTGCTTGAATAAGGTGCAAGCGTCGAGCTTTTGGAGTGAGGAAGTTGCGTCCACATCCTGGAGCAGGTACGTGACACTGAAACTGAGAGAAGGCGTTAGATCATTCGTAAGAGAAACGACATCGTGGACGGACTATTTTTTCTCCACGTTCCTTACGGAGTGCGGCTATTGGGTCGTGACATTCTGTTTGGTGCTACCCAGTGCGACTTCCAGTTAGATCTCGCTTGCAAAACGAGAAATGCACTCACCAATTCCAATAGCCTGGCGTCCGTAAAAACACATCCACACCTATCAACCTCGCAAACGTGAGCGTGGTAGGTCGCATAATGCCTCTCGAGTTCATTGGTATTCGCTATCGGGGTCGGATGTTGATGACACGTTGGAGGCAAATTGCATAGAAGGGGGTGTCCTGATTTGGCCGGCTTAGCAGCCCTTCCTGAGCCAATGTTAGATGTGGGGGTATCAAGCGAGGATGCTGCGATGATGCGAGAGGCTTTATGTGGGGGGTGGGCAGGTCCTGGGGAAGTGGTTAGAGATGATGAGGATGAGCCTGACGGTGCCCGTGGACGTTTTGGAGCTGTGGCTGGGGTATCCATCGTGTTGTCCTCAATAGCTTGTATTCAGACTTCAAAGTAGTGCTAAGGTTCTGACATTCAAGAATTAGAGGAAATCGATGGGAGGTATGGAATATGTGCTGTCAGCATGGTCACAGTGAAAGAGCATCAGATAACATGGGCGTCAAAATCCCCGGCACAGCGTTACAAACATGGCACATTAAATTTCTTTTTAGAACCTGCCCTATGGCTGAGTTGGTTACTGCGTCCGACTGTTACAATTGGGGCAGATTCTTTTTATTTTGTTATTTCATCCCTCGGCGGGTTTTTTTTCCAAGGTAGTCGGCCAGAGACTTGTAAATTTAACAAGCAAAAGGGCCTTTGTTAATACGAGTCTTCTCCAACAGTGCTATATTATGTCCATTAAATGTGCCTTGTATACATCCAATTCCAACTAGAGAAACTAGTCATATTTGATACAGTCTTCGAGCATATAAGATGGGGACTACAAAAAGGTTATCTCCTGCCCATCGGTCCAGCAGAAACGGGAGACGAGTCATAATAGCCTGCCCGGCCATAATAAGCACCATTTCCAGGGATGGGGCTGACGTTTGAAGGCACAGGCGAAGGGGTGGTGTATTGCGAAGGTGGTGGAAGCCCAGGTGAGTACAGTTGCCCTGTGGATCCCGAGGAAGACGCATACGAGTTGGCTGACGTGGTTGACATACGGGTTGGACCGTATGGACTGTATTGAGGTTCTCCCGGTAACATTGAAGCAGCGGACGATGGTGCGGATGACCCCCCTGTTGGATACAGAGGTACAGTCGGAATGAGCTCGCAAACATGTTGAACGATGTTCCTCGTCCGCACCCCTCCAGGCCCAGGTGTCGAGTCTGTGCTGTTCATCACGAAATGCACCTGCGCCTCCTGTACGCCCTCATCGCCGGAATCAATGGGCGGGGTCGTAACTTGAGTGCTGACACCACGACCATCCCAAGTGCAGCGCACTTCGTTACCCGGTATGATCTGCACCAGGCGCCCTGTCTCGACATGTCGGATCTCAATGAAACGAGAATCAAAGAGGAGGATGTAGGGTGAGTGGAACGCGACACGTTCTGCCGTACCTTCCCACTCAATGGTCCCAAATGATCGACATGGGTCACCATGCTTGTCAACGTACAAGCCGAATTCTGTTCAAACCTGTATTAAACCCAAATCGAATTATCAACCAAAATAACATACCATCATAACAGAGTAGAAACTCCTCGTCGGTGGATCTGAACATGCCTAACGGCCGTGCCGATTCACATCGCTTCGCAAGTTGTGCATGTCGTGGGTCTTCTCGTTGAGGAATCGTAATACTATCAAAGCTACGAAGACATATTAATTTGATGTCAATTATGAGGATGAACAGACGACATACTCATGAAGATTCATAATCTCGAATCCTTTTGCACAAAAAATGGCTATCCGGGCTTTGAGGAAAATGACATCGAAAGAATCAGAAGGCAAGAAAAAGTCCCTATATATCCTGAACCATTCAGATTTCGCCGAACGGAAACCAAGACGCGACCCAAAACCAGCTGGAGCCTTGGACCCTTCGTTGATTTTATCATTGACGGGCTCAAGAACGCGGAAGATACTGTTCAGCTGCGGGAAGGGTAATCAGCTTGAAAGCAATGGGATAATGGATCAAAGCAACGTACTGATTTTTTCTTCATGTAGATGATCAGAGTGCGTCCTTGAAGAGTGCCAACACTGAAGAAGTGGACATCCTTGGTCCCACTAAGTTTTTGAGGAACCTGGGAAGTATGTGCTCCGTGAGGCGACGATGGAACAAGTGCTTCGATGTGGTAGGCAAAGAGGGCCTGGAGTGAACATAAACAGGGTGTACATCCCGCCAGTTTCAGACGAACATACCTTGTCGGCCAGGACTAAGAAGATCCCAAAATCTTCAAGCATGGCACATTGAGTGACCATCTTCAGATGAAGAACGCGGCGTATTGCTGGATGAAGAAACTGAGTGAAAAGTCATTGAAAATATTCTACTGTGACTCACACTTGGGATCATGTCGAAATCCAATCCACACTCCCTCGGTACATCCAATTGCTACCAAAGCACGTCCATCTGGAGTATCTATGATTCGATAAGTACGAGGTCCTTTAACATAAGATTAACTTACTAAATGGCACGGAACAGGTAACTTTGCCCGTAAACTGATTGTCCTGGTTCCATGCCGGGCCAGCAGCATTAACAGTCACAGATGGCATAATAAATGTATCCCTGCTCAAATACTCAATTTCGAATACTTTATTAGATTCTTGCACGATCTTGCGAAGTCCAAGGGCCTCCTCGAGCTTTTGCTTCCATTCTGTCCGAGTTTGAGCAGACTCGGCATATAAGATGTATGGACCACCAGTTCGGCCATTGTGGTGCAGTGTGAGGGGATACACGGATCTTGAGTCGGTTGCGCTTTCGGGTGATACTCCTGAATTTGCACTGGCACCATCGTGTCGCTCACCGCCGCGTAAATTCCTTAGGATTCCTGCGCTGCGTTGTGTAGGAGGATCAGTGAAGTTGACAAGGGTAAGCAAATCCAGTGGAATGGGCTACACCCAAAACGTTAGCCAATGAAAACGCCAAGAAAAAAAGACATACACGACGATTGACGTGATACTTTGTTACGCCGTCCTTCTCCTTGGGCTTCGTCATAACAACTAAGGCCAGGTCAGATCCGATATGATAATGAAATTTGGAGAGCGACTGACGGTAATTGTCGAAAAGGAGGACATGAAGTTCACTCCAAGAATTCCATTCGAGGGTACCGTCCGGCTGGCGGAGTAATCTGCCTGCGTGGATCAGAGAACGATTTTGATCCAGTAAATCCATATCCTAAGGTTGAAAGGATCAAAAGCGGTGGCTGCTTGAAGAATAAAAGGACTGACAATTGATTCACCGGGCCTGAAGACTAGATTGGCATTATATCTCCAGACTTCCACCTTTTGTTTTGCGGAGAACACTCCAGGTTCCGTCTCCTTTCCAAGAGCCTTAATCACATCAATGACTTGGGGGATAGACTCCAGATCCTCGTGTCCTGGAGGAGTTTCCTCCATAATCCCCTTCAGAAGAAGTTCATAACGAAGCAATCGAGGGATGGGTCGATTAATAAAGTTCTTCATATCCAAACGATGAGCATCTGGATGTCGAACACATTGCTAAGGGGAAAAATATGAAAAGGACACTAAGACTCGTCACGCATCGACGACTCACATCTACAAATGTCTTGAAGGGCAAGTTATTCGCCATCTCGTCATCAATGCGATACGCGGCAATAGGGTAGTTCGGAATGTACTCCATGTATGCGTCTCGAAAGTTGAGCGCAGCATCAAACATTGCGGCGGTGATAGTACGAATGTGAGGATGTTGGTCTCGTTGGATCTCATGAAAGTTGTCAACGAGCTTCTTATGGTGCTCGTAAAGTTCAAGGTAGTTGTGGAAGACATCTTCAATGAATTGATCAAGTCGGTCGCGAGGGATGATGGGTGGCTCTGCCTTCCGCAGTGGGTTTATGTAAATCTGGTGTAAGTGTGTCAGTTATCACCGTTGAGAAAGACAGCTGTGGAACAAACATTGAGGATATTTTCTAAATCTTTAACATAGGCCATCTCCCCCTTGATCAACTCGAATATGATGCTAAAGGCAATTCAAAAGATGAAAAATTGACTCAGGAGAAGAACATACGATTGACGCTTCGCTTCCTGCTTCGTGAAATGCTCCCTCACATCAGGTGAAACGATGTCATGCCATTCCCACTTCCCTGGAGCTCCTTTACCCATGGCAGCTTGGAATGTACGGAGCTGAGCAACAGATTGTAGATGCTTAATCGCGACGATAGCTTCGACTAAAAACTCTGCATCTGGGTTTTCAGCTGCGGTTTCATTGTAGACAGCTTCAAGCAGCACAGGGTACTTTTGCAGATGCTCAGACGGACGGTTGAGGAAATGCTTTAGATCAAGTCGCGGAGACTCCCCAGTCGAGCGCGAAGATTGTTCCCGGGAACATTGCTGGACGTAAGATGCAAGACATCAGAGAAATACAATGCCGCCTACGGGAGAGACTACACATACCTCCAAAAATAGCCTGAATGCAGCGTTTGACTCTGCTTCATCCTTCAGCCTCTTTTCCGACACTGGGTAATGTCCTATATAAGCTGGATATGCAAACCTAAATTCCGTTGCAGCCTGAAGGAATATATCTCCGATCCGCAGAATGATTGGCCCTTCCTCTCGCTGACGAACATTCATGACTTCGAGTAAACGACGATTACATTCGCGAAGATCAAGAATGTTGCCAAACACGTCGTCAATGAAGTCTTCCAGATGTTGAGGATCCAGAACAGGAGGATTTGCCGCACGTAAAGGCTTGATAAAAACTGATTCCACAAGGTCAAGATCTTGGAGATACTGCTTCTCTCTGGTGATGAGTTTATGAATGATACTGTGAATTGGGTTCAGTAAGATGCTTTAATAATCGCGATAGGAATAAAAAACGCACGTCTGCCTGTTGATCTCGCTCTGAGGTAACGAGCTGATAACGGCTTCATCAATGGACTTCGCCCATTCTTCATCCTTGGCCACTATAGGGTTCTCTACGTGTGTCACTTGTGGCTCGATGGTAAAGAGGCCCTGGACATAAAGGCTTAATCGAAAACGTGAAAAGAGTTAAGCATATGACGTACCTTTCGGGGACATGTATAAGAATAGCAAGGAATGCCCTCTCCACAGCTCGGGGCATAGCACCTGGTCAACATCGTGATTACACCTGTGGGCAATTCTTCACGTTCTGGTACAGCATCAGAACCACCCTCCTGGTCATCGAGGAACATGTAAACGTCCTCAACACCATCCTGCAAGACACTGCCTCCCCATTCAACTTCATAGAAAAAAAGCTGGCTTTGGAGGCTTCGCGCAACTTGCAAAGCCACACGACGATCATTCGTCGATACACCATGGTTGATCGCGAGCTCGCGCTGGATCTGAGTTTGAATGGTCGACTGAAAAACTCTTAGCCAATTCTACTGAAAGCGATACTTTTAAACATACCACAATATCTTTCCCTGTAAATGCACGAGGGTATGGAATGCTTCCTTTGACGTGGGTTCCTCGAGGCACTTTGTCACGCAGTTGCATGGCAATATGAGACAGTAAGGAGAAGTTGACGAATCTGGACTCGTCATCTTCGTCTTCATCCTCCCAATAATCGTCCTGCGTGTCTTCGTGAAGGTCCAGTGGAGCATTCCCAGAATAGTCTGCTAGAGTTTTCAGCATGTCCGTAGGCCGTCGTACAAAGTTGGTGGGTCCACCTTCCTGCTCAAACGGTTCTCTGTCGAGGTAGGGATTGGAGGTCCAGATATCATTTTCAGGAGGGAAATCCGAGGATCCTGTATCGGGTTGTTCGTTCTGAATTACTGTGGATGGTGGGTGCATTTCATCAAATAAATCATTATTCGAAAGTCTTGCGGTTTCGTTCATGGCTCTAAAATTAGAAGATCCATCGTCTGAAAAAATAACATTGAGTTAAGACCAAGAACTCAGAAGGAAAACATACAAGGTGATAATGTGACGGGAGATGAGGTATAAGGTGAAGTTGGATATTGACTCGAAGTTTGGAGATACTGCTCGTTGACATCGTTTGGAAGAGAAGGCGGCGGCGGAGGAGGAGGAGGTACAGGTTTCATGGCGCCATAGTGTGGACGTGGGGGTTGGTATTGAGGTGAATTAGAGAACTCAAGATCATCTCGATCGTATGCATTGAAAGAAGAGTGTGAGTACGAAGGAAATTGTGGGTCTCTTGACGTATCGGTATAGGCAGAAGGTTTTGGGGGTAATGCGGGGGCTAAAGCCCCTGGAGGCCTATAATGACTACCTCCTCCTGAGGCATTGGTAGAGCTTGTTGAGCCGCTTGTGAATGATGGCGCATTGGAATAAGACGTCGAAGATCCGTGTGATCGGTAATCATCTGAGGAGACTGGCGTCTTTTCCCCTTCATCCATAAACTGGTAAGAGCCGTTCGAATAATCCGGTACCAGCGGGAGCCGCCGTCCATTGGCCCCGATAGTATCGCTGTCAGCCGGAGAACTTCGTACTACATCCGGCGGACCACCGGAAGACGCGAAAGACGAATAGGACTTCGAGTTGTAAAGATTCGGCAGGGATGCACCGGGAGGACGATACACATCAGGCTCTGGCATCAAGTACGAGGTTGACGGGGATTTAACAGACGACGATGATCCGCCAGGAGTGGGAGGCAAACGCCGCCTCGTTGGAGATTTGGTGGATGATGAGGCAGATGCTGGGGAATCGTGCATATCGAGGGAAGTGTTGACAGGATGTGGACTCGGAGGGGCGCGAACAGCTGAAGGCAATAATGTTAGAACTGGTTCAGAGAGAATAAAAAGAGAGACTGACATGACTGGTATGTTGGCTGCGTCCGAGTGTTGATTGTGGATGACGAGGGTATTGGCTCGTTATCGTCTGCATAACCACTGTAGATGTTCTCTAAATCACGCTCCGAGGAAGGAGACTCCTCAGAGAACACGGCCCAAACCTCGTTGTAAAGTTTTTGAAGATCTTCTTCGACTACTGGCGATGCCGACCTCGGACGTAGTCCAGAGGAAGACATGACTGCTCAGACCGTGCTGCGCAACACTCGTAACAGTCGATAAGACCTGCAAAGAGCAGGTTGGATAACAAGCCTACCAACTAATGATGAAGGCACAGAAGAAAAAGGCCAATTGAAAAGTAGCTAGGCCAAAAGTTGAGACCGTTGTCGAGAAGGAGAGCAAGGTGATGAACGCCCACCCTGACCTTCTCTGCCTCAAACCTCATGACTTCGCCCGATAAGGAAACCTCTTGCGCTATTTTTGCATCATCTCAAATCACTCGCGGTCAACTTGAAGTCTTGAAGTCTTGAACGGCTCTGAGATGTTAGCAAGGAACCAAGGCAAAAACAATGATAAAAGCATATTGCTCATGGTTCAATGCACAGCGATGTAGTCAACGCTGAGATCTTTGAAATTTAAACCCACCGCAAATTGGAAACTAACGCTATCGAAATTCGAATTGGCAATGTTACAAAGCTCCTAAGTAGATCTGCAAAGACTACCACAACGAAAGCAAGATTCCAGTTCGCATGCCCAAAACCTGCATGCAACTGTTAAATTCTAGAAAACCTGTATCCGAGAGACGGCGCTAGGTGAGTTACTATTTATTCGGGAAAAGTGTAAATTTAGTAATACCTCGGACTGCAGGCTCATGCCCTCCGACTGTTATAGTTCTGCTCTTGGGAAACCGTAGCAATGGAGGAGCCTAAGGTTCATACGGAGGGGGAGTCGTGACCTCAGCTGTAGGCTGCTTCTTCCGACGGGTGACACGAAATCCGTACTGAGATGTTTGGAAGAGAGCCCCCAATTCTCGGATGAGGCGATAAGGATTAAAATCAATGCCAAGCAGAAACAGAGCGCATGCCAACCCCCGACAATTACAGCAGCGCCTATGAACCCTGCCTCTGTTGCATAGAGGAGATCCATACGCTTGAAGCTCTGACGCGACAGCAATACTGAGACGCCGAGGACTCCGCAAAGAGGTGCCCCGAGAGTTGGGTAAATGATCCAAATGATCGTCCGTGGTACAGTAACATCTATGATGAAGGAGAGAAGGAGGTCGTGGACTAATATGCAACCAATGACGAAGACGACGAGGATTAATTCTCCTACAGTGCCAGCTAAAGCCACGTGTCTGGCTTCAAGATGATTGTGATGAGAGGCCCTCAGAACTTCGTTTCCAACAAGGCTAAATCATATTATAATGTCAACCAAATCCCAACTCGAAATAGAGGTAGCTAGACTCACAGCAGAATGACTGCACACGCATTAAACAACATGACGTAGAAACAAATCGTTAGGCTGAAAAAACGTAGAAATTCAGATGGGTGGACAGTGACTCAAATGAAAGTTTGCAAACATTGTTTCGCCAATCGTCAATTCGCGTTGAGCAGCCTGGGCCCGAGGGGCACTGGCGGAGTAACTGGCACTTTGGATGCCACTACTACCGCTATGCGAATACGATCCCGAGGCGAAGTGTGAACCGCTTGAGAAGGAAGCGAAGAAAAAGGACATGTTAAATGGAATCATGTAAGGCATTCAACTTGGCAGTCCTTTATACATGCTGGTAGAGCCGGGTCTCACTCTGAAGCCTGCTTCGATCAGGTCAACATTCGGATACAACAGCTCATAAATGGTAAATTTTAACCCACAGTATGGTCTGGTCATCGCCTGGTTAAGAACTGGAAGAAAGGAAGGGGTGTATTACTGAGGTGCATTAGGAAACGACCGGCCCGATGGTGATTTCCCTGTGGCATGCATGACCTAAAGCACGCCCTATCCCACTGCATTGCAAAAATTAGGACTGTACAAGCTTTAATAACAAGAAACGCCACAGCCTCCGTGCTGCGGACGGCCTAATAAATGAGGGTGAAAAATTGTGAGAGAAGGCTTGTCTAGAATAAAGGAGACCCGCTTTCAAGTCGCTGAACATGTCATTGAAGGTCGACGATACTAGACGAGTAGTACTATTGGCCAGTAGTATTGGGGACAAGAGAACGATCATCTTTTCGAGAAGTTGAGGACGCGGGTAGTAATTGTCAGAGTTCGAGGAACCAAGCGCCCAGGCCACGTCGAAACTGAGCCTACTTCAGCGAAGCCAGAAGATGACACAGTTCATCGACGGGAAATCAGAGCCTGAACGAAATAAGACAAAGAAGGGTCCCAAGTTGAGGTGTACAAGCTTTCATCGAAGAAATTCGGCGGCCTTTACCACTTCACGCGAAGGGGTGCAGAGCCTGAGGTGGAGGGTTACATAAGCCTTTAGGAAATCCTGCTGCCAAGGCTGTATACAGGCTATACAGTAACATATGTGCAAGAGTTCAAGAGCCAGAATTTGTGCCACCTATATTTGGATCGTGGGCATCACGTTCAAGTTGGCCGCGTCACTTACGCATTCTCCTGACACTTCCAGAGACTTTCCATCTTCAACGCCTGCAAAACACACAGTGTAATCGTGACACAATTATCCAACCATAAAGACCTGTCCGCAAGAATGGCCGGTGATAAAGACACTTTATTGAGCATGGGTTTCGATCCGGCGAGAGTTGAATGTTCGCCTCCTGCTTTATAACCTGCAACTTTGAACAATGTTACTCATTCATCGTGTTTCTGCTCTTTTATCCTCGTGTTCGATATGGCTTAATAGGGGCTTTGAAGGCAACTGGGAACCGTGGCCTGCAGCCTGCGATGGACCATATTCTTGAACACGAAAGCCAGCCTGTGCCTGATCTTAGTGGTGTGAGCGAACAAGCTAGTAGCTCAACGCCGATGGACGTCGATGAGGATGACGAGGATGCGGAGGCATTGAAGAGTCTTGGTGCTATCAAAGGAAATGCTGTTGAAGCCAAGGTATCTTGATGTTCTTTCTGACTATATTGACGTGTGAGCTAATCTTGATGGTGCTCAAACAAACTAAGAGTATCAAATGCTCAGAATGTGGCAAAATATTCAAGAACACTGCACTGGCAAATTTCCATGCCGAGAAGAGTGGACATGATCAATTTGAAGAATCGACCGAAGAGGTCAGTTGGCAGACCCAACCCGATTCTGTTTCTGAAAATTATATAGATCAAGCCCTTGACAGAAGAGGAGAAGAAGGAAAGGCTCGAGGAGCTACGACAAAAGATGGCTGAAAAGCGCTCCAAAAAAGCCGTGGAAGAGGCCAAAGAACATAAAGCTAACGAAGCTCTGCGTAGAAAGGCTGGAAAGGTTCGTTTTAATGACCTGGAACTCGGGACTCTGATTTCACATTCTCAATAGGACATGAACAAAATCAAAGAAGATCTGAAACTGAAGGAAGCCATGAAGGAGGCAGATGCCAAAAAACGAGGCATGTTGCTAGCTTTCTATTGCCTATACTCACAATTCTCATGCCAGTTCCGTCTCTTGAAATTATTTGATCCTTACAGAAAAAATCGAAGATGCAAAAGCAAAGGCCGCAATCAAAGCTCAGATTGAAGCGGACAAGAAGGCTCGAGCGGAGAAGACAGCGAGGGAAAAGGCCATTCGAGATGGACAACCCTTGCCTGATTCCTCTGTTGCTGCTGGCCCATCTCGTCCAGCAGCGGGAGCTGCTCCGGCTGCTGGAGTTGCAGGTAAAGATTTCAAAGAAACAAGACTCCAAATACGCATGTCTACTGGCGGGCAACCATATACGACAACTTTACCCAGCGAAGCACGTGCGTTGAATACAATATCAAGGTCCTCGTTGTACTCAATGGATTTGTTTTAGCCCTTCGCGAGGTTGCGGAATTCCTTGCAGGCCAATTATTGACAGTTGATGTGGACACCGTAACTCTCGCACAACATTTCCCTAGGTTGGTGTTCAGTTGTACAACTTTTTTTTTGTGCTCATTACTATCGGTTAACTAGGAAAACATTTAGTCAACAAGATTTTTCGAAGACCTTAAAGGAACTCGGACTTACTCCCTCTGCTGTATGTCAATTCATTTTAACCAGATGGCCGAAGCTCATCGGTTTTTACTAGGTACTGATTGCCACACCCTAATCGCACATTGTATCACCATGTAAATTAGACAACCATACTTCCACTGAAATTACAGATAAATTGGATGGAAATGGCCCAAATCTAAACTCAAAAGCTGGGTATTTTGGTCCGAGAAAGTTCATCAAATAAACTCCAAAACTGATATGTTCCCGTCATCACGACCTATAACTATTCGTCCTTCCGTCTCATCAAAAGCAACTCGAACCCAACTGTCTTCCTCCTGGTAGGCGTAGACTGATGTGGCCAACGCAGTCGCTACCTGGTCTGACAGTTCGACTCCTTCGTCCTCTTCGCCGCTGACGTATGGCGAGAACCTTCCTGCAAGTCGCTGGCCTCGGTCTGCATGATTGAAATAGTCTTCTGTGTGACTGTCCGTCCATATCGCGGTTCCGTAGGGCCCGATAGCTAAATCTGACGTTGCGTGTAGGCGAACAGGCGAACCGATGGTCTCCCGCAGAACGGGCGGAAATTCATAGGGCAGGTTCGCCACACTCACAGGACTATTCTTCAAGAAAAATGGGTTCGGGCGAATCTCGTAATGGTGCAGAAGATTGATTGCCTGTCCAATTTTTTTTCAGGTTTCTTGATGGTAAGACATTTGTTTGTACTCACCCAAGGGAAATAACTACTAAATCGCATGACGATGTAGATCCCAACACTTGTGGTCTCTGGATTCCTTGCCGGTCGGTGTCTAAGAGTCATGACTCCATGGTCTATGCGCCATGGCCACTGGAAGGTAAATACTGGGTGAAGAACGGTGTTGTGTACGGAAGCCGTGGCAAAGGATGGAAGTGCGTAAAGCTCCAGCGTAGTAACCTTGAGCGCCACGATGAAATCCTGCGTTACGACAGCCTCGAGAAGGGAAAAGGGCTGAGCAAACGGATGCAAGGTGAATCATTAGAATAACCATAAAAATCGATGTGCTTCTGACCTGGTCCAGACTTGGATTTCGAAGTTCGATCTTGCTTTGAGGCCTATTTATGTCCCAGAGGTACAGGCGATTGTTGTTATCTCTGGTCAGTATCGTCGAGCCGGAGAAGAGGCTGATCGCGCTCTGTTCCTCTTGAATCGTGGCCAGCGTCCTAAATCCATGGGCCGCATCTATCGCTTGAAGGTCAAGGGAGAGAATTTCTACACTGTACGATTTTTTAAGGTGGCCGTTCCATTTCTAAAAAAATTCCACCCACTGCGGATTAAGGATGGCAATGAAGCCACCGTCGGATACGCTTTTGTTCAGGGCCAGCCCCGAGAAGCGGTGGAGTTCTCGCCTAGCCAGGCGTATTGGATTGGTGTGGTGGAGCTCCCAGCATTCAAGAACGAAAAATCGACGCTGCCCATATGACATCGAAAGAGAGATTATCTTCTGGGGTACGCTTCCTGGAAGAAGGTGGATGGAGACAATGCGATGACCTGGAATCGCGTCTAGATTGAGGCGTCTTTTGACCAGGGGTAATTCGGCGGTCCAGTTCTGGCGGAGTCTAAGAGCTCGACTCAAAGACTTTTCTAGCTGCTTTGTGGTCAGCGACTCTATAGATTTGCCGCCTAGACCGGGAATTGGAATATTCTGCCGAATGACATGTCTATAGAGTAGGTCATTCCAGACGCTTCGCATATTCGACAACTCGTAGAACTCCTTGGAAACCTAGATAAAAATAATATATCGAGCTTCCTAGGGTAGAGAAAAAGGACGTACACACTTGTCTCATCTTGCGAACGCCTTCAACATTTAGATGGCCAAAAACGACGCGAAAGATATCCGTAGGAAGTGTAGCTAGCATTCTAGATCTTTAAGGACAATATGCGGAGGGCCCTGGATTGAAAAATGGCTGAGGGATCCCTGTTCATTGGCTTATATAGGTTTCCAGGAAATCAAATAGATGACGAATTATAGCACGCGCGTGCCGGACACTGGCCTGCGCTAACATTGTTTTAGTCAACCATCTATGAAAGTTTTGCCACAGACAGCCTTGGATTGTCAATCCTTTCGCAGCTTGTCCAAAATATAAGTCCGCGTCCCTCGCTCTCTCCCAGCCCAACTATAAATTCTTATTGGAAGCCAGCAAAGTCAGTGAGAAGAACATATTTATTTTATGCCAGTGGTTTAGTCGTTTAAGGAAGCGCGGCACATAATCAATTGGACAATCACTTGATATGTTGTTGCCCGCCTCCGTCAATTGGCCGTGGCTAATTTAAAGTCATCGACGAAAATAACGGACGAGCCAGATCTTCGGTTCGTCATATGTCGATGCAATCGCACATTTTAACGAGGGCTTGTGCCAAGTCAAAGCTCATAGAGTGCTACTGAAAACGGAAGCAGTATCCTCGCCAGTCACTTGGGCGGCAACTGACTATCGTGGATCGACTAATATTAAAATGTAGAAGGTATCCGAGATGTCCCGAAACAGCGTTGCGACAAACGGGATGAGCGAGGAATCTCAGAGATTGGTTATGAAATAATATACTCCATGGATACCCTGTGCGTCCATTCGGTCCGCGAAGGAGGTGATTACATGTATTTCTATGTACTTACGTTCCACGGCGAGCTTTGGAGATTGACCGGGTAGGCAGGGGACATGGTGTGGAGCCTATGACACGATTCCCTCGTGGCAGTTGAGCTCGAATAGGTTGTTTTGGATGACTTTGGAGGGATCGTTAGGTTGCAATATCGTTCCAACGCTGGCTGTATAATAATGTGTCTTATCAGCTGAGCGTACCTCCGCCAGTGACCATTCAATAAGCTAGAGCAAGTGGTTAGACGCGGTACTGGTAGATGAGAATATGCATGGCCCAGCTGTAATAAATATAGTCAGCTTACATCAGGGTTAAGAAAGAGGCAAATCGTCCGCACCTGTTCTTTCCAAAGGCTTGCATCGTGGCGTTTCACGGGCAACCGACGTGCAGGTTAAGGCTAGAGTTCAATCAACGCTGATGAATATCAAATCGGTGGATGTCAGCGGCGACTGGAATGGCCGAGATTGTTGTAGACCGAGTTCAGTTAGAATATAAAATAGAGATGAAGCTCAAGATTGAAGTCGAGAAAAGGAGATGCGATAAAGATCAAAGATTTGATGAAGTACGTCATTTGTGTAGGTGTATTCGCTTTCCCCTTATGTACGGACAGGAAGAGTTTGACTGTTCAGTGTCGCGCTCATGATCGAGTGAATATTATGCTCGAAGAGCTATATCATTAGAATTAGCTGCTCATGGATTTAATTAAGATGCGTCTTTTACCCATAGGAACTGCGCAGGTGTTTCCAAAAGAAACATGGAAGGGATTTGAAAGTCTTCTCGCCGCGTCTTTTACATTCGTGGACAGTTGTTGGAGGGTCGAGCAAAGCCCGTGTCTTTCGCATTTTCAGGCCATGCCGGCTATTCAGAAGCGGTTTCATAAGGAAAATTACAAAAATACTGCCCCATTGAACAGAAGACTCTGCGACGGTCTGGACTCTGTTCCATCAACATTTAAGTAAAATAAAACAAAAGACAAAACGTACAATCCTTAGTGGAAAGCGACTTCGCAATCTCATTATCTCACGTCAAAGCCCTTCGATGACTTTTCGAACTTCCTCTGCCCTTTTTCTAAACCTTTGCAATTCTCGCTCACCGTCCCGTCGGAACTTGTCGTACTCGACCTCCATTTGATACCGTATCCACTCCTCCACTGTCATGTCAAGTTCGGCTTCACTCAGGGCTTGCAGGGGCGTAAATGGAAGTTTCGAGAGTGCTGGAATGAATAGCGGCTCCGCCGAGCTAGAGTTTATTTCAGTGATCTCAACGGGTTCAGCTTCCTTTGACGACGGTGGGATTTGAGCCACCAGTCGGGGAGGAGTTACCGGATCCTCATTCATTTTGGTGTCTTCGTTTGGTTTGGCAAATTCCATGCTTATGTCAGGATTAATGAAGGGAGAACCCGGCGGAGAAGGTGTTCGCGGTGGTCTGAATGGTTGAACTGTTTCAACAACGATGGACTTCTTCTGCCGTTTACCTTGCGTGGATGTGGGCCTTGAATGGGATTCGGAGTGAGCTGAGCGAGCCTGAGATGCCGGCTGAATACTAGGCGACGTTTTGGAATTTCGCGGTCGTTCCTCCTGCTTTACAACGGCCTTGGTCGGCTTGACCTCGTCGTCTTCGTCACTGGAGATCTCCACTACTTTCATCTTCTGGGTTGTTGGTGCATCGGGTTGTGGTAAAGTAAATTTCGACTTGCCAGCAGGCTTCTCTTTCGCAGGTGGTTGGGAAGGAGGGTTAATTGAGATGGAAACGAGCGGCTTGTATGGATCGGTTGACGGTGGCAGTTCCGAGGCGTCAGCCTCTTCTTCAGACGCCTCGGCCTGAGGCCTAGGCTGCGGTTTGGTCTTAGGCCGTCCTGGTTTCCGCTTTTCTTTTTCGACTGGAGGTGCATCTTCCAGATCCTCCGATGGAGTAGGGGCCTTCTTTGTTGTAGTGCGTTTGGGAATGAAAAGAGGCAGAAGTTCGACCGATGTTTGCTTTGATGCTGGGGTGAGATGTGATGGCGGAGGATTGCGACTTTCAAGGAAGACATCATCATCGAAAAGATTTTCTGGCGCAGGAGTTTGAGGTGGCTTCGATTTGCTCGACGCCTTTTTCTTAGGCGCAACTGTCGCAATTTCAGGTTCAGGTACCAGATCAGATTCAACATCTGAAACTTGAACTGGAGCTTTAGATTTAGACTTGGATGCAGTTCGTTTGTGTTTCGGTTTTGCAGTTATTTGAGGAGGCTCTTCCTGTTCAGACTCAACAGCAGCCTTTGCCTTCGATTTTGCACGAGGGGGCTTACGAGCGACCTCATCTTCGTTTGTAGCAGGAGCAACAGAGGCTTTAGCCTTCGACCGCGAGGATTTTCGTGGTATATCTTCTTCCGGCTCCGATATAACCTTCTTGGACCGCGAGCGCGATGGTTTGTGGGCCACATGTTCGTCGTCATCGGTCTCGATATCTTCCGGAATTTCGGACCTTGCCACCGATTTCGACCGCGAACGGGATTTCTTTTCGACGGGAGGTTGGGGCTCTGGTACGGCCTCTTCTTCCTCTTCTTCAGCCACGTTCTTTAGCCCAGATCGACTCGAACTTCTGGTTTTACTCCCAGGGGTCTTTGCCGAAGGTTTCTTCGTACTTGATGCCGAAGTAGATCTCGCTTTACGTGGCGTTTTCGCCGTTGATTGAGCAGGATTTGCCGGCGGTGCTGCATCTGAATCGCCATCAATTTCACCATCGAATGTTTTAGTGGGCATGATAACATCCTGGTGTTTCGATCGAGATGCAGATCTAGATGGAGGTTTCGAATGTGACTTTGCTGGCTGTGTGCGCGAGGTAGGTTTTGCACTTGAGGCGACTTCCGAGGACGAGACAGCGAAGAAGGCACATTTCATCCCTACCTTACTCTCTCGTTTCCGATGCTCCTCCCTAATGTAATAATTTGATATTAGTTCTTTGTAAATTTGCTCAGGATCTAAGAAACACATACAGTGGATCGTCTTCCGCATCCCAACCGCTTAACGAAGTATTGCAATAATAACATGTTGCAAGATCATCACCGCTGTGCTGCGGCGTGTAGACGAAACCAGCGCGTGCCATCTTGTGTAGAGGTTAGGACGTATTCTGATTGGTAATATCAAACGGACCATCTTTGAGCTGGCTCCATGGTTTGGGGTTTTGTCGTGGATCCATCCCTTCCCAGCCGAATACGTTTCAAGTCTGGCCGATTCCATCGCTTTATGAGAAGGTATCCGAGCCTTATCAGAGGAGACAAATCTAAGGATATCATGAGCTTTGTTGTTCATGAACTATAGTCGTGGCCCACCTTCCCATATCATCCATGTCGGAAAGCAAACCACAGCGAACACTTGCCCAACAGCAAGTCTGTCCACATTTTCTCCAGTGAATGAGAAATGGGTCATCATCTTCCTCCCAGCCTCCCAGTGCTTTCTCGCAGACATAACAGGTAACATTGTCGGGGTCGTCATAGCTCGGGTCGTAGTAGAAGCCAGCCTCGGCTAAAGTCTCTGGATTCGCTCTGAATTCGGGGGGATGCGGCCATTTCAAAGATGTGGTAGCAGAGGTCTTTGTTGGGTTTTTGACGCGTTTGGATTTCTTGAATGAATTGACGCGAGCTTGTAATGATTCCATTTGTTGAAGGTTGTCAGTCAGTGCAGTGGTTCAAGTCGAGTCGAATCAACGTGATACAACGGCGCGCCAATCACGCGTTCTGTCACAGAGCGTGTTAATAGAAAACTGGGTCACGCCGGCTTCAATGTTCTGAAGTCCTAGTTTCAACTCTTAATGATGTCCGCAGCGGGTTCCGGGTCGGGCAACCTGAAGACGTACGGGAAACGGAATGCAATGAAGAGAAAACCCACAAAAGACTTCTCTGAAAGGTCTCCCCCGGTGGCCACAGCAAAGCGGCGGAAACTTTCTGCAGAGCCGGTGGTGCGCACTCCTTCGCCTCATAGAACGGAGGAAGACGACGATACTGAGCCAGAAGACAATACTCCTGAGATACCTAAAGGCAAGGTGCCATATGGGTCTCCCAGAGGAGCAAACTCCGTATTTCCATCTCCACACCAATCGCCTTCGAAACCCTCAAAGCCGGCGAAAGATCTCTCTGTCATATTCGAAGATATCGCACCGTCAGCATCATCCTTTGGGTCTCCTTCGAAGCTAGCAAAACGTATGCTATCCCGGTCGAAGACCGAATCGTCAATAGAGGGTATGTCAAAGTCTCAAGAAGGTGCACTCGAGCGAACCCCGTCCCTACCCAATCTTCCTCCTTCTCCCACCAAGAACCAAGGAAATATTGCATCTACCTCGAAACCTATTCCACCTCTTCTTCCTCTTCTTTCGCAAGGCACCAATAAATCCATCACTCGTACATATGCTGGCAAATTTCGGTCCTTTCTTGTGCCCCTACCTTCATCTTTAACCCCGAATGACCCCTTGTCAGTAACACTTCATGACGACGAAAGCGACACACGTGAATCGTATAGCTCATTGCGTAACCGTTGGGGAGTGGATAACTCGGAAGATGATCCCAACCCATTTGTTTCTCCGTCTCCTACCAAATCCAACAGGTCCAATCTCAGCACTCCTGATATTTCTCCATCCCGAAAGGGAAAAGGAAAGGCTACTTATGCGGCAGCGCGTCCACCTCTCATTCCGAGTGGAATGATGAACCCATTAAAGAGCATATCAGAACTTCGAAATAAAGGGGAAAGTCGACGATTTCTTGACGAAGTTGGGTACCTTTTCGAAGGGATGGACAGAAGTGGCGGGATTGGGTTGCGACGCGCAAGGTAAATCTCATTGGTTTCTTTTATTTACCATTACTGACAAACTAATGTAGCGCACTTGAGATCACTACCAAGCTTTGCGATCCGGATTTCACTCGGAAAGCGAAAGCCGCCGATTTTTTCACGAGAACCTGGGACCTATTTCTCGACGCAGAAGCTGGACAAGGAGAGGATAAGGTAAATCACACCAAACCTTTTTTCAGCATCACGAAAGTTTTATGTTTCTAGATCTTGGACATCCTCCTCGTCTTTTTCGCGTCTCTTGTTGCCCGTGATCCTACTTCTCTTTTGGAATTAGCTCAGCGCTCCTCGTCCACTCGCCCACCCTCGCCCACACCCTCAAGTCATAAACCAAGCAGCAGAGATGTGTCATTTATGGGCATTCTTTTCGGCTTACTTGATAGATACCCTCCAAACACGGATCCCCTCGTCCTGGCCGCACCTTCAAGCTCAGCGGGGGACCCAGAATTTAAGAAAGCAGGGATCAACAGGAAGGATCGTTTAATTGTAGGTTGGTCATTTTTTTAGCCACTACCGCTTTGCTAAATTGTCATAGTTGACAACTGTATACAAAACCATAAGCTCCAAAGCGAACCTATTTTCTCCAGAGGTGCCCGTAAGTGATGCGTTTTAACTTTGAGTGGAACTCGGCTGACCACAAGAATATCAGATATCCACATCGCTTCTCATTAGCGATACACTACTGTCTTTGCCGCCCTCCATGATTCCAGCTAAATTTTTTCCAACATTTCTCAATTCCTTTCGGTTATCTCTATCCTCTACCCCTTCTTACACGCTCAGCTCTTCCCTTTCTATCAAATGGAACGAGACTGCTAGAACCGTGCCATTTGAAAACGTCTATTGCCATCTTCTGCTCTTGGATACCTACCTTTTGGATCAATGGGAACCTCCACCCATGAATGACGGAAGTCAGTCCCAGACAGCGGACATCGATATCAAGGACAGCAACGACGAGGAATTGGATCGAGCGCGAGATAGCTGGTTGGCCGAGGATTTGGTTGCGTTAGGTTTATGTGTCGAAATCAATCTAATATCCGATGACTCAGGATCTTGTATGTTTTCCTAGTGTCGTTCCCTGTTCTTTCCTCAATGACGGTATTGCAGTTGCTCCTCAGAGGTGTTCAGATACCGCTCTTCGCGTCCTTGTCAGTTTGACGCACGCCAATAGACCATGGGGCCGCAGAGTCGTTCAAAGCGAATTTACAATGGGATGGCTAATGCGACTTATCCACAAATGCGGTCAACAACTCCACTTCGACAAACACCAAGTTAAGGTTGAAGAAGGAATCAAGTTGGAAGAGACGGAGAGGCACTCTGATGAACAGGACGGCACCGCCAGCTCTCATGCCCTGGATACATTGTGTCTCGCTCTTGGGCTCCTTACCAACCTCGTTCAGATTGTTGAAGAGGCGAAGCAGGTTGTACACGATACCCGTGAGTTCCTTGTCATCTTTACGGCTTGATCTTATTTATTCACGAATCACCCAGGTTTGAACCCTTCCTGTGCTCTCAAGAAGCGCATATGCGCTCGCAAATGCACTTGCCCCCAGCCGTTATTCGGGATTGAAATTCTTACCCAACTCTATTCCCAACAACAGATCAAGACCGAATCATTTTCTGTCGCTCTATCTGAAGACTCTCCCGAGGCCCGTGCAGAAGCCGATGCTTCGTTTCTCCGAGGCCATCTGGCAGTCCTCTTCGGACTCCTCATGATAGACCACCCAGAGAACCAATCTGCGATACTATCTGCCCTTCCATCTCTTTCGCCCTCTACGATGTCTTCAAATGCCCGAAGTCAGAAAGCAGCGAAACGAGCCAAAATGAGCAGACTCGTCGAGCAAGCCAAAGATTTTGCCGCCTTCTACACCGCTGTCAGCAAAACACTCGGCGGAGACAAGGAGAGCAAGGTGGCGAAGGACGTCGTCAGCTTCTTGGAGACGCAGCGGGATTCATTTTTCTAGACTGCCTTCCTTTCTTTTTTCCGATCTTTTTAGCATTGGCATTATACTTAAACACTGTACCATCTACATACCGCGGCATTAAATTACCTATATATAATATAATTCCGGAGAAACCTAATGCTTGTCACCCATTATAATCCTAAGTAGAATGTTACTTTTATGCACGAGAAACATTGTCCACAGGAGTTATGGCCATCTCATCGTCGTCATTTTTATCGTACGTGTCATCGAAGTTGTGGTTCACAGACGACATATAGAACTGCATCTTCCACATATCTCCTATGTTGAAGTTTGCGTGATCGAAAGCCGGGACAATGACGTTCTCCGTGTCAAAGTGGCGTGCTGTTGGGTTGCGTTGGGTGAGATATGGCGGCATTTTGGGGTAACGAGCAGAGAAGTGGGTTAGAAGGATGTTCTTCGCTTGCATCCTGTTAGGTGGACCATCAGTTAAGCATGGGCATTCGAGACAAAATATAGAATGGCGACTGACTTCTTGCCCTCTTCAATAGCTTGACTAATGGTGCTATGCGCTTTCTTTTTGGCAACTTCTGCCTCCATGTCAGCCATAGATGCTTCATGTATTAAAACCGTCGTATTCATTCCAATCCGGCGGAGACCCTCAGAGGGTGCTGTATCACCAGAAAATCTGAAATGAGAGAATGTCAAAATGTTCCTTCTACCTACAAGTTGAACCGAATAAACTCACGTTACACTCCAACCATCCTTGTGTTTAAATGTAACACCATAACAACGGCAACGATGGTAAACATCCGCAGTCTTGAACGCCTCCAAGCCAAGAGAGTTGCACATATTTCGAGCATTATCCACAGATCTGGTACCGGCTTCGGTTAGGAGAAGTAAAGTGATACAACCCTGGTACAACGTACGTTTGGAAGTCCAACCAAGGTTCGTTGCCTCCAATCTGCCATACTCCCTCGCCAGCATACTTGTTACCCTTGGTCCTATAATACAAGCTCTCGCTGAGGACAGGAATAACACCATTTCCAGAAGGGTCATTTATCCCCAGATCTTGCACCGCATTTAGCTCGCGAAGGTAAAGGTGGATACCCCGGATTGACACCACATAAAGCGGCTCTGTAGGTGGTGGATCGAGCTGTATAAATTATGGAGTATAAAACTATGATTGATGCGATAAGATAAGGCGGTCACTTGCCTGGCGTCTTTTTACGAGGATATGGGCGAGTCCTATATGGTGGTCCGCGTGCATGTGGCTGACGAAAATGCACTTGAGATCTCGCAGGGCCTGCCACGCATTGTACGGAGAGTCCCCCAGACCATAGTTGCGGGCTATCTGTCCCCACGTCCCCTCGCCAGCATCAAGTAATATATTGCCCCAGCCTGGTATCGTCACGAGCGTCGACAAGACTTCAGGCCAATTGGTCAAATAACTAAATGGTCGCCGAAAAGGATGTATCTCACCATTTCGATATTTACTAGGTAGTGATCCCCCTGTACCCAGGGGTATGATACCGACGTCCGCACCAGGCGTGGGTTTGATTTGCCTTGTCAGCATGACTTGTTCGACATGCATTTTTGCAGCCTTCATGGACTCTTGCATAACGGAAGAAAATACGAGAGGCTCAGCACCCAATAAAACTGGGTGAAATTTGTCACGCTTTACTACTTCTGGATCAGGAGCAGGAGCGATCCAAGGCCGCAGGTTGGTGGTAATGTTAGAGTTCATTGGATAAGAATTTGACGGAAGTCCGGGGATAGCTAAACAGATTTCAATTGGTAAATCGAAAAGTAAAAAATACGATGGCGTACTAGCAATGTCTGTCTTTGGAGTTAGAGAGTACTTGGGCATATGGAATATTTTGTCGTCGAGTTTGCTCATTCGCAGTTGGTTATACGCGGCGCTGGTGAATGTAATTGGATCTGGACAATGTTCTCGTGAGGATATTATATGCTGGTGGGGAAAGGATATATGTGATAAGCCAGATGTCTTCAACACTCGACAGATAGGCTTACATGCACCGCTGGCCCGAAACCGTTCATGAAGGCCTTGTAGCTCTCGTTTTCAAGGACACCTTCTCCACACATATGATAAGCGAGGCGTAGGGTGTATTCCGGATCTGGAGAGTTGAAATAAGATGGGTCTTCAGACCAGAACTTGCGGTAGAACTCGGAGTCTCTGAACGAGGCAACCAATGCGGGTATATGTGCCACTGAGGGTACATCTAGTATCACAATAACCTGGAGGTCAATGCGTCAAGAATGCGTCAAATCGATACTTAATTAGAGCAGACGTACACCAGGCGCTTCCGATTTTGCAACGACCTCCTCCGACCTAACAGTCCGTTGGACCGTTGCTCCATTTTCTTGCAAGTCGAATGTAACGGTTTCCCCTCGGGCCAATCTACTCCGAAGTGTACCTGCTGGAATACCCAATGCTTTGGCCTTGTCAGCGTTGAATTTTCCTCGATATTGAGGTCCAACAAGGAGGTAGGAAATTGCTGGCGGACTTTTGGATGGTGGTAGGGTGAAAGAGGGTTCTGGCAACTGTAGTGTGAATCCTGCTGGGAGAGGCGTCCTGAACCTCCGGTTGTCGTCTGCCTAGAAGAACGTAAGAGGCTATCAATATCTGTAGGACAGGCCACTTACATCAGCCTTCTTTGAGGCTGTATTAGACCGTGAAGGGCTGGTACTTCCTATCAACAATCTGAATCAAAGGCATCCAACCATGAACCCAGTATTGACTTACGCCTAGTACTTGAGCTTCCGGCTTTCCCATTATCCTTCTCGGAAACAGGTTTCTTCCCTGTCTTGATCTGTGTGTTCAAATTAGTCCCAGGAAACATCTGGCTGATCACCACTTCACGGTATTCATCCGCGGCTTCGCCAGTCAAGGTCTCTGGGCGAAAATCAGCCTTTCTCATTTCAGTCAATAAAGCAAAAGATATTGGAGCCGTTTCTGAGGATAGATTCCCAGGGTTTAACCGTTTTTGGGGAGAGTAGGGCGATGTTTCGCGCTTTCTTTTCCCTGTGGTTTCCGCGGATGTTTCCATAGATGAAGTCTCGAGAGGCTCGGTAAAGGGTAATTCGGAGACGGCAGTGTTCAATGGGAATATTGGTGTTGGGAAGGGTAGAACAGGTATGGCGTAGATTTTTAGGTTCTCGTCCACATAGCATGGCGTAGGTGTCGAAGAAGGCGGGCTTATCCATGGAATTTCGTACGGCTGAACTTTCATTGAATCTCTGAGCATTTTTAGAGTTAAATAAAGGGGAATGGACGAATCTGGAAGCTCACCTGAAGGTATACAACCGCATGCTAGCCAAAATATGCTTCAAGCCTTGTGGTCCATGAAGTTGCAAGTCACTCAATGTCGCATCGGCGAAAGTCATAACTAAACCTATGTAAAATCATTCGATCATTCGGTCTATCGCTTCCTTAGAAGAAAAGAGGCGTACCAGGAAGGCCGCTCGTCTTCTCAACCCTCGCCTGAGTGTAGAACAACGCCCGAGTTTTTCTCCAAAGTCGACCACTCTGGAGAAAAGATCTGGTAGTATTTTCGCTTGTGTTGAAGATGTATTTCGCAGTGTGGAATGTAACGATGATAGATGGTTCCGTATCAGATGAGATTGAAGTGAGAACGGAGGCAGACCAGTTCATGTCGCGTACTTCCACTCGTTCGCGTTCCCTGACGCGAACTTTGGGTGGAGCGCAATACCGACGTAAAAGAGGGCGAAGGCAGGATTCCCTCAATAGAGATCGGATGAGAGCCAGTTTGCCTTCCCCACGCGTGAATGCCGCCCAAAGCTGACTCGATGACTGACGTGACTGGAATCAAGTTTGAACCTTCCAAGGTCTGTAGCGGATGTCAGGTCCGACGTCCCGCTTGCCAAAACTTCATGTACTCAACATGCATATGTACTGCAATGTAAATTGTGCCTTCATTAAAATTTCATTGACTGTCAAAGTATCTAAATAAAATATGAAAGGAGGGAAGGATCCAAAAAGAAGAAGGGAGAATGGGTCTAGATATTGTAAGTACTTGGTAAGTACATACCAGGTCACCGAGTCGAGATGACCTGTTGTCCACTCAATCTCCCAAACAGTGAAACCTTGAGTGAAACCCCCCATTCAAGTTTCACAGCAAGGCAGCCTCAATTCATCGTCATAACTGTGCCCAAAAGATTCGTTGGTTAATTCAGCTCACTTACAGCCTCATTTGATACATTCTTAGCCCAGCCAGAAGACGTCGCATCTGCCATCAGAAATAAACCATTAGGCGCCTGCTAGCTTTCGGCGCTTCTGCCTTCCTTGCGCTCAGGTTAACCTGGGTTCAAAAATGTGAGTGATAGGTAACAGAGTTGATAGATCATGACAAACAGTGAAATTGTCAAAAACCACTAGCACTGTGGCAGTTACTGCACTTGAAGTTTGGGATGTGAAAAAACAATTCATTTCGTTGAATTTACTTACATGGGGTAAGATCTTCCTACTATCCTGGCGTTGCAGGGGATCATGTCCATGCACAGTTGGCCGGTAGAAACAAAGTCCTATTGGGTCATGAAGTCAAAGACACGACAAGTCAAGGAGGAGAAAGGGTCAAAGACGCGTTATTCACCTCAAGTGGCATGGTGTAAATATTATGGTTGAGAGGAGGAAATTACTTTCGTAAGTCAAAAGGTTCGTATTTTGCGATTGGTGAATAGGAATGAAAGCCCATAGGAAATAACTAGAAGTCAATCAAGAGTGCATCTTCACAGAACAAGTAAAGACTCAAGAGGGACCCGGGCCGAGGATCGCGAAAAGCCTTTCGTCACCGCTGGTCACGGATCATTTGTCACAATCTCCTCTTCCCTGAACCTGCCATTCAACTTGCAGTGGGCCTCCGCGCCATTCTACCTCTTAGGATGCCCAACGTCCTACGAGTTGCATTTCTAGCTTGTATAATTGCCAAAGTGCTGGCCCACGAACATCACAATGAGCTTACAGAAGAAGAAGCAAACGCACCGGTGGACGCCATCCTATGGATCCACATGTTCTTCCAAGCTATAGTCTGGGGCGTCGTCTTCCCGTTTGGCATGGTTCTTGGGATTACGAGGAGTAGATGGCATGTTCCTCTGCAAGTGAGCTCTTCTCTTATCTAGGCGGTCTTCAGGTCATCTCATGTCTTACCCTTTTCCCATGCTGATAGCTGACTGGTTATGCGCTGACTGTCGGCGGGTACATCCTTGGACACTCCCACAAAGGACGCGCTTTCCTACCCTCCATACATGGGACTTTTGCGAAGTTTCTCTTCGTGCCCATTCTCGCACAATTCGTGATCGGAGTTTACCTGAAACTCCACATCCACGAAAAATCAATACGACCGCACATCGTTCCAATACATGGCGTAATTGGCAAGATATACCCTATTCTAGGCTGGACGCAGATGTTGTTTGGAATCATTACGTTCCGAGGATATTGTCGCGGAGGAGCACTTGGTAAGTCTCTGGTTCAACGTTCAAAAAGAAACCTGAAACACTAAGACGAAACTGCTTTTCCTGGTTTGTTAGGTCAATGCCTTGCACATTATATAATGGGGAGTGGATTTATCGCATATGCTGTCATTATGACTATCATCATGCTTGTGGGTGAGCAATGGATCCGTCGACGCGGCCGCAGTCCGGAGTTTTTCGATTCCATGGTTATCACACTCTGGGTACGCTGTCCTTATATCATCACTATGCGACTTTGTCTAATACTTTGTCTTTGCATAGGGAATCGGTGGGCTGATTTTTGCTGAACTTTTCCTTTCGTGTGTTCATATTGCATTGCAGTGAACACCTTCACAGAACACCATGGAGGTTCATGGTCCGTCAAAGACATGCAGCATACGTACGTAAGAAAAGAATCTTTTCTACAACTTGGCTGATGTTGTTACCTTCCAGCATTCTAGGTGTTCTTTGTACGGCCTTCTTCTCTCCTAAATGTTGAAGCAGTGGCGCTGATTGGGATTGAAGGGTGGACGGGAGGTATTCTAGGAATATACCTTTCCAAAAATAATCAGGTATCTGTCTACGTTGTCTTTTAATAGACTTTGAGTTAATTAATTCGTGATATGCGCAGCGCAATGTCGTTCCTGGTGTAATGTACGCATCCGACACATTTGCCTTGCGTCAGAATTTCTTACATCCAACAGTATCTTCTTGACAGGATGGGCAATGTCAGAGCACGCACAGGCTCTTATGATTTCAACTCGAGTACGATCCACCACCTTTCAATCACCTCTGTAACTAATCACTCGTCAGGTGCATGCTATGTTTGGACACACGCTCATGCTTGCTGGCGTCACCCGAATCATTGAAGTCTGCTACTTTGTCCCCACTTTCGGACCAGATGGCTCGGACGATGATAGTCACAGTGAACATACTCTGGCTGATGGCACAAGCCCGCGAAATTTCTTGACAAGCAAGGCCATTGCGGCTAGGTCTTTCCGATATCTCACTCCTTTCGTCAGTGAATCATGCTCTCGATCCAACAATTCCCTGATTGTTTTACTTTTATAGTTGCTCACTTCTGCTGGGTACGTCGACCTCTAGCCTTGGGTGGTCAATGACATTAGTAATGTCTTTCGTAATCCATTAGCCTTCTCTTCATGTCAGCGACAGACGAGGAACTAAAATATGTCCACGACAATGAAATGGACCATGTTACGTACATCCTGATCGTTTTCAGGTCAGTGGTCAATTACCCAGTTTTCAGCCGAAATCTGATCCATAGCCTTCATCGTCCAGTTCATCTTTCCTCCTTTACGCGTTCATCGTTTTCCTCGTCAACCTGTACGCCACGACCGGCCACAACGCTTCCATCGTCAGTGTAAATTCTGTGAACGATTCTAACATTGAAATGGTTACGCCTGGCGGTCGGTCAAAATGGTATTCTCGGGTGCCTTTGCGAGGGAGTGTCGTGCAACCACATGTATTGGGAGACGATGACGAAGACGAAGACCTGATGGCCCCTCAGATGGGCCGTAGGTGACCGTGTTGGTAATTTATAAATCTGTTGTATGTAGATGTAGATGTAATGTGGGATGTGGTATTTCATGTAGGTGGATTCTTTGTTGCTTACAGCGACTATACACTCAACGGTTCAACATGAACGGGCATCCCGGTGAATGTCGCCCATCTCGGATGAAGGTCCTGTGGAGGCTGTGGCATGACATATTGACAGAACGCGTTTTTGATGCCGAGCATGTTCATACTTGATCAGTCTTCGACACCATTTCTTTCTTTAGAGCTGTATAAATTGGGGTTCGATAGGTTCAACACTTCGATTTACTTTTTCCCTTTCTTCCATATAGTTGACTGCCCCTTCTGCTAATCTAATATCCGTACTAGCCTGGCTCTAGTGAATTGAAACATGGCAGGTCCTCTATGCCTTATCTCACCGAAATGCACATACTGATCATAGCACCGATTCGCGCAGATTCACAAAGCGCACTCATTATTGGAGCGACAGGTCAAACTGGCCGACACCTCCTCCAGAACCTTCTCGCCTCATCTCATTTCACCCGTGTGGGAGAGTATGGCCGCAAGGTGACCCCTGCTAGCGAGATCACGATGGGTAAAGACAAGCTTGAACAAAAGATTATCGATTTCGAGAAGATCCACGAGTCGGGTTTGAATAAGGAGAAGTGGGACGTGGTGTTTATCACGTTTGTGGTTCCGGTTCTAGGCTGACATTCAAGCAGTTGACGCGCAGATTTTATAGGCTCGGCACGACAAAAGCTCTTGCAGGAAGTGCTGAGGCTTTCGAGAAGATTGACAGAGAGTCAGTTATTTCGATCTTTTTGTCATTGAAATTGCCTTAGAGCTATTGTACATAAAGATATGTTATTAGTGCTGCAAAGGAAGCACGATTCGCTGGTTCCTCACAACGCCTGATATATTGCTCCGTGAGTTCCACTACCAGTGAAAAGTGATCCGCTCCAAACTCATCTTTAAACATTCTATTTGTTAGGCGGGCGAGGCTAATCCAAAATCCCCACTGCTTTATCCCCGGTGCGCTCAATCTTATTTACTTTCAGAGGACCTCCGTATGAACCGGTGAACGTATCAGGAGCAAAGGCCTGACAGAAGTAGGCCTAGCAGGCTTAGGCTACACCGATTTTATCGTTTTCCGACCGGCCTTCTTGGCGGGCACACAACGCGGGGACCATAGGTTAGCAGAATCGATCGTTGGGTATGCTCATATTGAATCATTTGAAAATATTACAAGCCAATAATACATTATTTTCTAGGAAGATAACCAGTGTTTTGTCGCATGTGTCGTCTGCTGTAGAAATCCAGGTAAGACCATCCTCCAGCACCGATATGTTTTACTTTTCAAGTTCTGATTTTAATATCTTTTGACTAGGTATCTGACCTAGCACAGGCAATGTACCAAGCGGGAAAACTTGGCTCTGACGCCATTCCAGCATCTATCAATGCCACGCAAGGGGGCGAGGGTGACCACAAATTTACGCTTATCAAAAACGCTGGCGCCCTCAAATTTGCTGAGCTAAAAGATTAGAATGTACCGTCTTTGCCACCACAGTGTTGAACTTGTTCTATCTTCTTACTATCTCCTTTCATTTCCTCAAGTTCGAGGTTGGTTTTCAAGCCCACTTATATATTTTTGTCGCACTTGTGTGAACGAGACCCGTATTTTCTCTTTACTTGTACTTACTGTAAATAAATTGATTCACCGGGTTCCCACCGGCGCTATCGGGCATACAAGCTAAATTAGGCGAAAATTAGGTGTGGCGCGTGCACCTTATCGAGACGGAACTGTTTTTGATGCCGAAGACGTATGCATGCCGATCACACTGGGGCAACGTCATATCCGGGTACAAAAAGTTGATAACGCCATCTTTTGCTTTAAACACACCATCACCCTTGTTCATTAACCATCACAACCTAGTACAACAGCCTAACTTCAAGACTAACCTTCACAAAATGGCAGGTGCATTAACCCCTGTTTACCTATCAGTGTCCCAATCACACATACTCACCCACTCTCAGGTCCTCAAAGTGCACTCATCATTGGAGCTACTGGCCAAACCGGCCGGCACCTCCTTCAGAACCTCCTCACTTCATCCCACTTTACCCGTGTGGGGGAGTACGGTCGCAAGGTGACCCCTGCGGGCGAGATCACGTCTGGAAAAGACAAACTCGAGCAAAAAGTCATCGACTTTGAGAAGATACAAGAATCGGGTTTGAATAAGGAGAAGTGGGATGTGGTCTTTATCACGTATGTGGTTTATTCCGACTGATTCTATGTTAGACCCAGTAGTTGACGCTTGTTTTTATGTAGACTCGGCACAACAAAAGCCACTGCAGGTAGTGCTGAGGCTTTCGAGAAGATTGACAGAGAGTGGGTCATCTCAAGTCACCGTCTTTTGGGTTTATGCTGATGATATTGTTTTACAGATATGTCATTAGCGCTGCGAAAGAGGCGCGAATTGCCGACTCATCACAACGACTCGTATATTGCTCAGTTGGTTTCATCCTCTCCCTGTTAGTTTCAACTCACCAGTAAAATTTCTCTTCAGTCAGGCGGGGCCAACTCCAACTCTCCTTTCCTCTACCCCAGGTATGTGGGATCTCCCAGATATCGAGAGAATGTTTTCCTGATTAATTGGCGCTCTAGGAGCAAAGGCCTGACAGAAGAAGGTCTTGCCAGCCTGGGCTATACTGACTCCATTATCTTTCGACCTGGCTTCTTGGCGGATACTCAGCGCGGAGATCATAGATTAGTAGAATCTATCTTCGGGTAAGTGCTTTGAAATGCTGAAATAACGTGAACCATTATTAACTAAGGCGTCCAGGAAAATAACCAGTATCTTGTCGAATGTGTCATCTGCCGTAGAAATCAAGGTATGCTCGTTACTCAAATGGAAACACCGGTCTTGATATCTGTCGACAGGTATCTGACCTTGGGCGAGCAATGGCCCACGCAGGCAGACTTGGCTCCGGAGCCCTGCCATCCTCCGTCAATGCGACACAGGAAGGCAAGGGCGATGCGAAATTCACGGTTATCAACAATGCCGGTGCCCTCAAGCTCGCTGAGCTGAAAGATTAGGAGACATCATCTATGCTATGGCTCATTAAATGTTTACGCCATCCCAGCTTTTTATTGTTGTTGCTCTATAATTACTTATAATCATCATCGAATCGTGTATTCAAGTCAACAAGAAATGTGAGATATCATTACTACATAAGAATTTATTGCGAGGTCGGTGGAAAGGACGTGACAAAAGGCTGGTGTACAAAACATGGTCGATAGCGAGGTCATCTACAACAAGAGAAGCAGGGTGTAGGTGTATCATAGATATGGTATGTATGTAGAGGCGTAGATATGTGGTGGGGATTAGTCGTGGAACAAGTAAGTGGGCACATTTCGTGGTGTTGGCTACATGGTTGATAATTATGGACAGAGATAGTCAGTGGCTGTGGAATCGTGGATGGGCAGAATAAACCG
Organism: Galerina marginata; assembly: GCA_023014335.1. Lineage (NCBI taxonomy): Eukaryota > Fungi > Basidiomycota > Agaricomycetes > Agaricales > Galerinaceae > Galerina > Galerina marginata. The sequence continues at coordinate 1,043,477 of JAECYW010000013.1, read as the reverse complement.
TTAAACGTATAAATAAAATAAGAACATGCGAGTAACGATGTCGATAGGGTGGGCGTGGTATAAGGATATGCGGTATGTCGTGAGGGTGGTATAAAAGATGTCAAGAAAAGAGGATGGAAAGTAGAAAGCAAAAATCAATAAGTCAGCGAGTTCGTAAGTTAAACAGTAAATAGCAAATGAAGGGAAGGAATAAACATGAACAAGAAAGACAAAGCTCATCCGCTTCTACGCGATGGCAGCCGCGTCTGCGAATTAAAAAGAGGCAGAGAAACGGAATACCGCTTCGTCAGCCCGCGGAGCTTGCTATATGTGGAGTTCCGGGATGAGGTTTGGTGCGCCAAGTTTGACGCACCAGTAGCGTTGCTGGATTCGGTGTGTTCGGAAGACTTGGACGAGGCTGATGGTTGGGACTGGGCCGGCGACGTGGGTACGAGGACTGATGGAGAGGACGCCGGGGAACGTGAGTTTGTTGGTGCTTTCGATTTCGACTTTGAGAACGAACGGGACAGCGATTGAGTCTGAGGTTCATTTTGAGCATATGTATATGACTGGGGTTGAGTATGTGATTGGGTTTGGATATGCAACGTCTGAGACTTGCGCGAATCCGCGTTCATCCACATGGAAGGAATAGTCTTCATCGTATCCCTCGGCGGCGGGCGAGGCGCGGGTACCGACCCCGACCCCGACCCATGGTGCTCATACATCGCCGCAAAGTTCTGCGCAGGCAGTGGTGTCCGCGGCACAAGCTGAATGTCCTGGGACGACCGGTTCCGGTGCTCGTACTGGAATTGGTTCTGCAGGCGTACGTACAGGTCGTCCGCAGCCGCCACCCGGCCACGGTACGCGGCGGCGTACGTCGCCGCAGGCCGGCCCACGCCCGTGCGCACCGAGTCCAGGCTCACCTGCCGTCTCAGTTGCGGGGCACCGGTCTCGTGCAGCAGGGTCGAAGAGGCGTTGGCGGATGCTGCGCTCATGATATTGTTGAACGGTGTGAACTGCAACGGCAGTTCTGGGACGGGTGGGTGGTCTTCATACGGCGTCCTGACGCGTCCATTGCTGTGTTTCCTGGTATGCTGCCCTGTGTTTAGCCTTAAACTGCTCTCGGATCGCCGATGGCTGCGCGTCTTCGCGGCATGCACCGCTGACGAATAATTATTATTTGATTCATTAGTCCACCCACTGCGATGGCTTTTCGTGCTCTTCCCGCTACGCGTGCTCCGTGTGCTCCTGAGGCTGACCGTATCAGGAACGTCCTCTGCTTCGGTCTCCTTTGCCTTCAAGTGCACCACAGGGGGGAAGACAAATTGATGGTGAGGGTGGGGTGATGTGGGTGAAATGGGTGACAACGGTGGCGTTTTAGGAGGCGACACGGGGGTGAAGGCAAGCAGTGTTGGCGTCAGTGGCACCGAAGAACGCCGTGTATGGGCAGAGGGAGTCGTTTGGGGGACAGGAACGACCTCGGCCATTTCAATGATGGCATCGGTGTCGTCGGCGAGGAGGGCAGCTTCGTAATCATCTAGTTCTTTTGCCATTTTTTCGGCTTCTTTCCAAGCCTCTCCGAGCTCTGATTCGAGCTGCCCAATCTTTTCTCGCGCCTTGTTTAGGTCGGCAGTGCGACGCGCATAGCTGCCGTTGAGCTGTTAAAGTGATTGTTAGAAATTTTAAGGTATATATGGCAAGGAGGGAAAATACCTTCCGCAGCGCGATTGCTAATGCGCTACTCCAGTGAATATCAATAAGTTTGTGGATTTGGGCCATTTGGTCAGTGATATTGATAACTTGCTCCAGGTTATGATCACATTCCGCTATCGTGTCGCCGAGTTGAGAGGCCAATCTACTGACAACAGAAACCCCGTCTTCTCCGTCTTTTTGCTGCCCAAGTGTGGTGGAATTTAACGCTTGGAATAGCATAGTCCTCCTGTGGACTAAAAACCGGTATTTAGACTGTGTGACCGCTTTCAGATTTTCCAGCCTTTCCAGTTCGGCGGGTAAAACCACATCGAGGTTGTTCACCGTGAGTAGACGTATGAACGACTCCTTAGCAGACGATCTGATGCCGCGAGACACGATTTCTTGAAGCTCGCCTGAATCAATAGTCCCTGTAAAATATGTCAGATAATGGATTAGAAAATTATTGGAAAATTTCACTCACATAGTGCAGCTTCATGAGGCAAACCCTTCCACGCAACAGGAGTGCTTTCGAACTTGATTGCCGGAGGCGGAACAAATCTAGCAGAAGAAGATAGGGCGACTGGGATGACGGCAAATTTGGCTGGTGGTGGGGGATCAGATTGAGTTGATACTGGTGCTGGAGTTAGTGCGGATTCGTGTTCCAATTCTGGTGTTGATATAGGCGCATGTACATGCTCGTTTTCTGGCGCTGTAACTGATGCTGTAATGGGTTGGGAATTGAGTTCTGGTGAAGGAATGAAGCTAACAGGAGCAGGGGGAACTACGGCTGGAGGCGGAGAGTCTGGGGGATTGAATCGTAGAGATACTGGGGACGGTGGCGGTCGGACGAGACGAGCCTCTGACTTCGTCGGAACCGGCGGCGGCAAATTAAGTGGTGGGGGAACATCTGGGACCGGGGCTTGGGCGAGGGGATCAAATTCCGATGATAGCGGGCGTGATATTGGACCAGGGGAAATCTCAGCCTCGATTTCTGGAATTGGGCTAAAGGTAGGATGCGGGAGTTGGTCAACTTCAGATGGTGGGGTGGGATATGATGGCACTGGCGCTTGTTCTAGTTCTGACAGCTGAGATGTTAACGTAACTTCATGCGTTGTCCCTCTTTCTGGGGGATCGTCAATGGTAGCAACGGGTGAAGTGGGTTCCTCTGAAACAGCTGGAAGGGATGTAGGACGCGACGAGGGCAGAGAAGACGAGGGTAGAGAAGACGTGGGCGACGGTGGTGCAGGACTGTCGGTCAGGCTTCGTGGTCCTGATGGATCTAAAGAGCTCGAGGGGGACGGGGTTAAAGCACTTTCGAGCAGATTAAGTGTCCTCAGGCTGCTCTGGCGCGCTCTAGGACCCATTGGGGCGAAATGCGGGCGGTTCAAAAAAGTGCTTGCCCGCGACAAGCTCCGCACGCTGGCAGATTCGCGAATGCTGGAAGTGTCTGACATGATCTGCTGCCACCTTGATTAATTAGCGACGTGGTATAATTGGGAAAAGCAACGGTGTTGACAAGGGGATCTCGAGATATTCAACGAGGCCTTGATAGATGGGGGGAGGAATGTAAACCGTGAAGGACACGAAAGAGTGTGTGAACTTGGGACTGTTTATACGCCGACAGCCATAGTGGCACAGGAAGGGAAGCAACTCGTGCACCATGCCGCCGTTCAGTTTATTTCTGCACGACGTGTGCCGTGGGAATTCAACACATCACCGACAGATCCCCTGAGCCCGCCCTGGTTACCTTCTCAATTAATTTCTGCCTTGCTCTCGGCCCCGCCTGACCCTGGGCCTGATTCTCCGCGACTCTGAGGTCTACTCATTCTCAAAAATATCTAGTGCTTCATGAACTCATTACTGTTTACCATCAAAACCGGACGTGCGAAGATGACCATCAACTGGAAGACTCACCGCCACAAGCTTTTCTCCGGACACCTGGGTTAACTCTTGCTACATATGCGCTTCACTGCTTGACGCCATTGGTCGCGTGCTCGTGCCATCTATACTTGTGAAGCTTTCATGTATAAGTTGCCAGCACTAGTGCCAGATCGAGATATGCTTTTGACTCGTGAAGATGATGTTCTTTGCAGCAATAGAGCGCTGTGCTGGGTATCATGATGGTCAGCTCCATAATGATGCCTTGGCAATGGTACTACATTCCTTGCTTCAACAGACGCAATGATGCACGCACGCTTTAGCGACAACCAAATGAACCAAGCGTTTAGACCAAATTATAAGGACCTACTTCGCCTCGCAAACACGCCTCGCCGCTGTAAGTAAATAATAGATTTAGCTGCCAGTGAATGTAAAGTTAATGGTGTGGTTAATAGATTCAGGCCACCTTGTCGATTTTGGGTCAATCATTGTGGTCTTTACCTCCGTTCAACCCAATAATTTTACAAACCTAAATACCTCGGTTTAGGCCTGACAATTGACATCGCATATTTGGCCATCCCCACTTTACTCTCGTCACGGCTCACCGACATGGAGGAGTCAGGAGGACCAGATAGTTCCGTCACCAGTAAATCGTCAAATTAACCTTTGTTTATCTTTCCTGTTCCTCGTTGCACAAGAAAACTTCAGACGTCGGTAATCAAATCTATTCTAAGATTCCCATCATGTAAAATTTGCTCCTCTAACCAGCAATACCGGAATTCTACATAACCTTCATCACTTCCTCCAACTTTTTGAGCACGACCGCATTCTCCTCCGCCGTGCCGACCGTAATTCGCAAGCAACCCGCACACCCAGGCTCATTCCCGCGATAACGCACGACCACGCCGTTTTCCTCCGCCAGGGCACGGTAAATCTGGTTCGCCCGCGCACTTGATGGCGGAGGGGTATATGAACCTCCATCTTGTTTCTCCCGCTTCTCCAGAATGGGTATTAGCACGAAATTTGCGTCATTGCCGCCTATGCTCTTCCCAATACCAAGGCCAGTCTTCCCAAGTTCGAGTAGAGAATTTAGGAGTTCAGCACGGCTCGATACGAGCGTACTGGCTTTCCTCTGCATGAGGGCAATGGAGGCAGGAGAGAGTGCAGAGAGAGCCAGGTGGGCGGTGGGTGTAGAGATATTATATGGGGCTTTGGTGTTGGTCAGGATTTGGATTAGTGGTGGTTGAGCAAGGGCGATCCCCAGGCTGAGAAAGACGGTGAGTAAATTCCAACACCAACATCCCAAACTTACCGAATAGCGGCCAGACCAAAACTTTTGCTCAGCGTTTGCATTACGCATATATTGGCGTATTCTTTGACGAGTATGGCAGCGCTCTGTGTTTTAGGATCGTCCGCAAAATCGATGTAAGCCTCGTCGACGACTACGATGCCTTTAAATTCGGGGAATTCGAGCAGAGATCTTATCGATGAAAGAGGGATTAGTGTTCCTGTCGGGTTGCCTGGTGAACATAGGAATATGAGTTTAATAGATGGGTCGGCGGCGACTGTTTTCTTAATCTACAAGCCAACTCAGGAATCAGAGGGAAGTAAAACGGAAGTAAAACCAGGACGAAAACATTGGACATACTTCATCAACCTGAACGCTAAATCTTCCCTTCTCTCCTCCCTCTCCATTGTCGCCTGATAGCTCGAGCGGGACACGGATAAGACCGACATCATTCACATGGGCACAGACAGCGTACATCCCATAGGTAGGCGGAGTTGTCAATATCTTTTCTGACCCTCCTGGAACAACGCAGACGCGCATGAGGAGGTCAATGACTTCGTCTGAGCCGACGCCGAGAAATACGTGGTCCGCGCCTGTATCCTGATCCGAGCTAGACGACGGGGTTGATGAAGGACAAAGCCCACGGAGAGCAGCGATACGCGCTTTGATCACCGGGTGAGACGGATCGGGGTATCTATGAAGGTCGAGCTCGAGCGTCTCCTGAACACCTTCTACCTGGCCGTCGATGGAGTGCCCGAGCGCGTTCTCGTTCGCATCAAGGAGAATGCCTGTGCTATAGTCATCTCGAGCGCACCTGTAGGGCTGTAACGCGAGAATGTTCGGTCTGATCACGCTTTCAATGTCGAAATGCGCGGGATATACGGGCTTTTGAGCTGGTGCCAGCCCGAGGATAGGCATAGCAGCGAGCAAAGTGGGGAGGGTAGAAGAGATTAGATTACAAGTGACTCACAAAATGAAATTTGAACCCGGGCCGGTGCTGCGAAATTAGTTTACGTAACCGACATCCACCCACACAAACTTTCTTCCAACCTTGCTTCCAACGGCGCCTTCAGGGCTAAGTCCTCGCCACCAAGCCTCCCAATACGGTCAATGCGTCCACTGCTCCCAACAAAAAGAATGGCTGAACGTTGATGATACCTACTATGGCGCTTTCTTCTGCCTCTGAGGTGATTTTGGCCAACTCTCCAAATGTTTGAAGAAGCTCATCCGCTCAGAGTTGAACGCCCAATGCAAGTCGTCGTGGCCGGGGGCACTTGTTCTGTCCTTCTCCTACGTAACCTTCTCGTGACGAAAGAGATTGACTTCAGTCAGGACTCTGGTGTTCTCGAGACCATCTTCGATTCCAAGGACGAGGCCGACCAGAATTTGAATAACTTCCCCAAGTGGCTGGATATACTCTGAGATGATTGTGTTGGTGTCTTAGAAGGAAACCCACTCGATGAAATATGTTTTTTTGCGTTTTCTGGTTGAAGCGAGCGATGTAAAGACCCTGAAGCTGGCGACTGTACGACCTTGATGCTTCAGTGGGCCGCCGCTTGAAATAAAGGAAGTCAACGAGGCCCATGCGCTCCCAGGTATCGTTACAGGGAGATATCGCGGTGTCCATGGGCTAGAACGACTTAGGCGAGATTCCCCTCCAAAGCATGCCTCAAGCGCGTCATACAGTACGTTATTTGGCAACCACACCATACGGTTGTTTGTACTCGTAAATGCTGACATTTTCGGGACAGCGATGCCTACTTTTCGCTCCACCATTTGCGATTCAAGTTCTGACATAAAAGATAATATTAGATAGGCTCTCCAAGTTCAACGGCCCAAAGGTCGGGATGCGGCTAGGCGACTTCCTTGCTCCGTTTGCGTCGGTCCTTCCAACACGTATCCGAGAGACCTTCTCCACCTGACATGACTTCCAACACGCGTTCGCACCTCAAATAACATAACAGCATTCTGATTCCCATGTTGTTCCGCGCTCCGCTCGTAGGGTGGGCCTTGATAACAGAGCGCCTTGAAGTAAGTATCTTCCTCTCCTGCTCTTCCCTGTCCACTGGCCAACATGCCGAGCGAGAAGAGTCCCATTGACACTGTTGCACCAGATAGCGACCTTGTCAAGTCCGATAGTTTGGAAATCGCCTCGAAAGAACATTCAGAAGATGATGAGCTAATTCGGATTGATCCTAAGGCAGAGAGGAAGTTGGTCAGAAAGTTAGACATCGCCTTGTTGCCTCTCTTCACTTTGATATGTGAGCAAAGTTGAACTTCCACTTTCATCAGTTTCTTATATGGTGTCGTTTAGATTGCTGTAATTTCATCGACAGGTAAAGTGAACGCCTTTCTCGATTCTTGTCTTCCAAACAATCCTCGTATTTCTGCCCAGAACCGCAATAGGTAAGTTCGGGCATTCTGGAATAACGAGTGTTGGTCGATCTCTTTAAAATCTGTGTAAGGCAATGCTCGTATTGCCGGTCAGTCGTCCCTTAAAAATCTAGAAGTGTTACATTGAACGGTCGTTACATTTTAGGGCTTGAGAAGGACCTTGGGATGCATGGCTTCGACTTCAACATCGCCTTAACGACCTTCTACGTAGCAGTTAGTATCTTTTCTGGAAGCAAGTCTGTTCTCTAATCAGCAGTTTTTCAGTATATCGTAGCCGAAATTCCTTCAAACCTCGCGCTTAAGCATTTTGGCTCGATTTGGTTGGCTTTCTTGGTGATATCATTCGGCGTCGTTGCAATTGGGTCGGCTTTCGTTCAGTCTTTTGGAGGTCTTATTGCAACAAGGGTGTTGCTTGGACTTGCAGAAGGTGGTACTCTTGTGAGTGGATCCACTACAGTACCGGAAGCATTTCTAATGCTCATCGCCCGATGTTCATTAGTCTGGTCTTGTCTATACCCTTGCAAGGGTATGTTCAAGGTTGTCAAATCACGGAAACGCCATTAATTTTTGAAAAACCCCAGTACTATCGACGCGACGAACTTGTGCTCAGGATCGGTATTTTCTTTGGGCTGTCGCCACCTCTCGCTGGAGGTTGTAAGTATTCATTCCCGTGATGCCATATCCTGCCTTTACACTGACTCGTCACCTCATTGCCGGCAGTCGGTGGCCTATTAGCTTCAGGCCTTCTTTCCGTTGCGGACATCGGATCCGTGCAGCGATGGAGGAAGGCAAGCAAACGTTACCTATCCTTTTTTTGGTCATGATATTTATATGATTCACGTAGATCTTTCTCATAGAAGGTCGGGCCATCAGTCAGTACCTTCGTGACTGCAAGGCGCTTAAATGATTCTGCCCAGGCATCATAACGACAGGCTTTGGGATATTTTTACTCTTTTTTATGCCAGCAGATCCGACGAAGACCAGACTCTTAAATGAAGAAGAGCGTGCCTTGGCCATTTCCCGGATCGATGCCGATCAAGCTGTTAAGATGGGCGGACGGAAAGAATCAACAAGTCTCAAACTCATTCTACGTTCTTTCAGCCTGAACGTATGTTTACTTTGTCAATACGTCGTGTTTGCGGGGCACTGATGATATTTAGACCATCCTTTGCACCATTTCATATATAATGATAAATATTTCATTCCAGGGCCTGAGTTTATTCCTGCCAACCGTGATCAACAGCCGTAAGTCCTGTCCCTGTGCTACAGAACTAGTCAGATCTAACCATTGTGGGAAATGAGCAGTCGGTCATTTCAGTGCGTAACTTGATCAAGTGTCGAAGAAGAATCCATGTTGATAATGTCATCGGTTGTAGCTACTGTTGAATCTCAACTACGGACGGTCCCTCCTTACATGGTTGGAGCTGTATGGGCTTTGTTTTGTGCTTGGTACGGCTACCGCTTCAAGCAGAGGTGCATCCCCATCATATACTCGGTTTTACTCATCGTCGTTGGTTATGCAATCGCAATCTCGACCAAAAACCCTCACGCGCGGTACACATTTTGTTTGATTCCGTCGTACATCAGCTGAACGCCAGACATCAGATATGCTGCGTGTTTCTTGTCCGTAGCTGGGGGCTCTCCGAGCGGACCAATGGTCAGTGGCCCACGAATGACTTTCAGTATTCCTTGTTTATATCCCTGTTCATTTATTTAGTACCTTACTTGGGTAACTGACAACTCTGCTCCAGACACTATGCGTGCAATCACCACAGCTGTTATACCAGGTACAGAACACGACTTATGATGTTTTTCTACGGAGCCCTCATCTAGTTACCCAGGGTTTGGTCAAATTGGATCCATTATAGCGTAAGTCTCTCGGCACATCCTCCGGCTATGCCCTATGCCAACTTCAAAACGACAGTGTGTGGACGTATCTCCCGACAGATGCGCCAGATTATCACAGGGGAAATACTCTCAACCTTGTAACAAGCACCTCAGTCTGCGTCATTACTGCCTTGTTAGGATTTTATCTTCGTTGGGAGAACAAAAAACGAGATCGAGGTGAAAGAGACCACCGTCTGGATGGCCAAAGTAGTGAAGAGATCGAACAGCTTGGTTATTTACATCCAAAGTTCCGGTATCAAATCTGAATAATTATGATAGTCAGCCTTGATGATATGTCATGGATATCACATCCTGGAACGCTGTAGACTACTAGTAGTCTGTTCGAACTTCGCAGGTCAATCTTCGTTCTATTTTAGTGCCGAATCGTATCACAAGAGTCCTGATCCGGAATCGATCGATCAAAAGGTGGCGCATATCCAGGAAGACATTGCAACCAGCTTCTTGTTGTGGCTTCGACGTCGAGAGGCCAGAGGCACCCGATACTCAGCGTTTCCCATCTGTTTCCAAACGCCGTTTGAAGCTCCGTGCATTATAGTCAGACAAGCAGGTTTCATGCTGTCCTGGATCAAAGCACCTTCAGAAACCCTAGCGACGAAACGAAATACGGGAAGCTTTCGAAGAGTTTCTTTCCTCAAAATCCAGGAGTCACGAATAGAATGATTGGCCGCAACTTCCTTGGAGACACTCTCCAGAGACACTGCCTGGCCAGTATTTCCTACTTGACGTGTGATATATCGAAGCTTCAAAGACGACAAAATCATACTTGGGGTAGCGCTCTTCAGTTCATCAGCCGAAAACCATATGCATCGCATCTCCGTTACTAGCCGACTGGGAGGGGTTCTACACACTATAAAATCGACACCAGATTGACGGTGCTTCTTCAGCTGGTCTCACCTCCAATCCTATTCCTACGAGCCCCCTACGAGCTTAGCGTTGTACGCGGCCCCCCTATCGCTCTACCAATCACAAAACAAAAGCTTCTGCGTCGACTTGCATTATCTTCACCATGGTTCAGATTACCAACTCCCTCATCATCGCTGCCGCTATTGTTCCAGCTCTCGCTGCTCCGGTTATTGAGTCAGTTGACTACTTGTCTGTGCTCTTTGCCGGTTTATTCATGATTTGAAACTGTAGGTCCCGTGAACCTCGTGTCAACTGGAAGTCAGTCGCAAGAATTGGCAGAAAGGTTGCCTCGGGTGTGTCCCTAGGCGCAAAGTGAGTGTCGGGTCACCGATATGCAGTACAATATTAAGCTGATGGTAAATTTATTCCAGCGTTGCTCCCCTCCTCCAACAGCGTGATATCGAAGTCGAGGAGTTCGAGGCTCGCGACCCCAAATTCCACTTTGGTTCCATCTTCAAAGGCATTGGAAAAGTCGGGAAGGTCGCCAGCAATTTTATCCGGGACGAGGAGACTGGTGATATCTACGTACGAGATTACGACGAGGCCGAACTCGAGGCTCGCGACCCTAAATTCCACTTCGGTTCCATCTTCAAGGGAATTGGCAAAGTCGGAAAGGTCGCCAGCAACTTCATCCGAGAGGACGATGGCGAACTTGAGGCTCGCGAGCCCAAATTCCACTTCGGTTCCATCATTAAGGACGTGGGCAAAGTTGGGAAGTTTGCAAGCAATTTCATCCGGGACGACGAAACTGGCGATATCTATGTCCGGTATTACAACGAAGCTGAACTCGAGGCTCGTGATCCCAAGTTCCATTTTGGTTCCATCTTCAAGAAAATTGGCAAGGTCGCCGGCAATTTCATCCGAGAGGAGGAAAATGGCGACATGTACGCTCGCGATTATGACGAGGCTGAACTCGAGGCCCGCGAACCCAAATTTCACTTCGGTTCCATCATTAAGGATGTCGGCAAAGTCGGAAAGTTTGCCAGCAATTTCATCCGCGACGAAGAAACCGGCGACCTCTACATTCGGGATTACGATGAGACTGAACTCGAGGCTCGCGATCCCAAATTCCATTTCGGTTCCATCTTCAAGAAGGTCGAGAAGGTCGCCAGCAATTTCATCCGCGAGACGCCTGAGATCGACGCTCTCGATTGAAACATAACTTGTATTTGGTAGCAGAAGTGTATTATGAATGTATTCTATTTTTTTCTGATATACCAGACAAAGTCTACTATTTCATCGGATTGTTTTACATGTTTAGTCAAGCAGGATGGACCAATGCGAACAAACAAGGATTGACAAAGCGGGCAGTGGCCGAATTTGCCAGGTGTCCAAATTCCCACGCAGCACCTACAACATGATGCTGAAAACAACCACCACCCACTCCATCCGAATATTTCAGCTTTGTCGTCCTCCTCTATGCCGAAAAGTTGCTAAACGACATCTCTATCCATCTTCTGGGACGAAATATACCTTCAACTGCCTAAGAACTACCCTATCGACGCGCCATTTTTCGATAAGCCATCGTCGACGCCAATCAGACAACCCACCACAGTCCTCAACGAATAAGCCGACCATAAGGGAGAATATCTACACATTTCCCAACGTTCTTACACTCTCTCGGATTTGTGCCTGTCCAGTTCTTGGGTGGTCCATACTCGATGGCAATTACTATCTTGCGACGGGCTTGTTGGTGTACGCCGGCTTGACAGATTTGGTACGTGACTTTTCCGTGAGGTCCTTTCTGGCCCAGAATTCACCGTATTCTGAAGGCGGATGGGTATCTAGCTCGCAAATACAATATGTCGTCTGTCCTCGGGACAATCCTGGACCCCGCCGCTGATAAAATTTTGATGACGACATTGGTGGTTACATTGACCATGCAGGATCTCATTCCCAGTGAGCCAGTGCTCTTCTATCATTCTCTCTTTTGTTTAACGCGTTGCTTCCGTTCAGTACCACTTGCTGTTATTATCCTTGGCCGAGATGTTTTGCTGAGCCTTTCAGCCCTTTACATTCGATATTCGACCCTACCCCAACCAGTACGTCAGCAATAAAACTCGTTAAGCAGAGGGATCTCTCATACCAAGGATTTCCCAGAAAACATTTTCGCGTTACTGGGACTTTTCTTTGCCATCAGCTGAGGTTCGACCAACCCCCATAAGCAAGGTTTGTATGCCAAGTCTTCGTATTCCTTGCTAGATTGAACCACCTAAAAGATCAATACTGCACTTCAACTGCTGCTCATGGGCACCGCTACCATCCATCCGATCCTACCCTTTGATCTGGGACTTTCTCTACAAGGCCTGCAGTGCGTTATGTCCTTGTCCCTCATTAATTTCCGTTGATCATTCAAACATCAGGTATCTTGTCGCAACGACAACTATTTGGAGCGGGTTCTCATATATCTTTAGTAAAGACGCTATACGTGTCGTTTCCCAACCTAGGAAAGATGACCAGGACACCCATTAATACTACCTACACTTTGGTGAAAGTACAGCCTTACAATCGCAGAGGCATCAAGCACCCAGATTGTTGGAAGCTGATCGGTTTACAAACCACATGCCAAGGTAGAAGGTTGATTATCTATGATACACAAATACATGTTTCAAACTAAGGCGGCCAAGGAAATCAAAATCAAAGCAATAACGAGACGTCAAGAAAACATCATACTCCAGTCACTCTCTTTCGCCGAACCTCTTCTAGGGCTTTGGCAACAGCCTGTTTGGATGCGCTCTCCTGCCGCCAGGACTCACTTGAACGCCTGACAAGAACATAATCAGCATCATTTCCTTCAAACATGAGATACACTCACTTGACGCGTGAAAGGAAGACCATCATAAGGGCAACGCTCTTTAGCTTGCAAGCCTTTCTCTTTAGGGGAGGTGCTACTGGGAAACCTATGCGTGCTATCGAAGCAAATATCGTTCGCTCACTAGAAATTAAATCAGAAAACAATTGCCGGAAGTGTCAAAACTCTGTCTACTCACCTTTTCTCGAACTGTGACAAGATAACCAGAAGATATTTCTTCTGGTAAGTCAAGTCCCCTCTGAAGAACGATTCACGTGTAAACTTGGCTTTCAGATATCGGATTTGGACCATGAGGCCTTTGCACTCTCTGTTGTGTTGAAGTTTCAACTTCGAAACTTGGCCCTCATCCCTATTGTGCAATGTGAAAAACAAATCTGATGGAATGAAGGACAGTCACATACGCTGCACAAACATGACTCTTCAACTGCTCGACAGCCTGAGTAGTCTTCTCCTTCTGAGCATCTAATTGCTCATTCAGCAATCGTATTTGCGTCTGTGCTTGCTTCTTCGACCTTTCAGCCTTCGCGATCTCGTCGTTATTCTTCGTCTCCAGCTTCCCCTTCTCGCTTCGGAGGAGTTTCAAATCACGCCCGAACGCCTCCGCATCCTGCTTAACACGTCTGAGATCAGCTTCCAGCGCTGCTACCGTTCGTGCAACGTCACCCTTCTCGGTGGCGATCTTTTTCTTCTCCTTCTCCACTCGCTGGAGGTCGTTGGCACGGTCATCAAGAGCACGGCGAAGGTCGTCAATCTCAAGTCTATGAAGGTCTAATTCATGTCGACGATTGTCATGAGAAGTAGAGTGGGCGACATATTCATTCCGGAGATTGTTGGCCGTCTACGGAAGTGATGAGCATAATCAGGCAAATGATATCGCCCGAGAGAAGCAAAAACCGACCTCAGAAATCTCAGCAAAACGACGTTGCAGCTCTTTGTGATCGGCAGCAAGGAGAGATCGCTCTTGCCGTAACTGCTCAATTGTCTCCGTGTTCTCAACCACGCGAGTTTCTAGGAGGCGGGCTTTTTGCTCGATGTTGACATTCTCTGAATAATACATGATTAGCAACACTTCCAGTATCGAGGAATCATGTGGAAATACATACCCCTAAGCTCCTTTTCTAGCTCGTTATTTTCTTTCTTGAACCGTTGCAGTTGTTGTTTCACGCCATCCATATCCTAGAACCTAGTTAGCACCTTCTATATCCCTAATTAATCGATGCCTACGGATTCCGTTCTCTGCAAGTCCGTCAGAACTTGCTTCTTTTCTCGCTGCATGCGCTCCTGCTCGCTGATCATATTTCTCAGCCGAGAACGCTCTGAACTGAGTTCCGATTCAAGGACGGAGATGGTTCGTTTCGCCTTCTCCAGCTCCTGTAAAGAAGTCAACGATGCGACCGAGTCTAAGAAAAAGAGCTATACGCACATTCTCAGCATTCGCCCTGGTCTTCTCTCCAGCCCTAGTGCTCTCAGCAGCCCTCCTCGCCTCCTCCTTGGTGTTCTTGACCTGTCCGTTGAGACGGTTCGCGGCATCCTCAAGAATTGCCTTCTCTCCCAAAAGTTTTTTCTTTTCCGCCTCCCACTGCTCCTTGAGTTCTTCAAGGTGTAGATTGACGGACTGAAGATTAGCTTTGAGTGCTTCGCTAGTTCTAGTCGGAGGCGTAGGAGGTTCGGTAGGAAGGTTATCCTTGGATATTTCGGTCGAGCTGGAAGACAATGACGTCAGTGAATGGTACTTCTATATTCGAAATGCCCTCACATCTCATCTCCTTGTATCAAATGCTGAAGGTCGACCTTGATGTTACACTTCTGGCATCTCACTCGCTCGAGACGATGAGAGCGGCGTTCCTCCTTCCTGTTCAGCCTGGCAATTTCATCTTCCAGGGAAACGATCCTGGCACGCGCATCCTCCAATTTCTTGGTCAGACCGACGACACCCAGCCCTGCATCTTCGAGCTTGTCGAGCTTGTCGTCGATACTCTCGTTGGCGCGGTCGAGTTCTCGCTGCAAGCGGTTGATCTCTGAAATCAAAGGCGTCACGGATGGGTCGCCGTTGGTGCTGTGTAACCAGGACATCTAAGAGCAAGTTAGCAAAGCATTTTTGTGTTGAAGAAAAAAACACCAACGTCTCGTAAAGGCCCTCCGGGTGTCTTTGGAGCTCGGATGGACATGGACAGGACCTGTCGATGAATGGGGGATATGCCACTGGCATTGATAAGCTTGTTCGGGGTGGTCATTTCGTTGAACGTCAGCCTCAAAGCCCTGTTCCTCTCCAATAACTCTTCCTTTTCGCGCTCGAGCATTTCGATCTTCGTATCCTTGGCTCTATCCATGGCCTTCCTCGCCGGAGACTGGGTGAGGACGGTGTTTAATCTCGCGATCTCCTTCTCAGCCTCGTCCAGTTCTTGCTCCAAAGCCTGATACTCCTCCTCGGTTGGCCCAGCTTCAACAGGCACGCGAGAGATCTCCCTGCTCACCTCCCGCTGCCGTTCTCGCTCGAGCGACGTTAATTTGGAGCGCAAATCCGAGAGCGCCTCTTCGTCGTGCATCATCTTCTCCTCCGCCTCCTCCAGCGCCTCCTCCATCTGCCGCGCCGTCTCCTGCGCCTTCGTCGCCTCATTCCGGAGCGTCTTCAGATCATGACTGGCCTGAGTTTCAGCTGCTGACATCACTTTGATCGCCTCTTGAGCAGAGGCGAGTTCCTCTTGCAGCTGGTCGATCCGCTCGACGGCCTCACCCGCGCCTTCTTCCAGCTCGTCCACGTAGGCTTTGGTCGACCTGAGCTCCTCGTCCAGCTGGCGCAGCGTACCTTCGAGCTGCTTCATTTCGGCCCGGGAAGCAGCAAGCGCATCGGACCTCGACGCGAGCTCGTCCTCCAGACCCGCAATAATCTCCTTGTCCTCCTTCAAATCCTTTTCCAGCTCGTCGATACGCGCATCGGAACGCATGACCTCTTCCTCCAGCTCCTTGATCTGCGCATTCGCATTCCGCAGGTCGCCCATAACCTGCCCGACACGATCGTTGGCCTCCTTCAACGCGCCGCCGAGCTCCTTGCCGCTCTCCAGCACCCTCTCCGCCTTTTCAGCACGCTCCATCGCCACATCCCGCTCTGCCTGAAACTCGGAGACGGCCTTCTCCATCTCCTTAACACGATGCGCGGCCTCGTCTTCCGTGAGCTTGGCCTGCTTCTCCGCCGCTGCCACCTTCTGCTCCAGGTCCCCGATGATAACCGTAACACCCTTCTCGACCTCGCTCATACGGCCGTCGAACCTCTCTTTATCCCTGTGCCGCTCCTCCTTCTCCCGGTCCAGGGCCTGCTCCACCTCTGCCTTCTCAGCCATGCAATTCGTCACTTCAATCTTAAATGCCTCCACCTCGTCCTCCAACTCCGCTTTCTCCTCCAGCCATCCTTCCGCCATATCCTCTTGAACATTACCCAACGCTGTACCCACGCCACTGGCCCTACGACCCACAACACTAAATCTCCGGCTCGACTCAGCAGCAACAGCCCCAGTCGTTGACGGCTCGCTCTTCTTCTCTTCATCGAGCTTCCGTAGGCGTTCCATCAAAAGCTCATTCTCCTCTTGTAACCGCCGGTTCAGGCCGTGCAGGTATGTGTTCAGCTTCCCCGCGTTGAACCTGCCGACACCGTGGCCAGGTGCACCAGAGCCGAAGCCCATCGCGGGGTCAAAGGATGTGTTGACCCTATGATGGGTCGTCAAGTCGTGCGAGGACGCCGTTGAGATGAAGGACGCGCGATCACCAACGCCGTCATACGGCGACGATTGGGCAGGGGTGCCCCATGCTGCATGACCGGTGGCAGGGGCGACAGGCGACGGTCCTGAGCCTGATGCGCCGGGGGGCGCTGTGACTGCCTGGGAGAGGGGATGCGACATGCGCCTGGCAACAGCGATCCGCGGTCTGGGGGTAACCCCTGCAAAAGCCGACTGTAGGTTCGTCCCAGAGGACCCACTGCTGCTTGGGACAGGTGTGGACTCTACCTCTTCGCCTGGAGAGGGTGTACCAAACCTCTTGGGGTGAGGAGTCGGGAATTTCATTCGTGGACGCGTCGTAGAGTTGATAACGGAGAGCAGGAACGAGCGACGTCGGGTGTGTGGTGTAAGGAGGTCATCGGCGGTTTCATGTTGTTGGTCGTCATCTTGTTCCTCGTTAACCCTGGAGGCGGGGGTAGTTTGAAGATCGCTTGGAGGAGCTGGAAGGTTGAATCGGGCCCTTGGACGAGGAAAGGCAGGAGTAGGGGTGAAGGCTACGGACTGAGAAGGGGATGTGTATGTACTGGCGTTTGGTGGTGGTGGTGCTTTGTTGTTGAAGGCATACGGTGTAGCGTCTTCCTCAGATGAGAATGTAGGTTCTCTGTCTTCTTGAGAGCCTTCGTTGAATGCGTCACGATCCTGTTGGCTTTCGTCCCGATTTTCTGATTCCTCTGAGTGGTCATCGGTGCTCTCACCATCAACTCGAGGCGGTGAGACGTGTACGTCGGTGATGTCCATCGAGCGAGCTCCATGTTCATGTGTATCGTTACTGAAGTCAGGCGCCTCGATGGATTCGTCTTCGTCGTCCGGCTGTCGCACAACTACAGCAGGTGAGGCGGTGGTTGAGCGAGGCAGGGGTGTGGCGGTAGCCAACACTGGAGATCCGGTGTGTGAGCGGGGTAGCGCAAAAGATCGATTGCTCTGGGGAGTAGAGTGTGCGGGTGAGGAAGTTGAAGACGATGACGCCCTGGAAAGAGATGGCGTGCGGGCTCGTGGGTTCGTTCTACGAAGAGCGACATTCCGATATTTCTCAAATGGAGATGCCTGGATGCCTGCGTTAGCTATAATTATAGAATTGCGTGGTAAATGGATACCTTAGGCTCCGACTTAAGGCTAACTGAATAGTCGTAATTCTTCTTTGGCGTCGCTTCTCGACTAGCTTGAGGTGGAAATGGCGGTGAACTTGACCGGCTAACGGACTGGAGGGCGTCTGTCAACGAGAAGTCACGGTCGCCCTCTTCATCTTCCTCTGGAGGAAGATATACGTCAGGTACACTTGATCTAGTCTCCTCATCCTCGTCGTCTTCGGTCTCGTGTCGGTAACCCGGTGTCCCAGGAATTTGTGCGATGCGTGGTAGCGATGGAACCTCGAAACTGTCGTGCTGGCTGCGCCGACTCGACATACCGCGTGATGAAGTCATGTTGGCGGCCGATTTGTTCGATCGCGAGGCGATAGAGTGTGCAAAACGCGCCGTGCTCGATGTACTGGATTGGCCACGGATCGCCGACGTTAATGTATGCTGGGTGGAGGCTGGTGTTGAGTGCAACGGAGACGACGTGCTCTCAAATTCGTCCTCGAATTGGTCGTCATTTTCATGTAGACTAGCCTCGTTCGATATCTCTTCTGCCTCTGCGGAGTTATCGAATGGTGGAAGAGAAGGAAGTGAGGGCATATCAGCGTCTTCAATGGCTTCTATCCGTCTCCAGATGCGAGATGGAGTCTCCAGCATTGTCGCCATCTTGGTTCGTCCAATAGTTGAGCAAAGCAAATGCCACTGAAATGAGTTCAAAAACGCGTAAGGCACGTGATCGCGTTTAGCATAAACGCGATTGGCTCCCTCATTCTCAAAACCTCCTCCAGAGCCTTTTGAGAGCCTTGCCAGAGCCAGCTGGACCGTTGAGGACAGGCTATACGTCACCAGTCTAGGCAATTCCAAGTTTCGGTTTCTGTCTTGTATAAATGGTCAATATCCATATACATATTTAGTGTCCAAATTCCCCTGAGCCTTAAAATTCAATTGCCTCAAATTTCCCCTATCCACTGAGGCTGAGGTCCGAGGTCAGTTTGAAGTCCATGTACATTTGCTGATTATCGCGTATTTTCGAGTATCTTCCATCAAGACCCGGCTCTTATTTAACTATCATCATCCCTTAAACACAAACACGCAGCTCTCTCCTCTTACAATTCAATCTAACTTCAACGGAATCTAGGTCGAAGTATTAGTGAAAACTTCGAATAAAAGACGTGGTTTCTAGCAAACTGTTGTACCTTGTTGATGGCTTTCTCGATTTCTTTGGGTAAGGTTGTAAGGAATCCGACGAAGTTTATTGTGAGGTGCCTGCAGCTATCACACGAAGACATCTTCCGCAACGCGACGTCCTTCAGGAAAGGATCCAGCATTATTGATCCAACAGGTTGAGACAACATCTTATCTCCAAGTCCGACCATGAACTCCTGCCACCAAGTCCTCCATTCAGTCGGTGCTGTCACAAAGCCACCGCGCACGCGCTTGCTGCGAACTTGGCAACAGGGTAAAGTCGTGGTCGATGTGTCCATATCCAGTGCTATGACCTGCTTTCTGAATGAAGTGGCATCACTCCGGGTATCCCATTCTGAGAGGTTGACAACCTTCTGCGCGGCACGTCTGCATTGAAAATAGTAGGTATAAAGATTATAAACCGCAGTGCCGGTGATTTGGCCGAATTCCTCCACATGAGGGAAGGTTTCCATGTTAACTGACAACGAAGCCCTCGCGGCGACCTTAGCGAGATTATCGAAGTGAAATTGTCTTGCAATCGCGTAGACCCGAACGCATTCCTCCTTGATCAGAGCTTCCGAAGCCACCAGTTCGTCTTCGATCCGTTTGATCACCCCGATCATGCCGTATTTGTCGGCCAACACCAAGGACGCACCAAAATCCTTTAGCGTTTTTGATGGACGTCCTCGAGGATCGCACCACGATAACAATTGGTACAGACCATCACTATCGTCTTGGACCGCGATACAAGAACGGCCGTCGTATGTTTCTTGAGATGGATCTGCACCATTGGCATGGGTGAACATGTCTTTGAAAAACAGTGACGCCAAGGACAGGAGGACTTTGTAGCTGATAAAGTGAACGTTGTCAGTGGTGCGCAGGACTACATCACCGTCTGGATCGTCAAAAGGTTGGCTAGCAATGGTATGTGTCGAAGTGTTAGCATCGGTGAGTTGTTCCTGGGAGGACATGGTAGTGTGATGCAAAGTCAACCCCGTGCCACAACCGCGACGCCGCCATCTCTGTTTTCCCATGCAGTGTCCCGAACTGGAAGACAATTGGGTGGATTGGCTCATTCCTCTTCTTTGCATTCCTTTCTTCGAAGCCAGACACGTATGTATAAAGTGTATTCATTCCGGCTGCTTCTGGGTGTATAGGGCACACTCTTGAAGTGAATTGGGCGCTTAAATGAATCGTCATCGACGGAAAGGTCGGGCCGGATTAAGATCTTGCTTTTGAGAACCCGACAACATCTTCATCTTCATCTAGTCGTGATCAGGTTCTCAACCATAAGGAAAAGCCCACCTCCACTGCATTGACCAAAATTCCACACGCCAGTGGCTTAATCACCAAAATGACTGCGATACGTACTTCCATGACCCCTGGACTTCCCCTGGCTTGGAGCTCGGTTTCACTGTAACAACCTGGACTTTGTAATTTTCTTGGGAAGTTCACATTCGACCGCAATGTAGATTGGCAGTCTGCATTGTGGTCTCTAACCCAGTATTTTGAAATTAAGATCTCTATATTTTGATGAGAACCTGTTTCCATCAAATAGTTAGTTACTGACTTACGACAAGCACACTATAGCGCCGGACTTTTGCTGTAGCCTTATTGATCTTTCAGGATGCAGACTCCTCAATGACAGTAAAATCTGATGGTGAAGCCTGCAATTGGAGCATTGGACATGCTGTTCAAGGTTGAGAAAAAGAGCTGTAAATCTAGGGTCATGGTCCCCTTCGGCGCATGAGAATCCTTTTTCTGACCAGCTCCAGGCCCGTATTATTCGTCGAACCACCTGGCATCAACGCTCGAACAAAGTGTACAAGCTCTACGAAAGGGTTGGATTCCCAGCCACCACGCTTGATAGCGCTCGCAGAGTTTTAAGGTGGAGCGCCCATTCCAGCATCGCTGCAAGTAATGTGGTAATTTTAGAGGTTTTGGAGGGATGTGGCTGAGATATGACGAGGTTCCTCGGCGTCCTAGAAGCATGTACTCGAGTAATTATATTTACCCTAGGGATCGTCTGGTTGCTAACTTAGCGAGGGCTGTAAACCATGATACATTCTTCTTGGCTTAGCCCTTCAAGCGGCTCCATCGCGTTCCCCACACGTTTATTAATGGACTCTATGCCGTATTTGTCAGCAAGTTTGAGAGCAGATTTAACGACATCGATGGGCCGACGATGGTGTGACTCGTGGGGTCGCACCATGAAACGAAAGAAAAAGATCTTTGCTTTCGTCCTGCAACGGTATGAACGACCACTTCTCTGTAAACACCTATTCCACTTGCGGGGTTGGAAGAGAAAACATTGCCCTGAAAAGGATGATGCGACAGAAAGGACATTTGTTGACGTAGAATATGATTCCGTCAGATGTGAAGAGAACAAAATCAGCAACCCCAGGTTCTTCGTCATTGAAAGGGTATTCAGCGGCATGAAAATCTGACTGGCCCTGTTGGACGGGTGCTGAAGTCTCGGTTTTAGATGTTATCGGCTTTCAGTCTGACAAGCTGTGGTGAAGTGGCTGAACTTTTCCCGCGAGATGGACAGATCAGCAAATTAGCGCCCAAAACACGGGCAGGCAATGACTTGCGTCTCGTCATCCTGAGAATCATGTCGATCCGGTGAGCCAATGCCAATGTTCACTTTGAGGCATAAGTGTGGGTGCGGCATGTATGATACAAATAGTTTGGTTTATCCCCACCAAATGTGCGGTATGGCAGCGTGTCCAGAGTCATCAAAATCTTGCGAATTTTGTAATAAAAGACCAAATTTAAATCTTGAGATTACTGAGTTCAAGAGGTTTCCTGACAGTGGAGGCAAGACTCTAGAGGCCATAACAGAGAAGAATGATAACCTGGGCTGCCCCGGCCCCAGACTGTCTAATATTCGAGCTGAGACTCAATCGGGGTCGAAATCGCTCTCACATCCGGATCCTTGGTAATTGAAGTTAAAACGTCATTAACCCGAGCTCAAACAACAGCAAGATCGACATTCCAGCAGGACTTCTTCTGATCTCAACCGCTGAAAGTCATTAGGGATTTGGACCGGTAGCGCGGATGGGACGGTAGCTCATGTAGCCACTCACGGATTCCCTCGTGGCCGCTCCATGTGGATTCAAGTTGTTGCGGATAGCAGTATCTGTAATCTGTTGCTAAAGTCCTGAGTATCTACCAGTCAGTTACGGTATGAAACATTAACAGCACTGACAGCGTTGACAGGAAAATGCGGTAACATTTTTTCTCGCTTCCGGGGCTAACGGCTTTACCTGTAATGGACAAGTTTTCATATCTCTTCCAGAACCATCTGGCCCCGACATTGTATTGACTTGCGCAAGTCTCGATATTTACTGCAGAACTCGATAAAGGACTCCATAGGATGAGATGCTGGGAAATCCACCTTGGTCCTTCGACACCAGGTCAATTCCACAAAAATTAAACATCACCCTCCAGCTCCAACCTGCGCCTGTAGTCCCCAACTAGGAGTTGGCTTCAGACAAATTCGTTCAACTGCCTGTGGGCTTAAATGACATATCTGGCGGGTTCTGGTTGCTCTTCGTCATCCCAAGAAAGCATCGAAGATTCGGCCAGAAGTCTGCCTTTCTTACCAAAACGTGTGATATGACACGGATGCCTTCAGGCGTACAAGAATAAGGGGCTGGTTGGCGTTGACTTAACTTATGGAGTATCAAAGTCTAAAAACACTGAATCCTAGAGTCTCGTTGGTGGCCGGAAAGCTTGCTGATCAACCCGGTGTTCCCAAGACACACTCGGTGTTGGTCGCCGAACCCGGTGCTGACAGGATTACAACAACCCCTTTTCCGATACATACATTACCTGCGGTCTGGCTATCGAGGTTTATGCTCATATATATGGAGCCGATGCCAATTCCCATTCTTTCCCGTTTCTCGTCTCTTGTCTACTTTGATCTGAACCATGGCTAACGGCAGCGCCCCACTTGTGCCCTCTCCCCCTGCTGTGGATAATTCCCGTCTCAACAAACCAATTCACCATGAAAGACATTTGAAAGTCATATGCATCGGTGCAGGAGCTTCTGGGTTGTTGCTGGCGTACAAGCTGCAGCGATCCTTCGAGAATTTTGAACTTACCTGTTATGAAAAGAACGACGATATCGGTGGTACTTGGTATGAAAACAAATATCCTGGGTAGGTCTTGACATTAAAACGAAATATCATACTCATCTCGTATGTAGTTGTGCTTGCGACGTAGCCGCTCACACTTACACGTGGAGTTTCGAACCTAACAAGAGCTGGTCATCAGTATACGCCGGTGCCCAAGAAATTTACCACTACTTCAAAAATTTCGCCGAAAAATATGACCTGGAGAAATACTGCAAATTTAGCCATCGGGTCTCAAAAGCCGCATGGAACGCCGAAAAGGGTGTTTGGGAGGTGGAAGTCACAAACTTGGTAAATGGGACTGTCATACACGATACTGGCGACATGCTCGTCAACGCAGCTGGACTCCTGAACTCGTGGAGATGGCCGGATATCGAGGGATTGAAGGACTATAAGGGCACTCTTCTTCACACTGCAAATTGGGATACAGACATAGTGCTCGAGGGAAAACACGTTGGTTTGGTTGGTAATGGGTAAGTCTTTTTTTATCGCCTTCATGATCTACTCGTGAAATAAAAATAAAAATTTCCCAGATCGTCAGCAATTCAGGTTTTGCCAGCAATCGCTCCAAAAGTAAGCAAAGTGACGACTTTTATCCGCTCGCCTACCTGGGTTTCGCCCGTCCAACCACAAGAGCAACATATATATTCAGACGAAGAACGCCGTGTATTTGAAACGGACCCTAAGGCTCACTTGAAGTACCGAAAGGAACTGGAAGCGGGATTCAGCGCGCTATGGCCCTTGTTCTACGCGGATTCCGAAGCACAGAAAGCGACCTTCTCAGGGATGACGATGATGATGAAAGACAAGCTCAGGAACGAGGCGCTAGAGAAACTCGTTATTCCTGGTTGGGGCGTCGGATGTCGAAGAATCACTCCGGGAGTGGGTTACCTTGAGACCCTTGGTTCGGAAAAGGTCGAGGTGGTCTACGGCGAAATAAAAAAGATCACGGAGAAAGGCTGCGTTGGTGAGGATGGTGTTGAACACCCTGTCGATATCTTGATTTGTGCTACTGGCTTCGATACATCCTACCGGCCCCGGTTCCCTATTATTGGGCTGGGTGGCAAGGTTCTCGCCGAAGAGTGGGCTGAAGAAGCTCAGTCGTATTTTGGAATCGCCACCCACGGATTCCCAAACTACTTCATGATCGGTGGACCAAACAGCCCCGTCGGAAATGGGCCAGTTTTAGCCGCCCTCGGTGAGTCTCGCTCGAGTTAATGATACGGGATGATTTCTAACGATTTCTATACGTCAGAGGCTCAAGCTGACTACATGCTGAAGCTTATGGACCGCTGGCAAACGGAAAACATCCATCACATCCAACCCAAGCTCGAGGCGGTTAAAGATTTCGTCGAACACAGGGACAAGTTCATGAAGGGAACAGTCTGGGACCAGAAATGCCGATCGTGGTACAAGAACAACAGCGACACTGGGAAAGTAACGGTCCTCTGGACCGGAAGCACTTTGCATTATCTGGAGGCCATCGCTGAGCCACGTTACGATGACTGGGACTTCAAGTATATGGGTAACCGCTTCGCCTTCCTAGGCAATGGTTATTCGCAAACGGAGATGGACAGCAATGCCGATTGGGCTTACTACATTCGCGATCATGACGATAGCCCGTACCTTGGCCGAACCAAGCGAAGAAAGGTTATGACAAAATCGGGAATGACTGAGGCACTCGACACGGGTATCGCAAAGGTTGTTTAGAATTTCTGAGTGAGCTCCGAGTCCCTTGAATGGTTCACATTCACGACTTAAATATATACTAGTCCTATTTTATGCCTTCAATACAAGGATGTACTTATTACTTCACGAATTTTACGAAATGCAAAAATCCTTTTCCGGCCCGTAATTGCCGCCACATTGGGTTGCGCAAAATTCAATGGCGAAATCTACTTGTTCCTACTTCCCACCAATCACCCATGTCCATATCTTTGATTCTCTATGTCCATACTTACCGGAACCAAAGCGTCCAAATCTTGATTCCGCTTCAAGATTCGCGACTAGACTGCGTCTGCTGACAACTTCGTCTGGTGTCTCTTTCTCGATGGCGGCCATGCGTGACTGCTGGAAGAGTCTGAAGTGGTCTCCCACTGAAATAAAGTGAGAGCCGTCGGATCTGTGAGAAAGTGAGTACAGCCCAGTTAACGGTTGGGAAGCTGTGGAAGTTGAGCGTATCCAACTCAGCCGTGCAGATGAGCCTGACCCGTTCTCACTCCAGATTCGAACTTATAATTATACACTTATAGGTCTCTTCGTCCCATTTTCAGTGGCAACGTATAGCTCCTTCAAGACTAATCTCGTACCAAGATCGCCCACTTCACGTTCGGCGAGGCGATTTGATCAAGCCTACCTTCAAGACGGGTGTCAGTCATACCTATATCGACCCCAGCATCCGGCCTCCGTCATGACTGGCTCCACGCTAGGATCTGGCTTCGCACCGAAGAAGTCATTCGGTATTAGAGGTGTGCTTGATCACCCGGCCATAAAGGTATCCTGTTTGTCTACGGACCATTCTAATGCCCGTCCTTTTTCACGAGCACAGTTGATTTGTTCACACCATTGACTTTTTGTGGAAATGCTGATAGATAACCACGTCCCGTTTCTCTTAAATTCTGCAAGCCGATGTTGGCTACCCTCTTTCAAAACCTTAATTCACGATGGCGAACGGGAACTCTCCGCCTGGAACTTCTGCCCCTAGTTCGAACCCCAGAGCCAACAAGCCGATTCATGAAGAACGACAAATGAAGGTTATATGCATAGGGGCAGGGGCTTCCGGCCTCCTCTTAGCATACAAACTGCAGCGCTCATTCGAGAACTTTGAGCTCGTTCTTTATGAAAAGAACGAAGCTATCTCGGGAACTTGGCATGAGAATAAATATCCTGGGTGAGTCACCTATGAGTTGAATTTCTTGTCATTGCGAGCTTAAATGACGGAAATCAGGTGTGCCTGTGATGTAGCCGCTCACGTTTATACTTGGAGCTTCGAACCCAATACCACCTGGTCTTCCGTATACGCAGGTTCCGATGAAATACATCAGTACTTCGAGCAGTTCTCCCAGAAGTATGACCTCAAAAAGTATTGTAAGCTCAGACATCAGGTGTCGAAGGCCACTTGGAACGCCGAAAAAGGTCGTTGGGAGGTCGATGTTATCAATCTAGTGGACGGGTCCGTCATCCATGACACTTGCGATATACTAGTCAATGCAGCCGGCGTCTTGAATGCATGGAGGTGGCCAGACATCCCTGGTCTTGAAACCTACAAAGGCAAACTTCTCCATACCGCCAGATGGGACACCTCGGTAGAACTCGAGGGGAAGCACATTGGGTTAATTGGCAATGGGTCAGTGACCCGCTTCATCTTAGCCTTCAAATTGTTTAAATGTCACAGATCTTCGGCCATACAAGTGTTGCCTGCAGTTCATTCCAAAGCACGAAAAATAACAAATTTCATTCGCGAGCCAACCTGGGTTTCTCCTGTTCAAGGAGTTGAGCAACATGTCTATTCCGAGGAAGAACGCCGCGTCTTCGAAACCGATCCTGATGCCCTCTTGCAATACCGAAAGGAAATGGAGAGTTCGCTTAACTCTATATTTTCCATGTTCATCGCCGATTCGGAAGTGCAAAAGGCGACTTTCGAAGGCATGGTTGCGATGATGAAAGATAAGCTTCAAAACGAGGCTCTAGAAAAGCTCGTCATTCCTAAATGGGCCGTTGGGTGCAGAAGAATTACGCCTGGCGTCAACTATCTGGAAACCCTTGGATCGGAGAAAGTCAACGTTGTTTTTGGAGGAATTCAGAAGATCACAGAAAATGGCTGCCTCTGCAACGACGGCCAAGAGTATCCGGTCGACGTCTTAATCTGCGCAACCGGCTTTAACACGTCGTACAGACCACGATTCCCCATTATCGGCTCAGCCGGTATCAGTCTCAGCGAAGCCTGGGCTGAAGAATCGAAATCTTACCTAGGAATGGCGGCCCATGGTTTCCCAAATTATTTTATGTTCATCGGACCCAACAGCCCAATCGGAAATGGACCAGTCCTCATCTCGATGGGTAAGCCTAGGGCTAAGGCACATCGCACGCTTGTTAATGCTCCTTTATACAGAGGCTCAAGCAGACTACATGCTGAAAATGATGGATCGCTGGCAGACAGAAAATATACACAGCTTCTTTCCAAAGATGGAAGCCATCGAGGACTTTATTGCCTTCAAGGACGAGTTCATGAAGGGGACAGTATGGGACCAGGAATGTCGCTCCTGGTACAAGAGTAACAGTATCACTGGTAAGGTGACAGCACTCTGGCCGGGAAGCACAATGCACTACCTTGAAGCCATTGCCGAACCGCGATATGATGACTGGGAGTTCAAGTACGCCGGCAATCGATTCGCATTCCTTGGCAACGGGTATTCACAAACGGAGAAGGACGAAACTGCCGACTGGGCTTACTATATTCGAAACGAGGACGATAGTCCATACCTAAGTCGCGGAAAACAGAGGAAGATCCTTTCGAAGTCGGGGAGTGTCGATCGGTCTGGAAATCGGTCCGTTATAGTGATCTGATAGGTATACCAATGCTGTACTCGAGTATACCAGGTATGTAGAACGACTGATATTGACGAAGTGAGTAAATTATGCAACGACATCTGTTTTATGTAGGTCAAGCAACAAAGAGCCAATATTTTATCCTTCACTTGAACCTGACATCCAGAGCAATCTATTTGAACATTAAAACGCGAATATGTCAAGACATTGCGACATGCGTACCTCCGACACAATCTTATCTACCGCGTTTGCTAGTTGGGTATTGAAACTCTTCAAATCTTGTCGACCTCGAGGTCCACTACACGCAATACATGTCTTGGCATTTTCTAGTGCCGCGTTTCCAGCCGTTCCATGAAGTACCGTGGTGCTACTGGGACACTTTTCAAGCTCGACGAGAAGATTGTCTCGGTATGGCTTCCACCAAGACGCACTGTTCTCCCACAGGGCATACATGGCCCCCCCGTGCGAAAAGTGACCATCCATCATGGTTTTCATGCAGTCCGAATTGTGGGGTTCATCAGGAGGGGTTTTCCACCAAATGAAATCACCACCCCCAAAACGAAGGTTTGAGCCCTCTCTGACCCAGGTTACGACAGCCTCTCCACACGATTTTCGGTACTCCGCAAGACGATACATTTCGACGCCCGTCAAGTAAGCAAGTTCACTGCAAAAGGGAAGACTCGGAGTTGAGATGGAGAGTGTGTTTTTGGCGGCTAATCGTCCGGCTTGCTCCCAACCGTAATGAAATGCTATACAGAACATGCGCAGCGGGTCTTGAGTCATTGCTGGTGATTTGAGGAGCTTTTGGTGTAGGTCTTTCCAGATAGCATCCATCGCATACTTTTCAGCAGCGGCTATTATGCCTATGAGATTGTCTATCTCTGTGTCCTCGATGATAGGCGGCGTTCCGGGGTAGCAAAATTGCAAGAGGGCCATGACGACACCGCTTGTTTCTGCCATTTCGACCACCGGTAGACTTTGGTTGCATTTTTTATCTGTGTTGCCATTGGGTTTGGGTAAAGAGAACATAGACTGAAAGAAAGAGGATGAAAATGAAAGGAATGCTTCTATCGCGTAGAATTTAACACCGTCAGAGGAACGCAGTACGACATCGGCCTGTGCTGTTGAGTTGAAAGGAACCCCAGCTTCGGTTGAGTCGTCCATGGCAGTTATCATGCACACCAGGAATTTCGGACTATAGAGCGATCTTTCTTGGAAAAGTGGGAGGATGGTAAGGGAGATGATGACAGCAAGATGATCGATAAGCCTTAGCACGAGGCATAGGTTCCTTTTTGTTGGTATACGCATTGAGAAACAGCATCAAGAAGCCTAAGGTTATTAGGCGCCCGTGAACCTCGGGCAACGATTGCAATAGTTGGAACGTTTCTACTTCCATCGGCCATAGGCCAGCTTTCAAAAACGAAGATGAGCTCTCTGCTCCGGATTAGGACGACTGGTTTACCATCCCTTTTATTCTTGTCATGGAAGAAGACGGTCTCAAGCACAGGGAAGCGGGAACCCGGGAAAGCCTTGTCATACTCGTATATAAATCTACAGCGTCAATGGATCCTTACGTGACGTTGACTCGAATTGAGGAGTGGAGTGGCGTTGGCTTGAATGTAGGTAGAGCGCAGCTTGCCAAGGAGTGGATGGTTGTAACCGCGACACTGACGGAGGTCGTGCTGCCAAAGGGTTAGGCATATAACGACGACGACCCAGAACTGGATATTTGGCGCCTAGATCGTGCAAAAGGAGGAGAAAGGAAGAAACCCAAAGTTTTCATGGCTATGCGGTGCCCAGCAAGCCCAGCACAAGTCCAGCTAGCCGAGCTCGGTCTTGGCCGCAGCCGTTGACATCAGTATCTGGTAAGAGATGCCGTTTTTGTTCGTCAGGTCCCGAACAACCACTCAATGTGCCTTAAAGATCGTCTTCCTGCGACGACCTCGATGCTGAAAAACGTTCAAAGGTGCCCTGAAGTCTCCAACTCCAGCCAAGTCCCCGTTTTGTGAAGCAGGCAGGCACCCGAGGAAGCGTAATAACGTCATTAATCTCAAGTTCTCGCTTCTTGGCAGAATGTCGTATTTAAGACGACCTCTGGGCCTCTTTCTTCCCCATTTCTACGACACTCACGACGGAGCCGATTGAACTCTATGATCAAAATCGATTCCTCGAAGGCCGACTCGAGCATGGCGTCCGCCCTCCTCGTAGGAGTGGCATCGCTCGTGCTTCTCTTTACGTGCTTATCCTCACCAGTCGTCGACACTTTGTACGTCTATCGTATGAGCACGATTCTGGATGGCGCAATCCGATACGTGGAAGTAGGACTCTGGGGTTACTGTGTGGATCCCCTTCGTGTGTATGTGATTAAATATCCGATTGTTTTGCCTCGGTTACTCACTTGTGGGTCTAGAATCGGCTATAACCCTTTAGTTTTCGACCCCAACGTCGTTGAAGGCTGTATTCGGTCAAAAGTTGGATTTTCTCTAGATACCAACGTCGCCACAGCGCTGTAAGCACAACATATGATTGCAGTTTGTTATTTAACTTCCGACTAGAAACTCACCGCTTCTCGATGGCCAACTCTCGAAAGCTCACACCGGACTCTTTATCTTGTATCCTATTGGTGATTCATATGTTCTTGAAGCTATTGAACACGACTAATCCAACAGTGCCCCAGCCACCGCTCTGAGTATCCTCTTCTGCGCATTCCAGACTTTGTTCCATCTCTTCAAAAACCATACACGGAGCATGCAAGTCAGGAGTACTTCCGACAACGTTGCCTGGTTAATAGGTTACGCCGGCATCACTTCTTTTCTCGTTACATTCGCTCTCGTGTTACAGGTTTCCGTCTTGATATACGCCAAGAGTCAACTCAATCACATCAGCACGCCGGTCAGGAAGCTGACCTTTCATGCTGGAAACACGGTGCGTCTTGGCGTTTGCGTTTATTTCGATGGAGCGATGGACTGTTATCACATTCAATCCTGTGCAGAAGCTCATACCTTATTGCAGATATGGCTCTCAGTCATCGGTTTTATCTGCCATGCCATCAATCTATCTGTTCTTATTACCCTACGCAAGTCCCTTAAGAAGGCAGAACGTGATGAAGAAGCAAAATCGGCCACTCGCAAAGGAAAGAAATCGACAAGCCAAGACAAAGCAAGACAAGGAGACTGTAACCTTGAGGAATCAAAGGCAAACATTGACGCACTAAATGCTGGAAAGCATCCTCTGGACGTCGCCGGTTTACCCCCTTATGACTTGGATGGGTACCTCGAGAAAGGCAATAATGATGCTAAAGTTGCAGGCGAGAAAACTACTTGACTTGTAGCGCTTTGTATGTGAATCCTTCCGAAAAGACCAAGAATATATGGCGAAACTTGCCCTCGTAACATGTAAGTTAATCTAACGGGTGACCGTATGAGGATATGGCATGGGTTGAAACGCTACACTTGCGAGAATTGTCTAAGCCATCCTAAAATGTCTGAGAACGCACATACCGGTGTCAATTACATATCACCTTTAGGCGCCCATTGTAGAGATGATGAGATTGTGCATTCCAGTGTAAGAAATCCAGTCAACTTGGGCAATTACTTACGAGCAAAGAGTGAACAAACCAAAATAATTTTAAATAATTGCCAGGCCATGGTGTGTCCATCTTACCTTGGTAGTGGCATAGGCTCATAGCGGTAACACCGTGGAGGATGGAGACAGGTCAGGTTGGCAGTCACTCTCCATATTTCGGTAAAGAAGGTAAGCGCCTGATATCAAAAAGTACACTGTGATACATACATTACGGTGGAAGCAGTCTTTCGAGGTCCCCAAGCATCATTTACTTCAATAGTGAAAACAATACACCCAGCCCAACCTTGAGCACAGAGATTCAGGATATCAAATCGGTGGACGGCCTTTTGAATTTGACCCCCAGCACAATCTAGCCATTATGCACAATAAATTCACCGATCAAGTTTTAAACAGCAATTGACTTTAGAGACTTACCCCACCAACCACTGTTTCCACTGCAGCTGCAACAAGCTTTTTGTAGTTCGCCATATCTTTGTGCCCTCGAGGACCGCTGCAAATGGGACAAGGCTTTGCGCGCTCCAACGCCGCGTTCGAAGCCTCGTCGTCGAGGGCTGTGATTGCTATAGGATGTTTCCGCAACCGGATGAGAAGGTCGTTGTAGTACGTTTTCCACCAGGATTTGGCAATTAATGGTCTACCTGCAGTCATGTTTTTAAACCAATTGCTTCTATCGTCGCCTGAAGTTGTGCATTCCGCGCTGTGTAATGAGGGAACGTGCCACACGAAGCTTGCCCCAAAGCTGCTGTAAGATTGTTCCTCCATCCATGAAACGACCGCCTCTCCACAAGTTCTTCGGTATTCCTCGAGCCTGAACAACTCAACGCCGGTCAAGTACTCCAGCCATTTGCAAAATGGAAGGACGTTCATAGTAAGCGTGTTCTTAGCCGCCAGCCTCCCAACGTCCTCCCACCCATAATGAAATGCGATGCAAAACACCCCCAACGGCTCTTTCTCGATAACGGGAGAGACGAGAAGCCGCTTGCGCAGCTCCTCTTCCAAAATGTCGATAGAGTACTTGGCAGCCGCAACCTTAACAGCCACTATATCGTCTAAACTTTGGATCTCGAGTGATGTGCCTGGATAGCAAAGGCGCAATATTTGCTCCAGGATGTTGCTATCCTCCATCAAGACGATGACGGACAAGCTGCCAGTGGCACAATTATCGGGCACGTCGTTGACGTTGTATGACGGTGGTTGGGAAAGCTTGCTCTCGAGGACGGGAGAGCAGAAAGCGAGGAAGCCCCTCATGAGGTAGAAGTCGACGTTATCGGACGACCGCAGGACGACATCGGTGCGGGCGGTGGACTGGAAGGGTGGGCCAGCTTCACGAGAGTCTTGCTTGTGCATCGAGTAATGTATGGCTGCGTTTGAATTCGAAGATGGTCGGACGACACGGACGTCGTTGAACAAGTTCGAAAAAATCCCAGGCTGTCATTTTGGAAATCAAATTTAAGCGCCCACGAAGCGAGCGTGAGGAGAGCGGTCTGTTCTACAACTCATTCGACTTGAAAAGACAAGTACTCTTATTCAAGGCCTTTTGGAATATGCAGCCTTGCATGGGTTTCCTAGAGCAGGCAGAAATTGAACTGGCTTCAACTTACTTCCTGATATTAATAGTAGCTATCGTCTGACCTCATGGACATTCCGACTCCGAGGCATGATAGGCTCGGAAACAATTCATTAAATAGTACAATGCCAAGCACCTCATCAGAATCCGAGATTGTGTCAGTCAGCCAGGTTGTAGTACATCATACAGGAAGCATGCTTATTACTTACGGTTGTATTTATAGTAGTCAATTTACAGCACAAAAAGTCGACCACTTGAAGCACTACCACTCAAACCCGGAGAAGCCAATGACTCCGAGGTACGAATAATCAACAAGAAAGAAACGAAAGTGAAAATGAAAGCATTGCCAGTCCGAGATACATTTATAAGTAGCAGTACTGATAGTAATACGTGACACAATCGACAACAGTCAGGTTCAGCCAGAGGGTTGGGTTGGGTTGGTAAAACAGATGAGGCGTGATAAGTGATAGCTAAAATACTAAAGCGATGGGAAATGTGGAATCTTGAATCTTGGATGTTGAGACTGAAATGTATGATTGATGCCAAAAAAGAAACCCAGAGAAACGAAAAGAGGGAACCTAAGGATGAAAGAGAGCAAGAAATGGGTAAAGAATTAAAAGCACCCGGTGCCAGCGACGAGGTGCGTGGGCTCTAAGGTAGGGAGGGTATGCAGTATGTGATGTACACTTTATTTATCTAGCTTGGCAAGTGGAGCCAGTGCCGCCGACCACGATGGAAGGAAATGAAAGAAGTATCGAACCGGCACAAGAAGCATTATTTGTTTAGGTGGGCCAGAACGGAAGAACATGGATGAGGGCTGAAGAACTGGGATATTTATAGGAAGGAAGGGTTCAGAAAGGCCATGGAGAAAGGGCCCGAGGTCGATTCCGATTACGACGCAGTCGTCTCGTGTAACATGTAACATGTTGGAGCAGGACGCGTGATTCCAAGAGGTGGTGGGTAGGTTGGTCAGTATGTGAAAAGTGAAGAGAGATAAGCCAAATTAAACAGGAGGAGGGGGCCAGCCGAAAAGGGTTCCATCCATCCACCCGGATTCGGTAGAGGGACAGTGTGGGTGTATCACTGCGTATGTGGCAGGTGTGGTATATCATGACGAGACGAGCAAGCGTCTTCTCCTTCTCCGTTCTCCTGACTCGAGCCTTAAAACTCGTTTATTGCCCCTCAGCAGCAGCAGCAGCCTCTCGCCCCCAGAGCCCTAAAAATGCACCAGCGCTTGATACCATATCCACCGCCTTTGCCACAATCGTCGCATCTCCTGGTGCATTGGGAGACGGCAAGCCATCAACAGGCGACGACACCTTCCCAGCACCACTCCCACCTGCTCTGGAAGGGCTCCCAGCAGCGGTAGACACAGCCGTAATCGACGTGCTGCTCGGCTTGGCGGGAAGTGGAGGTGGAGGTATTAGTGGTGGGAGGCGCAGTTTTGAGGGAGAGTTTGTAGTGGGACTCGTGGCGGAGGTCGAGGAAAGGGAAGAATGGGACGAGGCGGTGATGGGTTGGGAGGCGGTGATCCCGCCTGACGGCACGCGTGCATGGGTATGAGGATGAGGATGTGAAGATGACACTGAAGGCGACGGCGTATGAGACGGGGTCGTAGCCAACGACGGCGGCGGCACCGGCGGCACTTGGCTCTGGTGATCACTCGTAGTCGACACCTCAGATAAAGTCGGCGACGTCGTCCCAGCTCCAGTGGGTGTCGTACCACCACTGCCACTGCTCGAGCTCTTGGTCTTGGTCTTCGGTTTCCCCGTCATTGTCGCCGTCGTAGACTCGCCAACACCCCTGCGCGGGACCCGCCGCATCTCCACCACAGGCGAGTTCGACGGCGTAGGCGCTGTCCTCCTCCTCCGGTCCTGGTCCTCTTCCGCCTGGCGGAGGTAGTCCATTTCCGCGTCCTCCTCTGCCATCGATTCCGACTCGTCTCCTTCATCCTCCAGATCAGCGCCGTCAGGTGCCACCACAGTCGGCACGACCGTGCCACTGCTCGTATTGCTCGACGACGAGGTTGTGCTCGCACTCTGGCTGTAGAAGCTCGCGTCCATCGTCTTGCCGCTGCTGCTGGACACCGACTCGGACACCGACTCGAGCTCCGCTCCGCTCACACTCGCGCTTTCCGTGCCGACACTCCCCACCAACACCGCTCCTCCACCAGACCCAGAACCAGACCCAGCACTCCCAACATCCTCCCGCCCCAAGCTCTCCGTCTCACTAGCACTCAACACCTTCCCGCTCGTCCGATCTCGTCCCCTCCTCTCCCTCCCCCTCTCCTTCTCCCTCTCTCGTTCCCGTTCCCTCTCTTTTTCCCTATCACGCCCACCACCAGCCAACACACCCGCACCCCCCAACACCGCGCCGATCCCCATCCCCATGCCTCCGCCACGGCCGCCCCCATCAGGGCTCAAACTCCCAATCGGGCTCGTACTGCTCCCCAACGAGCTCGACCCGCGCTCCCACGACGACGACGACGCAGAGGACGTACGCGTGCTCGATCGTCCGCGCGCCGGCTGGGCCTGCGTCTGGATCGTAGGGTGCGGGCGCCCAGACGGGCCACTCGCATCAGGCTGTCTCCCCCGCGTGGTCGGCGGTGGCGAGAGCAGGTCAGACGACGACGACGACGAGGCAGGCAGACCGTTAGATGCTGTGATCCATGCACCAGGTCCGGAGGGCGACGACGCGGACGAGCTGCGTTTCCTCCCTTGCCCTTGGTTGTTTCCATTTCCACTCGGCACGGGCTGCGGCGCAACGGTAGGCGACACGATGAACGCAGGCGACGGCGTACGGCTCTGGCTCCTACTCCTACTCCTCGACTGCCTCTCCTCACCCGCAGGCGGCCCGAACCCAACGCCGCCGCTCCTCGAGTGCCGCCTGTCCGAGCCTTTGTCCCTATCTCGCCCATTCGCACCGGCACTAGAAACAGCTCCGAACCCCCGCTCGCGCTCGTATCCCCGCCCACCGCGGCGCGCATAATAGTAGTCCTCGCCCAGATCGGGGCCTCCGAAAAAATCATACGCGTCTTCGTCGTCCACGTCGGGCCGTTGCGAGTGCTGTGGGATCTGGATTTGTCTGGCGCCTTTGTACGAGGCAGCCGTCGGGGTCGTGGAGGTGTTGGCGGATACGGTTGCGTTTGTGGGTTTTGCAGCGGTCGAGCTGGTGTCGATGACGACGGTGGGAACGTGTGCGTCGGTACTCGTCCTGGCGGTGCTAGGTATCGGCAGTGGCACTGACGGTGCGGCAGCAGGGACACCACCAAAACCAACAGCGGCGGTACCACTAGGCGGGTGGTGATACACTTCCACCTCCTCTTCCACCTCTCCAGCCCCAATCTCCGCCTCCACCTCGAACTCCTCCTCTTCGTTCTCATCCTCCTCTTCAAACCCATACTCATCCATCCCCATCCCCACAGCCTTCACACCATACTCATCATACTCGATCTCAGGCTCGCCCAGCCCGAGTGAATAGTTGCTCCCAAACGGCGGCACATACACCAGCTCAACCGGCGTCCCGTCCGAATGCGACTCGTCTCCGCCCTTCCCCGTCCCATTCCCATTCGCAATGACATGCCGCCCCGCAGCGACATTGATATTGAACGCCCGCGTCGTCCCCCTTGACGCGCCGAACGAGCTTCCGAACCCACCACCGTCCACCGGACTCCGCGGCGCGCCTCTATCCCGCTTCTCCTTATCCGCCCACCCCCAGCCGTTGCCAGCGCCAAGCCCAAGCCCCAGCCCAAACCCATCGTCGCTCCCGCCTTCGTCCCCAAAGCCCTCCGCCCACGCACCGGTCGTCTTCAAGATCGTCGGTGCGATCGGCGCGATCGTGACGTGCGCGTGTGTCAGCGAGTGGGCCCCATCTGACAGGGTGCGGATGAGCGGCGGTGGGCCCGGACGGTACGCGGACGGTCGATACGTCGAGTTCGAGCTGGAATTCGAATTAGAGTAGGAGCTTCTGCTGGAGGGTCGGCCGTTTGCGTTGGGCGAGGTTTTCCGTTGCAAGTTGCCGGTTGACGCTGTGCGCCGCGAGGGGGATAATGAACCGGATGTCGACGAGGTGCTGGTGCCTCTTGTGCTGTTGCTGTGCGTGCCGCTGCTGAACGAGTTGGTGGTGGATGTGGATGTGGAGGATGAGGAAGAGGCGGTGGACACTTTCGATTGAGAACGTGGGGGTTTCTTGGGTGTCTGTTTCGGTTTTTTCGAGGTGGAGGCGGATGTGGGTGTGCGGGTGCGATATGTTGATGTTGAAGAGGTGGAAGAGCGCATCTCGATGACACCGTCGTCCTCATCCTCATCTTCTTCCTCTATAGGTGAATCCGAGTCGTTGCGTATCACACGGGCACCTAGCTGGCGCTCGCGTCCCTCCCAATGGTTCTGATTAAATGCCTCCTCCTCGCCTTCCGAGTCTTCTTGGTCCTCTTCGTAGCTGTATAAATAAAGTTGACCCATGAGAAAAATGAGATAAACAAGGCAGAGGAAACGCACCCGTCGTCATCGACGTAGGTTACCCGACCGTCTAGCCAACCGCCCTCCTCCGCGGCGCTGGCACCAAAGAAGCCAGAGGCGTTCTTCTTGGGCTTCTCGATGGCGATGCACTGCTCGACAAAGGTGTTGAAGCTGATGTGTTTCTTCTTTGGATGACCGTGGCTATGTGCATGACCATGCTGTGTGTTTGTACTGGAATGATACCCGCGCGAATCTGGCACGCCGTTGCTCCCACTGGCGCTGGCGCTCGAGTTTGAGTCCTGGGAGAGGGAGGAACGGATGGAGCCAGAGGCGGCCGTGGACAGCGGGTGTTGATGTGAGACTGACAGGGCGGACGCGGGGAAATACCCATCTGATTCTTGAGCCGAATGAAAACCCGGGGGATCAATACGGGGAGGGGAATCTTTGCGGAAGGCGCGACTGCCCCAGCGGGTGACGTGGGTGTCGCTCTTGGTGTGGGGGAGGGTGGGGCGGGTGGGTTTTGATGCGAACTGGGAGGAGGATACGAGGGAGGTGGGATCGACGGTGTTGGAGATGGTGGTGTCATTCTCGTCCTCGGATTCCACGGGGCTGAAGACGGGGGAGGTGGGGAGGAAGTCGGAGGTGAGCAGCTCGCTGATGCTGCGGTGCTTGAGGATGGGTTTGTGGGGGACCGGCTGGGGTGGGCGACGGGTGGGAGTTTTGGCGGAGGAGAGGTCGAGGCGGTCGAGGGCAGAGGGGGGATTGGCGGGCTCGACGCTGTCTGGGACTGGCTGGGGTTTTGGCGGAGGCGTCCACTCAACAGCAGTGTGGAGGGGACCGTAGAGCCAGGTGACGTCCGAGTCTTTGAGCCTGCGAGACAGTGAGTGTATGCTCCGGACAGCACGATGGAACGCACCAATTGAGAGTCTCTGGCGACACCGTCTTGAGCTTATTGCGCTGCTTCCACCAGGTTCTCCACGAGGCGTTCTCGAGGCGGACACCGTTCGCAATCTCGTTCTTCTGGCGGGTCATGTTGCGCCAGGACCGCCAGACGTCCTCCTCCTGCCAGTCATGGGAGAGATAGTCGACCTGGCCGCGGGGGAGGGTGGTGAGCGACGAGTCGTCGGGGACGGCATTGGTGGAGACGGAGACGAGAAGGACAGGCAGGTAGTTGGACATGGCCGTTGCAGGAAAACGAGCGACCAACGAACGAAGGGAAATGGTCCTGTCACAGTCACGATCGGACCGAGCGGGATGGATCTGCCTCAGTTCCGTCCGTTCACCATGTCAACAACCATGCCCTGATTCAGCCATTCTCCCAGGTTGCACAGCGCGCCACACAATTGTCACACCCTCGTTATGTTATCTCCGTACTTTATCCCGTCCCGCCGCCCCGCTATCTATCCAATTAACATGCCTTTTTTTCTTCTCCACCTACTCCACCAGCTTGACCTAACCAGCTTCTGACTGACGCACATCACCCCACTTAGCCATTCCTAAGCCAGTCATCTGAACCTGCTCCAAGTAACGCGTCGCGGCGTACGATCGCGTATTGGCTATACCTAGAGCCACGCGGCTCGCGGGTGGAACCGCCGACGCTGGGCTTATCCTTAAACAAAAAAGTTGAAATAACGTCATAACGATCGCGCGTTTGAAATTCGATAAACAGTACCCGACCAATAACTTTCATCCTGCTCGCATTTTTTATTCTTGATCATCCACCATGACCAACTTCGAGTCCTCGATGTTCGTGATCGAAGCATCCATCACGCTCGTCGGTCCCGGTGATCCACCCAAGCCTCGACTCTTCTCCAATCAAACTTCTCTTCTAACCGACGAAACGCTCCGAATTTTATTAAGCCTTGTTCCTCCATCTCCCATCCGATAACCTCAATCTTGGTCACACTATCATAGAAATTTAAAAAACCGGGGTACCCATCAGTACTTTAAATGATAAACCTTGAGCTTGAGCCTCTTCCCGGATCTCTCAAAACCTCTCCCCTCGACATCCCCATACACCCTTATTCAATCAAACTCGAAGCTGAATCAAGTCACACCGCCTGACCCCATGCCCACCTACCCGCGCGATTGCCACCGCCGCCACAAAAAATTTCGTTCGACAGCGTTCGAACTCTCCCAGTATATCACACAGCATATCGGATTCAACGTCCCACCTCCCTCCGATAATTTTACGCAGCTCTACTACTGGTAGTGACGCCTTCAACAGCCAGTCAGAGCCCTCCCGAAAATCCGATCCCAGCGTCATCTGGCGTATACGTACTTCGATGTCGCTGTAGTTTGGTCGTGACTTTTTCCGAATATCCCCGTCGCCCGACCGCAACCTGTACTGCTGCACCAGTCCTAGTCATATCTCACTGGCATCGTGATCTATTTTCCACTTGAGTACCTGGAATATATGGACCAACGGTCGGAACTTCCCCAAATTCTGATGCATTTTTTTTCCTCTCCTTTTGTTCTGAGGACAGGGTTTGCGCCAAACGACTATCGCGTCCTACTGTTGCGCCTCTTCGCATCAGGCCCGCGTCTCATGACCTCCATCCAATAAAGCGCCTCTACAAAGGCGCAATCCCTTCGCTATGCAATTCAATTTCTTATCTTAAGCCACGTCTGGACGCGACGGAGATATGATACGATGATACGATGCCACACAACGGCCAGATACGCCACACCGGCGGCGACTCGTGAGCATCAGCCAGGGTCGGGCGACCCCACATCGTAACTTACCTACCCCGCTTGTACCCCGCATCAATTCAAAGTGCAGTTCCAAACAAAGTTACAGACTATGGCCCATGGGGATCGACGGATTGACGGCGCCGCCGGCTACTGGCGACCCTGGCCTCCCCATCCTGACCAGTAACCGTTCCTTCACTTATCAGCTATCGGCTGTGAGGCACAAAGGGAATCGCTGCATTCTTTGATTCGTTTCTCCTCAACTTCTCATCCCCGACTGCACCCTTCAATCCCGGACCTTCAGTCACGTCTACAAACCGGATAGCTGTGACAGCCGCCCAACCGTCCGCCCACCGTCCGCACTGCGCAGCTCCTGCTACACTTTTCGGATCCAATAAACGAGCATTCAATACTTTCACCACTACAAAAGGATTTCGTGTCACTTGCGCCGCGGAGTGGGACTCGGGAGCATGCTTTCATATCGAAACTGACGCTGACAGCCTGAGAGCGCCCAAGCGAGGCTGGAGGTCTATCTTAAGATAGTTAACTGCTAAGCACCACACCTTCTTCTGTACTCCAAGAACCCGTGAGCTCGAGAATACGACAGTTAGCCCACTGATATGAATATAATAAGCGCTCGTCCAATTCAGTTTGCCTCCGTCTCCATTTCCATTTCCGCTGATCAACGCAGGTTGCAGTATTGCCGTTACTATTTTGCGCCCACTTACCCGCATAGGTCATAGATATTATTATCCACTGCGGGGTCAGCGGTCACTCGCGTCAGACCATCTGACCTCGTTCATCTGTTTGAGCTCCCGTCTAGTTGTTCTTGATCTCTACGACATTTAGGAGTGTATGTACTCTCCATACTAATAGCAATACTACTGACAATAAGATACTCGCCTCGAGGACGACGTGCATTCTCCGTCTGCACCCCGGTGCATTCAAGAGCACCGTCGCCTAGGTTCAATCCGCCCTGTCACATTATGAAATTAAGCGTTTATTAACGGCCATTAACTGGCTTGTCGCTTGGTATTATTGCCATTGTAATTCAGAAGCTCAGGATCCCGAGAACATTAACTATTTATGAGGATGAGCACGAGGCTGAGGAGGTTCGCGGGAAGGCCGCGTGACGCGTGAGGTGGGGCGTAATGTGATTCCTTCCTGGGAGGGTAAACGAGGATTGTATGTCTAC
Organism: Galerina marginata; assembly: GCA_023014335.1. Classification (NCBI taxonomy): domain Eukaryota; kingdom Fungi; phylum Basidiomycota; class Agaricomycetes; order Agaricales; family Galerinaceae; genus Galerina; species Galerina marginata. The sequence continues at coordinate 1,002,413 of JAECYW010000013.1, read as the reverse complement.
CCTGGCCAATATTGATCTATTTCATAGTTCATACATACAGTCGAAATTTGAAAAGACCCCACTCTTCAGCTGGGCTATTAGAGCAGGACGTCGAGATGTTGATCCGGGCTGACCCACACTAACGCAGAGCATCCATGGGCCCGGGGTTGTAAGTTCGTATTGGAATGGACGCGAGTTGGAGTACGGATACAGGTCGTATTCGGGGCACTTCAACACTTGTCACAGTCCCATAAAGTAAATGCAAAGCCGGCACGACGGTTCTCAACAGTCATGGAGCGTGCAGCTTCAGACGGCAAGTTTGGTTCTGCCCAGTGTCCGGACTTGATGACTCCCGACATGTCACATCCGCAAAACGGGGCATACAGCACGCACGTCTGCCGTGCTCAAGATCCGAGAGGCGTCCTTATAATAAACACCCATGTTGGCTTTAGCTCTTCTCGGCACTGGGCCATGTTATGGACGTGTCGATAAATAGCTTCAGCGTGTGCAGAAGACACCCGAAACGAGAAGTTTGTGGAGATCAACTAATATGGGAAGAAGATCCGGGGAAGATGCACAAAGCCCAAAAATAATGAGCGGCGCGGCACAAAAGGCTCAAGTCAGGCGCTCAAACGTATGTAGAGTGGTGTGAGTCCAGACCTTATTCAAATGCAGAGTGGCAGGAGAGGAGGAGAGTTCGTTATTGTCCGTATACTGTAGAGACCTCACACCTGCGGTGATCAGTGTATAGGACGAGGTCCGTAATGGGTGAAGATCCGGAATAGCGCACAAGAATAATGAATGCTAAGCGAACTTGTAGATCGTGTCAAGCGCTTGGAGGTGCGCAGGGTGTGCGAGGCAAAGACTTTGACAGCCGTGACAGCGAAATGCAAAAACCTAGGCCTGGTGCAGTCCTGTCCCTCCCTGTGGCGCCAATGATTGGCATTTCCTGGACTTAGGGTAGTGCCGCCTCACCTTGCCTGTTGGTTTCAATGCCTTCCATTGGTGGTCCAAAAAAGGAGGGTTCCAAGTCTCCATAATGCGAGGTCGAGTGAGGTTTAGCCTCGGCAAGGCAGGAAAATCCAAATAACCAGTCTACATTTCCAATCCGACTGGAGAAAGACAAAAATCATCAGCCTCGTCAACGTTTTACCTGAGCAATTTGAGTATATATTGTTCTTGGCTTTTTCGAGATTGTATAATGGCATAGGTCATAGGCACGAAACCAGGAATACGGAGGTCTTCCACTCAGATATTTAGCCTCGAGGAGATCGCGTGCGGGTAGTTCTGGGGTTCATTCAGCAGAGCTTCTTGGCCATTCATTAAGACGCGCGTCGCGTGAAGGACCGTGATTCATGATCCTGCCAGCGATTGTACCGGATCCATGGACGTTCAAATTGCTGTTCATTCGGAGAGATGACGTTGTGATAGATCAAACGTGGCAAGTTCATTTCGGATTTTATGAACGTGTGGCCGTTACAATAGAGAGAAATGAAAGCCCCAGAACGTGTACACATTTTAGGGTGCGATGTTGAAGCCAATGGTGAATGTCATAATCGATCCACTGGCACGACTCGATGACGAGGAAACCAACTCAGTGGCAAATTCCGCGCTTATATAATCTGCATCAGGTGATACGCACGGCTCAAAATAATACGGCTCCTCTCATTTTCGACACTCAGGTTGCAATTGCACTCAGCCTCAACCGATTTCGCATACATATGGTCCACTCTGTTCCCTGTGACGCTTGCTGCACATCCATACATCCCCAACGCCTATCTAAAGGCGCGTTGGCACAAAAATTTGTCTGCGCAGTCCTGTGGCATGATGCTTTTCTCAAATAATTCAATCCTCGCGCTCTGTGTTCAAACGGTTATAACATCTCCCGGTCAGAGCCTTTTGTGCGGTTGTCGATAACAAGAAAAGTCTGTTACAAAGTACTCACGGTTTAAAGGTCTTATCTCCTTGCGTTTTTTGCATCTCTCATCGGCTGTCCTTCCGAACCTTCTTGGTCTGCTGTTTCTGATATTGACTGGTTTTTGACAGCTTTCCAGCTTTGACGGTGGCCTTCGTTTGCTCTGAGCAATGGCCAGTCGTCATGTAAAGGGAGGAAAGTTTACAGTGGATATTCAGGTGCTAATCCTCTCATATGATGAGAGGTATGTATGTAACGACCTCTATGTTCCTTACAACTCTGGTGTTTTCCGTCATGTGGGCATCGGGGGGATGCCCCACCACAACCTACGCGAACTAATAATAACTCGGCCGACTCTACCCCGCGTAGCGATAACTTCTCAGACGGTGGCTCACTGAGTTTCTTTGATCCAGAACACCACTAGCGCCTCAAGCTCGTTTGGAAGCGGCGAGGTCGTCATCAGCGAACTAGTGTTAAGATTAGCCTTCCAGAGCTTTTCTTGCCCACTTTTTTTCTAAAAAAACATACTGTTTTCATGATTGTTCCCCACACCTGACTTCTCCACGCAAATCGGAACGGAGGAGCATGACGTCTTGTGGGTAAGTTACATCCTCATCCAGGTGTTGCCTACTAAAATTTATTTCAGAACGGTGTCGTGCATGAGAAGAAGTCTTCTGTGCCGAGCATCGTGACCTCGAGTGCCTTAGTAGCCGGTTGCTGGAGCATCGGAGTGGAACGGCCTGTCAACTACGGCGAACTATTTCAGCATATCTTGCAGACTTTAGCCACACCGGACGTAGTGGGGGATCACGTAAAACTACATATCTCCTGACGTTCAAAGATCGTTGATCTGGGTTTGTTAGGTTCTTCTTCCCTCTTCACACTCGTTACCCACGAATTGGACTCTGCTGTGTCGACAACCATGGAAAAGCGGACTCCCTCGCCCACTTCCTCCGACCCAGAAGCCTCTGTAGAAGCAGAGAAGGCAAACACGAAGATCTTCAATGCTGATGTCGATACGAGCGGTATAGACGAGAAGAAATTGATTCGGAAACTCGACCTCGCGCTTATTCCATGGTTGTCATTTTTGTACCTCCTGAGCTTCCTTGATCGTACAAGTATTGGAAAGTAAGGTTCTTTTCTTACTACATTTGGTGTCTTCGTTAACATACATGGACTGAATAGTGCCAAGGTGAGCACGTCGGTATTGATGATTGAAAGAGTTCCCTGTACTGACTTCAAACATTATATAGTTGTATAACCTCGAAAAGAGCCTCCATATGACCGATAAACAATACCTATTAACGCTTACAGTTAGGATGATCTTTAAATGACAACCGTCATCTTAAATACTGAATTATCTTTCAGATTTTCTTCTTCAGTTACGCTATCTTCGAGGTTCCTTCCAATGTCTTTTTGAAGCGTCTTCGTCCTTCTATCTGGCTGTCGTTGCTGATGTTGTTCTGGGGGGTCATGATGGTACGCTTAATAAACTCCCACTGTGCAATTTGGTTAATGGCCCTGTCTATAGACTCTGCAAGGAGTTGTCCACAATTTCTCACAACTTATGGGTAAGTCTAGAGCCCTCGATCCGGTATTTGGAGAAACTGGAATATGCTTTAGGAATGAGATGGCTGCTGGGTATGTTTGAGGCCGGTTTGTTCCCAGGTGTCAATTATTACCTTTCATGGTGTGTCCTGTTATCAAAGCTTCCTGTTTAAGTTATTGACTAGTTAAAGCTGGTACAAGCGTTCGGAATTTGGCCTTCGAGCTGCCATATTCTTCTCAGCTGCCACTGTTTCGGGAGCCTTTGGTGGTTTGCTTGCGGTATGCACCAATGTGAATGGTAGCCAGCCCCTTCTCAAATTCTTCGTAGGCCGCGATCTCGAACATGGACGGTATCGGCGGAAAGCCGGCATGGGCGTGGATTTTCAGTTCGTGGTGGTCTTATTGACAAATTTTCATTCATTTTGACTTTTGTTGCGTTGCAGTCCTTGAGGGGCTCGCCACCGTTATTGCAGGGGCTGCGTCATTCTGGATTATCCAGGACTTTCCTGATACCGCGAAGTTCCTCACGGAAGAAGAAAGGACATTTGTTATCCGACGCCTCCAGGCAGATGACCAATTCAGTGCTGCTGGTGAAAAATTCAGAATGAAATACATCTTTTCCAGCTTGAAAGACTGGAAAACCTGGCTCGGAAGTAAGATGCCCGCGCTTTTTTGGGCAATCAACTATTGATGTCGTGTATCTTTGAAGTGCTGGTCTATATGGGAGTTGATATGCCCCTTTACGCATTTTCGCTTTTCTTGCCTAGCATCATCAATCAGGTATGTTACTTTATTTCTGGCGCATTCTCAGGGGCTAAGTTCTTGCTTTAGCTCGGTATGTCGCAGTCCATAAATAATCCCTATCTGAGTGGTTAAAATTCTTGCTCCCAGGGTTCACTGCTACACCTGCCAACCTCTTGACCGTGCCGGTTTATGTTTTCGCTTGTATTGTAACATGCAGCGTTGGATTCATGGCCGATCGGTGGGGTCGCCGAGGCTATTTCAACATGTAAGCTATCCATTAGTGAAGATCCCGGTTATACTTAAGCGCTCACATTCGAGTTAGTATTTTCCTGTCTATCGGTAAGCGGCTAGTCGCTTGGTTGCGTTCAGTTCATTCACTTAACGGGTGTGCAGGAGCGGCCGGTTATATCATCCTGGTCGCTTCAAGAAGTGCTGCTCTTTCGTACTTCGCAGTATATATGGCAACAGTGTGCGTTATTTTAACTTAGACCGCTCGGGCTGTCTTTCTCCGCATCACACTCATACTCTTCTTCAATTGTCCTAGTGGGATATATCCTGTCATTCGTAAGTTTGGTCAGTCCGAATTTGAGTTAACATGGTGTTCATCTGTCTATGCATTTTCCAGCCAATACAGTGTACACCAATGTCTTTCTCTTTGCCTAGATGATTTATCTGATAAAGATTATTAGCTCCTGGGTTTCAAATAATGTTGAAGGATCTTACAAGCGCAGCGTATCACTAGCGATGGTTATTAGTTTGTAAGTGCCTATAAACTTCGGAAGGAAAATATAAATCGACCTATTCTGCATCATTGTAGCGGGAATATCAATGGGGCAGTAAGCTCTAACGTGGTGAGTATTCGTTTCTTTAGTTGATTTCTGACGCGAATGACATTCACATGCCCTTCAGTATCGAGCCGTAGAAAAGCCTTGGTACCCCTTGGGTCACGGTAGGCCCCCAGACCTTTTGCGTATCTTTACCATCTTTTGATCTCTTTCACAGGACTTGTCCTAATGTATATTGGCATTGGCATAGTGACGTCGACCGCATTCCTTTTCCTTCTGAAGCGAGAAAATGCTCGACGTGACAGAGGGGAGAGAACAGAATATATCGAGAACCTACCTGAAACTCACGACCCAGCAAATGAGAAGAATGGTCGATTTGCAACAGTTGAGGACGCTAAGCGGAAGAAAGGAGACAAATGGAGCGGGTATAGATACACAATCTGAGTCTTGATAGAAATATTCCAGCTAACGAGTTTGTATGCCAACTTTATCATGAATCTCATTTTAAATACTCGGTTTTAACGATAAGTGCTCCGTAAATTTCGTGGTATGAGGACGCTTCTATGTGGTCAGATACGGGGTCAATGATGTAATTCGTTCGCTTTCACACTACCCAACTCCCTACAGGAATCGTTTGTGAGTTTCAGAATAGCAGTTTATCGGAAACCCTCGTCAGTTTGATTTTTTTTTTCGAATTGCTTCCCTCAAACACTCTTCTTATAAGCGCTTCTTGAGGGGTTGAAGATCATCTACTGACCCCTGACCTCCCCTGATTGGTCGCTTGAGGTGATCACTAATCAGCGATCATGATCATATCGAGGAAAATATTGCCTTATGTGCCTGTCCTGCCAATCACGACCTCACCTCGTCATCACGTACCTTAAGAACTGTTAGCCGGTTATACACCCTGGGAATGACATGACTAATTAGTCGCATTTGTCTGATTCCCACTCACTGCCAGTAAATGTCGACTAAATCCTCGCATAAACCCTCTAAGTGTCATCAAAGGTATGTTCCCTTTTCGTCACTGTCGTTCCCATGCCGTGTCCGCCTTTCCCCCCGCATCATTTACCGTGCCCAATCCGGAAGGCGCATCCCGCGCATCACCCGCCGCCTTTGCTCGTCGTCGGCGGACGACTAGCACGCTATTTTGACCATTCCCCCACTGTTTCCCTCCATCTTTTTTGTGTACCATAGTCTATAGAACCTGTATACATGTAATATGCCCTAATATACTTAAAAATGCGGCCAGGAGTGCTGTAAAGTACCATTTTGAGTATACAGAGGGAGGGCTACCACCCCCAGCACCACCTGTACACCTCTGAGGGCCATGATAAATAGTCCATATATTATTTAAATGGTATATAGGTAAAGGGAGAGCATATGAGTGATCAGTGCTATGGTTTAAGGGGTCTATATGAGTAGTGTAATGTGCTATCTACCTTTGGTGTTAGGAATAATATGGGGTTCATTCAAGGCCATTGTAAGGCTGTAGGTATGTTATAAAAGGGCTAATACATCGTATGAAGCAGTCAGAACAATGAGGAGAAGCACCTGGAGGATGCTGATGCCTAACTTCCCCCCTATGCATATCCTATCCTCACATCGTTCCAAGCCCTTATAAAATAAATGGAGGCAGCCAACTACCTTTAATACATTTTAGTAACATATTACAGTAGTTTGAACGAATTATAGAGACCTTGTGACGAAGAAATGAGGATGGGGAGGAGGACAACCTATCATACCATGGAAATGCGACACCCAAGTCACAATAAAATTAATTCTCTACATGTAAAGACATCTATACATACAGGGTAGTGTCCTTAACGATATTTAGTAGTGGAAGACTGCCTGAATATGAGCTGGGGAGATAATACTGGGGAGGTAGGTAGGTGTGTCTCAAAAATGCGAATATCATTAATTGTAACACATGTATTCTAGATAAAATTATTCTAAATAAACAGAGAGCAGGGGGGGGAGTAAGAAGTACGGTTTACAAAAAGAATGGAGTGAATAGAGAAAGTGTAAAGATTGCAATAAGCAAAATAGTCTGAAAGCGACGTACCGGAAAGGTCATCGATGTGACGTGCGTAACGATCTGCATTTATGATGATCCCAAAATCATCATTGATAATTTCCTCCACAACGAAGCAAGCTATTCCTTCAATTCCTTTTGCAGTCTTTACAATATGTATCCACCATTTACTTTGTCAATTCAGAATAATTTTAACAAGAGTATATGTGTCACAGTTGGTGATATTCGCATTTTTGAGACACACCTACCTACCTCCCCAGTATCATCTCCCCTATTCATATTCAGGCAATTCTTCACTACTGGATAATGTTAAGGGCACTACTTAGTACGTATAAACGTCTTTACATGCAGAGAAATAATTTTATTATGACTTGGGGGTCGCATTTCCATGGGATGGTGGCTCTCCTCCTCCCCACCCTCATATCTTCGTCCTAAGGTCTCCATAATTCATTCAAGCTACTGTAACATGTTACCAAGATGTACTAAAGGTAATTAGCTGCCTTTAATTATTTTATAAGGGCTTGGAACGATGTGAGGATAAGATATTCATGGGGGGGAAGTTAGGCATCAGCATCCTTCAGGTGCTCCTCCTCATCGTTCTGGCTGCTCCATACGATATATTAGCATTTATATAACATACCTATAGCCTTATAACCACCTTGAATGAATCCTATATTATACATAGCACCTCAAAGGTGGATAGCCCATTACACTACTCATATGGGCCACTTAGAGCATACCACTGATCACTCATATGCTCTCCCTTTACCTATATACCATTTAAATAATATATGGACTATTTATCATGGCCCTCAGAGGTGTACAGGTGGTGCTGGGGGTGGTAGCCCTCCTTCTGTATACTCAGAATGGTACTTTACAACACTCCTGGTCGCATTTTTAAGTATATAAGGCAATATTACATGTATACAGGTGCTATATACTATGGTACACAAAAAATATGGAGGGAAACGGTGGGGGAATGGTCAAAATAGCGTGCTAGTCGTCCGCCGACGACGAGCAAAGGCGGCGGGTGATGCGCGGGATGCGCCTTCCGGATTGGGCACGGTAAGTGATGCCGAGGGGAAGGCGGACACGGCAACGACAGTGACGAAAAGGGAACATACCTTTGATGACACTTAGAGGGTTTATGCGAGGATTTAGTCGACATTTACTGGCAGTGAGTGGGAATCAGACAAATGCGACTAATTAGTCATGTCATTCCCAGGGTGTATAACCGGCTAACAGTTCTTAAGGTACGTGATGACGAGGTGCACGACCTTATGCCTTCTTGGCCTTGTACCCAAAGTGGTTTAAGGACACAGTATGTACTTGGTAAGTACATAGTAAGTGTGCCGTGTATCTTTCTTTCGCTGTCACTGTCAGCCCGTGGCCCAGACATGGGCGCTTGAGGTCACATGTTTACAAAATCGACCGCCTATTAACAGGTACAACCAGATGCCTGGACAAAGACAATAAGCCAGCAGGGCTGTAGCCGGAATGCATAAAGTAAGATTTCATAGTCTCGATTTCGGAACTGAGCCCGCTTGATGGTTGACCGGGACCTCTAGAATGGCTGGAAGTTTTATGTCGCGCCTGCGGCACAAGAAGTTGATGCTTTTTTTCCGATTATGCGGGCGTTGCTGGCCTTCGATTATCCTTCGATTCTCACAACTCTCATAACTAATCGACATCGAATCCAACAAACCACGATCAGGCCGGGACCGGTTTCAAATTTTCCTGCATGAAATGCGGAATGATGAATCAGGGCAGGCAATTCAACTGAATAAATCATATTAAATGTGAAGGCACTGATCGCCCTTCTTCTGTCCTGCGTATAAAGGTCCAGAATGATGCCTAACGGATGCCCCATAACTCTTGTCTTCCTTTCCTTCCGACCATTTTGTGTCCAGTCATTCATTGATCCTTTTTTCCCCTTGTCCAATTAAAAGATTTCAGAACCTTTCAACCCACCCGCTTGAATCAAGCAATGTCTTTCTTCGTCACATTGGCTCTAGCTGCCTCCGCCATCGCAGCTCCTGGATTCCAAGGGTTCCCCGCACCTCCAGCAGGCCTTTCGATTCCAGGTCCAGGCGCACACACTTGCAGCGTCTCTGCCAAGCTAGCTCTTCCTGCCGGTCAAACCGCACTGGCCGCGCCAACTGACCCAACATCCTTCGTGTTGCTTGGTGTTGGATATCAAAACTATACTTGCTCCGCTGCTGGCGCCTACACGTTAGTGATTTACTGTTCATGCCCCTGACTTCAATTACTAATGATAGTACAGGTCTGCCGGAGCTGTTGCTGATTTATTCGACCTCTCCTGTCTCTCAAAAATTGCTCCAATCTTCAACAACATCCAGGATGCGGCCTTTGCCGCATGGAAGGTCGCTCCTCCTAGCTTCAAAATTGGCCCTTCGACAATGGGATACCCTTTATTAGGCAACCACTTCTTCCAACCCTCCCCCTCAGGTACAGGTCTCAGTCCAGTTTGGGACTTCAGAGCCGGCGCATCAAAGGGCAATCCCAATGCTTTCGTGCTTGCCGCCCGGGTTGCAAACTTGCCGGCACCTTCTGGCCCAGCTGACGTTGACTGGCTCCAGTTAAAGTCTGTTTCCGGCTCACTGGCAACACAGGTTTGTTGCTATTTCCTCGAATTAACAATGTGTGCAGTCTGAGAATGCCCCTCCTAGATTTACCGGACAGATACCCGAGGAGGAGCACCCCCCGCTACTGTGAGTATATTCATCAATACCTTACTTCCAGTCATTTCAACTGCCTCCTAGTGCACGCCTGGGTCGGCGCCAATCTCGCTGAAATATGTTTCAAAGTACTGTAAGTTGCATCGGCATCTCTATCCATGAACCTTGGCTTACCGTACTACTTAGGGTTGTTTGGTGGAAGTGTGAAGGTTTAAGACATTTATTCTATGACGGTTACGATGGTTTGGCACTTATACCTTGTTGCACTGGTGTGCATTTTATATCCCTTGATTCTCATACCGATCTAGTAATCGGTCTTACATCTTTTAGTGCTGCTAGCAACACGATAGTTTCGGAATGAATGTTTATGCTTTATTCGAGGCGAAGATATTTTCCCATTTATTTCAAACCTTCAGAGAGTACAGACCAACTGTTTCCTGATTCCACATGTTGTAAGTTCTTTGACGTAAAACGGTGCCTTACTCTCATTTGTTGAGTAAATGGCCTTCTGATAAGCTCATTGAGATACCAACAGCTTATTTCCCCGGTAGAGCTGGGTGTCAGGATTGGCTTCTTTCTTCTCTCACAGAAAAGGTCTGTGTACTTAATGAACATCCGGTGCACATGCTCATGCCAAATTGCCAATGGGCCGAATTTTTAAAGCTTCCCAGCCCCAACGGAATACGACACTTGCTTTTGTCAGCCTTACTAGTAGTAGTAGTAGTTAGTAGTTAGTAGATAAGGCTTACCTTGTGCAGCCAACGAACGTTGATCGGTGTGAGCGTGGCGCAATGATGCTGTCCGTTGTCAGGAGTGAAGTGAACAATGAGTGCCAACGAGCGCCTATTATTTTCGTTTTCTCGACAAGTGCCAGTGTATCAGGTCGATTGAGAAAAAAACAGTTGGATATCGCAAACAGAATTGGACGTTCTTCCAGTGGTGCAGACAATACAGTTGCACAAGGCAAACCGCGCTCCTTGCAATGGGGTAGAAAAGTCGGTGAAGGTTCCTAATGCCCGTGCTAAATAATAGACGCCAATGTCCAAACAGAGTGAGGTTCTTTATTGAACTGGGTCAGGAAGATCTTGATCCGAAGGACTCGGAGGCACTAAGCCCACCAAGCACAACCATCATAGGTAGAATTTGCAGGACATGAGCAGAGTTATATGCATGTTGTCGATCATCTCACGTAATGCCCTGACTCAAACTCGCCCAGGTAGAAAATGACCCATGGTATTCTGCTTAAATGGACGAAAGCGACCAGCTAATTCACATAGATAATTCCCCAGCCTGAGAGTAATCCAACCCTTCAAGTAACAGCAACAGCTCTACAGCCGTTGGATATGCCAAGTGGATACGACATCGTCCTCCGCACAACTGACAGTATTTACTTTTGGGTTCACAAAATCCTTTAATCGCTTACATCGTCCTTCTTTCAAGGGGCGTTTAGTAGGCATGCTGGAGCAGAAACTTCGCAAAAAGTAGTCGATGGTCGCCAGTGCTTCTCGATCCTGTACATTGGCTTCCATTAACTCCTGCTATGGCGAGATCCCAGAGCTGGGACATCTAATTCTCTTAAAATCTCTTTCGTTCAGGACGCGATTGCCATAAAGTCAATTCTTACTGAGATAGTAGGAATGGTGGCCAGAGACACTACGCTTGAAAACAGTCAAGGCATTTACTTCAGCACCGGCACCCCTCCCTCAGTAATAATTAGATCCGGATGGCTGGTCAACAATGACCACACTAGCAGCCGCGAGTTTTTCAAGAAACAGACCTTTTTTGCTTTATACGGCGGACTAAACGGCTTCTTGTAGCTTCTTGTATCAACTTTGCCCCACATCTTCAATGACGCCGAGACACAAATATAGGCTCAGTACGATCGATTGTCATCCTGTCAATGTAGAAATTAGAATACCATAGGTCTAAGAGTAGAGGAGTCGGGGAAGCAAACGACGCCAAAGGTTGTTCGCCGACAAGAATGGTGGGTTAAATGATTGTATACAGTCGGGGCCAGGCAACAGCGACGTCGGGCTGAAGCTCTCCGACAGTTTCGGGACTGTCGCTGTTCCTTGACCTATGTAGAATCAAGACCGGGGTAATCACTTGCACCCGGACCGATGATAAGTGGTGCTTTAATTAAGATCTTATCAGCAAGGTCATTCTTCCCAGATGCTGTATCCATGATAACCAGCAACATCGTAATCATCTTTCATCATCATCCTTGATTGAACGGATCGAAAGAAATGAATCGGAAGCCGATTCAAATGAGTGCTTCAAGCAAAACCTATTTCATGTCGTACGTTTATGAGTGCACCGGCTGTTGTCGGTAAATAATCAACGTCGAAGACCGGCAGAATCACCGGAGGTCCTAATATAGGCTGGAGCGAACGACGGCGGTCTGACTGGAGGATCGCATTACCATGCTTTTCTGAGTCCTTCATTGAGCTATTGGTCTGAAGCGTGAAGGATGAGAGATATTCCGAACCAAGCACCACCGTTTACAGAACTGATACTGATACATAGTGCTGCCCAATCGTGTAGGAACTCGGCCAACCCCGTGTGGTGGACTACTGTACGCCGGTGCCAGTGGAAGTCGGAGGATCCAGGTGCCAAGACCAGGGAGAGATAACTGATTCGCGTTAGCCTAAACCTGAGCGCTCCGAGGTCACCTCAACCGGGAGCATGATCGTGTCGAAGAGGGGCTTTGTCGTTACCTCGCAGTGTAGGTAGAAGTAGCAAAGCTCGTCATGGTTTTACGTTGGTTACGTTGGTGTTTGTGGGGTCAAAGAGAGCCTTTGCTGTATCTAGAGGCTTTGTTTTTGTTCTCCAGGTCGTGTGGTGTGCTTGCAGGGACCTTGAAGGCAGCAGGTGATGAACTCAACCCATATCGAGTGAGACACACAAAAAACGACAGTTCGCCGTTGCCAAATGCGGTGAGCCGCTGAGCCACTTTCCTCATCTCTGACGCATGCGCCGCCGCAAAGACTAGCCGCCTGAAGAATAGATACGAGCACGACGCAAACATGAATCCTTTTGCGTAAGAATCGGACCATTGAGAGCTAGAAAATCCGGTATGTGGGGCTGAAGAAGACACAGCCATCCGATAGCATCGCGAGGTGTAACAAGACAGTGAAAATGCCGACCACCATTCGGTATGTCGGACTTTTGCAGCTCCAAGCCAGAGTTGGAGTGAAATTTGACCGAGGTAAACCGAGGTAAGAATACTGGATACTGGATAGGAATCTGGTCACTGGTGTATAGGGACATGAAAGAAGAAGAAGCTCTGAAAATAAGCGATGCGGTATCAAAGACGTGATTTGTTTGGAGATAAAAAGTGACGGCCGCAATTTGGTTCGACTTTTGATGCCGTAATCCGAATCGTACCATATTTATTTTAGGACACTCCCTCTTTATTTTCCTCAGCCCATAAACCTTTTTCTATATAATATTCCCCGACCTCCGTCGTCTCTGCATTCTGTTCTTTGCCCTCACCATCCCCATATCCACCTACTCACATCCAAAATGACTATCCCCATGGCCGTTCCTTCCACCGACGTCGAGGTACCGCGTCCGAAGGATGTCGGCGTCCTCGCAATGGAGGTGTACTTCCCCCGTCGTGTAAGTTGGTTGCAGAACGTTGTCAAGGTCGGTTATTAACCTTTTTTTCATATTCAGTGCGTCTCCGAGTCCGATCTCGAGGAATTCGATGGTGTCTCGAAAGGCAAATATACTATCGGTCTCGGCCAAGAGTACATGGCCTGGCCAGATGACCGCGAAGACATCAACTCCTTCGCTCTCAATGGTGTGTTTCCATCGACTTATTGACTCTTTTCCCCTTCCTGTGCTGAAAAACACGTCCCAGCTGTCTCCGGTCTTCTTGAGAAGTTCAACATCGACCCCATGTCTATTGGACGTATCGACGTTGGCACCGAAACCATCATCGACAAGTCGAAATCCGTCAAGACGACGCTCATGGACCTCTTTGCTGAGTCCGGCAACTTTGACATTGAGGGTATCGACTCCAAGAACGCCTGCTATGGTGGAACAGCTGCCCTCTTCAATGCTATTAACTGGATTGAATCAAGCTCGTGGGATGGACGCAACGCTATTGTTGTCGCCGGTGATATTGCTGTCTACGCTGAGGGTGCCGCCCGCCCTGCCGGCGGTGCAGGTGCATGTGCCATCCTCATTGGGCCTAATGCCCCCGTTGTCTTCGAACGTAAGTGGACCTACTTCGGCGTAATGGGGAAGATTCTCAATAAAGTTTAAATTAGCCATCCACGGTACCTACATGGCCAACACGTACGATTTCTACAAACCCCAGCTTTCATCCGAGTACCCTGAAGTTGACGGCCCCGTCTCGGTTGTCACCTACGTGGCTGCCTTGGACGCTGCCTACACTACTTTCCGCGAAAAGCTCGCGAAAGCCGCTAAGCGCGCACACCTCAGCGGACACGTAACGGAAAAACCCTCTGAAACCCCCTTCTCTCTCGAAGATGTCGACTATGCCATCTTCCACAGTCCATATGGCAAACAGGCCGTCAAAGGTCACGCGCGCTTGATGTTCAACGACTTCCTCGCCAACCCCAAAGCACCTCACTTCGCCAACATCCCAGAACCCGAAAAACTTCTCTCCGCCACACACGCCGCCTCACTTACTGACAAGAACGTCGAGAAGGTTTTCGTTGGTGCTTCAAAAGCGTCTTTCGCCTTGAAGACTGACCCTGCCATGGCTTGCTCAAAGCGTCTCGGTAACATGTATACCGCGTCGCTATATGGTTGTCTTGCCTCGCTCTTGGCCACTGTCGCGCCTGAGACATTGCTCAACAAGCGCGTGAGCTTGTTCTCGTTTGGAAGCGGATGCGCGTCTAGTTTCTGGACGCTGAAAGTGAAGGGCGACACGTCAGAAATTCAACAGAAGATGAACCTCGTTGAACGACTGGCTCAGATGAAGGTTGTGCCTCCGCAAGAATTTGTCGATGCTCTCCATGTAAGTGTTCTGCATCTGTTCTTTGTTTTCTCTCTCTTATCTTTATCTCCCCAGCTTCGCGAGAAGAACCACAACGCATCATCGTACACGCCTGAGGGTTCCGTCGACAACATCTGGGCTGGTGCTTACTACCTCGACAGCGTCGACTCGAAATACCGACGCAAGTACCTGCGTGCGCCTTTGGCTTGATAGCATCTCATTTCTTTTGGCTCTTCATGCACACGATACCACCGCATTCACTCTTAATTATTATTTACATGCAAACTCACTGTCACTTTGCTCATCAGGTATTTATCTCTAGATCTCCATTGCCTGACTTGCGTAGCATATCATTCAATCAGTTGGTTCGTGTGTTTTGCCTTTAGATCTCGTAGACCAACTATCACACACATCAACTGTAATTATCTATCACCGGGAAGATTGTACATGCTCATGCTGCTTAGCAATGTTCAAAACAAAATGAATTTACTCATGGTCCACCTGCCAATCGCACAGTCCGCTACAACGGAAATGAAATGACGACGTCCGCCATCACCGACTTTTTTTTTCCTTCCGACGTCAACGATGAACACTCCCGAACCAGAAAAACGCCGCGTCAGAGTTTCCTATGGTACACTGCCTTCAACTAAAATCTCTTCTTTGGCTGCCTGTCATCCTTTCTGTCAACAGGTCGGTGTTATCTGCGTTGCGTGGGACCTGCCTCAACCTCACTGAACAATGATGTTCACCAACACTTGTTCAGCTCGATCTTGTCTTCCCATCGGACTCTAGACTGTCGGAGGCTCTGGAAAAGCTGGAAACGAGCTATGGAAAGGCCAAAATTAAGCTCTCCGATATACTAAACTATGCCGCGGTCTTTGCGAACCCAACGGGTGAATGGTAAGTCCGTTCGCACTGAGCAGAATAATTCCTTGTGATCGACCCTCCATTTTTTTTTGGTTCTTGAATGTAGCGACCTCTTAGCCGTGAGCGCTAATCCGCTTGAAGAAGACGCCTGGTGCATAGACCCGCGGGGACGCTTGACTCTGTCGGTATCCAAAGACACTTATGAACGCCTGGGTCTTGTCGGGCAGAAATTGCCCTTCAAGAATCACCACGAACGACATGGCGCGTGACCCTCCCACATCTATTGGTTCTCTGGAGTTCTGGCTGAACCTTATCACCAACAGCAATTGATATCCCGTTGCAGAAGAATGTCGAATCCCCTACGGTCCGGGAAAAACAAAAAACAAGTCTAGAACTTTGGGACAGAAGACGCGAGAGCGAGCTAGGAACGGAAGCTGCTCCTTGGGAAATGCTGTATTGTTGGAGAGGTGAGTTCCGCTGATTTTTCCTTGGTCCTTTGCTTTTTATTGTGTGTTATTCTTGGTTCAAGAAATGAAGCTTTATGCTCAACATTATCCACTCGGGTACAGGAGAACCAGAGGCGAATCCGTTCCAAGCAAGTCAGATACACCGAGTCCGATGCAAGAAAAAGGAGCTACGGGATGTGCATCTACCCGTGCTGTCTCTTTCTTCTCGGGAGGACCTACCTTCATCCTCAAAGTCTGAGCCAAAAGGAAAGTCAAAAGACGATGAGGACCTTTTGGACGATTGGAATCGTCGAGTGGGGAGTCTGTTTGAGTGGGTGGGCATGGCTTGCCTCGGCGCGCAAAGGTCTGCAATTTTCCTGGAAACCTTCACCAACAGAACCGAAATTCATGCAATTTTTCCTCTCTTAGATTGCATGTAAACGATCGTGTCGACCCCTTTGTAGCTTTGTACGAGCCCGGTCTGCCCTCCATTACGCACAATGTTACACACTTGCAATGGCGCGGTCTACTCGATCATAACTTCGTAAAGCAGGTGACTGAGACCGCCAGGTAGGTCTCTTCTCCTCCACCAATCTGGTTCGTAAACTTTAACTGATGATCCTTGTATAGTTCTGCCCTCCAAGACCCCAATCCTGCGATCCCATTCGTCAGTATTACCTGTCATGCACTAACAAGCTCGCCCGTTTCCTACATCGCATATACTGCAACCGCAGATGGCGCATCGCAAGCCCCCGCAAGCGTTCCAGCAAGGTTACCAAGACCAGACGGCGAAGACACCTGGAGCCTTATCCTCGAGCGCTCGTCACAACGTGACGAGGGAGAATCTGAGATTGAACCCATTCGTTGGTGTTTGACGGAAAGCCTTGGCCAATGGGATGCGCGGTGGGGGTAATAAAGCATTGAGTAGATCTTGGGCATTCTCTTCCATCCATAATTTGATTTTCAGCGAAGAGACCAAGAAGAGACGCGGACACCACATACATTCGATTCTCTTGACTGCTGTACTCGTATTCAATAATCTTGACCAAAATCACTGTTTCTGTACCCTGAAGCGGGACCGATAAGATCTCAGAATATGGACCACGTTTGACGAGTGAATATATCAGAAGAATCGCCAGGGCAAATGCGGTGATACCGCGATGTAGCCGTCGTGGAACGTGGCTAACTTTGACAGTGCCAGGTGACGTACTTAGGAACGATGCATCGATGACGCTGGGGGAATGAAAGATAAACATGTTGTAGAATTTTATACAAATGAAGAAAAAGAATAGAAACTCTGCATATTGTGGTATCAGAGGATTGCAGTATAAAGGGATAACGAAGCAACTGAACTGGCAATGCATAAGCAGGAATATACACATATATAGTCAAGGAATGTGTAGGGTCAAGGCTAAAGCATGTGAAGAGCATAAATCAAGACATAAGCAAGGAAATTGAAAGACGAACAAGAACACAAAGGCAGCGAAAAGATGAAGACAATCGGCACAAAACCCGTCAAAAGAAACGGAATACAGAAGCACATTCATCCCACTACGACGAAAAAGAGATGTACCCGTACATAGAGTATAAGTGGCAAGGGCAAACTCTAAAATCTAGCGTCTGCCATTAATACGGTCGGAATATTGGTAGATTTTGGCGTGAGCAATGTCCGTATATTTAACTTTTGGGTCGTATACTTCACATCACCGAGCTTGGGATGCGGATGCGAGCAGGGGATGAGTCAATGCGGGCGAAGGAGATGCGAGCGCGAGGGTTGGTGAGAGGACCGTCACGACTGCCGCGGGTGAGACTTGGGCTAATAGGAAGGGCAGGGATTGTGTGGTGCTGCCAGGAATAGAATCGAGGGGTTACGGAAGGCGGTGGTGAAGGAGTGACCAAGGTTTGGGCCTGCTGGCCGTAAGTGGCATAAGGGGGTGGGGTAGAAGGAGGGACAGAAGAGTCGGGAGATGGAGAACGAGCCGCTGGATCAATCTGGCCACGGGAAATAGTGATTGGGGTTATATTGACCGTTCGACGGATGGTGGGTGAGCGAGGAGAGCCATTGGACTGGCTTGATTCCACTTCGATGCCAGGCGTAAGTTCCCGAAATGAAGCCGGAGGAATAAAGGCAGGAATTCCCGACCGATCCGAGGGCGGAGATCGTGAGTTAAACATGGGTGGAATATTAGAAGAGGTATAGATTGTACTTGAGTCCGCAGACGTAGGTCGCCACTCCGTTTCGGTAGGACTGACAACGTCCATGTCTTCTTCCCAAAGAGCGGGGTTGCTGTAGGCGCCAGCAATGAGAATGGCCGGATCGTCGGATCCCACTGCCATAGGACTGCCCTGGTCGCTGACACTACTCTCAGTGCTGTCCGAGGTCTCTGAATTCCCCTCCGCCGCTGCCAGTGCGGCCATTTCTGCCTGCTCACGGGCTAATTGTGCGGGGTCAACGAAGGCCTCGTACTCGGCGCCCTGGAAGAATTCCTCTGAATCGGGGTCGAAGCGGTTCCAGGCGCTCCATTTCTCGCAGATATCGACCTTGGGCTCTGGTTCGAGCCTGACTGCGGGTGCAGCGGTGTAGGCCTGAGAGAAGACAGTGCGACCCATGATGAGAAGTTTTTATTGTAAAAGAAGCAAAACGATTAAGGATTGCAAGAAATGAAGTGCTTTCGAGCTAGAGCGCCGTCAAAGCTTTTGGGGTATTGTAGAGAAAGAAAAGGGTATTTTGTACAGAGGGGTAACTGTGAAGATGAGGGTGGGAAGGAAGAACGCGTCGCGCTGGAGAAAACCAAAATAAGCGGCGTTAACAGATTGCCTTTTTTGGCGATGTGGGCTGAATCAGCCTCCGCTTCCCATCACTCCGTGCCACAGCATTCAACAATCATTCAACAATCATCCAAAACAAGTCATAGCCCTATGTTCTTAACAACTTTATAAAAGTAACTGGGCTGTTTGTTATTTCACTGCTTAGCAGTAGTATTTCCACTTGCTCAACAACTTGAAGCAGCCCCACGGCCCATCCAGTGGGGTCCTTGTAATATTTTCTCGAACTCATTGCCAAGCCCTTTCATTTTGAGAATGGCTCCCCCACAGCCATCAGCTTCTCTTCTCAGGAACCGGAGATTCACCGACATAGTTTTCAATGTCGCTGCGGATGCGGGATGATCCCAAAAATACGTGCTGGTGGGCTCTCGAATTACTGGGGTCCGATTCTTTAATCACCATCTGTCTAGGAGTTAAATGATCTTCGAGTGGATGTTAAAGACATCATACCAAAGCTTACGGTTGTTGCTGATACACTTTCATGACAGAATGAAGATCAACGTCACCATCACGGCGGTACCACCCTCTATCTCACTATTTTGCGGAAGCACGGTGGCGTTAGAAGACCAAGAGACTATGTCAGGGTGTACCTATGTCAGTTATTTATATCGCGCAACCTTCTGAGATATGTGTTATAATTAGGTAGCAACGAACAACTGCGAGGGCAGGCATAGTAATTAGATCTGCTCTCTCGTCAGTTAGCATATCGAAGGTGGTGTCAAAAATCAACCCAAATCTTTACAATTCTGTTTCAATGGCGCTTGCAAAAGCTGTCCGGCAAAGCTCAGAAACGATCCCGGGTTAGTGAAAATAAGCGCCGCCGGCCCTCCTTTACAAGTTACCTAGGGGCAGCCGCCTTCTCCGCCATTGGCGAGTGACAATATGATCCCTTGTTTTATGGCTTTTATGGATTTCTTCAGAATATGAAAATGCCAACACGGTCCAGGGTTGTCCGAGTATCTGGTGCACCTACTCAACTACTCACGAAATCAGAAGGAAGGCGGTAAGCAAGCAACTCGGTATTTCAGTATGCCCAGGCTTGTTCGTCGGTGAATTTCACCACAGATTTTTAGTACGTAGACCAAGCCTCATTGGCAGGAAGGACGCATCAGGAAACACGAAAAGGATACGTGGCTCTCACCAGAGGTTACGGCGGCTACAGACACCATGTGGTCGTAATTAAAGGAAGACAAATGGAGGGCCTAATTTCTTTCTCGCCATTCCTCTACGTATAGAGTTTAAAAACTATTGATTAGAAAGTCGAAGAGATAAGATCACGAATGTTAGCACAGCCAGAGCAGCACATATGTGCCCAACAGTAGCATCCAGTCGGAATTTTTGCAGCCGTCTTCTAGATAAGTATTTAAGTCGCGAAAGGTGCTTTTCTGGGGCCATTATCGAAGAATAAGTCCTCCGTGTTGACATGTCGGCCGTACTGGTATCGTACGCCAGGGTGTATTGTTGCCCAGTGGTATGATTCCCGCATCCCGCAGGTGCCGGCTTACTCGTCCACAAGGTGGTGCAAAAGAAAACTAGAATCCAAATTTAAAGCCGTAAAATTATCGCAAACTTCGGTCTGAGCTTAAAGAGACGCACAGGTATAGCTAACATATACCAGAACTTCGAAGTAACGTAAGCAACAGCTGCCTGCAGAGCCTCGCTTGAAGCCAAGTCACTGCGGGTCTTTATATATGGGAAATTAAAGGTAATTGTTAGTCGTGTTAGACCTGTTGGTACTGAGGAACCAAGGGGGTAAAAAATAGCTGTCATGAACACAGAAGACATTACTTGACCATACATTTTTTTCATATATCACACCGACTCGAACGCATTTATTTGATGAACCTAAACCGTGAAGGTTGGAATGAGAGAGGGAGAAAAAAACTTTGAAGGAGCACATACATAAACCTGTAAATTATTATTCGTTACTTCGCGGCTGGGATTTGCCAGAGAACATACGACAGAACCGTGTAGAACTGAGACCTTGGTGGGTATGGCAGCAGAAGATAAATTTAGATTTCACCGGGGGAAAAAAATACACTGAAGGGGAGTCGAACCCCTGCCGCTTGCTTGGAAGGCAAGCATGATAACCGCTTCACCATCAGTGTTCCGAGAAGTATACGACTTCTACTTCTGACAAGAAGTGGGTGATTAAGGATGGATCCTCACACCCGGCGCTTGTTACTGTAACTGCATTGCAAGCCGGGGACGACGATTTAGCGAAGTTCCCAAACAATTGGCACCTGGTGGAAGGCCAATGGGATCGCAAGCTTTACAAGTCGGCGAATGTCATGTTTTTACCAGAAAAGCGACTGATTTGTGAGAGGAGAGTTCCTCGAACCTACGAAGGGCTTAACTGATGGGCACGTATCGCTATGAGGCCAACATCGGTAGATGGTCGCCATTGGCCCGAGATACTCATCCATAAAAACACTTGCCGTCGCAACCTAATAATTTAAATGACTTCAGCGAGCCATCCCATCCCGCGTGTCCCATCACAGCCTTCCACCTCCAAGAGCTCCTTTTGCACCACGATCTCCCGATCCCCAAGATGATTCTAAACCAGGTGATGCATTATACACGCTTCGTAGCTCTTCTCGAACATCCGTGTCAGAGTGGGATATAATGTCATGGGCATCGCGCCACTTTAGTGAGGTTGCTGCATTATGGGACAGTCACCTCGCCCCTCGGTCCTTGCTTGTAATTTCGTCGTCATAGATTGCATTCGAAGAGAGTGGGATGCGCAGATATGTCTTGTGTGTGCACATCACCCCTACACTACCTAATACTGCAGCAGCAGATGCTGTCAAGTCCGAGGCCATGGAGCCCAACAACGATGTAAAAGTCATTGAATGGCAAATACACATTTGGAGTCACTGCGTGGCTTGCGGACACAGCCAGAGCGCAGCAAGTCGCGACCGTCGCGTCGTCTGCGCCTGAGATATACGGCGGTTTGGTCGGGGGAGACATGAATCCAATTGGACCTCTGGATAACCACCCAGGAAGTAGGTCGACGCCTAGGTACAAACAGTCAAGATCGGGACGGGATCAAGATGGTTCACTGTTGTCTAAGACCATAAGAAATCAAGGAATAAGAAACCGACGAAAATACGTGGGGATATCAACCTCGTCGGATGGATAAAATTCTGTTCACCTGACGCTTGTCTGCCAAGTAATTTGAGAGGGCGGGGGTGGGTTTGAATGTCGATTCGGACATAGAAAAAAAAGGGTTTGGGCAAGCGACCATTGAGGTTTGCTTGGCGGTCCTCGAATCCTCTGACACATATGCAGAGAGTTTGATTGTAGGGGACAGCCGTCATACGGGTTCATCGAAGAGGTATTCCACAAGCTCTTGCACAACCTTGACATTGACACTGTTACCGATTAG
Organism: Galerina marginata; assembly: GCA_023014335.1. NCBI lineage: Eukaryota > Fungi > Basidiomycota > Agaricomycetes > Agaricales > Galerinaceae > Galerina > Galerina marginata. Next base: position 980,209 of record JAECYW010000013.1, on the reverse strand, counting down.
TTTGTATTTCGTTTTTCTAGACACTGTATTTGGCCAGATAAATGTCGATTTCTGAGATTCGGTAATGGGTGGATCAAAAGCAAAAATTCGAAGGAGTTCCGAAGGTGAAAAGTATCGGAGCTTCAAGGCATGTAGGGCCTTCACTGCATCGGGATTTCCCTTAGACTGATCCTCGAGGAATTCATTAAATGTTGATGTCGTCTAGTCCGGAAGGTTAGTGACGGCGGTGCATATCGGAAAATGCACATACATCTAGGCTTTCATTCTCCTGTAAGATGGAGCCTGCTCTTTCTACAAGCTGTGTATATCCTGTATTCCGGATGTCAGAGTGTTTCTAAGCTGTCCAATGTATGAAACGAACCTCTCGTAAAACAGCACGTTCTCCGTGACGAGGGGACGACGATATCAAACAAACGACCCCATTTTTCCAGAATTTTATCAGGAGTTGCAAAACTTTGCGAACTGGTAACGGCCTGATCGTCTAGGTACATTCGGACCTCGTCAACTAAAAAAGAATTGGATGGCAATCTTTCGTCATTGTCTTCGAATCTTGGGTCAGACCAGGTAGCCCCCTTGCCAGGGATCTTACGCCAAACTTCATCGTGGTTCTCGGACGTCACGCCTCTGAATCCGAGAGGCTGCCTTTTTGCGAGGAGGTAGTACCTCAGCCGGGAGTTTGGAATACCGAATTGGAGTGGCGTGAGCAGTAATTCAAGAGTTGTATAACCAATGGAGTGCAAGGTCGATATTAAAATTTGACGGGTACTTGATTCCTGAAAGTGAAGGAAAAGGTCCATTTAACAATCAAACTCGATTGAAAGGAGATGCACCTCGAAACCAGCTACATTTTCGACGAGCACACGACATGGATGTTCACCCAATGTAGCCAGCTCTGGTATAACATTCTTCACAAGATGGAGAAACGACTGTGCGCGAGGATCCTCTGCACCTTTAGCATTGGGGTTGAGGACAGTATAAGGTTGACAAGCTGGGGAAAGTAACCAAAGGTCTGCCTTCAGAGCCAACAGCGTGGAGGCCGTTAGGGTAGAGATATCCACCTGTGGAGAAGGAGTGTGTCAGTTTATGCAAGCCATGTGTACGTAAAGTAATTTCTGCGTTACCTTCTTGACGACGTCACCATGGTTTGCGCGATAAACCTGGCAAGCAGTCTGATCCCAGTCGAAGGCTTGAACTACTTCTGCGTCGACACTGCTCCGAGACAAAGCCAGATGCAGACCGCCTGGAAATGCAGGTAGGTAAGCATTTTGTAATACAGCGACCTACGCACCTATACCACTGTAGAACTCTAGGGCTCTGGTAGGCATATGGTTTGAAGGAGGAGCTGCAAGCTCCAAGAGTCCTAATCAGGTGAAGCCGGCTATCAAACAAATGAGCGACTCAGACGCGTCTTCCACGTGCTTTAACACCGTCTCGTCAAGAGCGACTTGATATCTTTCTTGGTTCTAGTGGTTTCCCATCTCGACTTTGTGTTTGGCTCGCGATAGAGGTGCTCTATGGCTTCTCCTTCAAAATCAAAGCTGGATCCCATTGCTTTGTCCGCGGAGCATCACCCCTCAGGCCCCCAGTCTGCAACTCCAATCGCATCACTAACTACGCCAGATATCCCAGCATCCCCCAACCCATGGGACGATGCGCCTGCAGCTTCAACCAAAGATCCAACCCCGGAGGCGGAACCACTGAAATCTCCGGCCCAGCTTGATCCATCAACAAATGAACAAGCAGTCTTTGCTAACCTCAAGGAAGATGCACCAACAACACCACGAGCGGAGGACCACGTTTCAAAGGAGGTGCTGAGCCAGTTTGATCCCCTAGTCAGTCTAGAAGAAAAGGCCGCTCGTACTGCCTGGGAGACTTCAGAGGGCCATCCGCCGCCTCCTAGGACACCTTCACCCCCAGCGCCTCCTTTGAAAGACCTGTATATATCGTCCCCAACAACTCCAGAACCTTCATCCTTAGAAGCTGCGACAGCGACGGCTATTACTTCGCCTTCCGCCTTCCCGTCATTTGCTGCGTTTGCCAGGTCATTCTCGATACCTCTGCGCCCGCGGCCGCAGTCGCTTGACGGTTCAGCCAAAGCGGTGCCCTCTCCAACGACAATATCGTCTTTTGCATCACAGCAAGAAGCCACCAAACCAGACAGCGTAAGAGATGGGAAAGCTGTTGCTTCGGGCTCCTCTACTCCAAACCGCACTGGAAGCGGCTCCGCTTCACCTGTACCCAAACTCAGTGATGGTGGATTCGACTTTCAGAAATTCCTTGACCAGATGAAGACCAAGAGTGCTGACCCTGTTTCCAAATATTTAAGATCGTATGTTTCGATGTTTTTCTATATCTTTGATACTTACAAACATTATCAGATTTTTGAGTAATTTCGCGAAGAGGACGTTCACGGTGAACGATCAAGTGAAGATAATCAACGATTTCCTTGTTGTGAGAATTATTATTGTCATGCTTCCCTATTTTATTTGACATTGTCTGCAGTTTATCGCTTCTCAAATGAGGGACTGTGATGTTTGGAAGAATTCATCTGACGCGGATTTTGAAAACGCCATGGAAGGCATGGAGAAGCTCGTCATGAACCGACTCTATGATTTGTCAGTTTGGTGTACTGTATGATCAGTATTCAGGCTCATCTTGTTAAAGTACCTTCACGCCGCAACTAGTCCACACAATTCCCCCTCGGCCAATAACGACGGACGATTTAGAACGGGATCGAGTGTTATCGCAACGAATAGCGCTATTTGGTTGGTTAGAGGAGAAACACCTTGACATTCCCGAGGGTGAGGGGAGCAAAGGGTTCTTGATGTTTGCCCAGCAAGGTTCGCAAATCCATCATTCAATTATTTTGTCTAATCGATCTACATTCGTAGAACTCCTGAAAATAAACCACTATAAAGCGCCTCGTGACAAGCTAATTTGCATATTGAATTGCTGCAAGGTCATATTCGGTCTGCTGTTTAGCGTGCTTGTCCTTTGGCTTCTACTGACATGTCTGTGTTTGTCGTCGTACAGGCTTAATTCGCCATCTACACAAGGAGGAGGGTGCAGATTCGTTTGTACCGATTCTCATCTTTGTCGTCTTGAAAGCGAATCCAGAGCATCTCCTTTCTAATGTCGAGTCAGCATATCATCTTGCAGGACTCCCTAACGAAATCTAACATAAAATTTTGTTCGTCGTACAGGTTTATAAATCGTTTTCGAAATCCCGCTAAATTGCAGAGTGAAGCAGGTTACTATCTTTCGAGTCTGGTAAGTTGATGCAAGTAGTTAAAAATTGTTGTTCTGATGTTTTCAGATGGGTGCTGTTTCCTTTGTAGAAACGATGGATCATACATCTCTCTCGAGTATTACTCAAGAAGAATTTGAGCGGTACGCCATCTTTGTTTCTTTGCAATATGATTATAACTTACAGCCTAAAAGGAACGTTGAAAGAGCCATTCAAGCTTTGCCTCCATCTGAACCTCAATCTCCCGATATGCCGTTTGCTAGGACGAAGATGCGAGATGTGAATGAGCATGCTGGTGAAGAATCGGCGCAGCCCCTCGCGATTTCTGCACCAACGCAAACACTTTCTGAGGATGCGAAGCGGCTTTTACAGAAAACAGGTGATACAATATCAAAGCCGCTAAATGCGATTGGGCGAATCTTCACCGAAGCTTTGGATGGAGCTGAGAACAAGCTCTCATATCTGCCAGGACCGTTCGCGCCATTTGAACTTGGTCGTGAGAACAGAGCAGAACAGGCGTCTGGTTCAGGGCCTCCTCCAATTTCTGTACCAAATTGGTCAGCTCCGGAATCATGGCAAACTGGGGAAAAGGGTCCACGATCTGCGCAACCTCCTCAAACGCCGTACAACTATGGGCAAGATGTACCATACAGCGCACCGATACAAACACCGTACAAGCCCAGAGTGAGAAGAGGAGCATCACCTTCTTTCCACTCATTTTCACCTGGTAACTCACCTGGATATGGGCCGGAAGAAACACCGTCGCGACCAGGGCCATACACGAACCAGCAACTGGCTCTGGGTCCGTCCCAGCCAATTCAATCGCTCTTGCCACCCAGGGTACAATCATTAGCAGGGGATGAAGGAGCGCATATATCGCGCACGCCCACCCCAGCGTTAGACTTTGCGGGTGTGCAAGCACAGATCGACATTGCGCATAACCATGCTGCTGCTGCGTCCCGAGAGACGCTTCTACAGATCTTCCCAGCTGTTGATGTGGAGGTTGTGGAATGGGTGCTCGAGGCAAATGATGGAGACCTTGGGAAGAGTATAGAACAGTTGTTAGATATTAGCGGAGCTTCATGATACATTTTTCTCGTCTGTAGCATGCAATCTTTCATTCAATTCATTGGTTTATTAAACGGTTGAGTGGTTAATTCATTTCTTGGTTCATGCACATCAGTGGCTTAGCAAGTTGAGGGTGATTACGTAACTTACTGACTCCCTCAAGTTGAAGCTTCCCCAACTTTAGTCTTGACCATGAACCAAAAGGTCTCTTTTTTCGTCGTGAACCTTCCAAACATCTTCCAATCTTTATACGGCGATGTGCTATTATTTGTTATTCAACTTGGATGCTCGGACTCCCATGTTCATCCCCGTCATTATTTCTGGAGTCTGTGGATAAGAAATTCTACGTCTTCGATTATTATAGTCCTGCATCCATAAGTTCGTTGGTGCGAATGAACTTATCGTGGATACAAATACCCACGTTCAACCCATGTTCTTATACCCAAGACTGTCCCAGAAGCCGCAAGGAAGAACTGTTCAGCTGTTCAGACTTCTCTGGGAGACTTCTTATACTCGAGCAGACCTCAGTGTTCATGAAAGCCGCCCAATTATCCGTGAGTGCAGCTATCGTTTTTCACTTGATTCTTTTATGACAACCCTATTAGAGTTGGAAATTACTATAATTAACCCAGTTCTAATTGGACACCAGGACACACCGTGGTCATCTTTGACACCATAGTGTTTTAGTGGGAAGACTCCAAGGTTTTTGAAGATATTCGTGTCCAAATGGCGGTTCTTGGCATTCTATAACGCAACAGTTGTTCGTGATATTCGGTACCTTCCTACCATCCATTACCAAAGAACTCGTTATCTGACATTCTAAACGTTTTAGCTATATAGGCAATAGAGTGTGTGTTTGCGTTTCGATCCCACTGGAATTTTGAAAAGATTACTCATTCCCAGGTCCTGTCGATCCCCTCCACTGTCGTTTCAGAAGCCAATAACCTGAGAAAGGACCCATCGCGGGAAGGATTCTGTGTAAAGGCTACCGGAATTTTATCCATAAGTCTTTTTCGCTAAGCATATGCCTTTGGTTATCCGCTCGACTTCTATCCTTCCTTATTTTAATGTGCCGGACGTGGAGGACGCTGCGTTGCATAATTGAGAACGGTATCAGAACAGTTATTCGTTGAACAGGTCCGCTTTCCTAATCGTTGCGACGTAAATACAAAGTTGATCCCTCCTCCTCTTCCATTCAGACCGGTTTGGTCTTATCACCCGGACTTCTTGCTCCTGTATCTGTCACCGCTTTTCTCCCGCTAGTTCTCCGCGCTCGTTGTGTGAACCTTCAGAATCCCACCCACACCATGCGTTGATATTCCCTTTTCCTTGGCTGCCACCTTTTCCTTTCAATACCCTTTCTTGCGGCATCAATCATGGGATTCCTATCGTAAAGCGAGCGCGAGCTTCAAACGTTCATGCTTCTGTCTCTGTCCCAACTTGTCTAATCAAGCAACAATCTCACGGAATCCACCACGAAATATCTCTTCAACCACTAACAGCTAGCCCGGCCCGCCACATGCCAGCATTGCTATTTAGATAGCGCGAATCTCTAACGAAAAACACACGCGCGAGATTTACTGCAAGGAACATCCCACACGCGGAGAAATAGATCGTTCTATAGTGGGCCGCTACCTCAGAATGGTGGTTTTCCAAACCAGGTTCGATTCAACCTCGGCAAACACCTTCATTGATGACGACTATTTTAATGAAAGCAAAATGTAATTCACAGGCCCTCGTCTACTTAGGGGGTGCCGTGTCACCTAGTCCATGACTTTCAATTTCCACTGTCAACAAGTTCGGAAGCAAGTGCCAGTCCCTCAGTAGCCTTCGCATTGCGGCGGCAGGTGTCCGCCAACCATGACACTAAAGCTCAGCTCTGGCGTAACCCTTTCTCTGGATGGTAAACATTCCATCGAATTTTCGAGTTCTCTTGCTTATCCAAGGGTTTGTCTAGTGGTCCTGACAGTTCTCCACGGCGTCGCCATTTCTCTGACAATATTCAGAATATGGTACCGAACCGTGACGAAACGCTTGTGGTGGGATGACTTCATGGCGTTCTTGGCCATGGTCGGGGATACCGTCTACCTTTCTGTGTTGTGGTTTCCCTATGCGGGATCTAGTAAGCTTTCTTCATCGTACTTCAGTGGCTCGTGAATAACGTCGTCGACTAATAGAGAGCATCCTCCAAACGCATAAGGTGTTGGTTATTCGATACTGGCTGGGATTAATGCTATTTCTACTAGTGATATGGTACAGTCTGCCTTGGCCACAGGTGATTTCAGTGCTAATTCCATTGTGCACAGGATGACTCGGATTAGCCTCGCGCTTGCCATTGCCAGAATATTTCCAGTTGGAGAGCCAACGCGGCGTTTCGCAATTGGCTTAGCCTTGCTCTCATCAACGCTTTGTCTAGTCACCGTGATCGAATCAGCTGTTATTTGCTCGAAAGAACCCGCTTTGAACACAGGTCCTTCAGCGACTTGCCAATGGCCAACCAGTTTGCGGGTCTTGGTGATCGCTGGTCAGTGCATCGTTTCTATTATGAGCCATAAGCTGACAGTTGATCCCAGCAAATATATTTTCCGATGCGTTACTGGTGGCTACTCCCTTGTACAAATTATGGCGCATCAGGCTGCCCAGAAACCAGCGCCGTCTCATTCTAACCGGCTTTACAGCAAGCGCACTGACAACATCCGCTACTGTGGGATGTGCAGTCTTTCAATTTTCGCCAGAAAAATGGGAACCCGCCAAAACTATTCTACGAGAAAAGCTCAGTTACTTCGAGGTCAGTCCTTCTTACATGTTTTTATCGCACGGTGCTCATTCATCCTTAGGCCGGAATATCATTTGTCGTGTGCAATCTGCTTGTCGTAATCACGTATTGCTACAGGGTTTTCGGACGCGGACAAGACCTCGAATTATCTGAAATCGTCACGGAAACCTGCGAAACCTGCGAAACCTGCGCTCAAAGGGTTTCGCTCTCTTTCACTCAGTATACGTTCACCGAAATCTCAGATGACACATTTATGGACCCAGGATGTTTAAATAACTCGCCAACCAATACGCGATCGACATCAGAGCACCCATCCTCGCATACGCACTCTCGTTGAGGCACAGCGTACCTACTGAATCCTACCTCATGGTCCCCAACCCACCACTCTTCAGACGTGTCTTTCCACTACATGACAGGGACCACTTACATTCAAAGACTTCCACCCACAGTTCATGTGCAGCCAAATCTCAATTTCAGACACAGGGAAACCTCACGGTCATGACATTGCCCAACGCTCATTTTCGATCGACCCCCTAATTTCTCGAAATCATGGCGTCGTAATGGTTCTTGAAAATTCCTTGAGCTGGTGCCGTACAACGTACCTCAATCACATTAGGAGGTCTACTTATTTCCACGTTGCTATTTTCGACCGACGTCGACTAATCTGTGGGCAAACTAGCCCAGTAGACGATTTTTACAAGAACATTTGCACGATTACCTTCGACCATACTGCTTCATAAGTACCATCGTTTATTACTTACGCCGCCGAAGAACAATCGACAACTAAGCTCGAATTCGATTCACAAAAGCCCTCATACAGCCCTCAACTCTCAACTCTCGTGTCGTTTCCTGATGGGCAGTTCCACAGTTTGCTGCGCTTATGTCTTCACAACTCTCTATGATGGAGCCCTCAGGAGGTGTTTACAGTGGTGTTTACAGTGGTAAACAATCCAGACAACCGGTAAACTCACAATGCATGAGAATAGATTCTTCCTATATCGAATGCTCCGTATCTATTGTGATGATTTGGGACCTCTTCGGTCTCATAACTCTATAAAAAAACAAGAGTTATCCCAGGACCTGCCCTGCGCTGCCTAGCAAAATATTATCTATCAGGCGGGTTTTGTCCACATTCAGCGCGCCACTCAGGATGACGAAGTCCACGTCATCTTTGCGCAGCTGGGGGCCGAGCTCCTCGAAAGTGTTTGCGTCGTTCATTTCTAGGTAATCAAGCTTCATGTTGACGTCCAAGCCTTCGGATTGGGCTTGGGTTTTTCGAAAGTCTACCACGGATGTAGCCGCTGCGATGCAAACACTTTTTGAGAACCCCAAATTCCAGGCAGTCTCCGCTGCTTGGAGAGCCTGGCGCAGGGTGGGCGCAACTTTGCGTCCGTCGGCGCTGAGGTAGGCATTCCTTGACGAGAGCGCCAATCCATCGGATGAATCTCGAGTGGTCGGAATAATGTGTAGATTAGATGGCTCCGGGTGAGAAAGCAACAAATCCCGGCACATCCGTTTGAGCAGCAATGCCTGCTGAATATCTTTTTGTCCAAAATATGCATTTGTGGGCTATTAGGAGGGATGTGAGTGAACGTGCTATTTCCTGGAATGAAGATGAAACAACTTGAATGGCGTTGAATAATTTGGTTACGACGGTGGCGACGCCCCGGAAGAAAGTTGGCCTGCTTACGCCCTCCATCTGGTGTCCATATCCTTTTACTTCGACAAAGGTGCCTTTTTGTTCCGCCACATTTTGAACGATGCCGGAGGGATACATCTCCGACACCGTCGGTAAGAACACCGCAGATGGCGTACGCAGGCCGGAGGACAGGGATGAACTGGGTGCTATTTCCTCCGCTTCGAGAAGTTCAAGATCCCTTGGGAGGGTGCGAGGATAAGTCGCAAGGTCTTCATGCGGTGCGAACTGGGCAGGGTTCACAAAGATGGATATAACAGTGAGATCGTTCTCTGCTAGAGATCTTCTCACTGTAGTTAAGATCGACACTAAGCACGCTTTAAAGCCATAGCCAAACTCCATTATGACGAACCGAGAGAGAGATGTCCCTCATGTAGTGCGCCCATCGTCGGTACGTATCCAACTGATTTTCCTGCATCGAACGCGCCCTTCCTCCATTCTCGGTAAGCCGCTACAGTAGTGAAAATGGGAATTCGAGATGGAGGTAATCCCAGCAGGTTGGATGCCATGATGCTTCTGGTGGAGGAAAAACTACGCGTCCTCAGTGGTCTAGTGACCTGGCTTGTGAGCTGCCTGTGAGACGAAATTCTCGTTGTAATCGCCCTCGATAGATGATGAGATAGAGATCGAGAGACTGGGAAGAACAACATTAGGAGATGCCTTTTAACCTATATCGACTCGGATATCATGATGAATTAACTTTGGGGAGTGTGGCGTTGCAAACACTCCGGTGCTTCCGCTTTTTCGATCTCTTAGCCGGTGATCGGGGATATCAGATAAGATCTCACAAACGCTGAGGACCAGTTCTACTTGTCGTTTCCAGTCAAGTACACATAATCACTACGTATACTTCTGTCTATGATTTCGGGGTAGTTTCACAGCAATTACTTTGTTTTTGCCTTCTGGGTGTTCTGTTGCAACATCCATTCCTTTCTCCACCGGCGCCATTCGTCTTCTCGCCCACCGTCAGCCCAAACAGCCCAACCATCTCGGATTTGAAACCATACGACGATAGGATTGTTAAGGACCATTGCCTTGGCTTGTCCTAATGACGAGGTCGGGTATCGAGTTGGGATGGCTTCGGTCAGGATGTACAAAGGAATTCCCAGGCCAGCACCAATGGCCAACCCCCAAAATATTTGGTGTCCATTATGATATCCAAGATAATACCTATTTATTACAAAAGTAGGTTTGAGTTTATCGATGTAATGCCGGCTTGCGTACCTTGAATAGGCTACCAGTCCCGTCCATCCCAGAAGAGCAGCGTACACCAACATACGCCACAGAAAATCAACAGCAACGTATCCTGTAGAGGAAAATCTATGTCTGAAATACAAATGGCACATCAAGAAAGTGGCAAAATAAGCCATGTACTGGCTGTGAGACGAAGGAAACCCATATCCGTTTCCAATGCTTTCTGTGGCCACATAAGTCAGTTCTTCGTCATGTAAAAATGCTGAAAGACGCACGAAGGGGCCTATCCTGTTTGATAATACGCTTTATGATCCAGTTGAGAAGCTCTCCGAAGAGCTGGCCTGCCCACATAACAATTATAATAAATTCGCGTGTCTGGACTGCTAACGCTGCATACGATGCCTAAATTGCATTCAATTACTCGAAATACATTGCTAGACCTTTTTCTTACCATTAATAGGATTGGACTCAACGTCACCAGTGCCAGTGCGAGTGAGAAATATGACGAATCATCGTCTAAAATGGGATGAGGATATACGCTAATAGCCTGTAATTTCGGACTAGGAGCTTACAAAGTACATGGGTAAGGTCAAGAGACGCCTTGGGGCCATCATGCATTCTATCTGGCTATGTTTGTGTCGCAGAGAACTTGTTTTCGTGGTGATTGCTATGAATCGTTTTCTCGCCCCCGTCGGTGCTGTGTTGTTGGTTGGCATTCCGTTTCCCACGTTCATGACATATTCGTATGTGGCGGTGTGCGCGCTTGTGGGTGTTGTCGTCGTCTAGAGCCGCTTGAATTCTGCTTCCGTTTAGCTTTAACTCGTGGCTATGATTCACCAGGATTCACCCCGGTGAGTCATTTTCTCGGACCCTCGTACCGCCTGACTCGAAAATGACCTTTCGAGATTTCAAATTACCCGACGCCTCGTTGAGGGTCGGTGTTTGAAACAGGGTTGGGTTATATAGGTCGAAATTCTGGAGGTATCGTTTTTTTTCAACCCCCCACGTCTTGGACTTGCTCCAGACAATGGCCACTCCACTTCTCCTTGCTCAGCAGGTTTTCTCTGCCCTTTCTATTGGCTTGAATCAGCCTGATGGGTCTGGATGCGCTAACACTTCTGCAAATGTCACCACTCCTAAAACCCAGTCGACGCTGCCAAACGATATCACTTCAGTAATCGGCTTTTTCCTTTCTTCTTCGGCCCTGTGGGACTGGCTTAAACTAATCGTCTATGGGAGCGTTCTGGAGACTTTCCGGCGCTTGGGTATATATCTTTACTATAAGCTTTATAATTCCTTCTTCATCACTGCCCACTTTGTGGAGGATGATTCTAGTTTTGGTATGTTCAAGATATCATTCTTCCATTCAAAAGCAAATACTAAAGGATTCATTTTCGTCATTAGACTGGGTGATGGTTTGGCTATCCCAGAAACCCTCTTGGAGTGAGCCACTCGTCTGTATCGATAAAAGATTGACCATCTGATATTAATTTCTCATGCAGAACGAGCCCGAGATGTTCAAATTAGCACTCGTTCCTTTGGCCTTGAATCCACTGCAGTTTTGATCGAGGGGGAAGAGGAAGACACCAGCTCCCTTGCCACTGGAAAACGGCAGCTTGCATTCCTCCCTTCTCAGAACTCTGTTCACTCTTTTTGGTACAAAGGACGCTGGGTCCGAGCCACCCGAAGTGTCAGGCAAGCGACGGGTTATTACAATGCCCGCGAGGAAATCCTTGAGCTTTGGTGAGTAACCTTATATCTCGGTCGAATATTTTAAGTGATTGATTTTTGTTACCCTTTACACTAGCATCTTTTCCATGGACCATCGCATTCTGAATGAACTCCTCATTGAGGCCAAGAAGGCCTACCTGGCTGCGCAGGAAAACACGATTTCCATCTATACGTCCGACTCTCACAACAATTGGCATCATGTTGCTTCTCGTCCCAAACGCCCATTAACTTCCATTGTCTTGGACCCTGGAATCAAGGATTTGCTCGTCGACGATGCCCGCGACTTCTTGGCTAGTAAGGCCTGGTACTCCGCCCGCGGTATTCCCTTCCGTCGTGGTTATCTCTTGGTACGTTTCTTCTCTTTTCTTTCGTGAAGTATCGTCTGACAGTTAATATTCTTGTTCAGTATGGCGCACCTGGCTCTGGCAAGACCAGTATCATCCACAGTTTGGCAGGAGAGCTTGGCCTCGACGTTTACATTATCTCCCTCTCTCGTTCTGGTCTAGATGACACCGCCCTCAGTGAACTTATTTCTGACCTTCCTGGTAAGAGTTGTTATTACATCAACCCCAAGAGGTAATTCTGATACCCGATTCTAGAAAGATGCATTGCCCTTATGGAGGATATCGACGCTGCTTTCAGCCAAACCCTGAAACGTGATCTAGAGAAGGAAGACGACCAGGCTGCCCAGAAAGAAGGAAAAGGTGATCAAGCAGGCTCAACCACCAGTAGAGTCAGTCTTAGTGGCCTCCTCAATGCACTTGATGGTGTGGGTGCCCAAGAGGGCCGTATCCTTTTCGCCACCACCAACAAGTACAGCTCTCTCGACCCAGCCCTGTGCCGCCCGGGACGCATGGACATCCACATCAACTTCAAGCTGGCTAGCAAGTACCAGGCCAGCGAACTTTACCGATGCTTCTACCTTCCCGATTCCGAAGCCATGGAACAATCGAAAACAACCGAAAAAGGCGCATCGAGCGATGATTCCGGTTATTCATCCGCGAACGAAAAGGACCCGTGCCCAACTCCCCCATCGCCTACCTCCTCTGATGGCGCTACTACTATCCCGAATCCTGAACCCGTCAGCTTCTCTGGACACACTCATCGAGATCGGGCACCCAAGCTCTCTGCCTCTCAGGTCGCATCCCTCGCCGCTAAATTTGCCCATGCAATTCCTGAGCGCGAATTCTCCATGGCTTCACTTCAAGGATATCTCATGGGTTACAAAACCCGCCCATACGATGCGATTTCAGGAGCCCCTGCATGGGTAGAGAAGGAACGCGCCGAGATCGCAAAACGGGTTAAGACTGCCCCAGTGTTTCCTGTGCCTGCCACCGAGGAAAAAACCAAAGAGTCCAAGGTCGAAACCCCAGAGACCTAACGGCCTCATGGTTACTGTCTTGTCCTCTTCCTCTGTTCTTTGGCTTCGTTGCCGCAGCTCCTGTATATATTTCTCTTGGTGCACTGCCGTTCAAGATGGGCTCACCGGACTACTTCGATGCTTTATCAAGCCGTCCATGTTTAGCTGGGGTACATTGTGCCATATTCTACCTGCTATCAGGCGCCTAAACCCAACATCTACATTCATTGACAGTGACAGGTTAATACAGTGACAACTCACGAAGGAAGAGATTTTCGAAATTGGAATACCCTCACCATCTACTTACTGAAATTCATTACAACGGCTGCACTGTTTTGAATCGTTTCAGAACTTAATAAAAGTCCTATACTCTCAATTGATACAAGTGTACCTCACATACCTTACATATCGTCAAAATAAAATACTTACTGCTCCATGGAGACCAAAGTAGGCATTCTCTGGCGCTCAGGGACCTTATGAGAATTGCGGTGAGAGCTTTCTCTCTTTGACCATAAATTATTGCCCTCCCTTGGAGGCCGCCACTATGATTCCTCCGCATTATTTGTTACTCTACAAAAGTCATACGAATTATGGTATACCTAGAGATTATTAAAATCTAACGAGCTACGCGATAACAAGCCCAACCAAAGGCAGGCGCAAGTATGAAGTCCAGTGCCCCCCTTGTTGGAAAGTCAGCAGCTGGAGTCCACAGAAGTTCCATAACAAAAGGAGCGGTGATGAGGGCAACTGCGTCTGCCCTCAGCCTCATCTTGGGTATCGCAGAATTTGCTTGTATGGTATGTACGATGGCAAGGGCCTACGAGGTGTCATGAGCGCTTAACGAAAAAGTGGACTCCAATAAGCATACCCCGAGAAGAAACATCCCCCCTCTGGCCATCATGAATCTTCCATCATATAGCACGCGTCCTTGGTATTCTTCAATCGTCTTCCTTGTCACTTCATGTTCACATTAACCAAATCGCCTCGACTCTCGAAATAGTAAACCCTCAATCATGACACACCATAGGCAGTTTCCGCCATGTAGGATATTGCGGCGAGACAACAGAACCACTTCTGGGAGGTTGAAAGTGCAGCATGGGGAACCGCCGTTGCAGTCGGTAGTAAAGGCTGCGATTCCGCCGATTCGGCGCTTTCTGGGGTGGCGGTGTCGTTCCGCCTGATGCGGCCTTTCCTCCAAGAAAAGATGTATAACGCGCGAAAACTGGCAACGATAACGACCCCCAAGTAGCCTCGGAGTAGATGTTCGGTTTCGCGAGGCGACAACATGATGGTAACGGGTAAAGAGAGAACGAGGGCACTGCCCCTGAACCAGGTCGGCGTGCAAAACCTAATATAGCTGGCTGTGCAAAGGTGCTCGCTCTATCATACGATATACAAATTCCCTATAGCTAAGCTCTGTCGTATCAATGGTCAATGTCGAGGTGAGGACGAGGGTATTACGACTGGCCAGACAAAGGACATATCATTATTGTTCGAAATAAACCCAAAAAACGGAAGAAATAAGAATGAAAGAAAGATCACTCGAAACCCAAGCGGAGGCGCTCTGCTCTCTCCCTTTCCATACGAGCTACCTTATCTTCCGCCTCTGAGAGGGTGTCGTCCCAAGCCACGAATAATTCGGACAGTGTGTCGACCTGTTTAATTTATCCATCAACCACTTCTGCACAAGGTCGACAAGACAGGCATTGGACGTACATATGTCGCATGTCGCTCGACAAGCGCAGATATTCGAATTTCGAGTGACGCAGCGAGCTTCGCGTTTTCCTCGTGTCCCTCAAGTACGGCCTTGAGGCGAGGTTCCAAGTTTTCGTAGTCTAATATTCCAAGGTAATTCACTGTAAGCTCCTCAGCCGAGATCGAAGATACCGAGAGCTTACCAGGAAGATTTCCGGCTCCAGTGACACCTTTCTTCTCCAAAGCATCAATCTCGAGCATATCCCGGTCGGCGGCGCGTATATCAGGCTCCATTTCCGCCAAAAGCGCGTTGATTTCTTCTGCACTCATATTATCATATGCTGGAGGATCAGGAAGTATACCAGACAAAGCAAAAGACGGCGTCAAAAGATGCGCATTTTGATTGTCTGTAGTTTGGCCTCGTGAGCATGAATAGATAAAATTTATTTGTGGAAGGGAAAAAGAACAGTCGAAAGCTTTGAAGAGATCGCAGCAAGGACAGCAAAACGTACAACGCACAATTATCCATGAACCTCCTCAATCCCTCATTTCCCTCCACAGCTTTATCTAGCTTCGTCTGCACCGTCTCCGCAAGGCGCGTCAAGGTCTCTCCATGCTTCAAATTGGCAGAACCGATACCCGCGTACTCCAGTTCCTTCTCTTTCCCCTTCCCTCCATCCTGCTTCATGCCCAATATCAGTGCCTCCAGCCATCGCAGTCTGAGCTCCAGCGCAAGCACAGGATCGACCTTGCCAGGGGCAGAACGGGAAGCCGGGTGGTCACCACCAAGGTTCTGTACATGCTGTTTCGCACCATCACTAGCGCCGTGGCTGCTGTCCATGTCGATATTATCAATGTCCTCAGAGGTAGAAGCCAAGGTGTGTGTTTGAGAGAAAGAAAAAACCCCTGCGATCGAGTTGCTCCCGCCGGATGTGGGTGGTGGGGAAGAAGGCGGGCTGCCGCTGCTATGTGTCGAAGAGGAGAGATGCCGATGGCGCTGGATGTCGCCTAGAAACACGCTGCCGACTCTGTTCGATCCCATCGAACAAAGTGTGTGGGGTATCCAGATTTGTGATGGCGTCTAAACACCTATCGTCTTTGGCTCAAAGGGGTGTCAGGAAGACATCACTCGTGAATCCATTTGTGAATTTCTAACTTTCTTTGTAGCTTGAAAGTCAGCACGGGTTTCTGCAGCTCCAGAAATGCTTTGCTGAGGTGGATGTCATCCAAGTCCGACTCATTGGATAGCATCTACGACATACTTCTAATTACTACAGGTAAAAACGGATCCTAAATAAATAATAGTGTACGCAATAACATATCCAAGAAAGAGTACAATGTGATATGCCAGTGACATAAATCCAACGGGAAAATCAAAGGCGGACACGTTGAGTACAAAATGTACAAAGGGACTCGGAAAGAGTAAGGAGTGGGATAATGGTGGTGCCAAGAAGGCATAGGAACGAAGGAGGCTTTCAACAACACATAGTCGTACAATTTCATTCGATCAGTCAATAAATCAAACCGCACTACTCTCCGCTCGTTGGTCCATCTCGACAGGAAGCTGGCTGTACCCATACTCCGGCTGTCGCCCACCAGCACTAAACATGCCACCAAACGCCCTCACCCGTGCACTGTCCAGCACACTCGCCGCACTGTCCAAGAACATACCCGTCCAGCCAGCGCCGCTATCCGGAACAAGCCCACTCGGCGTCGCAGCGAGGGCCACGCCTCTGCCCAGCCTAACCCTATCCTCCGGCATAAGGCTGTCCAGAGGCCTCGTCCACCACTTGAGCGTCAGCGACGAGCAGACGACACTGACAGACGAGAATGCCATAGCCGCGCCGGCGAGCATGGGGTGCATGTACAACCCGAAGGGAAGGAAGAAGCCCATGGCGAGCGGGATGCCGATGATGTTGTAGATACACGCCCAGACGAGGTTGCGCCGAATGACAGAAAATATTTTGCGTGACAGGTGGAGGGCTGCGACGACGTCCAGCAGGTCGGACCGCATGAGGACGATATCGGCTGCTTCGATGGCTACGGACGTTCCGGAGGAGAGTGCGATGCCCACTGTGGCGGCTACGAGAGCAGGAGAGTCGTTAATCCCATCTCCAACCTATTTTTTGAGGGATAGATTATCAGCATCAAAGAAAGGAACAACAAGTAAAAATTAAACAAACCATCGCAACACCTCCACCGTGCTTCTCCATCAGCTCCGTCACCATCGCCGCCTTTCCCTTGGGGCTCATGTCTGCCCATACACCTTCAGGCCGGATGCCTACTTGCTTGGCAATTGCGATCGCTGTCGCCTTTCCATCACCCGTCATCATATTAACCTCGATACCCATCCTTTCCAGCGCCTGCACCGCATACCGACTTGATGGCTTCGGTGCGTCCGCCAGAGAAACAGCCAGTAGTGGCTGGGGTTGAGCGGAGCCTTTACCTGATACTGACCCCGAGAGTAGGGACACGAAAATGATAGTCCGGCCAGTCGCTGTTTCCTGGGCCTCGTAGGATGCGAGTGAGGAGGGGATGTAAGCGTGCCCACTGTCCCCATCCAGCAAGCTTCCCATCCCGGTCTGCGTGACAAACCGTGCGCTGCCGACGAGCAAGGTGTGCATCTTGCCTTGACACCTGATCTTGGCCTTCACGCCCTGCCCGGTGGTGCTCTCGAACTCCTCCACCGTAGCCTGTGGACCAGAAGTACCCAAAAGCTCTTTGCCATAAGTTGCAATTGCTTTCGCAAGAGGATGCTCGGACCTCGCCTCAGTAGCGCTGACCATGGCCACGATTTCCTTACGTCCAGTGACACCATCGGCGCACAAACCATCAAGGCCCGTGTCTCCAGCATACAGCTCATTGTTGACCATCAGCCCAGGCGCGGGCACCCAGTGCATGCCCATCACCGTAAGCTTGCCAACTGTCACCGTGCCTGTCTTGTCCACAACGACCCGCTTGATGCTCTTGCTAGCCTCAAGCGCCCGGCCGCCTTTTATGAGGATACCGTTCTGCGCGCCGATGCCTGTGCCGACCATGATAGCTGTCGGCGTCGCCAGCCCAAGCGCACAGGGACACGCGATGACGATGACGCTGATGCACATCTGGATGCACACTGCGAGCTTGCTCGTCCCGTGCGAGTGGAACATAGCCGGCAGGTGCTCGTCGTCGACGAAGGCGCTAAGGAGAAGCCATACGAGCAGGGTCAGACCTGCCAGGCTGATGACGGTGGGCACAAATTTGCCGGCGAGCCTATCTGCGAACGCCTGAATGGGCGCCTTGGACGTCTGAGCGTCCTCGACGAGGCGCACGATCTGGGAAAGGGCTGTGTCCTTCCCGGCGCGCGTGACGACCATGTCGAATGTGCCTAGGCCGTTGACCGTGCCCCCAATGACGGAGTCTCCGACGACTTTGGTGACGGGAAGAGCCTCACCTGTGATAGCACTTTCATCCACGCTGGAGGAGCCTTTGACAACGTTGCCATCGGCAGGCACCTTGTCACCTGGGACGATCTTGGCTATGTCTCCAACCTCGACAAGTTCAGTTGCAATTCTCTTCTCCTGAGTGCAGGCCGGCGCATCGGTGTAAATGGTAGCCATGGAGGGCGCGAGGGACATCAAATCTGTAAGGGCAGCGGTGGTCTTTCCTTTCGCCTTATTTTCCAAGTAACGGCCGAGGGAAACAAACATAAATAGCATGGTGCTGGTCTCAAAAAAGAGGTGTGGGCGGAAGTCGGGCGATGAATTAAACATGGCGGCGATCATGCTAAACACTGAGTAAAAATAAGCAGCTGACGTGCCCAACACAATGAGGACGTCCATTGTCGCCGAGCCATGTTTGAGGGATTTATAAGCATTCTCGTAGAACCTACCACCAATCCAGAATTGAGCGGGTGTGGTGATAATCCAAGAGAGCACATCTCCGAAGTAAACGGAGTTGAAAAGGCGGAGTGCGATAAAACCATTGACTCCCGGAATCCTTGGACCAATCATATGGAGGAAGAATACGGGGATGGCAAAAGCCAAGCTCCAGAAAAACCGGTACCGCCATTCAAGGACTTCTTTCATTCGGGTAAGGGATTGGAGTTGGGTGGCATCCTGTTGATCGGAGAGCAT
Organism: Galerina marginata; assembly: GCA_023014335.1. Lineage (NCBI taxonomy): Eukaryota > Fungi > Basidiomycota > Agaricomycetes > Agaricales > Galerinaceae > Galerina > Galerina marginata. The sequence continues at coordinate 961,327 of JAECYW010000013.1, read as the reverse complement.
GGCGTTGAAACCCATATCTTCAATGTGTTCGACCATCTCTCGGGGTGTGACGATGGAACGGTCAAAGTCGACGGTACATGTTTCTGTGGCCAATGAGATGGAGACGCTTGTGATGCCTGGTACAGCCGATAGACCAGCTTCGACTGTATTCGTACATGATGAGCATGTCATGCCATATATTCGGAGTTGGACGACATCTTCTCGAATGGGTGGAAGGAACGAAGCATCAAAGCCAATATCAGATATTTCCTGCATAACCAATAGTTCAGAATAATAGCAAGATGAAATCTCATAGACAAACGTACGTTAACGAGCTTGTCTACGGTCCATTGAGCAGGATCGTATTCAACAACTGCCCGCTCCGCCAGTAGAGCGACCTTGATTGAATGAATGCCCTTCTGATCCCTCAGCATGCCTTCGATAGCCTAAATGTAGTTTGTGAATAAACCATCACGAGTCGCCAAGAAAGTGCCTACCTCTACACAGGACCCGCACGTCATACCCTCCACGCGTAGCTCACATTTCTCTGACACTGGGCTATCGTGGGGAAGTTCCTTCAAGTCGTCCATGAGAGGTTTGGACGGCGAGACGGGGACATAATTTGTAGAAGACTGAGAAAATGAAGCAGAAAGGGGGGACCGTGCCCATATATTGTTTAGGAAGGAGGACATCGTGTGCCAACGATGTTGAGGAAAGGTGTGGAAGAGCGAAGGTACGGGATGAGAAAGCAATGTGTCAGGCCGACAGGATTAGTCAGTTGCGATGTTTGATCCGAGGGAAAGCCAGAGACAGCCAGAGACTTGAAAAGAGAGTCTCCGAGTATTGTTTCCAAGAATGAACTGCGCCCGCGCGGAAGAACTGAGGTAGATGGAACTGTGGAACAACTCTGGCCTTTTGTCGTCGCAAATTCAGCTCAATGAGGACAGCCTTGCGGTCACAATGGTTTGGTCACACTAAAGCTTTTCCCACGTCTATATTTACCGCCATTGTCATGTTCTATTTTTAGAGTTCCTTTCGTAAGGTAGGGGCCATCAGGAACGGGCACCCCTTATGTAAGCAACGACGAGCACAATATACCTCAACCACCAACAACTTTCCCACATTTCAAAGGCCGTAGAAATGAAGCAATTGAGTATCCTTACAACTTGTTGGAAACAGTTTTCAATTTGATGAAGTTTTGAGGGAGATAATAGCCATTCTTAAAAAAACCCAATTTTTTTTTCAAGTGTTTTTTCGTGCTTTCCGGTTCATTCTGCAACTTTTCGAATTTTTGACCTCGAAGATTTTGCCGCGACATTAGGGTTAGGGTATTATGTAAGCTACTATATTAGGTAGGTGTCTGACCGTCGGGCCGAGCGGCATTGTCTCCCGACTTCCCCGCCTCTACCACACAACATTTTGAAACCAAATTATGACATATGGGCCATTACAATAGGTCTAGATGTATCTATTTCGACTTGAGGTGAGTCAAAAAATAATTTTACCTGTCTTTCACTCACATATCAGCGAAAATACTGTCCAAAATTTTTATTTTTTCCGGGAGCCAACATTTTGCCGCTTATGTAAGCGCTTACATAAGGGTGCCCGTTCCTGATGGCCCCTACCTTATCTAAAGATTAATATTGACCTCGTACTGTCCAAAATCTGCAAGCTCACTGGGTGGCCAGCTACGCACACATTATTACTCTAACTGGCGGCCCCTGGTTGAAAGTGCGCTCACCTTCTCCACGACCAGCTGCCGAAATTGTTTCCCTGTCCTCCTCTCTCATGTTCATCCGTTAAAGCACCTGGTTTTGTTTATCTGAAAAATGAACCTTGAAGTGTCAATACATCTATGTAGGAGGCGCAAGGTCAGCCCCTACCAGAGCATGAGAAAAGGAGTAAAGCCGACTCGAGGCTGGATTCAGGCGTCATTGAAGAGTCTCACAAATGATTCCTTGTTCCTGGTGAATCCCAAAGAGCCTGAATAATTGGAAATGGGAAGCTATAAGCTCCTGGATATTTGTTGGTAAAATCGAGGATGACAACATGGGCAGACGCTGTTGGAGTTTGTGACTCACGTGTCAACTCGACGCGCACCATGGCCTTGTTTGTGTATGTAGTTGTCGCATTCTCTAAATACAATGCCTGTAGTTTATTCCTTCCTTACCTTAATACTATCATCTCCATCTCCGTATTCTTCGAACTCCAACAGGTTATGGGCCCCGCTTTCTAAAAAAGCGATTTTCCTCTCGAAGAATCCAGGCGATTCTTTCATTCTTTCATCCTCTCATCTAGAGCTACCTTGCGAGCCCCTCCGCGGCAATCAACTTGGCTTTTAGGCTCTAACATCACCAAGGTCGACGCAGGACTTCTCCAGGCTCTTTCAATTTTAGCCCACCGTTTCAGACGAGCGTTTTGAGCTTCTCGTGCACGGCGATTTCTTAGATTTTAGCTCAACCTTCCGCGTTTTTCATTGTTTTGCGCTCGCTGCGTCATCTGGAATTTCGCGTCTTCCCTGCACGTTTTTCGCCCGTTGCCGCTGTCGTTTCTCCGCCGACATCAACAACAGAGTGTCCTCTGTATAATCAACTTCCTTCGTCGTCCTCGTTGTTTCTCCACCGTTGGCAACAACAGAGTGTCCTCTGTATAAACAACTCCCTCGGTCGTCGTCCTTCCGCTTGCCGAAATCAGAGAGTCCCTCTGTATAATCAATTTTCCTCTCTCCGCCACCCGAACACTCTTCGTCATTGCGCAACCAACTCCTTTGTAACTTCTCCCTCTCGTCGAGAACTTCACCTTGTGAACCCTCCGCGACAACTTTCCACTCGGCTTTTAGGCTTTAGCTAACCACTCTCGATAATTAACACTCTTTTCCATCACCAAGGTCGACACAGGATCTCTCCAGGCGTGTTTCCAGCTTCTCGCCCACGGCAATTTCTTACATTTTAGGTCATCCTTTCGCGCTCAGGCTCGCTCCGTCATCCGGAATTTCACGTCTTCTGTTCCAGTTTTGTCGCTGTTGCCGTCTCTCCACCGCCGCCGACAGGAGGGCATTCCTCTCTGTCATCATTGCGACTGTCCGTCGTATCCTGGATCTGTTTTGCACCATTGGCCCCAGATCATCATCTTCATCGTCGACTGTCCGTCGCCGTCTTGGCTGCCAATCTTGCGTACTCGACCTCAGCCTCCGTTCTCTAAATAGGATCAACTCGTGCGCATACATTCGCATTTATTGCCTGTCCCGCACTGCCTTCGCCATACGTCTACCTTGTGGATCAACTTGTGCCCGTACACTCGCTTTTATTGCACGTCCCGCACTGCCTTTGCGCATACATCTACTTTTTGGATCAACTCGTGCTGATATATTCGCATTTATTGCGTTTTTTGCACTGCCGTCGCGCATATATCCACCCTCTCTCTTTATTCCTTGTGGTCTTCTCGCCTCATCAATCATGTTCTCCTCTCAGCGGATCTCCACCGCCAATCCCATTTCTTCCTTTCTTATTATCGTGGCAAAATTTTATTCCTCTCATATTTTGAGACACATTCTTTCACATTACCTTTCCATTCCTTCATCGGATTGTCGTTGAGGGGGGGTGTTGGGTTATATCGGTGCTACCTCTTTCCTTTTTCTGCTGTTGTCTCCTTCCTTTCATTTCCCAAGTCCATTGCGCATCTCTTTGAGGGGGCGTGTTGGAGTTTGTGACTCACGTGTCAACTCGACGCGCACCATGGCCTTGTTTGTATATGTAGTTGTCGCATTCTCTAAATACAATGCCTGTAGTTTATTCCTTCCTTACCTTAATACTATCATCTCCATCTCCGTATTCTTCGAACTCCAACAGACGCCTCCCCGTTGGTTGAAAGGCCTCACGAGCTTGACACCAGGCCAGGTGATGTAAGTTATCTGACGATTGTATGCAGGTAACTGCATTGACCTGGAACATCCCTTCGACTTTTCCAGGCCCATCCTTGTATGTAACAACCTGTACCAAATCGTTATGTTCGTCGGGCAACAAAAGCGTGTCGGGTGCTGATTTCTTGGCCAGGTCGAAAGCAGACACAAGCATAGTTGAAGGTATTAAAAGGATTAAGGATCGGATCGACAAGGTTAGTTTTATGAGCCGCCCCCAATGCACGCTCCCATTACAAAGCTTGACCGTTAGCCCCGAAGGAAAAGTAGTATGCTTATTCAGTACCGCTTGTCTTTTTGGTCCTGCGGAATTCTGTCAGCTTCACCTGGCGAGCGATAATCCGGACCAGGTCAAAGCGGCAAACTTCTTACTTTTGTCTAGCAATACCACATAGATTTACACTGTACAAATTCAGAATCAGCATCTTCGAGCATGCTGTTGAGACTAGTGCGGCTCGTATCTCGTTGGTGGGTGGCGGAATCTTGAAGTGCAAGAAGATAACAAATGGGGAGTGTGCATGTCTCCCAATGAGTTGTGAAGCTGCCACTCAGAGGGTCAGGGGAGACACCTCAGGACACAATGAGGGTCTCGGTACTAGTGAGCCAAATATTCCTGTAAGATTGGTTGTGTTCGAGTTGGAGGCAGCTAGTGTTCGAGTAGATTCCGCAGTACAATACTGCAAGAAGTAAAATAATCGTCGCATAGTCCAAAACATGATGGGCAGCCAAGAAGTTAGACTCGGGAGTCGGAGGACAGCGCTAACAGCTTAACGTTGAAACTTGAACGTTTAAACAGGGGCGCCTACCGGCCCGCGATGCCGTTGATGACTTCCAGTCCCTTTCCACGCGACGAAATTTCTGTTCCCGAAATCATCAATGTCCTCACTGCCCTCTCTTCTCCGGCAATCATGGAAACATACTACTCGTCGGTCCCTTCAGCTGCAATGGTCCTCTTTGTCGACGGATGCAACTGCCTCCATCGGGAGCGTACGCAGCTCAGTTAACAATGACGAAATCGCACATTTTTCAAAACTTTCCTCGGAGTGGTGGGACGAGCGTGGCGAATTTAGTTTCTTGCACAAGATGAACCCAGTCCGCATGCAATTTATCCGCGAGAAGCTCCTTGAGGTCGCCCACGACGAGAAAGCAGAGCTAGAAATGGGAAGTGGGGATGTGTTGACTGGATTGGAGGTTCTGGATGTTGGGTGTGGTGGGGGTCTATTATCCGAGGTTTGTGCCACCTCTCAGCGATAAGTGTGCCCTTTGTAACAGCCCTTACTTCTGTTAGAGTTTGGCGCGACTGGGTGCCAATACTCTGGGCATAGACGCGTCCAAATCCAATATCGCGATTGCCTCGCTGCACGCTTCCGCCGATCCAATGCTTTCTCCTTCTCGTGGTTCATCCTCCTCTCGTTCAAACCTGTCATACTTAAATGCCCCTGCGGAGAGCCTTATCTCCGACCCCAAACGATATGACGTCGTTTGCTCGATGGAAGTCTTGGAACACGTCGACAATCCAGCTGCGTTTCTATCTACCTGTGCTGAACTGCTGAAGGTACGTGTTTATCTCCGCCAGGACAATACAATTTCATCATAATGATTTATAGCCTGGCGGACACCTTTTCCTTTCCACAATTTCCCGAACACCTCTCGCCTACGCGCTCACAATTCTCCTAGCAGAGGACGTCCTGCGACAAGTTTCCAAAGGCACACATACCTACTCCAAATTTATCAAACCTTCAGAACTCGTGCAATTTTTCCGGGACTATCGGACCCCTACAATGAAGCCAGATAGCTCCATGGATAACTCGACCACATCAACCTTGTCGAGACCGTGGATCTCAAATCAACCTACAAGCAACTACCTACCCCGGTTGGAGGCAGAGCTTCGCGGGCTGATATACAATCCACTTCAGGCGCGCTGGCATCTTGCACCGAGGGATACCTGGGGTGCATTGGAGTGCAATTACATATTTTGGGTGCGTAAGCCCGTGGAATAATGCCAACGCTGTACCAGCCAAGGATACACCTCGAGAAATAAATCAAAATATCTAAGCTAATGCTTCGACTTCTTTGTACTCCGTCTATTTTTTTTGTCCTTCCCTCCGCCTGCAGCCGGAGTGCTTATGGGCTCTTCAGCCTTCCTCTTTTGACCTGCAGCAGTGCTGGTCTTCACACTCACAACTGTCGACTTGCCAGGGTTTGCAACCTGCGCTTCCGCGAGACTCCAGTCCGTCTGCGTATTGTCTATTGCAAACCTGATAGAAGAAACGATCACCAGCAGGGCGAAATGAATTTAACAGATACGAAAGAGCAAAAATATGACAACCTACTTTTTCAAGTCCAATGAACTGAGCATTTCTCGCTGCCGCTCCTTCATGGCACGCGTCACTTCATTTCCAGCTTCGTCCAGCTCTTCAATCATGGTAGCGGTGACATTTTCGGCGCCTGTGGGTTCTTCTAGACCCGTCGAAAGAGCGAGCGAAGCAGCCGGATTAGCCTCAGGAATTTCTGCACTGATAGCAGCTTTTCGGATATCGATAAGACGCTTGCTGATCTTCCGGATCAATTTGGCGAAAAGCGCCAGACCCTGAGAGACTGGGAGCTGAAGCTCGGCCTTGTAAAAGAAAAACAGGAGAGCATTAGCTAGGCCAAACGTAGATGAAAGGGAGTAGGGACAAACCTCCACATCTTCGACAGATTTCCTCTGCAGACCAATCGCTAACAGAATGCTACTTTGTACAGCGGTTAACCTAACTGGTCCTTCTCCTGTTTGTCCATCGCCGCTGCTATTCGAAGGTCCTAATCGTTTTTGGAAATATAGGTCGGCGACGGAGGGCATCAAGTCGAGGATAACGTGGTAGTCAAGCATGTTGTTCGCATATGATTCCAGGCGCTTAAGGTCGAAAGGAGTAAACCGCATGGCCAGTTCTTGCGGCGACAGCCCTTGATGTCAATGCTCGTTAGAGAACGGTGAGGTATGATGAGCAATAGTTCAATATACCAGTATCATTCGCGTCGTCTTTAATTCCTGCATTGGCCGCTTCGAGGACACTTAGTGATGTGACACTCCCAAATTCACGAAACTTGTAAGAAAGCAGTGTGAGGAACCTCCGTCGGAAATCTTAAATAACGTCAGGAACCGTATGCAACCATATGGTGAAATCCTGACCTTTAGCGAATTCGTGCAACCAGCCCATCTCGCTCTCGACAGAGCTGTTGAGACCCCGCACCATAACACAGGTATGCTCTCCTGTCAATTCACTCGTTGTTTGGCGAAGGTACAGAGGAACGTAGCCGGCGCGTTTCCAGAACCTAATCAGTAGAAGTGAGAAATAAGTAACTATGGTCTCACATAAAAACATACCGTAACAATTGAGGCGTTAACCCGTACGAAACACCTATGTAATCGAGATTCTCAGGCTTGCGCTCAGTAAGACGCTGGAGGAGTGGGGGCATGGCGGATGGTGCTCGGACTGTTGGTGTTTCTGTCAGTAAATTTGCGTTCTAAGGTCAATAGTGTGGTAAGCAAATTGTTCACAAGGCAAGATCTGAGGCAACATACGGGGTCGATGATGGATGGATCTGGATAACGAGCTTCGGGTTTTGTTGACTCGTCGAGGTTAAAGTATTCTCCGCTGTAGAATGAATTGAGGGCTTGCAGGGCTCTTGAACCGTACCCCATCTAACAGAGAAAAGTCAGGTCGAAGAAAATAGAGGCAAAAAATGTAGATATATGGGCTTACATTGGCATAATCAGGGTGACAAGCAACCCTCACAACCCTCGCTCCACTCATTTTTGCAAACCCGCTTTCTTGGAATTGTTGACTGATCAACCAGGGTATCATATCCCCACCTGCCCTCATACCCCGACTCAATCCTTCCATGATGACATCTTTACTGATCTGGCCCTCCAGTGCTACCTGCAGCACAACAAGGGGCTCCGGCAAGTGGCTTTCATCGTCCTTAATAGGGGGCAAGAGGACAAAGAGGTGGTGCGCGGGTGCGTCGGAAAGAAGTTGAAGGTCGTTCGGTTGGTTTTTGTAGTGCGAGGCGACATACAATGCCATCATCCTTTGAAGGAATACTTCCGAGGCTGGATGGTAGCTGAATAATGTGTCCCTGCTCACATAGAACAGTTCGCATGTAGAAGGATGCGGACATCCTTGGGCGTTCGAACGGGGAAGAATGGTAGCATCAAGGCACAACAGGCCATTCAGCCATTTTTCGATCTGGTCTCCAGCTGAATAACGGATAGGTGTTTCTAGCTTGATCTCGCGCAGGGTCCGCGATTTCGGAGCTGCTTTGATAGTCGGCTTCTTGCTCGAGGAGGCGGTGGCCGTTGCAGCATCTTCCTTGTCGTTATGACCCGCAGTTTCCTTTGTCAATGTCGGCCTCGTGCTCTCACGGAGTTGTTGGATGAGTTTGAGAGAAAGTGAACGACCGGTACCTTCGTATCCATTTATCGTTGACGCCAGGAAGACGAGATAGGGACCGATGAGATTGCGAACCAGCGGCAGTGGAATAGCAGCAGCTTCGTCAATAATCACTAGTTCCGCTTGTCCGAGAACATGAGCATCCTGTGGTTGGATGTACTGCAGGCGGTATAGAATAAATCTCTTCACAAAGCTTTGGAAATTTAAAGCAACGTACCTGAACTGTCTGTCGATGATCTCTAAACACATTGACCCTTACTACCGACTTCGCCGACTCCTCCTTGTTGTCACCAAGGCCCTGCGCGACTGCGATATCATAATCCAGATGTTCCTCGTAGCCAAGTGCGTCCAACCCCTTGAACACAAATTCAAAAAGTGTCTTCAAATTCTCTGGGCTCGGACTCGTGACGAAAATATTGGCATATCCATGGGCCAACGCAGCAGCAATTGCCAATCCCAGAGCAGCACTTTTTCCTCGTCCCCGAGCAGCAGTAAGCGTGACGGTAGAAGAAAGTGTTTTCTCAGCAATGGCATCGATAAATGTGAGGATAGCTTGCGCCTGGTCGATAGTTTTGGCGAGCTTGACGAGGTCGCCTGCCGGTTTAATGTCCACCAGAGATTCTCTGAGCTCTCGGAGTTGGTGTTCGGAAGGATCGACTTCTTTCCCCTTTCCAGGCGTGTCGGAAATGGGTGTGATGTCTTTTCCTCGCGAAATAGGGAGCACGTTAAGTTCGTCATCGAGAACCAAACAATCTGGACATGATCCCAAGGAGAGAATGAACCGCTCGTTGAACCTTGCCACTACAGAGTCGTGCGAGGATGTTCTGTAACGCGCATGCACATCCTACAATCATCCATATTATGCATTAGTGTTTCTAGTGATACAATTAACAGAAGAGACTCGCCATAGTCATAGTGTATAGCTGTTTCAACGAAGTCATCGTCTTCAAAAGCAAAACGACTAGTCCACCACCTTCCACCGTTTCAATTGTGCGTGCAAGGAGATTTGGCGTTATGGCTTCGAAGTCTTGAAGGACACACATTCCGTATGTGTTTCCCAGAATTTTGTGGGACTCTTTGTAGTAGCTGGAAGGCCAAAAATTCGTGCAGTTCGTTTGTATTTGTTGAGACGGATCCAAAATGAAAAGAACAGCGGATTAGAGCAGGGACACAAAACAAAAGCTTGAAAAGAGCCGCACGTATAGCGAATATCGGTCACCGTAACAAATATTTCGAAGGGATTCTGATCGTTTGTTTCACGAACGCCCCTTTTAACATCCCTTTTTATCTTGGCCTCTCGCTTCTTTCGATGACTTGTAAAGCCTAGTTCTTTTTTGTAACACCATAGTACGGATGGTCGCGCCGAGACACGAGCTTGGGAGAGCAAGAAGTGAAGATTCACAATCTGTCATCAGTAAACATAATTAGATGACTTCACCAGGTCAGGCAATCAAGAAAAATAGACGAACCTGGTCGCGCCCTTTATCACCCACGAGGACTATGAACGACCGATGGTTTTGCTTGACATTGTTGTTGATTAGGATGGGGATTCGAGGGTCAAGTTGTTTTCGCATTCAGAACCCCTTCACGATTATTTGGCAATGGTTTCGGATCCTTCGATTTCGACCAGATAGGTGGATATCGGTCCAGTCCAGAAGCAACGCAAGTCGACGGAGGAAGAGGCAAATTTTTGATCGGTATTCCCACGGCTTTAAATAGCACTAGTCGTAAGGAAAGTACTCCCAGAGTATTCCCTCCGTTAACGTCGTTGACAAAGGAGTCAACAAATTCCTCGAAGACCTTTCAAACGAACGCGTCTAACAAAGACCCCTCCGCCGAATCTTTTTCTCTTGCCACCCAAAAAATGTCTTGTGCGAATCGGTCCTTAGCACCATTGGATAGCATATTTTGACAGTGTGATGATCATGCCGGTGTATTCTCTAGACAATACTTGAGGAGAACTTGAACAGACGGGGTTTTCTATTCAGTCATAACGATCATTAAAACAAATGCGAAATCTATTCCCCAGCTATCTAACAAGTTGATATGAAGCCCTGCGGCTACATTCCAAGGCAGCGTAACTCTTTATAATTCTGCTAAATAGTTTTGAAAGAAGAATTAGGGTGAAGAACGGTCTGTAATACTTACCATTCTGCGGTCCAGTCCAATTCCGAGCGGGAAATATGAAAACTAGAAAGCGTGTAAGGCAGTCAGAATAGATGAATTCGAATTGTAGACAATGTACTCACCGGGGTCGCCGACCCCGCGACAACCCTGCAAATATCATGGTCAATATTCGATGACCACAGAAAAGAAGGACTCAACTCATCTTTCCGGACACCACGACAGTTGAGCTCTACGACGTCAAGAGAACATGAAAGTTGAGAACAAAAATGATTGACACAGGCGTCAGTTACTTCGCCACGCAGGCAAAGATCTGGATCCAGGGAACAGACCACATTTATGGACACACGACGAGTGGAAGCCCAAGGAAGAGAAGACCCTCACAAAATTGACACGAGAAATAGCCAGAGGAGAATCACAACAGAAAGAAAGAAACAGAAAGAAAAGAAGCTAGAGAGAAACATTCGATAGACAATGCACCAGTCAAGAAAAAACTGTATGGGCTGGACGAGGAATCTGAGCCTTAATAAAAATTCTTCAGCATAATTGGTAACGCAGAGGCAGGAACTAGGCGACGCGACCACAACAAAGATGTTTAGCAAGCATACATCAGGAGGAGGCACAAACCACGGTTATTCTCGGAGACAAACATGGACGGGAGCTTGACCCAAGACAGAACCAAAGCAAAGCAGCAGCATTCAACCAGAGAGCATCGATCAGAAAGACTCACTAAAACAACCCAATAGCCGGAAGCAATAATCATTCTCACTTATTTCAGACACGGGAGATTTGCAGGAGATGAAATAGAAAGATAGTCCACAGAGGAGTCAGCCACACAGAATAGAGGCGCATACACTCACTAGAACAAAATAATCTGAAGAGCCGTCGATGACACCAAGCGAGAATATAGCACAATATCCCTTGCCAGTCAATAAGCACAGTCCAGATATCTTCAGGATAAAACAAAATTGCTCGAAAAAGAGAACGCATAACTGTAAGATGGGTCAGTAAGTAGCAAGTACAGAGACAAAGGAAAAATAAGCAGGTGACTCACCAAGACGGAAAAGAAACCTCCACAAAAATCCAGAAGGTATCACAATATGCACTAGGCGAGGTGACGCAGACAACGAGAGAGGAGAGAGGACGGGTCGGGAACACTTAGTAGACATCAGTAGCACAATCGCCCGGAGGGTGCACAGCACCACGACTCAAAGGCGGATAACTTGACATTGAGCGAGATACGAACTCACAGGCGAGCAAGGCCAGCAGAAAGAGCGAAGTTAAAGTTCTTGCGAGAGGCATCGATGGCGGTGGCGAGCGCGATGAAGAGAAAGGAGTGAGGAAGAGTTGCAAGAAAGGGGCGTGTTATATAGATTAGGGTCACGTGATCGTGAAGTGTGCCACCAGTGGCTTTCGATCCCAGTCTGGCAAGTTTTCATCGTCAAGGCGCGATTCGCATTGTCCTGCAATTCCCAATATTGGCAATGGTCCCGCATCGACGGTGGGATTGTCCTTCCCGTCCCTCATGCATCATGGCCCACGTCACATCGATCATCACTCGCTAACACCGAACAAAGGTCCCCAAACAATAAACATTCTTTTAAGTAGGAGTTTCCGGCCGTAAAGGATGTTGTATAGAAATCGTTAAACAAAGAAGGCAAAGGTTGTCATGAGGTGCTCGTTACTAGACATAATATGCAACAGTTGTCCGTGTGAGGTGGGCTCACTCGAAGGGCATGCCCTCGACAGCTTCTGATAGGGATTCCCAGTTATTGGCGACATTCTCCGCGTATTCGTGCTCTTCGCGGGCAAAGCTCTTCACGGCTTGAGTCAAGAGCGCATTCTCTCGGTTGTGTAGGACCACGCGAAGTTCGTGCCACATGCTATCAACAAAGCAATGAGTACAAGCCACACAACAATGCAGCCCAAGTGTCACGAACCAAGCGCGTATGAAGACACGTCTACTGAGCTGAGCAGCAATCGTAGCTTGGTCTTTTTCAATCATGGCAGTCAACCGTTCCACCTCCTCCTGCCAGTTTTCCTTCTGTGCGGTTCGAATACCATCAAGTTTCACAGAGGTTGTTTCTATCCTCTTCTTCAAGCGTTCTACTTGGTCGAGAGATAGCCTGTCGTGCCGGATAAACAGGTCTCGAGTGGCAAGATATAGATCTCGCTGAGCCTACGAACAAAATCATCAGCATTTGCAGAAAAATAAGCCATAGAAAAGCTTACTTTGATTGACTCTAATGTAGTGTCCTGAAGGCCGCGAGACTGTAGTCACGTTAGAGTGGGTAGGGTGAATAGTATCAAGGTGACGCACCCGTATTTCAGATATCTCCGAGTGCCTCTGAGTATGAGCAGCGACTTGGCCCAGTCCCGCGCGCACCCCGTTTGACAGCTCACAGTCATCTCCTCTCCAACACGTCTCGTTAACTTCGACCACCGCCCGAAGAGTGTTCGTCAATCTCGCAAGGTCTCCCTGAGAATCAGAGAACGCGATATTGAAACCCAAGAAAGATTGTGAAAGAGATCCCGTCATTGAGGGCGATTCGGGTAGAGACACATTCGTTGAGGAGGGAGAAAGTTCGGGTAAGGTGAAGTGAGTCGGCAGAAAGGCTCGACGTAGAGCTGGTGTTCGTACCGCAGCTGCTTCGCGTCTTTTAATTATGCGCTCTGCAAGTATGCATATCCTTTGCCAGTGCTCGATAAGAGGAGCTATCTTCCCTCGCACAGCTCTGTCCGAGTGAACATCAGAACGTATAGAGTGGGAAACGGCATCGCATGTCGTACGCAAGTTTGTCTTCTAGATCGCTTGGGATAGTCATCTCCTCGATTCTGTCCACTCGGCGCGACGCCGATTCTTCTTCCAAAGTAATGGCGGTTTGCTTTCGCCATGTTTCGAAAGAGGGTTCGCTGAGGAATACAGCCAATACACCATCGTCTTTGAGGATAGGATGGTTTCTAGACGAAATAGCCACATTAGTTCTGAACCTTCGACAATAAGGCAAGTCCACAAACACAACAAAGTTAAGAGCCCTGGCTAAGCCCCGTCTTGAATGCAAAATGAGTAAACACAAGGGCACCAAGATGACTCAGTTTACCTTCTTTGTTCCAAGAATTGTTCATCAGCTAAGGAAAGGTCAGAATATTAAGATTGAAGGGTTATACTCTACTTACCTCCCACTCGTTTTGGGGGCAATGCTGGGAAAAGACGGAACGGATAACGTCTGACAAGAACATCCCAAAGGAAAGCAAATTCAGAGTATCGACGAGCTACCGAATTTGGCCTTCGCTATTAGGACGTAAGTCAAGAGTATCTTTGTTCCAAGAACCACTTACATCAGACAAAACTTCGTACACCGTATATCTATTAAGAATAAATCCTTGCTGGCCTAGAATGCTAACTTTGATGGTCTCTTGCTTCTTCCACCATTCACTGGGCAACCCAGTCCCAGCCAAGCTTGAAGTGGTGCCATTCGGCAGTCCATCAACTCCAAATGCGGTGTTGGAAGGTACGCCTGCGGAGCGGGGGTTGGGGTTCGAATTCCATGGGTCGTCGGAGGAATACGCCGGGAGAGGAGCTCGAATGGCAGGGTTCGTGTTTCTTCGGATGGGTGTAGGCGCAATCGTAGATACAGAGGGCTGAAGCCGGTCGAGATCGAGCGTGGGTTCGGGAAGGGTATTCTGGGAGGAGAGTGCAGCAACTTGCTCAATGCTCACGTCTACAACAGATCATAAGGACAACGTATGGACGGAATACATCCAACGACGAACCTTTCCCTGACTGCGCAAGGGCAACAAGCGCTAAAGCGACGAAGAACTCGAGTTTGGACACTCTTGGACGCGAGCTAACCAGGTTGACGATCTTGGTGCTTCGATCAGCAGAGCTTCTAGCATAACTAGTAGAACTTACCCTGTCAATAGTACTGGCTGGGAGAGCCGACGTGCTTAACACACGAGACAAGGCGTTGACGGAGGTTTCCCCTGTGTTACTCGGGTCGACCGCAGCATACGACCGATGGTATATGGATGGAACAGTAGCATCAGCTGCAGCGTTTGTCTTTAGTAGTAACCTCCACGGGCAGTAGAAATTATCTACCTATCACTGCGCTGAAAACCGAGGCGGGTGCTTGCGGCATTGGTGTTGGTGTGGGGCTCGGTGCAGCGCTCCAGGGATCAAGCCCATCGTCATAGACGGAATTCGACAACGGATTTTCGTCCACAAAGCTACCTCCAAACCCATTTGAGGTATTTCCGGTGTATCGCTGAGCAGGCCGGGGTGCGTTGAACATGGTGGGGACAATAAAGACGACTTAACCACAATTCAGCACCTCTTCGGTGCATGAACGGCTAGTTGAAATCCCATTCAGTCAATTCACAATTACCTTGGCTCCCTCTTTGGCCTTGTTGTCTTGTATGCCCTGCCCAAATCAAAACCCGATTCTTAGTTTTACGATACCGATTCATTTTGTGAACCCATCTCTCAATGATAATCACAAGATACTGTTACCTGTCTACGAAAATTCTTATGAAGTTCAGTGAATGAAGAGGGAATGTATTAGAAGGCATCAGCAGTGAGGATCATCCTATCTAGTCTCGATGGTTTGATAGTAGAACGTATTCATCCAGTCAGAAAAAGCTCGCCAATCCGAGAACATCTGCGGCCTGCGCTCATCATTCACGGCACAATCCGTACACATCCCGCGGCGAGTGTCACTGTCGATTGCATACATTGGGATTTGACGCGCGTTGGACGCGCGGTCCTTTCAAGGTGGAAGACGGTTGCTTAGACCACTTTCGGCACAGACGGGGGAATGAGGGCTATACAAAGCACTTGAAGACGAATCCAGTAACGTTCAATTTCACACTTGTCGTTGCCGCCGTAATGTTGTTGACATAGGCCCCGGTGCCATCGTTTTGTTGACGTCCTAACTGTTACAAAGGACAGAGGTAGTGGCTTAAGCCCCACTGGAATTGTGGGGTAGCCCATCGGCCGAGTCCTCCTTCCTGTTCAACAGCAGGGAGTGCGAATTGACCTATTATTGCAAACATACAGCATGCTCAAAGGGCTCCACAAAGTTGTACAAGTCGAAAAAGATTGGGCCAGGGAGTAGCCTCCTTGAATGAAATGTGAAATACTACAGACAGTAAGGTGCGAAGGACACTCACAACATCGTAGTACTAAGTACACGAGATACAGATCGATGGTAGTGGTTCAAAGTTCAACGTTCAACCGCAGTGCGTTGCCAATGACGTTGCAACAGTCACGTTATTGATATATAGCATCCGCTATCTCCGCTGCTTATCTTTTACCTCCCGATAACAACGTCTTCTTTAACGTTACGCCGTTCATACGCCCATGCCTCCATCCAACATCCAAGGCCTCAACGTCGTTCATCCCGTCCAGGACTCGGCCGACTCCCACAATTTGCTCTTGGGACAGGCCTACCCTGATCTCACCTCCCAGCTCGACCTCTGGACTAATCTTCCTTTTGAATTGGAGGAACCCCTTGCGTCGAGAAATGACGAGCACAAGAAACGCTCTTCGGTAGAGGATGAAGACGAGGAAAGCAGATCTGCCAATCCTGGAGAAAAAACAACCCAGGACGGTCATGTCAATGGCGGCAACGAGTCAAACGTCGGCCAGGGTACCCACTACCAGACCCCGATCCCTGGCAACCTCTTCGACATCAACAGCTTCCTAGCCGGGTTCAGCGTCGACGCCTTCACAGGCCATGCTTCCCAGCCCCAGCACCCTAATACTATCGCACCCTCTCTCGCCCAGCTTCTGGCGCTCCACTCCGCCCAGAATCCGTCCTTCAGCTCCGGCCCACCGCAATATGCCCCCCCTGCGCCTCCGTCCTACTCGCGCACCAACCCCGATACCGGAGAAGAACCACAGGCCCCAGTCAAACGTGCGCGCACCCGCAAGCAGTCCGTGGCTAGCTCCGAGTCTCCTACCTACCGGGAGGACAGCATGCCCCCATCCACACTTTCGCCGGGTGAAGACAAGCGCCGCAGGAATACCGCTGCGAGTGCCCGTTTCAGGATGAAGAAGAAGGAAAGAGAAGCTGCTCTAGAGAACAGGGCGAAGGAACTGGAAACCAAGGTGACGGGGCTTGAGAGGGAGTGCGAGGGATTGCGCAGAGAGAACGGCTGGCTCAAGGGTTTGGTCGTTGGAGTCACTGGCGCTGTTCAAGCACCCAATCCAGTTCCTCCCCCGGCACCAGTATCGGCTGGGACAAAGCGAAGTAGAGAGGAATCTACGTAGCTGGCGCGAAAATTTTTCGTGGACAGGAGGTATCCTTAAATATTTTCTCAATTAACCTTACGATTAACTCTCTGTTCTGATGCCACGTTTACATCATTTGGGCTTTATGACTCTTCATTTCCTCCCTGTAACTGTACCACCGTGTATCGAGACTGGGATGCAGCATATAAGTGCTTTAGCTATGGGAAACATTTACTGTTTATTTCTTGCATACTATCTATTCAATTACCGCGGCTTTCACATTTCCCCATGACCACATGAAAACAAGAATCCATTCCTCTCTCCCTACGTTTAAATAAACCCGAGGATCGACCTCTCCTAATTTTTTTCCCGTACCTCCGAGATACACATCCAAAACCTACCCGAAGTAATCCAGGCATTATTCATACGGTGACCATTACGTTGCTCAGGCATCGGAAATACTATATACACGGGGGTATTGCAAAGCATGTTTACCATCTTCCAGTCTCTTCACTTTTCTATCGACTCAATTACGCATCTCCTGTCAATTTCGCCGCGAAGTGTAAGGTCCAAGTCGAAAGCAATCTCTTGCTATTGACTTGCTCGCCCGTCAACCTGAATAGCAGAGGGGTTAAACAACAGAAAAAATTAAACGAGGATGGCAAATGACATACCCAGGTGTACCATAAGTCAGAGGTGCAAGGAAGATAAACATCAAGAACGCGACAAAGCTGAAGCCGGCAAGAATAACGGGTCCCTTCAGACCAATATCAGAATATTGAGAAGGTTTGGGCTTCGTTTTACTGCCGCGGAGCGAGATGGGGTAGTTGATGGTTTCGCTCAAGACAAAGTTGAGTACAGCTCCCGCGATGAGGGCAGAGGCAACATGGGAGGGGAGGTAATGATGGATGAAGAGCTGACGGTTCATCAAGAAGAACGGAAGGTAGTGGACGGCCCAGACGAGGAGGAAAAAGCCGGTGTTGTTCCAGAGACGGTTTCGGACGGCTGTAAAGTAGGTTAAGTCAGAGTGTTGACCACTGAAATAGATGACTCACGATCGGGGATGGGGTCCATTCCACGACGCCTTGCTAAAAGGTCGGCACCGAGGATACCAATATAGATCGAAAGAGCGACAGTACATGTCCACCATCCAATGATATTACCAATGAGGTAGATCTGCTTCTTCGCATCGTTCTCAGTCCAGAAGCTGATGCCGCTAAGGAGGAACGGCCAGTTGATAGGGTTGCTCGCATAAGGATGCGACGCGGTCAGTCCAGCGTTGTGCTGTACCATGAGGAGCTGTAGTTCGCCGAACTTCCTGAAAAAGTTCATCGACTTCGGAACTTTAGCGGGTTTCTTTTCCTCCTCTCTGTCTTCTTCCAGAGCTTAAAAACGACTCAGCCTCATACAAAAAATACAAAACCTCGAAAACAGCTTACCTTCAAGAACAATTTCATCGACATACCAAGTTGCCGTCCTCTCGGTGGGGTTCTTGTTACCGTTAATCTCTTGTTGTTTGAAAGCCCACTCAGGGAGCTGTTCAGGATGCGTCCACATCGAGACCTTTGTGGGAATATGAATGAGTCTGAAGTGGCCAGACTTGGTCTTCCACGCTTCGTTGGGGCCACCATTGACGAGCACAACCTGGAAGAGAGTGTCGTTGTGCCTGGTGTGGTCGTCTTTGGGCCAGGTTGTGAATTCCTGATTAGTGGGCATCAGGGGAGAAGCAACATCATGGGAAAGAAGGTGGGTTTGCGTGTTAACGTGAAGGAGCTGGACGACATCCTCGTTGCGCACAATACGGCCACGTCCAGTCTCGGGAAGAGCTTTGGTAGGAATGACCTTCCAGTGGTTGTTGGTGTCATTGTGGCCATATCCAGTAACCTGTTGACCTAATAGAGAAGTAAATTAACATTGGTTGATGGAGCCCAGAAAAGTGGAGTTCTAACCTTGACTGCTAATACGTCCGTCGGCGTACGTTAAAGGGTAGCGCTCAACGTGCGAGTGCAAAAAGGTTTTCGTGTCCTTGTGTCTCATGACAATGGTGTCATAGTAGTGGATTTCTGGTAATTTCATGAGAAATGCCCCACGGCTGTCGAAGAGGACAACAAACCTTTGCTGTTTAACAACATCTCATTTCCGGCAAGAGTTTCCTGGAAAGCAGGACTCATGAAGCTGTCACCGGGGCCAGATTGACTAAGAATTTTGAAGTGAATCCAGAAGAAGGATAGGTAAATGACGAAAGGGACGAGGATAAGTCCAATAGCTCGGGCAGTGAAATGCCTCCAGAAATATTCCTTCAAATTACATGAGAAAAATCCACACGTGCTAAAAATAGCTGGAGCATACCATGGTATTCCCTTCTTTCTTGTAGTCCAGGAGATCCCATAAGTCAATTAACACCGCAAACCCAATAGCGAACACGGTAAGAATACCGTTGACCTTGGATCCCCATGTGCATGCCATGAAAACGCCAGTGAGAGTGAGCCACGTCCACCATTCCGTCGTAAATTCCCTGAGCACGGATATCAGCGGCCGTAAGATAAATATACGGCAAATTGACGCCTACCTATAGCGAAGCTTGCGGAAGCGGATATAGGCATACATAGTGACGGTCATGAAGAAGATTAGCGTAGCGTCCAAAAGAATCAAGCGTGATTGTGCGATGTGAGCATTGTCTATCAAATTCGGAAATAAGAAACATGAAACGACCGCTACTGACAGGGCACGTACCGAAGAGGAGGATAGCTGCAGAGAAAGCCGCGATAACCGTTGAGTAGCCGCTCTCTTTCATGATACCATAGACAACCGGAATCGTGAGACTGCCTAAGATGGCGGGAAGCG
Source organism: Galerina marginata (assembly GCA_023014335.1). Classification (NCBI taxonomy): domain Eukaryota; kingdom Fungi; phylum Basidiomycota; class Agaricomycetes; order Agaricales; family Galerinaceae; genus Galerina; species Galerina marginata. The sequence continues at coordinate 941,796 of JAECYW010000013.1, read as the reverse complement.
CTCGCAGGCCGACGTAGGGGACGTGAGCGGTGGTGTAACTATCGCCGATGGTGTCGAAGGTAAACGATCCGTCAAAACCAACAAACCAGCCGGCCAAACCGAAGAGCAACTTTGCGAAAGGAGGGTGAACGTCGAAGTAGTATTGGCGCGTGAGGTAATGTGACGCGAATTTTCCGAAGTGAACTTCATCGAAGCTGTGATGCACGACATAAGTCATGTATATACATAGGGCAAAGCACAAATTAGACAACTCACACAACCTGGTCCGGGTGGTTGATTTTGTAGAACCGTAGTGCGAACGATAACGCTGTCAGAATTGCAACGACGATCGCACTTCCCTTCGAGGACTCCAGCAACAACTCTATTGGATTCCTGTCTTTCTAAACACCCACGACAAGCTATTAGCAAAGCGCCCAGCAGGACGACAGAAGAAAATCACGTACAGGGTTCTGATAAACGACGTCAACATGCTCGTCGTCCTGCGTGTTCTCATACTCCAACTTGGTGGGTTCGGAGGGCCCAGCGGTCGACCTGTGCCGGAGGGAAGAGGAGGCGGAAGCGGATTTACCCTTTCCTGCCATGACTGGGAGGGGTAGGAGTGAGTTTTGTTGCAACGGCTGCTGCGGGATAGAGAGGGTTGAAAAAGAGAGTTAATGAAACGGCCAGGTCAACAGCGTGCTTTGCCACGAATAAGCCTTACGTAATCTGTCTCAGGGAAAGACATCAACATTGACAACAAGCGCGCCAACGGGGATTGTCCAGCGCGACCAAGTACATACAGCGGGGATAAACGGATACTGAGTTCTTGCTATTATCCGAATAACGAGCAAGAAGGGGAATACGTGGAAGACAATGTAGGTGTAGTGACTGTAGTCCAAGAATACGCAGAAAATTAAAGTGCGTGACGCAATTAACGCGCCGATCATTGTCCGAGTTTGACAATAATGACAATGACTTGCACCCGTCGCGATGACTTCCAACGGTGTCAAGCTAAAACTCAAGTCACTAGCCATAGACAATGCAAAAGCAATTCAAAATTTATCAACTCAATACAACAATGAGAATGAACGCAAAGGAAAAACGAGATAGATGTAATGAGAGTTGAGTGAGAGACGGGGGCAACACAATCACCAGTAAATAATGAGATTGAGATGGAGAGCCAAAAACAAAAGGAGAGACAAGATAACGAGGTGTCGGCGACGGCGGGCTACCAAAATCGGGCGGCAAGCGTCGATATTAAGTACGGGGCGAGGTACGGATATAATGTTAACGATATGAAAGAAAAGAATGGAAGGAGAGGCATGTATTCCATAATTTGAGATGAGGAAGGAGAGGCGAGTCCGTTGGAGGTAGGCGGGCAGCGGGGGCAGGGGCATGCCTGCAGGTGGTTTCACAAGAAAACGAGGTTGTATGGAATCGATAACATGGAGGTGTGGTATGCGGGTGATGGTACACTACGGTAAAGGAGCGTGTCTCCGTTGGTGGTTGCCTTGTCAAGATGAGCGATGGGATATGGATATAGGGAAAGCACGTTATGGTCGTCAGGTAGAATAAAAATAGGGAGAAGGGACATAAAAAAAGAGAAAAGAGCCAAAAAGAAGAAAGGAAACAGAGGAAAAAATCACTCGCGTGCCACCCAGTCAGTACTTCTTGAGACCAGCTCGATCGAGTTATCCGTCGTCCAGAACAATCGTTCCGTCGCACTCCTTCCGCTCCAGCTCTTTTGATCTCGAAGAATCATAGCCTAGAAAAAATAAGAATCCTTACTAAAGTACAAAAAAAAATTGAAACACACCTGCTGAGCTCCGAAATTCCTCTGATCATGCGCAAACAGCTCAACATTATCCTCCAGCGCATCCGACAGTAGCTGCAGGTCCTGCAAAATCGACTGCAGCGCCCGCACTGTGCCGAGCGTCAGTAGCTCCTTCCTATTGCGTGCCCTATTCCCGTCCCCATTCGGCGCGGGGAGCGACCGCGAGATGCTCTGCAGCACTGTGTGCAGGATGCGCTTCGTCTCGCCCATGATGCGCTGCGCCTGTGGGAAATTGCGCCGCGACACCAAAACGAGCGACCTAGTGATCATGTCTGAGGCGAGCAGCTCCATTCGTCGCCGCACGATGACGGGGTCGGACACCGTTGACTGGGGCCGTTGGGGGTTGTTGGACATCGGCAGGAGGGTCACTGTGAGCAGCACGGGGTGAGCCAGCCGCGACACATTCTTTCCAGCTGATGGGTCGAAGAACGACCCGTCCACTTCGACCACGGGCACCTCGTCGATCATCCTATCCATCATGCCGTCCACAAAGTCAGGCGCATCGTCAATACCCAGCGCATCCAGGCCCATAGCATGCACAAACTGATCCGTAGCATTCATTGACCGATTCTGCTGCTGTCTCTGCTGTGCCAACTTCTGCTGATCCGCATTATCCAGCTCTAGCTCAATAAGCATCTCCTTGCGCTCTCCATACCGCAGCTCGCCCACATCAACATCGACGTTCTGCCCGTCCGCGGAGAGGATGGACTGCGGCCCGCCAGAGACCTTCCTGATCCTGAACCGGTGGCTGTCGACAATCTTCAGATGGAGCTTCATGTTCAGCAGCCCGATGGACATCATCCCACCGACGCAGCCCGCGACGCAGTCGCGCAGGTCGTACCAGTCCTTAACGAACGTGTAAGTCCCGCTGGTGTGGTTGGACATGAGCCAGAGCGAGGCCGGGTCATGCGAGCGACCATAGCCGAATGAATGGATCGGCACGTTCGCTGCCTCTGCTCGTGCCAGTACGAGATCCATCTGTGCACGGCGAGTGCTGTCCGAGGCATCGCTAACCAGGATCATGCCTGACACCGGATTGCGTGCCTTTCGTTGGAGTACGACGTCAAGACCTGAGAAAAGGTCAGTAAAGATATTCCATGCCAAAAAACCAGGAACCTACCATGATTTACGGCTGTGACAACGTCAGTTTTCTCTTCCTTCGACCCTCGAACCAAGAATTCATCCTGCGCTTCATCAAGCCGCACGCCGACCTCGTCGATAAACTTCTCGAGTCTCTGCCGGCTTTGGGCTTTGCCCACACTAAGGAAAGGGCACTTCCGCACCCGACCACCAACGCCTACTTCAAAAGTGACCAGACTGAGACGATCTTTCTGGCCGAGGGAAGCGACGAGGAAATCCAGGGTGGCTTTGATAACCCGAACCTTGAGTTGAGCAGTACTCGGCAGAGCGGTCGGCGGTGGAAGTGAGATAACCAAAATTAAATCCATGGACGGGTGAGGCAGGGGCATAAGTGAGTTGGATGGCCCGGAGGAGGTGTGGGGTGTGACCAAGTTGGTAGGCGAGTCGTACGCGCTCAGCTCATCATCTTCGCCTAGCGTGGCGAGCTTGTTAGAGTTTTGCTGGCGTGCCATCATCGACCCATGAGACGTTGAAGACGACATCGTGGATCGCGAGGATCCGTTGCCGTTGAGCAGGCTGTCAACGGTGCTGACAGTCGTCTGCGTGCTGCCGCTGAGCATTCGCATGGCTTTGGCGCTGCCACCAAATTCCTCCATATCGAGTGGTCGTTGCGGCTCCTGTGGTTGGCGGGTATTGCCATTCTGAGCCTGGAACATATTCACCAGCGCCTGGATATTGTTCCGCCATGCCTCAAGCGAGGCTCGTTCCTTGAAAATCAAAATGAAAGAAGCCAATTCATCTTCCATATCAATCGTGAGGCTCATTTCCCCTGCCGCGGAGGATGCAGTAACGTTCTTGATGTGCCTCACGTAGATCCTTCCTTTGAGCCGCAGTACGCCCTTGGACTGCCCAGACATTGATGGAATGGTTCCGTTGTCGGTGAGACCTGAAGCATTGGACAAAAGGCGTCCAATCCCGCGTTTCTTTTCTTCGACGACGCAAATGATGGCCTCTTTGAACAAGTAGACGTAGAATTCGCGTATGGCAGCGTCTCGTCTGACTGAGAGCAGATCATACATCTGTAGAGGCCCAAGATCCGAAAGCGGATGGCCTTTCCAATCTATGATGCGATTGCGTAGGTCCTCGGTGATGGCGGTAAAAGGTGAATCCTCTTCAGAATGAATAAGGGTGTTTGGCCCATAGATCGACGAGTCGTGGCCATTGGAAGATGAGGCATATTGGTCGTTCTGAGGAGTGGCGAGCTGGCGGTTTTGGTAGCCCCGAGGCGAGTTTTCTTCGTAGTTTTGTCGTTGCTGACGTTGTTGACGGTCGGGACGCGGGCTAGAGTGACCCGAGCCACTATCGGGTCTGAGGTGGCTGTGGCCATTATTACCGTTTCGGCCATAATTATCGGAGATGACGGGACCAGGTACGCTGCCAGAGGCTCGTTTACCAGGCAGCTCAATAACAACGATGCAAGTGAGCGGTTGATTGGCATCGCTTGTTCTGGTTAATGATGAAAATTCGGGTCGAACTTGGATGGAGGGCGCGACGATATACTGAGCGTAGTCCTGGATTGGGGTGGACTTGAGAGAGCCGCCATGTTCGAGAGGGTCGTCTTCCGAGGGATCGTAGGGACGGGTGGGCTGGCGGATGCGGCTGGTGGGAGTGTCTCGGCCGGGGTAGAGAGGGGCAGCACGACTATCGCCCATGCCAGTGAGAGCAGCGAGCTCTGATCGTGAGGAGGATAAGAACAATGATGCGGCAACAAAACATGAGATAACGCACTGTTCGATTTTCCACTATCGCCATCGCCAACCTTCATGGGTCGTCGACACACACCGCAGACACCGAGGTTGGTTTTGCGAGGAATAGTCCGAGCCTGTTGACTCGGCGGGGGGCCATAGACTGCAGTGAAACAGGCCTAGGGAGAGGGTGAACTAGGGTTCAAGTGAGATAAGATCTGAACTGACTTCATGCAGAGCATGCCCGCACTCTGGAACAATGTGTGGTTTTTCGCCGGGGAGTCTGAAGCTGAAACTGAGGGGCTCGAGACATACTGGGCACTCGTCGTCGTCGTCGGGGGCGTTGTGGCTGGAAACGACGGGGAGAGGGGCCATGTGGACGGAGGAGTACGGGTGAGTGCTGTGGTTTTCGCTGGAGGAGGTGGTGGTGGAAGCGGAGTAGGCGGAGTTGATCGACGGGGCCTTGCCGGATTTACGGAATACAGAGTTGAATCCGGCCTTGAATGCAGCCCTGGAGGGGGAAGGAGCGGGTGGGGGCGGCTTTGGGGCGAGTCTGGGGGAAGTGTAGGTGGGGGTGAGAGGGGGAGTAGGCGAGTCGCGCTGATGGGATCTCAAAATCCACGAGTTCGTGGATGTCACAGATTTCATGTAATAATTGAGCGCTGGGCTAGGGGTCTCTGCGCTCAGGAAATAGGCTGTTAGTGAGAAGGGGGGAATGGCCTTCAATCAGTCTTGTCAATTCTTCCTTTTTCCCTCTTTCCCACACTCGCGCACTTGTTGCATTGTCTCTGTCCCCGCCTTCAAGCACACTTTTGATCGCTGCGACCACCTGTCACCACCACTGACACCTCGGCGTGCTCGTTATGAATCGGTATAATTCCCTCTTGGGCATCCACTCTACCCGAATAACCTCTCCAACACAGGGATCATCTCCATTCACGGATCGCACTCTTGACATGTCAGTCATTTCAACGTCCATGGCGCCATCAGCTGCAGACGCACACGCCCTCCAAATACCTTTGGGAAAGGACGTGTCCAAATCTGTCCCGATCACATTCCCCGATTCTCAGCACATGACATAAGCCTATGGTCAGCGTTATTTCGAGACATCGTTCTGCTGAGGAAGCTGATTAGCAAGTGAGATACTATGTACTCTAAACGCGCGAAACATCCCCAAACGACAGTAGGTCCCGACGTATATAAACCCAATGTAGTTTCTCGCAGCCCAGTATTAATTACCCGATGCCAACTCAGTGGAAATCTCCCCTCGACGGTTTTGACAACCTACCGCCTCTCCCTACCGATGTCAACCCAGATGGAAAGTCCCTCTACAACCCGCCAGGAACCACCAAATCATTAGCCTATGACCAATTCCTGCCCCCGATCCTTCCTTCCAACAACGGCTTTGATTTCCACAGTAAGTCAACCTCGGCCCAGAGGCGCTTATTAGCGTGCCTTTGGCGTTAATCAATCATTATTACAGTATATTATATGCCGGCCAACGAGGCCGAAGCCAAGTTTGCCAGAGAACTACATGAACGAATCAGGAGAGAATTTCCAGAGGTGGGTTTTCATTTCTCTCAAACATGGAAAGATGAATAACAGCACCACTTAACGCGATGTAGCTTCGGATTTACCGTTTCTGGGACCGTCCTGTGGGTGAGTAACCTCTATATCCATCTTGAGACGCAGCTTCAACTCCGGAGAAACAAAAAATTGGACTCTCCTCGTCTCTTTTCGAATAAACTTTATCCAAACATACGCTGACTGGTCGTCTATAAACCCACACCCAACTCAAAATGCCTCCGTCCACACGTACCGATGCATCCTGATGCGCATCCACGCGCACGCGCGCTTCTCTGAATCCTGATCTCAACACGCGCAGGACCACACCCGACCGCCATGTTCGAAGTAAACACGTTCACCCCCCACGAGACCGGCGCCTTTTTCTCCTGGCTCGTCGTTAATCGGGGTCCGTGCTCGTGAGTCTCCTATCCTATCTCACTTGGCTTGAAACTTTATTTTGAGCCGTCTGACCGCGAACGCCGAGGCCTCGGTGACTCAGTCGCACGCGCACACGCTATTCTCCCTTCTTTCTTCTGTTCTGATTTTTCAGAATTATTCGTATTGATCAGTTTCTAATTTTCTTCTTTGCATGTTATTTCCCTCCGTCTTACCGAATACTGGAATTCCTCATATTCCGTAACACCCCTCGACCCTTTCCTACAAAACTCTCGGAACCGCACCCGCACGGCTCTCTCGACCCTCTCATCCTGACGCATGACCCGTCACGCGCCGCCGCCCGCCCTGATCACCGTCTTCCATGTTCTCGAACGTCGAAAAAACCACCTTCCATCGCCCAAAACGGAAACCGCCACCGAACCTGCACGGCAACCAGGGTGCTCATCCACCCCAATACGGACGACGAATTCCGCGACCACACGGAGTCCGCGACGTGGATGGGCAGGCCGTGGCCGCTGAATACTAATATCGTGAGCAAGGCCAATCGAACGTGATTGAATGAACAGCCGCCTTTCGGAATGGAACTCAACGCCTGAGGATAACTTCAAAATGGGATTTAAGATTCTTGGGGTGTATATGTACGACAAGAAATGTATTTGTATTGGGCTACGTACCGAGTTTGTGTTAGCTTGCTATTTAATTTACTTTGAAGTGAATCCCTTTGAAGCCCTTGGAATGACGCGGGTCCGTGTTATATGGCCCTTGATCTGACCTGATCTACTTGCACGGCTCCTTGAGTATGATAGATATAATGAAACAACTCCTCGACAACCCTTGATCGTGATGCGCCTCTGATGCGCCTCCATGTCGCCTTCTTTGGCGAGGAATCAGGGGATGGGACTTCGAGCGCTTCGCGTTTTGGTCATGAGATGTTTACCGCATATTGGATTGATTATCATGAGTGCGCCACACACGATTCTCGTCGGTGTCGATATAGCTTAACAATAAGACTCCTAAAGATGCCTACACTCCCTGCTCTTGAGTCTCGTGCGAACTTATAAATTACGAAGTAAATGCTTATAATATAAGGTTTACTACACTGCACCTCTTCCTTCCATTTTATTGCCTGCGAAGGGAAACTGCTGCGCGTGTTGTCAGACCCAGCACTGCAGGCCCACCGGGTGTGGGTTCCAAGGTACAATGGTAGGTATTTAGTATCGTACCGGTCGGTTCCACCCGGCTTGAGGTTTGCAATGGTACCAAGGAATTCACTCAAAACTTCTTTCACACTCGCGAAACAAGTAAAATGTGCCGACCGTTACGACTACCGACTAACCTCGGGTGCAAGTTCTGGTCAGTTCGGCAGCATATCCCAGGTTACTTTTGCGGATGAAGAAATCAACCGTCGGATAGTATAAAAATCGCCTCGGGACGCTCGGACACTGGACAGGGTACCGGATTCGAAAGCGGTGCAATAGCGAGCGAATATCCTCGGGTTGTCCAAATGAAAGTTGGAGCTCTACAGACATCGATTGTTGGGTTGGACATCGTGCATCTTGCGGTTGCTGGATCACCTCCATAGATATGTTGCATCATAAGTCGAGAGGACATGACGGCGTTGTCGGCTTCGAATTTCTGAATAAGGGTTGTGGGTCCCAAGTTTATCGTGCTGATAGATAGTGGTGCTGACTGCCGAGGAAGAACATGGGTACAAGAGAGAGAGAGGGGTAAGCTGACAGATAGATCGTAGCACAAAAGCATGGATGTCTGCAACCTGCCAAAGCCCGTGCGCCAGATTCCCACCTACGCAAGGTTACTGGAGGTCATACTTAGTACCAGGTGGGCAAGTGCATGTCACTGGTTCAACAGTGATTCCTCGAAGGCCACAGTACCTTCGACGGAGTTTTGATCACTGTCGTTGGAGATCAACCGTGATGGTGGTCAGGATAACCATGCTTCACCCGATGATAATCAAAGGGATTCTCGAGACTGAGATATGTGAAGATATTTTGGAATTTATTAGACTTATCGTCTGTGTTTAGTATTCGGGGTAGGCGGTCCCGGGACAGCCCAAGAAGCGGAGAAAGGTTGATAGCAATGTTCGCGTTAAATATATAATAAGATTCCTTGAGAATCACAGGAAGGTTTCGCAAGATGCTCCACGGCACCTTCATAACCAAAGGCGGTTCTCCCGGCCAGAGCAGTGGTGGATGGTTTCGTCTTTTGGAATTTGATTACTGTGTCAGCAGTAAATCAGCTATGAGCGTCCTCCTAGATGTTGGAGTAAGGAGTGGTCCCGGCGATAGTAATATCGACAAGGCGGCGATGATGACATTAAAGCCAAGAGATCTTGAAGGCGAGGTCTGAAGCATCAAAGGGACTTCACAATCCAATTTAAATTTGGTATGACGTGTGGATGGAGGGCCAATTTGTAGCCTGAAGAACCCTTTCAGGCTCTCAGGCCTACAGTCGTTGTTTGATCGTTGGGAATACTTCTTGTCGAGGCATATAGAAGACAAACTATGTGCTACATAGATCTTGTTAGATGCAGCAATTGTAAAGTGCCTGCTAGATGTAAAAAATTCCGCAGCCCAACCTTCGCCAAGTTGTCGCTTCCGCCAGCGGCTGAGTTTGACAAGTGCACATACAATATTACTCTTCGCTATCTCACTCTCCAGCGCTTCGGCATCCAAGAAATTTAGAAAAGGTGGATTGTGGATCCGAAAAACGATAAAGGCTTGAGAAAGTAATGTGGTGCAAGGACATGAACATATGGCGTAAAAATACGACGACAAGGGACACTTGTGGAAAGCCTAGGATCCGTCCGCTTCGGCGGCGCGGAGCCCATCACGGCCGAGCGCCTCGGGCAATGGCATTGGCACCTGGAACGGTCTCTTCAGTTTCACTACCACTCCCCTACTCTGAAGCACAATGCCTTCCCAAATACTCGATAATGCCCTTGGCGGTGTTGGGCATACTCCTCTTATCCGCCTCGATAAGATTGCTCAAGCGAATGACCTCAAATGCAATCTCTGTAAGCCGACCATCTGAAAGTTTTTGTATGAAATTTTAATCATGATTTATTTTCAGTGGGAAAAGTCGAGTTTATGTCTGCAGGTGGATCTGTGAAGGATAGAATCGCAAAGGCGATGGTTGAGGCTGCTGAGAAGGAGGGGAAATTGATTCCTGGAAAGAGCGTAGTCATCGAGCCTACGTCTGGTAATACTGGTATGTGCGGTCCTCTCTTGCCCTCAGCCACGTTGCTTAAACTGTGGCCTAGGTATTGGATTGGCGATGGCCTGTGCTATCAAGGTAAAACTACCATAGATTTGTCAAGGAAATATACTGAATACTATAGATAAGGGTTATTCAGTAGTCATAACCCTGCCCAACAAGATGTCTCTGGTGCGTTTGTGCCTCCTTCGATAGTTTCATGTTCTCAAAAATCTTATCTTATACAGGAGAAAGAGGCTCTTCTTCGTGCGCTTGGAGCAGAGGTTATCCGCACGCCGACTGAAGCGGCTTGGGACTCTCCTGAAAGTCATATAGGTAGAGCCCATACTCGTCGCATTGGCACTCTCGTGGCTGAATTCCTTAACGATCGCAGGAGTGGCCAACCGGCTGCAGCGTGAAATTCCCCATGGTATCATTTTGGACCAATATCGAAATGTACGCTTGTTTCCCCACTTTCCGCATGCACGATCACTGAATCCCAATGTGTAGGTGAATAACCCTCTGGCGCATGAATACACCACTGGCCCAGAAATTATTGAGGCAGTTGTGTCAACACCTTCGACGTCAGCAAAGCCTTCCTCGCAAAAGGTTGACGTCATGGTAGCGGGTGCAGGCACAGGAGGTACTGTTACCGGTATCTCACGTGCAATTAAGAAGTCGCACAACCCAGAATGCGTCGTGATTGGCGTCGACCCTGTATGATTTTCTTCTGCATTTGCTTCCAATTTTTTCTGACGACCCCCTCCATGATTTAGGAAGGAAGTGTTCTTGCTCTACCCGAAAGCTTAAACACAAGGCACAACGGAGAGCAATATATCGTCGAAGGAATAGGCTACGACTTCATTCCAGATGTTCTCAGCCGTCCTGATGTCGACCTGTGGCTGAAGTCAGGCGACGAGGAGTCATTTGCGTCGGTGCGATTGCTGATGAGAAGTGAAGGACTTCTCGTTGGCGGTAGCAGTGGTAGTTCGCTTGCTGGTGCCCTCCGGTGGTTGAAGAGTGACGAAGGGAAACTCATCGCAAATACACCTGGAAAGAACGTTGTTGTTATGCTCCCTGATGGGTGAGTCTCTATGTTGCGTATGTCAGTTCCATCGTGCTGATTATTCTCCTTAGAATTAGAAACTATATGAGCAAACCATGGTTCTTAAAGATCGCAATGGAGGCTGAACCATCTCCACTTGCTGGTGCGATCGCGCAGATATTGCAGAAGAAGGATCAGCCGAAGGCCTTGAACAATAGTTCTTCGAAAACAACTTCGACCCATGAGATAGCGACCGAATTTGCCCATAAGGAGAGCCAAACTGGACTTCCGAGCCCTACGCCTGCTTCTCATTAATTCACGGGTTTGGGTGGTCAAACGTGAACGCAACTATGGACCTGTGCTCTGTTCTCCTATTTCTGTTTATTTATCCACCCGTGGCCACATGCATAATATACTTCTTCCTTCATTTTCCTTCAGTATCAAGAAGAGAACCATTTACCATTGACAGACAATCATCCGCAACTTGAATTAGGTGTCCTGTCGCCTTTATCACCTCTGATAAGTGGCAGCGTAGAGTATGGCTACTTCCCATACAGAGTTGGTTTAGTTGAGGTGTTCGTGTAGGCCCAGGGCAAAAGGATGTACCGGTGACCAGTTGCAGAAAAATTGTATGTATGTATGATATGTCTGTGAGCATTTCAAAGTACTTGACGCACCGTTAGGTGGGGCGAAGAGATAATTATAACCATGTTCAATCGCGAAAGGTTCTGGTTTTTCATAGGATCATGGCTACCACACAGTACCGACTTCATTTAAAATATTATATACCTGTAGTACCTTCAGCCACACTGTTCTCGAGTCTCGACTACTTTAACCTGGGGCCAGAGCCAGTTCACGTTTCCGATTGACGACGAAGGAAATGCCATTTCATTGTCTGACAAAATAACTATCATTGAAAATGGAAGGTATGTAGGATAGAGATAACCATTGAGCACTCCACGGAGTAGACCCTCTCGTTTATGAACTACCCATCCAACTGTTGATTAGACAGTCAGAGTTCGTCGCTATTGGCACATCACCAGAACCGATAGCAGCATGGACGCATTAAAGCACTGCTCGGGCAGAAAGTGGCCATCGAGATATGAAGAAATAAAGATATATAGGAAATCACACAGCATGAAGGCGATTTGGGAGCACTGAATTCAAGTTGTCGTCGTAGTTTGAGAGAAACAAAGAGGACGAATTTTTTTCTGGGTGTGCTTCCAAAACAGGGTCAAATATCGCGTCCCGGCACCTCCGTGCCGAAAAGTTGGTGGCATCTGGTTCATTGACCTTTGTAGCGATTTCGTCTCTCTATCTCTCTTCATCATTGCTTCATCCTCGTATTGTTCACGAATTTCTTACGGGCGTTACTAACTGCATCCAATTTTCTTTAAAAATCTCCGTTGCCTGCATTCACGTCGTTATTTTTCTCCATTCAACATTGTGAGTCACTTTCTCCTCAAACGCGCTGCCAAAAAACCATTAACAAATTCTGGAGTTCATAGATCTGTTTTGCTCCTGTTCATGAACCCTATCAACTTTCATGAGCAACCTCAGGGCTGTGCTAGATAGCCTCAAAAGCGACAAGATCAAAGAGCGGCAAGAGGCATTAACTTCACTTCGAGAAGTCTTCTCGCAAGATAAAGTCCTCCAGCAATTTCATATCAGCCAAAAGGGAGGACAGAGCACTCCAACATTATGGCTTCCAGTCTTCCAAGCGCTCTTTCATACAGTGATGCTCGAAAAGGCTACAGCGACGAAGAAATCCAACGCCAGGTCTGGCACTTCATCTGCCGCTGCCCTCCGGAGGCTTTCCGACGCAGCTAGCACAGTCCGATGGCTTACTGAGCGAGCCATTGCATTCATGAACAGGAAGGTGGTCGTGGCATTAGTCCAACATTTGACTCAAATGCTATCGTCCGATCGGACGCCCAACGCTCAATTGTTCATCCCAGTGGCTTTGGATTATGCGAAGGCCTTGAAATGCATCGTTAGTCATACACCTCATCTCGAGCATTTGGACGATGATACCTGGGTAAAGATTGTTGAAATTGCAGTCAACATAGTCCTAGATGACCCGATCAACTCGAGCTTTGCAGGTCGCGAGGATGAGACCCCTATGCATGGGGCGGATTCAGATATGTACGCAGAAGATGAAACGGTGGACGAGCTCGAAGACTCCGATGATCTTCCTGCTTCGGTTGCGGTCAATAGCAAGAAGCGTCCGCGACGTGAACCCGCGCCAATTCCGATAGTTTCTCCTCGGAAGTCGAAACCCCAAGGAAGAGGGCGACGAAATGTTGTCATTTCCGTTTCGCTCGAACAAATCGAATTTGCTTCTTTGCTGTCCATTATGGTCGCCTCTCCCGTCGCACCACTGCTCTCCAAGGAGCACTCTGGGCTCGCGTCTGGTCTGTTGATGCGCCTGGAACGCTTTCTGGAACGATATCCTGCAGATTCATCTCTTCTCCACGACTATCTTATAATATTAACTTCCACACTCCGCCACCTTTCTCTGAATAAGAAATATGAAATTGAGAGGTTTGCACGATCAACCTGGTCTGCCTTGGTGGGTTTGTGGGGTACCAAGGATAGGCGCTTGAAAGAAAGCCTCATCGTGGTATTGCGATATCTATTCCAATTCACTATCTGTCCAAGCTACACAGAACAAACGAAGCTTCCATCCTTTGATTGTGCAGAGGAAATTGGGCGACTACAGGACTGGCTTGATGGCGAGGCAGAAAGCAGATGGGGTGTTGATGGCTTATCTCTCGATTCATTGAGGCTGCAAGTAGTCGACAAAAAGGACAACAAGTCATCGGTCCCAAACCGTGAAGAGGCCTTCGTTGCAAAAACGTTTAGAGCAGGTTGGGACTTCGACTCAGACCAAGCGTTGTCATGGGCCATAATAGAATTACAGGCAGATTGTGCCGGCAAAGTGAGACTGTCTTTTTTTTGCCGTGTGTGTACCTGTCACCAACCTGGTATTCAGTTATTACAGCTTTCTGAATCAATGCACTCGACTACGGCTGGCGGATCTTCGCGCTCAGAATCAAAACGTGTCAAACTTCTGGATCCAGTTTCCGCCCTATTGAACTCCATCCAAGCTACATGTCCCCCTAACGTCCGAAGTTACCGTTTGCAAACCATGCTTTTCTTCATTGATCGGCATTGGGATATTGTCCACAACTCACTCAAAGAACGTATTATCAATGTCCTGTTGCAGTATGTTGCGTTCGATCATGCTACCGTTCAATCTTGGGTTTTCGTAAATTTTGCCGCAATTGCCTATGCAGAAGGCTCCAGGATTTCCATCTCCTCTCCTCTGATCAAACCATTGGACTCCGCCATCTGGGATTCTATATGGACCCACGCGATCCGTAGAGCTAACGTTCCTACCGTCTGTCGTGCCGCTTGCCATGCCGGCCAGGCTCTTTTGGCTCAATTTCATTCACCATCCGCTAAGCCGTCACATCCGCTCCTTACCTCTCACCGTGTTCTTCTCGAGATTGAGACGTTGACAAAGGATATGGACGTTCAAGGCCCATCATACCCTTTCGATTCAGTTTGCTTGTTCCTATCCCAGTGCCTGACAATTGCCAGTCAAGATGTTCGACTATATCGTATGCGCCTTGAGGACAAAGTCCTCAGTTGGTTTGTCGATACGTGGAAAATAACTGGCAACAGAATGAAAATGGCTTCACACTCAATGCAAGATATTTTGGATTTGCTAGAAACAATATGCGCCTTACCGAAGCGAGTAGACCTTATTGTTCAACCGTTGTTGCCACATTCCGAGATTGTGGACACAGTAATCGAGGAAAACGGGGTCAAAGTAATCCAAGACTATGTCCTATATGCCAAATTACCCTCTTTTGCACAGAAATACGACAGACAGCGAGTCTTATCTCCGAATGTTAATGATTCCACCAGCATTACGGCGAGCAAGATTGATAGATTTGATAGGATCCAGCTTGTCCCGCCGCGTGGAAGAGAACGGAAGATATCATCCTTCCTACTTAGGACCTTGGGATCTCTAGTACACGATTGGGAAAGTCTTAGAGAAAGCAATAACCATCCCGCAGCTGAATTGGCCCGCCAATCATTGGATTTCGCCATCACAGCGTTGGCCTTTGAATCATTGCTCGCCCTCAACGGCACATCATCAACGCGGCAAGTTTTGCAAAGCGCCGCCAAACTGATATCAATTATTACGCCTCTCTTGACGGATTCACGGTGGACCACGCCCGAAAAATTGCTCGTTGCTCATGCCTATGAAGTGCTTGTTGGGGACGAGCAAATTGACCAAGAGGAGACTTTTTCAGATGGGCTGTCTCCACCTGGCCCAGACTCCGGCATCAAAGAACAAATATTGCAAAGCCTTCTTTTTGGCCAAGTTGTTGATGAAAAACATGCAAGGTCCTGCAGAGTCAAATTTTTACGGCTTGTCTGGCAAAATGTCGAGGTAAAATTGAGTTTCGTTGGTTATCTTTACACGCTAAAATGCCGGTCAACCTACAGATGCAAGACTCCTTTGACGGAGCTTTAAAAACGCTTCGAAAGGTACTCGGTCAGCTCTTGAATGGGTCTTCAGGCGATCCCAATGAACAGGCGATGAACGATGACAAGGATGGATTCGGCCCTATTCGGACCACGAACTTGCAAAGGTCGACACCAAACCCAAGGAGAGCAGACGACAACAGGTCTACTAAGCATCTCTTCCAGATATGCATTAGCGTTCTTGCATGCGGCCCATTCTTACAGTCGCCTTCTGCAGAGCCAACTCGAGATAAAAATCTTACGCAACTCGTTCTCGACAACGCCCGTACACATCCACACAAATTTTCCCTGTTGTGCCCCCTCCTTTTCAGCAAGGCCCGACAGGGTATCTTATATTTATCCGTCAAAACGCTTGATTCGTTTTTTGACGAATTCGAGAGCTTATTGGGGCAATATGCTTTTTCCAGAAGTGAACGTTTTCAGCAATTACTCCTCGACCTCTTGATTTCTAGCTTGGGTATTTGGAAAAATGAGGATACCAAAGCGCCAGAAGTTCATGGGAAATTTCTTCAGCTCTGCCGTTGGCTTTCTGAGCAATACAATATGGAAAAAATTCGGTCATGGTCTCTTCGGGATGCGTTCGCTCGATTTCTGGATCGGTTTTTGTCTGAAGACCCCGCTCAGGTATCGTGGATACCTCCTGAAGACTTTGATGAGGTGGAGGATTATCAAGCTTTGCTTCCGACATCCTTACTTCCTAAAATGAACATGGATCCTGATTTGAGGGTTCGCTTCCGGGCTGCCGTCCTTAACGCTCGTCTCTTCTCTCTGTGCCAAAGAATCGATCAGGCGCCATTGGATAGATACATGCTCATTAAAAACTCGCTCACCAGCGAAGTTGACAAGTACGTTGATTGAAATAGCTGGCTTACTTCATTTTTCTAACGACCCCTTTCAGCTTCGAATATATGCTGACTCGTATGCTCGCTCTTGGAAATATCATGATCGTTAGCTCGGCTGTCCGACGTGGGCCCTACTGGCACTTGCTGGAGACCTGTCTCTTTAGCCAGTTATACTCAAATCATATCGAAGCTATCCTCAATGGAGTTTCCGAAAGGCTGGGGATGTTTTCTCTATCCTCACTTTTCGAGGCATACGCCTCCCAGCTTGCGTATTCGATCCGAAAAGCGGAAGCAGACTTTTTGGCTTTTCCTCCTCACCTGCTGGGTTACCGTGACAGAAAGCAGGCCGCCGAAGCTACATTTCGCGCGTTTACTCCGACCAATATCATTACGAACGGAGAAAAGCTTTTTGAAAGTCATTGTCAAGTTCTCCAAAAAACCCCTATCGAAGGGCTGCAAGAGTGTTTTGGTGACATCGTCGGATTCCTCATAGCCTACGTTATTCATGACGATGATACCCCCAACGAAGCTCTCGATGAACTTATCAAAGAGAAGATGAACTCTATACCGGACCTCAATAAAGCTCTTGCGGACAACGTGAATGGCATCATCATCCGCATATTACGTTCCCTGAGTGATCAAGACTGTTCAGAAAGCGGTCCAATCACAGCTGCATTGTTATCATTTGACCCGTCCGGCATAGCTGCTCGCACATTTAATTCCTTGACTGTTTATCGTGGATCAGACACCTTCGAAAGACACACGCCGAACCTACCAGCCTTTTCAACAGAAGTGATTCTCCGAAGCCTCGATTGGCTTTCTTCCCGCATACCTAACGCTTTTAATAATGCAACGACATATCACGTCACACAAGAGTTAATGAATGACATCCATCGAACGCCGTTGGTCAACGAGCAGAGTCGTCTGATTAACGGCCTGACGTTGTGGCTAGCATTCCGCTCGCACGATCTAGAAGATGCCTCAATCATGCCGACGTTGGTCCATGGAGCGACACTCCTTCTGTCTCAGTCTGACCTTGCCCGCTCTGCACAATCAATTCTTGACTGTGTGTTTCGATTTTACCGCAAACTTGTCGTCAAAGATCTCCGGCTACCGAATGTCCTCATTCGGATATGTTCCATTGCTCAGGATTACGCTTCCAACGTTAACGATCATTCAAATTCAGAGATAGGTATCAACTTGGTGCAGTGGATTGATCAACAAGCCTATGCACTTTCTAAAGTTCCCGCCCTGCGCTCTCTCATTCTTCGAGCCCTCCCCGCTTGGCCGCAGCAACCCTCCCCCAAACTGTTGCCACTTTACGATGAAACTACGTTGCACAGCCTATCGTCTATTCTTGAGGACCATCGGATCACATCAAATAAATTTCGACTAGTCCGCCGCTTCAAGGATCATGCTACTGAGCGCAACTATGACGAAGAACAGTTCTCTAAAACGTTCTTCTGGCGTCTTAAGGAATGCATGCCACCACTGGCGCGACTTCAAGACGAAGATGTAGCAGCCTTCGCAGACCTCCTATCCCTTCATCATGGAAAAATTGATAGCTTCAATATCGAACAGCCGAATTTGAATGACCCACGGCCTCGCCACCGGCGCATGTTCAAGAGGAACGGAAGTACAGACAGTACATATGCTGCTCGAGATGCTATAACATTGGGGCTTCTTGTGATGTTGGAAGGTGATGAGCCATCAAAGGTGTCCAATGCTTATCACACTCTCCGCCTTATTATGGCTGTGCCGTCTCCTTCATTGCTGCTGCCCAGTGAATACCGGGCTGGACTGGAGTTTCTGAAAACACATCTCCTTGTCCCCAGGACGCGTGCGATCGTCGACATACAAGATATGCTTCAATCTGAAGTATACCTCGATGCCGCCAACAACTTCTCGAGATGGATTACCCTGATCACCATTCTGCTCAGCGATGCTTTGGCCGCTATAGATCCATTTTTCGGCCAACTATCATCAATATTTTCCTCTGACATAGCATTTGCGGAAGAGACATTACCTATTATCGTCCATACGCTACTTTACTGCAAGACGGACACGCCCGCGGGTCGCATTCTTTGCAAAAAAGTGTTATCAAACTATTTCACAGCCATCCTTTCCTCGGCGTCTACGGATATCTCCTGCGTTCGGTCAATCGTCGATATCGTTCTCCACCTTCGAAACTTCACAGGCAAGGGCAATGATCAGCTAGGCTACAACAAGTGGCTGGAAATTGACTTTACCTTGCTCGCACGAAGTGCCATCCTTTGTGGTGCTTATACAACTGCTCTGCTGTTCATCGAGCTTGCTTCGGAGCGAGAAATACAAAATGCTGAAGAGTGTAAAACAATTGAAGGCGTGCTCTACGAGATTTACGCCCATATAGACGAACCAGATGGGTTTTATGGGATAAAAACCCATGACCTTCATCAATTTCTAATCAAGAGATTTCACCATGAACACCAATGGGACAAGGCCTTTCAGTTTCATGGTGCAGCTCTCGAAGCTGGAGAGACTCAGAAGGGCGAGGAAGAAGGTCTTCTCAAGTCTTTCCACTCTTTTGGATTTGACCACCTTGCTATCGACACTTTGCGAAACCTGGCTGGTGACTCTCCGGATTCTAGTTCGTCCTCTATGAGCTATATCCTGGGATGGAGGACAGAAACATGGGATTTGCCAGATGCAGCTCAAGAGGTATCTGGCGCACCTTTGTACCGATCCCTTAGATCAATCTATCGGGAGCGCGATCCTCAAATACTCGAGAGTAACATTCGGTCTTCGTTATTTCGAGAAATGGGCCATTTGAGGTCTTTGGGTTCTGAAAACTTGACTGAAATACGAACAGTATCGAGGGACCTCATGTGTTTAGGTCAAGTAATACAATGGAGGCAAGACGCTGTGCAGGATTTGTTAAAACCGGAGAATATTTCACTCGACAAGTTGAAGGATTTCACGGATATCGATGCCCGGTTCGAGTGCGTCCCTGTTTTTGACTTCTTCGGCGAACACTTATCAATTATAATTCATTAGGTTTGCTGACTTGGAATCAATTATGGCCACACGTATTTCTCTTCTGCGGTCGGTGCGCCAGCGAGAGGAACGCCAACAAATAGGTTCTCTTGTGTCGCCATTTGTTCAGCATCTGAAAGACGTAGAGAAAGCATGCCTTCTGCGCTTGTCTGAAGCAGCCAGAGCATCCCATCGTGTTCAGATTGCTCTGAACTCTGTTGTTAAGGCCCAGAGATTGGATGTGGTACCATCACCAAAGGTGTCCGAAGAATTCGCAAATGTTCTGTGGCTTCAAAGAGAGGAAAAGCTAGCCGTCCAATTTCTTCAGGACCTTGCAAATCAAGACAAGTCCGAAGGGAATGGCAAACCTGCCGACTCTTTGCAAAGAGCTTTATGGTTGTCTCGTTTGGGGACATGGACATCCGAAGCATGTCTAGCCAAACCAACCGAGATACAAGAACGCTATTTCTCCCCGTCGATCACACTTTTGGAAAATATTCAAGGAGCTAGCGAACAATTTGGCATTGCTGAAGCTTCAGCGACTATTTACCGTGAATTTGCTATGTTTGCTGAACGTCAATACCATGCAACCTCAAAATCTCCGGACGCTATCAGGTGGAAAGTGTATGTGGAACGGAAAAAGCAAGAGATTGAACATCGTAGTATGGAACTAGCTCGGACACAAACAGATGCCACTCGCCAGCAAACTCTCAAAGGAGACCAGGACAGAGCACGGAAAATTCTTAACGAAGACAGCGAGCAATTTAAGAAACATAACACCCTTCGAGAGACATTCCTCAAGCAAGCTATTGACATGCATTCCCGTTGCTTGTCAACCTCGAACAAATTTGACAATGATTCTGCCATCCGATTTTGTTCCCTCTGGTTTGCAAATTTTGATGACTTGTCGATCCTAGATTGTGTTAAGGGTGGCTTAGAAAGGACACCTTCACGAAAGTTCATTTTCCTTGCTGTGAGTCTTTTTCAAGTCTTCTAGTTACTTGAACTGAAAGGTATCAAGCATCAACTCACGGCCCGAGTGTCAAATCCATCTTCAACTGTGTTGCCTGCTGCTCAAGAAAACCTTCAAAACTTGATCCTCAGAATGTGCCGAGAACACCCATTCCACATTCTGTATCAAATATATTGCTTATCGGACCATCCTGAGTCAGACAACGGAGGTAGGCGCCAATCCGGCCGCCAATCTGCGCAATCCACGCAGACTGAACGTGGGCTAGCGGCCACGAGTATACTCGATCGCCTCCGAAACGAACCAGGTGCAAGCAGCAGCAAAGTCCAGGATGTTGAAAGGTTGTGCGGTGCTTACTTGCAGTGGGCCAAATTCCCAATAAGCGGTAACAACCTTTATAAAACAAAAACGGGCCCCTTCCCTGTGCCATCCTCATCACTGAAGCTTTTGGATATTCAGAATTTGCACGTCCCGGTGTCGACAGTTCGCACACCGATTGATCCAACAATGCAATACCAAGATTGCATTTGGATACAACGTTATGACCACGAGTTCTACACAGCTGGTGGTGTAAATTTGCCGAAGATCGTCGTTTGCTATGGATCAGACGGAAAGAAGTACAAGCAATTGGTAAAATTCTCTCTGTTTATTACAGGCATAGCGCTGATGACGCACTAATAGTTTAAAGGAGAAGGAAAGGACGATCTACGACAAGATGCGGTCATGGAGCAAGTCTTTGAACTCGTGAACAGCCTTCTGCAACATGACCGAGAAACGCGGCGAAGAACACTGCGAGTTCGGGATTACAAAGTCATACCTCTAGCCAGTCAGGCCGGATTGCTGGAATTCGTTGGAAACACCTCTCCTATGAGAGATTGGCTGTCACAAGCTCATCCCAGGTAAGGAATTTCGTAACCTGTGGATGACTGCTCACATTACCCGCCAGGTATCGTCCTCAAGACCTCAAACCCGCCGAAATAACGAGCCGAATAAAGAAAGCACAACAAGTCTATCATGGTCGGCACGATAAACAGCTTGAGGTGTTCCTTCAAGCACGCGAGAAGTTCAAGCCTGTTATGCGACACTATTTCACCGAGAAGCACAAGACCCCCATATCCTGGTTCCAGATGCGTCTCTGCTATACTCACAGCGTTGCAACCACGTCCATTGTCGGCCATGTTTTGGGTCTAGGAGACCGCCATACCTCAAACATTTTGATGGATAACGTTCTTGGAGAAGTCGTGCACATTGATCTTGGTATCGCTTTCGATCAGGTAAGGACGTTTGCCCGATTTTTCTATAATATTTCTAATCAGTTTTTTTCAGGGAAAACTTCTTCCTATTCCTGAACGAGTTCCTTTCCGCATGACGGCTGATATTGTCGATGGCATGGGCATCTCCGGCACATCAGGTGTTTTCCAAAGATGCGCCGAAGAAACTCTCAGAGTCCTGCGAGAGGAGTCGGAACTAATCATGACAGTCCTGGAAGTCTTCAAGCACGATCCTCTTCATTCATGGTCTGCCAAATTCTGCTCTGTTCTCAATTCGAAATTGCTAAATACTTCTTCGGTGTATAGGACAGCAAGCGAGGTCAAGGTGAAACAAGCGCAATCGGATGTCCCACTAGCCACTGTGAATGACACCGCTCGTTTCAATCTGGGGATCGGCATCGATATGAGCAGCGGGACTGCAGACGAAGCCGCGGACCGTGCTTTGAGTTCGGTTGCTCGCAAGCTGGATAAGTCGCTTAGCGTGGAGAGCACCGTCAACGAGCTCATAGCAGAGGCCACTGACCCAATGAATTTAGCGACCATTTTCCAGGGTGAGTGGTTCGACATATTTTTTTTCTGTGTGACACAAACCCATTTCTTCCAGGCTGGATGCCACATATGTAATTGTTTTCTTCTTTTGCAGCTTTCGGTCCTGTTTTCTACTAGCTTTCGCGTTTATGACTACCATGTTGTTTTTTACTTCTTTTGACTAACTCGGGACTAGTAACATCTGTATTACAACAATCATTCACAACGACTGTATCATGTTAATCAAATTAGGACAACCAGTATCTTTACCGTAGTTCAATAAAATCGGCATTGGTCATCCACTCTACCTTCCTTTTGCTAGTACTTAACCTCCGCACGTCAGTTTTTTTGCCCACATTATCTGTTTGGCATTATTTGTAGTTATGGACATCAAGCGCACTATATACTGTTTCATGATTTAAAATTTAAGTATAGTAGTTCCCCACTGGGACTGGCCAAGATACAGCTTGAACTGGGTGGTTGGCGTCCTGAACAGCCAGGAACAGCTGCATGCCCACCAGGGGTCTGTGGCAACGAGGCAACGTGAAGGTATTCATCTCGGAGGTCGTAAGAACCACCATTTTTCAACCTTTTCTGCGGAGGGTCCGTTGACTGAGGCCCCGGCGGGTGGAAAAAATTGTCGTGTTATGCATGTCATTGGTAGTGGATCGTGTCCGTGAATATTGGGCGGTGCTTTGAGCCTTGAAAGAGTTCAGTATAGCCACTGTACGTCTTTTGTGTATGTACCGCCTGTGAAACATTTCCAAGTTCTGAGCCAGGACGACGAAGAACACCCCATAAATTGAACATAATTCGAAAAGAGGATCGGTAAATAAACGCAATTGTGGACCTACAAAGCTTGGCAAGGTAAACGGGAGTAAATATGTGAGCATCCGATCGAATTGTCTTACTAACTTGGACCTACAGCTACCACAAACTGGAGAAACCTGATTGCTTGATATATTCGACATCAATTCGGTTGAACAAAAGAGTCATTTGTTGTAACTTGAAGCGCATCGACTTTCTGGGACTGTTGCTGTTCTGGGTGTAGTCTCGGGCATGCGCCGTTTTCTAGAAGCAGTAGAGGAACAAAAGATGGATCGATGGGTTCCCCGCGATCGGTCATCTGGCTTAGCACGATGAAGCTTGGATGAGGCTTGACACTCAGCTACAAAGGATCCTGAAAGGGCATGATTAGACATGAGCTGGGCAAGGACTTCAGAGGCCTCGTGCGTATTGATTGTTGGCCTACATAATGATAAACTCGACCTTCTCCGGATGTCCAGTTGAAGGACTTGGCTATAAATATCTTCGTAAACTGTCATGAGTTATAATATAGAACAAAAGAACGAGTTACGAGACCTTATGTAATAAGGGATCGTCTTACCCTCTGAGACGATTTGACTCTCCTGCGTTTTTCATTACCCGGTTGTATGGCGATGTTTGGGTATTTTTCGGTAGTTAGAATACCCGAACCGGTTCTCGGTATGTGTTTCTCAAGTGTTTCTCTCTGGGTTTTCAATTTGACGAATCGTAATGGCGTTGTTTCTCTCGTGATAGCCTGGAAGAAGGTTGATATGTGGTGTGGGGGTGTTCTGGAGAGTCGTCATTATATTGCCTTGAGATCACAAGCTGTATTTATCTAAACTGAATCTACTGCCAGTGGTTGGATGGATTAATATTCGCTATGTTGGTGTATCAAAGTTGTAGGAGGTTTAATTGTTTTCCATGCCTACGACGGCTGTGTGTGCCAGTGTCCGATAATGAAAGGCATTCGGGATATGTGGTCAAAACGGTATCGAGGATAGCCTCGAAGTCGGTTTGATTCTCGTACAGGTATTATCGAAGGTTGGTAGTCATGTTTCATACATTTTGACTGTCTGTCTATCCAACTAGCGGAATATTGGTAGTGCGAGTCAAACAGGGTCTTTTGGAGCATGATCAGAGCCAGAGGGGTCCACTGTACGTCCAGGGGTTCTAGCTTGGAAGTGATCTTCCATTCAGATGATGTCCGCTGTCTACTTATGTCAGGCCCTTTTATTATTTCTCATCGCGCTATTACCTTCCACCGCGTTTATCAAGCGTACGGAGTGACTGATGGGTGGAGTCACCAGTGTACCATGAAATTTGTAGCGGAGGGTAATCTGCAGTCACATCCGGTGAGTCGGTGACCTGTCGCTTATATCAGATTGAAGATTGACATGGGTCGGCAGTCGGCCGAATGGGGGAATGCTGACTCCATTTTAGTACATTCGACTTGACTCTGGATTTACTTCGTGACGTTTACTTGAGCGATTAATGTCATTATAATCTGTTAATTGCGTTTAGAACGTGATCTTGATTAGATTTTATTGGATCATACAATCTGTAGGAAGTTTGTCAAGTCAACCTAAGGCAGCTAGCGCCTTGTCGAGACATTAAAATTGTGTCAGAACTTTAGTTGTATTGTTTGCGGGTATAAATAGGGATGGAAATTTGTGATTTCTCATCTTTACATCTTCAACGTGTTACGTGTATGGTCTGCAGCGTAGTCGTGAAGCGTGAGTTTTTTCGTCGAGCTTTTCAATTTAGCCAATAAATCAACAATGAATAAGGTGTGTTTTTATTTCTGGGGTCCTTGGTTCTGAAGGATGAAGGACGTGAGGTTCATAATGTTCATTCAACAAATTTACAGAATTTATGCCCGATAAAACGATTTTGCTGACTAGGCATACCGAACGCGTCGCGCAACTTCTGCGCGCACCTCCTCTCATACTTCTACAGAGCGCTCCCGAAGGTCGGAGTCCTTCCCTGGAGCAAGTGGACATATTAATGGCTCTGGAGATAAACATGTTTGAAAATAGCCTGTGTGCTTCAACCTGTCATTATAATACTTAAACTCAATTTACCAAATTTACAGAAAATCCATGCTAGTTTTCGACGCCGTTTACTTATTATCGGCCTCCCAGATATCTCCTGGCCTTAAAAAAACAGAAACCGCCGCCAATATTCTCTCTACTATTCTACACCTCCGGTCTATGTGTGTTTCTTGCTTGCCGCCATGTCCTTTGAAATTTTAAGCACTTCCGCTTGACATACAATAGCTATAAGCTGCTTCTTTTACTGACAATATAGAACTCAGTTGCTACGTTTGTGAAGCATCCAGGAAAACAGAGCGACCTGGTTCAGAACATATACCAAATGTCGCGCGGGTAGGCGCGCATTCGAGTTTCTGAACCGCGAATGTTTGAATGAGCCCAGGAACGTCCAAAACGGATCGCACTCAACGAACGTGATTAACGGCGGGGTATAAATGCCCGACAGTTGATCTGTGCTTTCCAGAAAATAAGTAACTTCAGCGTTTTCAATTCTCGAAGGTCTGCTGCACCTTGAATCTCCTCCTCGGGCGGCAAATAGGCCCAGTGAATGTCTCAGTGTGGTAGAACTTCACGGCTGCGTAGACTTAACACTTGAAAAGTGCTCGCATAAATGGTATAGTCATTGTGATCACTTTGGAGGCGGTGGCAAGGAACCCAGCTGGACTTGAGCTGGACCCTGCCAAAACTTGTCGGATTAGGCTTTATTAGGCTTCGACCAAACCTGCCCTGCTTGCCAACCGTAGAGCGGATTCCAGGAATGCTTTGTGCCACGGAAGGAGCTTTTTTTCGCACTTAAGGTCGTGTGGTTTACGGTGTTCCGGAGCGCTTCGAGGCAATTGCTAAGGAATTGACGTGGAAGAGTGCCTTGGGAAATTCAAGCAATTGAAGCAAATATGCGCAAAACCTGATGCGAAGGAGTGTTCGCCGGATGATCAAGTACATATTTTATCAGGCTATTTGCGGGCTTTCGACGGTGGTAACGCGGCTACTAACCACGGCGGTCATTTTCTTGATACGTATGTGTACCAGCGGACTTTCAAAAAATACTCTCATAAGGTCTCGTATTTGCCATGCGAAGTAGTGGCCGACACACCCGCACGTCTACTCCACTTGTGATACGGTGTTGTGCTGATCACAAAACAAATGCCGTACTTACCTTGTACTTACCCGAATTATATTGCGTAGGTTTAAGACTGGAACAAAGGCGAGATAAAAATAAGCCTCGCCAACTTCTTGAAGCACGATTTGGAGCATATGAAAGGAGTACTCGAGTCGTATTAGGAAGTCGCTCTGCGAAGCTGATTCCAAGGAACCGCAGGAGGCTATTTTTGGGTAGAATGGAGGGCTGTCACCTCCTGTGGCTCTGTAGGTAAGTAGGATAGACGGGGAAGAACGCCCTGCATGCGAAGGGGCTGCTCAACTGCATTCATTATGGCTGCTGTGAGAAACTGATTCGGGCGGTCAACGGTGATGAAATGTTGATTATATAATTTCGCAGATGAGGCCTGAAAGCCCGAAATTTGAGAGAAAAGGCGAGAGGACCACCCGAGTTTATCTGCACTTGCAACAAAATCCAGGGAATTTTTGGGATTGAGGCAAGGAAGGATGATAAGACACTTGTCCGTTCCGAGGACCGAGATCACTGCACGGCGTAAATTAACATCACGTGTTATTTGGATATCAAGAAGTTAGCAATTTTGCAAAGGTGGCCAA
Organism: Galerina marginata; assembly: GCA_023014335.1. Taxonomy (NCBI): domain Eukaryota; kingdom Fungi; phylum Basidiomycota; class Agaricomycetes; order Agaricales; family Galerinaceae; genus Galerina; species Galerina marginata. The sequence continues at coordinate 915,178 of JAECYW010000013.1, read as the reverse complement.
AGTGGCAATTACACTGGGGCAGAGGCAAACGAGTCTTCCTCATTGCTACCATCGCCCCAGCAGCATCCCCCGCTTTCTCCTCCTTTCTCCCCCGTTCTCGCCGTCGCCAACAGCGACTTCCCTCATCTGTCCATCGCCAGCCCTTGTGAGCGCGACGTGCCTGAGAGGATACTCCGTCGTCACCATTGATAGCCGTGACAACCAATATCTCAGCTATTGATCGTTGTCACAAGTAATTGTCCGAAATTCGATTTGCCTCGTAGCTCCTCCCTTTCTACCATCGGGACCTCAGGATTTATCTTTCTGCCAAGGAGCTCGCTGCATCGCCCTCCAGGCAGTACAATATCTGAATTTATCCTGACCGTTTCTTTATTTCAGTCGTGATCCCGGGATATGTCCTTTTCCCAGAGCACAGTCAATCAACGCTCTTTTCCCAATCAACCGCACCGGCAGTCAAAAACGGTCGAGTACCACCTGCCTTCCAGAGCCTCCATTCAGGAATATCAGGCCCTCCTTGCCGACCACGCCATCGAGGCCGCCAAGTCGACTGCCTACATTCCAGCTAGGCAAGCCCCGCCGCCGCCGCAGTCCGCGTATCGATCAAAGACTCCCACAGAAACATCGCCACCTCCGCCACCTTTATCTGCGCCAAACCCCACTCCACCGAGGGTGCGCAACTCGCTCCAGAAACCAAATCCCCGAGCGCGTAAACACAGTCTCACTTCCGGCAGCCCTTCCGCCTCTCCCCGTGTGGTTGATCACGACCCCTTCGCCGCTAACATCAACGACACCCCTTTCACTCAACATCTCAAATCACAGAAATCAGGTTCCATGGCAGCCGGTTCGTCGCCTCCACCGCGTCCATCTCGCGCTAACACGGCCAATTTGAACGACATCATCCCGAATCCTTCCCAGCTTGCTTCCCGCCGACTATCTCAACCATCTGCACAGATGTTTGACGACGGGCATTTCTACGCTGATCCTCAGGAGTCTCTTCCATCAGGGCCATCCAATGATTATACCACTATGGGTCCTTCAAGGAACAGGTCGCGTAGTAGCACCACTATCAAGTCTAAAAAGGGTGTTTTGGGCTTAATGTCTGAAATGTTTAATCCTACCAAACGGCCAGAAATCAGCACACCCTACGATCCTGTGCATCTTACCCATGTTGGTTTTAACTCTTCAACTGGAGAGTTTACCGGTCTTCCGAAGGAATGGCAACAGCTTTTGCAAGAAAGCGGTATTTCGCGTTCCGAACAGGAGAAGAATCCTCAAGCTGTAATGGAGATCGTTAAATTCTATCAAGAGGGTCATGGCGACGTCTGGGACAAATTGGGCAATGTAGCCGCCACTCAGGAAATCTCATTCTTGCAGTCGAAGATCGACGACAGTTTCCAAAACCCAGTGAGTAATCTTCTTGGTGTAGTCGTTCTATTATATATTCTCTCCTCGTTCAGCGATCTCCCCCTCCTCCACCGAAAAAACAAGGATCACAATCAACGGTCAATTCACCCGCTCCATCTTCGTATAGACCCGCACCTACACCGCCGTCTACCGCCACTCCTGCTTTGGATCGTTCCACTTCGCAACGAGCCCCTTCCAAGCCCACTAAATCTACAACAGACCTTGGGCGGGCCAATACCACTCGTGATCGACGATCGCCTGGGCCTGGACAAGGCCCCAGTGGGCAGACTCTAGGCGGGCAGCAAAAGTCACAGTCCGCCAAACCTTCACCTGGATCATCATCTTCTGATCTTCCGCTGAAGCAGCAACAGCAACAAGCTGTTGCTGCTTCGCCCGCGGCCAGAGATCGCGCTGATCCTCGGGCTCAACCCCAAACTCCTAGTGCTGCTGCTACAAGTCTGGCCAAAGTTTCTGGTGTTGCCACGCCCCGCCGAAGAGAGAAGAAGGTCGACAAGGCCAAGGAAGAAGATATTGTTAAACGTCTGCAGGCCATTTGCACTGATGCAGATCCTACCAGGCTGTATCGTAACCTCGTTAAGATTGGCCAGGGGTAAGTATTCTTTTTTTTTTTTTCTGTGTCTTCGAAAAACTAAATATCGACATTCAGTGCGTCGGGTGGTGTCTACACTGCGTATCAAGTCGGGACAAACCTCTCCGTGGCTATCAAGCAAATGGACCTTGAGAAACAGCCCAAGAAAGATCTCATCATCAACGAAATTCTTGTCATGCGGTCATCTCGCCATCCGAATATTGTTAATTACATCGACTCGTTCCTGCACAAAAATGACCTGTGGGTGGTTATGGAGTACATGGAGGGCGGCTCTCTCACAGATGTGGTTACCGCCAACTTGATGACGGAAGGTCAAATCGCGGCGGTATCTAGGGAAACTTGTCAAGGTTTGGAACACCTTCACAAGCACGGTGTCATCCATCGTGACATCAAGAGTGACAATGTTTTGTTGAGCATGGTCGGGGATATCAAACTCAGTATGTCGGAGAGATCCTTCCATTTTTTTTTGGCTGCTATCATGATTCACGCTTACATCTTTCCTTGTTTTCAACAGCGGATTTCGGGTTCTGCGCCCAAATCTCGGATCCTGCCCACGCAAAACGGACAACGATGGTGGGTACTCCGTACTGGATGGCGCCAGAAGTCGTTACCAGGAAAGAATATGGCCCCAAGGTGGATATATGGAGTTTAGGCATCATGGCTATCGGTATGTTACGTGTTGTTCACCTCGTTCCGTCATTGATTTCATCTCTTTTGCATTTGCCCTTTCGTAGAAATGATTGAAGGAGAACCACCGTATTTGAATCAGAATCCTTTGAAGGCTCTGTACCTTATTGCCACCAACGGCACGCCGACCATCGCCAATCCCGAGAATTTGTCATCCGTGTTTAGCGATTACCTGGCGAAAACGTTGGAAGTTGATGCTGAGAAACGCCCTAATGCTAAAGAGCTGTTGCTGGTCAGTTCATTTAATGAAGGATCTTAAAGTCAGTAATTTGCTGACTTGCAATACAGCATCCCTTCTTCAAACTCTCAGAACCCCTTCGGACGCTCGCCCCCCTGATCAAAGCTGCAAGAGATATTGCCAAAAACAAGTAAACAACTTCAAACGCATCTATCGTCAGCAACTCTTCGCGGTCACTTTCAATATCCATTGTATCGTACATCTATTGTGTTCTTTGTTATTTATTCTGGCTCTGAAGAAACCGTAAAAAAACCAATTTTTACAAGTTACAATTTGTTGTCTTATCCCACCCGATTCTTCTTCTATCTTTCTGTTCTACCATTCTCCTTTCCTTCTCCCCTCCTCCTCACTCCCTTTCCCTTGTCACGACGTTTTATCCATGACATTACATTGTTACCCTTCATTTAACATTTCTATCTGTAGGCGAGTTATTTTTAAACCTTTCCTGGTGTAATACTTCTTTCATCATCGGCATCACTTTCTCTGGGCTAATTATTTTATAACAAAGCCTTGCCAGCAAATCAAATCGCTATTTAGAAGAAATATCTCATATCCTATGTGTAATGACATTAAACCTGCAATCAACTTTTTCTATTGAATAACGTCGCTGAGCCATAACTTTTGTACAGCCATTTTTCATTCGTAACCACCATCAAAAGGATCATCGATGAACACCGGGTCATACATGTAATACATACCGTCCTCGTAATCGTTCTCTGCGTGATGCTCTTCGTCACTGAAATACATCTCCCTTCCATCCCAGTCTACGTCAACGACGATTTCCCGAAGCTGAGAAACATCGCCTTCAATGATTCGATTGCAGGAATTTCTTGGATTTCTGAGCCATGCTCGCATCTCCATATGAGGCAATCTTCTAGCATGGAAAAAGTAAGGACGTTATGGTAGGCAACCTCTTCAAAGGAGACATCTTCCATAGCAATTGCACGGAGACTCGGAAACGCCACAGGAGGGTGTTGACTCTGCGATCTGGTCATGCGCTTATTTTTTGTGATTGGCAGGTTTTCTTGTAGCGCTAGGAAAAGATTTTTTGCGAAGATACGAGACCCAGAGAAAGGTAACGAGTTTAAGTCAGGGAGTGTTCCGAATATGTCAACGATGGTGCGGACTGATACAGGAAGAAATGTATAGTTTAGGCGTAACTTGATCAGTTTCGCCAAGGGTAGCGCATCAAACACGTCACCGATGAAAAGTTCCTGGACGCGCGTAATCTCGTCCGCGAGAAGGATGGACGGCACGTAGTCGAATGACAAGTCGATATCGGGTATGCAACTCTGTTTACACAGGTCGAGATCGGATAAAATGCCCGAGAATGCTCGGAAGCTCACACCTGACGACATTAACGAGAGTTCCAATGTAAGAATATTAATTTGGTGTGTGCTTGACGATGGGTAAGGACGAGAAGACAGTGCGGCAAGTATGGCATGGAAGTCGCCAGGAGTGGTAGTACGGAATTCGGATGCAAACTTAATTGCAGTCGTTGGTGGAAATACGCAACCTTGCAAAAATGGAATGATCTCTGTTGCTGAAGAGGCTACTGTCAGTTGCTGAAGGTCTAGCAAATGGATGGGTCCATCATGAGTGGCAGGGTGTCTTTAAGGTCTAGGGAATCCAGGAGAGGCATCCCCTTCAAGGTGTTCCAAAATTGTGTCCTCGTTGGGCGGGCAGACCTTCCGATACCATGGAGCTTAAGACTTGTGAGCGAGCCTAAAAGTTGGGAGTCCCAATCGACAGTAAATCCCACCAATTCAACTTGACGGAGGTGATACACGTCGCAAAACGTTTCGTCGGGAAGCTGGTAACTTGTTTGGTATTGAGGAATGATAGACAAGCAAAGCGCTTCCAGTCTCGGCGCCGACTTCGGTAAATCACGGAGTAAGACAGTCATGATATTGGAATCCTGTGTCATTATACGCAAACTCCGTGTCCGTGAAATATGACGGAGAGATGCGCAAACAGTCTTGATGGACATGCCCAATGTAAAGTCGGCGTCCAATGCTAGGCTCGCCATTTTCGATCGGACAAGCATTTCTTCAGCCCAACGCGGATACTCAAAGGGGGGACTGGTCCAGAGAGTTGGAGCATTCACAGCAATATTTCGCCAATTGTGGCTTACATGGCTAACTTTTATCCAGTCCAGGGGGCTTCTTGAAACCTCCTTACTCGCGAAATAAAAAACCCTGCATAGTACTTCGGGAGGAAGTCGCGAAATTGGAGCGAAAGTATTCCGTTGTTTCATTAGAGAAACAATGTGACTCCTGTGCTTGTTGGCTTCCTGGTCAATTGTTCGAAAAGCTTCTGCAACTCTTGTCCCGTCGGGTACTAGCTCCAAGTTGAGAGAAGTCTGGCTATTGTCCGGGGCTAGAGGGATGATTAAATTAAACAAAGATACATATGTGTCAAATACCAACACACCTTGCATATTGGTGTGTCTACAATCAACGGGTGTGAAGGCAAAGAAGACAAGTGAGACTACTATTAAGTAATCCGAGTCATTGTAGTTTCGTCATAGAGACGGGCCTAAATATTTGAATTTTTGGCAGTCCAAACAGTGTCCAAAACATTTGACAAGATTTGACAATCCTTAATCACCTGGAAGGAAGACGAAGAACGCCAAAATCTATAGAGTCTTGTCGTGTTAGGTTCGAGACACTTTCACCTTACCAAAACGAATTGGATCCGAATATGTACTCCCCATCTGCTTCGGAGGAGTCATAGTCATCGTATTCTGGATCATCGTCGTAATCATCGTCGTCTTCGTAGTCGGTAAATCCAAATTCTAGATCATCCCACTCAAGATCGACAATAATTTCTCGCAGTAGATTCACCTCATCCTCCGTAATTCGAGAACATTGTTTGATGTTCAACTTCCACACTTCTACGCCACATTCGTATCTCCAGATGAGACAGTCTTGTAAAGCTTCGATAGTGAGATCACCGTCGTCTTCATCAAAGTCGATGTCATACATCGACATGAAACGAAGGCCAGGGAAAAAAACTAGGCCAGGATACTGAGATTTTGTCAAGTCTCGGTGTAATGGGACTTCTTGCAATGCCATTGTAAAACAATCTGCGCCTGCTCCAGCAATGTAAACTGACTGCAAGTGAGGAAGTGTCCCGAATGTTTCCGCAAACGCGCGGGATGAAAACATGATCTCTGGTTTTAGGCGCAGGTCAATGAGACTTCCCAACGAAATTGCACCAAACATGTCTATCAGAAGTTTATCGTGTACTGTCGTCCCTAATGCCGTTTCACAACATAGCGACAAGTCGAGAATGGGGGTTGTAGTACCATTGTCAGCCTCGATGTCTGATGTTGTGTAGGCCAGGAATCGGAGGCCATCCAAGCCCGCAGACGGCGTTGAGACTTCAAGGCCACGAATGAGTATTCCGCAGGATTTTGCTGTTGGTGAGATCGTGGTTGATATGGCTGATAGGACACCAATGAAATCTGGACCGCTTCCGGAAAGGGTTTTGCACACGACAGTAATAATAACAGTGGGCAAGAAAGAGATGCTATTGAAAAATAGTTGCACTTCTGGAGCGGTGGAGGTTACTGTCAATTTTTGAAGATTTGAAAAAAATATGGTTCCTTGAGGTGGTCCGCAGTCTTCTGACACGGGTAGGGCATCATGAAGATCGATAGATCCCAGGTGAGGCATGCGTTTAAGAGCATTCCATAACTGAGTCGCCGTCGGTCTGGAAGCCGGTGGAATGTCATGAATCTTCAAGGATCTGATCGAACTGAAAAGGTGGGAGTCCCAGTTGATTTTACATCGAGTGACTTCAAGCCGGTGTAGACAATCCATTTCGCAAAGAACGTTTTCAGGAAGCTCGCAATGACCCTGCGTAGAGTCAGTGGTGAAGGCGTATGTGCTGAATCGGGGTCTAACATGTATACTTAGAGTTTCCAGCCTTGGTGCGGACTTTGGCAAGTCAGAGAGCAGTTTCTGTATCGTGCCAGCGTTGGCATCGGATAGGCTGAGGTGAATGATTCGTGATATGTGCCGTAGGGCCGACGAAACCGCTTCAAGGGGAAAGTCGCGGTACGACGGCGGATTTGCGTCCACGACGAGGCTCGCCATTTTTGACCGAGAAAGCATTTCCGCTGACCAACGAGCGTTCTCGAGGGGAAGATTGATCCACAGTGAAGGAGAGTTCAAGGCTATGCTACGCCATTCATGGCATACATGGGTGACTTTGATCCAGTGTAGAGAACCTTCCGTTTGGTTCCAGGTTGTGAAGTCAAAAATTTTGCAAAGCAACTCAGGGGGAAGTCGCGATATCGGAACAAAGGTATTCCTCCGCTTCCAAAGGGCTATTAAGTAGGCTTTGTGTTTATTGACCTCTTGATCTATAGCGTGAAGAGCGTCTTCCCTGCTTGTATTTTCATTCACCAGGAACTGAATCGACTCTTCATCTCGAAAAAATGAACTAGCTGAAAGAAGACACATGGATGCGTTCTGAAAGGATGAAGGAGTTGAACTGTGGACTTACGGTATACCATTGCGAAGCCGAACAAGCCACAGGGATCAGTGGATGGTTGTGAGTGAGTCGGACAGTGACAGAAAGAGTTTAAAGACACGGATGACGCCTTGTTTACTTGATTACATAATTGATATACCCCCCGCAAGCGCCAGACAAGCGCCAGTCCTGAGAGGCGAGTTTAGAGCACAAGTGCTAGACGTTCTAAGATGTCGGGCTTGCAAACAATCAAGTCAAACATGTCACAGAAGGATGAAGATTAAGTATATTCCAGCTCGACTCTCCAATTGTCGAATGTCTCGATCTTCTTATATTAGCTTTACCATGGACAATAGTCTAAGTTTGAACCATTCTCAGAGTCTTCGTCTTCATCCTCATCCTCATCGCCATTATCTTCTTCATCGCTAAGTTCCAGCTCAGCGCCGTCCCACTCAAGATTGACGATGATGTCTTCAAGAAGAAACACATTGGTCACCGTAATCCCATAGCAGTCTTCAATCTTCAAGTCTAGGATCTCAACTCCACATTCATACCTCCAAATAAGACAGTCTTGTAAAGCCTCGATAGTAAGGTCGCCTCTGTTCTCATCGAAGATGACATCGCGCATTGAGATGGAACGAAGGCCGCGAAAATATAGAGGTGGATTCCGCGATTTTTTCAAATTCTGATTTGCTTGGATTTCTTGTAATGCCTGCGTAAATTCCTTCGAACACACTCCCGTGACGCACACTGACCGTAAGTGATCCAGTTGGCCAAATGTTTCCGCCAGAATGCGAGTTGTAAAGCCAACGCCATAGGAGAGGAGAAGGTGCAAATTCACAACATTCCCCAAAGAAATCGCTTCACAAACATCTTTGAAAATTTTTTGGGCTGTGGCTGGCATCGCCATGGAATGAATCAACGACACGTCGAGACTGGGTTTGATATGTCCATACGCCGTCTCCATGTCAGATGCAACAGTGGTGTATGCCTTGAACTGGAGGCCATCCGAGGCCGTAGAAGGTCGTAAGATTTCGAGGGTACGAACTCTTAGTCCCGGAGACTTCGTTGACGGTGAGATAATGGAAGATATTTCAGAAAGCACGCCTGAAAAATCTGAGCCACTGGTACCCGTTGGTCTACATATAACTGTGAGAATGACTGTGGGAAGGAACAAGATGCTTTCCAGAAACATCTGCACTTGTGGGGTTGATGATGCTATAGTCAGCATTTCAAGATGAGCAAGAAATATTTTTTCAAGTGGTTGTTCAGAGTCACCCGCCACGAGGAAGGTTTCTTGAAGATCCAAAGACTCCAGAAGAGGCATTCGTTTAAGTGCAGCCACTAGCTGGGTTCTGGTCAGTCTAAAAGCCAATGGCGCGTCGTGAATTTTCAAATATGTAAGTAAGCTCCAACGATGGGAATTCCAGTTGACTTTGCATCGAGTAACTTCCAGTTGACGTAGACAATCCACTCCGGAAAGAACAGTTTCGGGTAGTTCACAGATTTCGTCCGACTTGGAGGCGCTCAGGTACATCGGGCGTTGGTGGGTGACATGTATACAGAGACTTTCCAACCTCGGGGCCGACTTGGGTAAACCAGAGAGAAGTTTTTGTATCATGCCAGCATTGCCATTTGACAAGCTCAGATGTCGTATCCGCGATGCATGTTGCAGAGCGGAGGCAACTGTCTCGTCGAAATATTTGCGGTATGAATATAAGAAATCAGCTTTGACCGTTAAGCTGGCCATTTTCGATCGAGAAAGCATTTCCTCAGTCCAGCGTGCATTGGTGACCGGAAGATTAGTCCAGAGTGACGGAGAGTTTACGGCTATGTTACGCCATGCATGGCAAACGTGGCTGACTTTGATCCAATGTAGTGAACCTCGCGTTTCGTCCCGACTTGTGAAGTCAAAGATTTTGCAAAGCATCTCAGGAGGAAGTCGCGAAATTGGAGCACAGCTATTCCTCCCCCTCCACAGAGTCACAATATAGGTCTGGTATTTATTGACTTCCTGGTCAATAGTCCAAAAAGCTTCTTGCATGGTTGTATCTTGGTTTACAAGCGATGAAATCGACGCGTCGTCTCCTGGAAAAGTCAAAGGAGCTATCATGCGATGAACTTCGACAAGAAAGAGAAAGGAGCGAAAAGAACACACGCAGTGCCATTGATAACGCGAAGATAAATCGTGATAGCTAATGAAAATGAGGCAGTGAAATCCAAAGGAATTTTTAAGTGGTGGAAGAGGTTCAACAAATCGAACAATCTATTATCTAAGTATCGTTCGTTACGGTTCGTACTACATTTCCATTATGTAAGCAACTTTGAGTGTCCACGTTTTCACGAAGGTGAAGCAGTTCAAAGTTGTCATTTCTCTATCTTTCGCCTCTCATGGAATCCTCTGAACTGTACAACATTAAGCAGCAATTTACCCTTGGTAAGCTTTCCCGTCATAAAAGCATATGATTCTACGTGTTGACAAACTTCCAGGTGCTTACAAGACCCTTGTACAGCTGGCTTTACCAGATGAATCATCAACGGATTACCTCCCCTCGCTGTTATATAAAACGCGGGCCTATATCGCTCTCAATGAACCACAATACGCATTAGAGCTTATCCCGGAAAGTGCTGAAAACGTTGCCGTGAAGGCTGTTGCATCTTTGGCGCGCTACGTTAGTGCTGCAGATTCCACCGAAACGGAGTCAGCTCTCGAGGAACTTCGGGATTTATCTGTCGAAATTGAAGGAGACGATGTCGAGGGCAGTGAGAAGGACAAAGCCCTCGTTAAAGTTCTTGCAGGTACCGCGTTTGTTCGTGCAGGCGAGATCGAAGAAGCCCTGGAGACGTTGGGCTCTGAAACTGAAGACCTTGAAGCGTACGTGAATGACATTTTTGCATAATCTGTATTGCTCCCTTTCTCACCATTCAGAACCAATTGCCAGTGTAGCAATTATTGTTCAAGTATACCTTTCAATTAACCGACCCGACCTCGCCAAGAAGCAGTTCGAGCGATCCAAACGCTGGGCAGAGGACGACCTTCTGTTGCAACTCATTGAATCGACTATTGGCTTGGTGTCGGGAAAGGACAACTATGCAAATACCAGCTCCTTTTATACAGAACAGTTGGGAAATCCTTCGTTGACATCGCCCCATTTGTTAACGGCAAGAGGTGTAACTCGCATTCTGCGAGGCGAAATTGCTGAGGCGAAGTCTGATTTGGAGGAATCACTCGCACAACAAAAGGGAGATGCAGAAGCAGAAGCCGCCTATGTCGTCGCCTCTAGTCTGGATGCCTCCAAGAAGCCAGAGTCCGCCGCCGCCGGTCCCAATGAGTTGTGGTTGTAAGTCCTTTGCTTCCAGTCTTAACCCTTATACCCTGACTGGATTCTTCCAGAACGCTGGTTTCTGAGCATTCCTCTCACCCTTTCGTTCAGGATGTTACCCAAAAGGCTGATATGTTTGATCAATATGCAGCTGTGTATGTCGTTCCTCCACAAGCAAATACTGTATCTGTGTAGGGCGTGTAGAAAAATTCCAGCAACAACTTTTGCAGCATGAATACCTCCGTCAAATGGCTACTTCGTATTAAAACCTCAAGGGCAGCATGCATTTTGGACAATCGGGTTTTCTCGACACGGTTCGCGGTTAACTCATCGCAATTTCTGGGGTCCTAGGCGCTTGGGATTGACCATTCTTGTTTAATGGCAGAGGCTCGCTTACTTCAAGTTCAATTTCGGCACAGCTTCTTGATGTCATCCTGTCACTAAATCCGGGCATTTACGCGTCGGTACAGATTGTGGTTGTAATCGCAAAGCCGCCAGTGAAGGTATTTTGAATCACTTAAGGCGTTGATAACAGAGGCAATAGTATCATGTATGCCTCTCCAAGGGATTGTGGTCGGTGATAATATTGGTTGGTCGTTCAACTGCGTGCATCCAAGTTTAAACCAGCTTGACGTTGGCTTGACGAAGGATCCGATTTAAGCTGCCCACGAAATTCCCACGTTCATCCAGAAATGACAGATCAACCTTTTACTTCCGCTTCCTCTTCAATGATTTTGCCGATTTGACCACCACTGCTCGGTGAGCTCAATCGGCTCCCTGTATTCTCATCCCGAATTGCGTGGCGATCGCACAAGGAGAAAGAGTACATCATGTATCCCATCCATGATCCAAGCTCTATTGGTGATCCATTGGATTCATTTAGCAATAGACGCCTCCCGGTCACATGAAGATGTTTTGCCAATTCGAACTGGACTGTTCCTGGGACTCCTGCTTCGAAGCCGAATAATCAGCCCCAACTACACACGAGTCGTGACACCATTCCTGAGAACATCGCCAATTGGGTCTTATTCGCCTCGTTTACTCAGGAAGTCAGCTTTCGAACCGCTTGACTTCCATATACGTGTGCTATTAAAGATAGTACATTCTAGCTGTCATGGAAGTACATCTCCGGGTGAAAATGAGGAATCCTATAAATTGACCACGGTGTTCTCACCACCCTACCTCTTCAACCTTCCGCACTTCCACCTGAATGACGACTAGACGGAACTCCATATTTCGTTGGCCTAGCTCCAGCAATGTACGCGAATATGCACGAACTTCCGGATACTTTTCTGACATCATCTATAGGCCAATGGTTCTGCCTCACCGACCAATGGCGTGCCAGCTATCGACCGCGAGTACCAGACGGTCAATAGTGCCAACGCTCCGAAGGTTCTGAAAGAGTTACGAGAGCAGGTACGTGTGATATTCACCATGTATTCCAAGCTAAAGTCCAAGGTGTCGATAGATCAAGAAGGGACTGCCTGTCAATTTGAATACAACCACCGTGGTCAGAGCACTTGCATGATTGAAAACAATCCTTTGTCCTGATCTATTCCTGCAGTCTGCAATTATCGATCTTATCAGACACAAGGAGGCGATTGATGACAGGAAGCTTCTGGTGTGTTTATGTCTCTACAAAGCCTCGGCCAGGACATTAATACCTTTTGTGTCGTCAAGCTCGAGCACGCTCTCTCATTTGTCTCGAAGTTGGAAGACGGACCCCTCTCTCAGACCCTCAAAAGCAAGATTATTCAGCTTTGTCAGTTCCTCGTCACGAAGCAGTACATGTTCACAGGATTCTGACTCTCCTACCATTAGTGTACAATGATCTTACGCACCCCCCTGCCACCAGCATCAGTAACAAATACGCCTGGCGCACCGCTGACGGTTCCTTTAACAACATCGACATCCCGGACTTGGGGAAGGTTGGTTTCTTTCCTGTCAGGTTCCGATTTTATCACTCATTACATTCTTCAGGCCGGAACACCGTATTCACGATCAGTTCAACAAAGCCACCCATTGCCTCGGAACCAACTCCCGGACGCTGGACTCGTCTTCGACACGTTCGTTCTATCAGTTCATTATTGCGACTTATTCTTACGACGTCTTCTTTTATCGTTCTGTGTACAGTCTTCTGAGAAGAGAAGGGGTGAGAGTATTAATTATTCTTCTTCTTTCCAATCTAACCTCCCCTGTAGTTCGTGAAGCATCCTGGTGGTTTGTCTGCGTTGATGTTCTCTTTTGCAGCCCTTGTTATCCACAGGTTGTGTATTATTCAACAACCCTAAAAGCCGACTGACGATAAATTTACAGCGTTTTCCGCACTTCTCATCGTGATTTGAACATCAATGAAACATCTTCTTACGTGGATTTAGCGCCCCTTTATGGCAACAATCAGAAGGATCAGGATAGGATCAGAATTCGAGATGGACGCGGGAAGCTTTATCCCGACGTGTTCGCCGAAGATAGGCTACTGTTACTTCCACCCGCTGTCTGCGTCTTGCTTGTGCTCTTCAACCGCAACCATAATGTTAGCGTTGACTCCTGAAAGCTTGACACAAACCTAATTCAATTGCATAGTACATCGCGGCCAAGCTCTTGGATGTCAACGAAAGGGGGACTTATGTGGACCCTTCAACCGTCTCTTCGGATGATCCAGAAGCGAAAGCAAAGCTTCTTGCGCAAGAGGAGGAAATTTTCCAGATTGCTCGGCTCGTAAATTGTGGCTGGTTTGGGATGGGTACGGTCCTCTATCTTCCCCACTCCCAACTTTTTTTAACCCTTTTTTAGTTGTGTTCTCGGACTATTTTTCCACTATTCTTGGCCTCGTCAGAGATGGAAGTAGCTGGAGTTTGACTCCTTTTGACGTATGGGATTTTCACTTCCGTTGTTAGTTTGGCTAACCCGTCGATAGGAAATGAGACTGGATGATCATTCGACATTCGAGAGAGGCAAGGGCAATCAATGCAGTGTTGAGGTGTGAAATCACCTCTCGGCACTATTATAATTCACCAACAGCATTCTAGTTTAATTCCTTGTATCGCTGGCACGCGACGACCAGTCAAGCGGATGAACAGTGGACCACCAAAATATTTACCCAACTCTTTGATGGAAAGCCTGTGGACCAGGTGAATGTTGACGACTTCAAGACGGCAGCAGTTAAGGTACAGAAGATGCAGCCTGATATCACCCACTGGACCTTTGGAGAGTTCGTAGTTCCACCATTTCACAATTTGTATAATGCTCACTTTCTTCGCCAGTCTTAAGCGCCAGACAGATGGGAGTTTCAAGGACGACGACCTCGCCAATATTTTGCACAATGCGTGAGTACTTCCAGGACATTTTACCAGTCTTTTTTACGACATCTGACTTTATTATAGCACTGAGCATCCGGCCGCTGCATTCAGGGCGCGTGGCACTCCTCGTACGTTGATATTTTGTGTTTTCTATTCTAGTTCTGAACTCCTTTTACTAGCCATCATGCGCCTGAACGAAATAATGGGCATTGAACAAAACAGGAAGTGGGGGGTTTGCTCGTTGAATGACTTCAGAAAGGTAACTAAACTTGCTCTGATTGTGCACATAATATTAATGCCCGTGCAGTATCTAGGATTGAAACGTTCGTTTAAGGGTCTTCTCCTTACGATATACCGGCTGACTTTGAATTGTTATAGCTTATGCTTCTTTCCTCGAGTGGAATTCCGACCCCGAGATTGCAGACGCTGCCGAAAAGCTTTATGGTGATATTGAATACCTCGAATTGTATGCCGGCCTTCAGGCCGAAGAAGCAAAACCTCTTGTGGATGGCGCAGGCCTTTGCCCAGGTTTGTCCATGTTGCCATCCTTCAAGAGCAAAACGGTTAACTTGTTCTAGGCTATACCATCAGTCGGGCTATTCTCAGTGACGCCATTGCACTTACACGCGGAGATAGATTCTTCACGCACGACTTCACCCCGTACAATCTCACAGCTTGGGGTTTCGCCGACTGCCAAAGGGATCCGAAAGCATTCGGATTTGGAAGTACTTTGGGACGCCTGTTCCTTCGTACCCTTCCCAACAATTTTACGGAAAACAGTGTCTATACGTTCTTCCCCCTCATGACCCCAGAATCGATGAAAACCAATCTGACTAAGCTGGGGGTTATCGACCAGTACGACCTTTCCAGACCCAAGTCAAAAACTTCCACGGTCTTTGTTGAAGGTTACTCTCGTGTGGTATCCATACTGAAGGATAAAGAAGGCTTTACAACGCCTTATAAAGCACGGGTTGACCGTGTTCTTCGTCGTAACCGTGGGTGCGTGTATTTGGGCTGTACTTCTATTTTGGTCGTATCGTATTCACCTTGAATATTTTCAGATTCTTCCCCATCGAATCGGACAAAGAGAAGCAGGCGATTATCTCTGTCTTGTCATCTCCCGAGTTGCTGGATGGAATTGGCCAGTACTTCTACGAGTCCACCAAGAAACTCATCAATGCAAACTCTTACAACCTCGTTGGCGGCAAAGTTACGGGTATTGATCTCGTTCGCCAGGTCTTAAGAATTTTACCTGTGTACTGGGTTGCAACAGACCTGGTATGTTCACGACTACATTATGTTATCTGCCATATTAACTCTTTTGTAGGCAGGAATTCAGCTCAAGACCGCCCAACATCCTCATGGCGAATATACAGCTGCAGAGCTCTATGACGTCCTCGGAGAAATATACTCGTATGTGCTTGATTTATGGGCGAGAGTTCGTGCATTTTCTAAAAGCAATTTTATTGATAGGTTCATATTCCTCAATGTAGAGGCGTCTAAATTGATGATCCTGCAGGAGAAGGTGAAAACCAATGTGCATAAACTACTGCGATTGATCAAGGAGGGCCTAGGTGAAGAAGTTGGTTCAAGGGTAATTTTATCCTCCTCGAGCGATCATCCCTTTTTTGACTTGCGCGTACCTTCAGCTATCTATCGCCGGCATTGTTGGAACTGTGTCAACCATGTTCTCGAAGTCTAAGAAATCCGAGCACCACGACATCGTGAAACGGCTCTATGAACTTGGGCATTCCACTGATCAACTCGCTAACACGATTCTGGCTTTGATGGTTACTGGTGGCGTGGAGCTCGTCCTTGGTAAGATTTCAGACCTGACTTCAATACTTGCCATGACTGACTCCTTTAAACAGCAACAACAAATACCATTAATTATTACCTTGGCACAAGTGACGCCGAGAAGATTGCTGCTCTTGCAAAAGGCAATAATAACGCTCAATTTGATGGATATGTGTATGAGGCCCTGCGTGAGTATAGACTTTTCTTCAACGTCTCAAGCAACTCACTCTGATAAAATAGGCCTGGATCCCACTTTCCGAGGCGTTTTCCGTAAGGAACAAGCATTCTCACTTTTGGGTTGTTCTTAATCAAACGACACAGGTTTCTCGAGCAAGGACCAAGTTGTCAATGGCCAGGAGTTTAAGAAGGGTGATCATGTATTCCTGAACACTGCATCGGCCAATCTTGACGTCAGTTCCCTACACGAACTTGGTTTTCATTAACTCAACACATTTTTCTGGTAGGAAAATATTTTCACTGATCCCACATCCTTCAATCTCGCTCGATCCACCAATGAACGCGTATTTGCCGACGGTGTATTCAAGTAATCAAATCTTGCAGCTCGGCCATTGCTTAGTTCTGATGTTACATTTTTGTAGTTACCTTGGAGAAGGCCTTACTGTCAAGGTAATATTTAGTACTGTTACTGGTGAACTTTGTGCTAATTACCTTCATTATCTCAGATCGTTTCTCAGGTATTGCGCGCCGTTTTCGAGTTCAACAATGTTCGCCGTGCTCCTGGTCAGTCTGGTCCACTGAAAAGGTAACTAAATGTTTGGGTTATTGTCATCGTACTGATTATGGATTATCAAACCAGATTCAAGAATCCCAGCCGCCCTGAGCTCGGCTATGCCTATCTTAACAATGCGCAACTTTTATCTGAATGGCCAACATCAATGTCAATCCAGGTAAAACAACAACACCCTGTCGTCTAGCTTTATTTTCACTGAAATTTTGGTGCAGTTTGATACCCAGAAATAATGGATTATTCACGTCAACGTTATGTTACGGTCGTTGTTTCAGGACTGTCGAGATGCAGGATGGAGCGCTACCTACGCCTATGATATTTGTTGAACTCCATGTATTCCCAAAATGGCTATTCATTTTTGCTGACACTCTCTGCTATTTGACCGAGTAATGCCTCTATCCTCTCCTGTCTTTCCTCTATGCTTTGTAATCGACTCATAACCTCAGCTTGCTCGGGACCTTCTCCCGTGCCTTCCTCTGCGTCCTTGACTTCGCTTGCTGTTGATGGGTGTTCTGGCTGGTGGCGGTCTTGGCTTCTTGATCTTAAGATTCCATGCTCCTGTATTGGTGAGGAATATTTATCACTTGTATTCGGGAATTTTTTCCAGGGATTGGTGTTCACATGCAATGCCTCTGTGGCAGCTTGCCTATGAGAAGATTGCATTGATGTTAGACGCCTTCTGGTCGCCGGACCATAACTGATAAGGTAGGGGCCATCAGGAACGGGCACCCTTATGTAAGCGCTTACATAAGCGGCAAAATGTTGGCTCCCGGAAAAAATAAAAATTTTGGACAGTATTTTCGCTGATATGTGAGTGAAAGACAGGTAAAATTATTTTTTGACTCACCTCAAGTCGAAATAGATACATCTAGACCTATTGTAATGGCCCATATGTCATAATTTGGTTTCAAAATGTTGTGTGGTAGAGGCGGGGAAGTCGGGAGACAATGCCGCTCGGCCCGACGGTCAGACACCTACCTAATATAGTAGCTTACATAATACCCTAACCCTAATGTCGCGGCAAAATCTTCGAGGTCAAAAATTCGAAAAGTTGCAGAATGAACCGGAAAGCACGAAAAAACACTTGAAAAAAAAATTGGGTTTTTTTAAGAATGGCTATTATCTCCCTCAAAACTTCATCAAATTGAAAACTGTTTCCAACAAGTTGTAAGGATACTCAATTGCTTCATTTCTACGGCCTTTGAAATGTGGGAAAGTTGTTGGTGGTTGAGGTATATTGTGCTCGTCGTTGCTTACATAAGGGGTGCCCGTTCCTGATGGCCCCTACCTTACCCTGTTGTCCCATAGAAGTGCCTGGGATGACGGGTTCTGGACTTTGAGTGTCCTCGTGAAGGACTGTGCTGAATATTTGAGCCAATGGACTAAAGTTTTCTCCGCGGTTCATAATCGAATTAAGTCTTGGGCGAGGAATTCCTTTCGGCGGCGAGGAAGGCGGAAAAGGGCGACCTCTCCGTGAGGACGCACCTGACAGCCGGCGTTGATTTTGAATAGAGTAGCCGTCATTATTGTCGCCGGTATCTAGTGCGCTGTCGAACTCTTCCTCAAGCTCAAAGACCTTGAAGGTAATGTTAATAATAGACCACCAGACGCAATTTATCTTACGGCATCAATATCAGAACCTGCACCAGCCAAGCCCTCGAAAAATGCTAAAGAGAAAGAAATCAACCATCGACAATATCGGAACGGACGATTTGATGACGTACTCATCCTTTTGAAAGTGCGGGGAAGAGTGTCGAAGACCTTTTCTGCAACATGGATGACCGTATCATAGAGAGTGATTGTGCCAGCCAATTTAGATTGTCTCTCGTAGAACGAAATGGCCAGCAGGATAGGAAAACTTGTCAACCTATTAAGACATTTAACAAAAGGTGGTAGTCACGTCTATACGGAAGGCTTCTACCTGATCATGAAAACATTGACCTAGATGACGAATTTAATTTGGGGGTATAGAGCTGTGACCTCATGGAATACCTTGTGGAACCACCTGGGAGAAAGAATATAGCTCGCAGGCAACATGATCAAAAGGGCAATGAGATTGACGGGGGGTTGGTAGGAGAAAAGAGAATCTGCCTTGACGCTACGATCTGGAGTCAATTATGGATTATTGCAAGCCATGAAACCCTACCCTTCAATAGTAAATACCGCCTTCCGGAACATAGCCTGTGCAAGAGGTTAGAGAACGGATGTAAACTATAAAGCTGAGAGCTGACCTCGGCGGCAGCATCTTCGTTGACAGATGCAAAAGTATTGGACAGTATCTGCAGTTAAAGTGCGTCGGAAATTTGTTGGAACACGCGCGAGACTACTCACGGATACAAGCACTGTAAGCAGTGTAACGTCAGTTTGGTATCGTGAATGTGAATGGAATATCTAAACCTGTCAACAGTAAAGTATTGCTTAGGCAAGCATATGTAACCATTAAAACAGGCCCAAAGACCGGGTGGAATGTCGCTGTTAGTCATCCGTATAAGGAAGAGCCCTATAGATCTAGAGTACGACAAACTCACTGGACTTGTCAAATCCGCTGGCGTCCAGCCCAAACCACAAGTCGAGCATCCACCACGCAATCAAGCTGCAGAATTTTAAACAGTGTTTTGGACTTTAAAATCAAAACACTAACCCTGCGCTGTAGCTGTTCCAATGCATGTTCGGTTTCTGCTCTGGGATCATGTCATGGGACTCAAACGTACCTAGTTTCATCGCGACTGAGACTTTAAGACGATATGGAATGCGTTATGCGTTAGATATCGAACTTTGCTCAATGACTGAAACTTACGTCCACAGGGCATATAAAAATCCACAAAAACAGAAAGCCGCGATCACCATCAAGAACATGAACTGCATAATCATCGCGCGCAAAGACAGCACCATAAGATTGTCCTTGAAGGTGACAAATGCCAATCTAGAACAAAAATGTTACAAATACTCGGCCAGACCAAGTTGAGGTGGGTGTCTTACCTAGGAAACATGAGGCAGGCGATTAAAGCCAAAACATCGATGCCTAAGATGCAAGCCCAAGTGACTGGTACAATGATGGTCAGAGAAGGGATGTAAGGGCATTATTATACGCACTGTGATGATATACGCCGTATAACCGGAGAAAACCATAGATTAAAAATGCCGTAACTGAGATGGTATTAGTTGAGATTGGGCATCGGAGGGGTAGACTGACTGAAAGCCAAATCGAACCCGTTCTTGAATCAAGTCAGGAGGATGTTCCGGCACCTTATTGGTAACATACCCATGTCCCTTTAAAATAAACTCAACGGAACGTATGAGGCCTAAAATCCCATATACGGAGGCAATATAAAAAGACACACCTTTGATTCCGTGTTCTTGCATAGCAGCGACTTTTTCGAGGGTGAAACCCAATGCATAAACCATAAAGGCGATCTCCCAAGGATTGAGTCTATTTCGCTCGTTGAATTCGATTGCAAGCACAAAGAGAATGAATAAAACAAGGAAACTATTATGCGAGGTCAGAAGAAGTGCAGCCAAAATTCCCAAAGGACCTACTTAAAGTATTCAAGAACGGCCCGTATCGAAGGCACTTTTAAACTTTTGAGATCATCAATTTCATCCACATTTCGCCCTGAACATAGAAACAACAAACCGGTAGTGGTCAAGGAGTGGTGCCTTGTGAGGATCGTAGAAGTGAATTGGAGTTCTTTTGTAGGTCTAGAAACGATGCATCGGTTTAAATTTGTGTAAGGAGAAGAAATGGCATTCAAAACTTACGTCAGAAAGAATGGAATGACTACTCTGTGCTTGGTAGACACATTTCCCGCTGTCCGCTTGTAAGTCACGGTATTATAGTAATTGTAGTTTTTTACGCACGACCAAATGGCGTCGATCACTTTCTGGCAAGCAGAACTTTTGATGAATCTTTTAGCCTTCCCAAGGATAGCCATTTCGATGGCGTTTCCGACCCTTTCCTCCAGATCATCGTCTCTTTCTTCCCTTGCCCGTGCAATTAAAGCAGGATCCGCTCCAGAATATACATTCCAACTTGTCGTAAGTGCCATTGTAAGGCGGAGTAAATTGTTTCCAATAGCGCGAAAGATTCGCGTGGCAAGGATCTCGCAAAGATGAGCCCTCGACCGGGAAATTGTGGCGGTCGTTATGTTATCATCTCGATTGAAATGGACGCAGTTAATGAGGCAGCAAAATACGACGGACAAGTTGCCATCTTCTTGAATCGCAAGGTACTTGTCCACCAGGGGCCGAACAAGGGTGTACGTGAGATCTGGGGAGGTCAGCTATATAAATTTATTAATATATCGGCAAAAGGTCCAGTAACACTGTCCACTCACCGATTCAAAACTTAGAGGAGTATCTGGATTGAAACATCAACAAAATTTGCGAATAGGAATTACCGGGAGTCGTACCTATATAGTGCTAGAGAAAGTCGCCTTCAGTAGATATTCAACAATATCGACGGGTCATTGAATAGCTTACCATGACATCCTATAAAGGTTGAACATCTGGACCATAACAAAACAGTGAAAGAGACGTACGGCTCGAATCATGTGGATTATTGGATAGACTGGTGTGGATTCGACATCTTCGCTACACTGCACAGTTAACAAAATATGTCATTAGAAAAATCGGTAGAACTGACGGTCGCAGAAGAGGTTGAACTTCAGACTGGGATTCCGACATGAGGGTGGGTTGGAGAGACGAACACAAGCCTCATTAACCAGGGTGTCTAATGATATCACCGGTGTCAGACTCAGGCATGCGAGCAACAGCAAAATAGCCTCACATTGATCTTGATTCGTAGCATACAACGGTGTGCTCGCTATGAGGACCGGCAGGTTTGTGGTAAAGGTGTCCACGAAATGTCGTCAGAAAGTGATCATGAAAACCCGAAACGAGGACTTACGAATTGCAGCTCCGACGCACGCGTTGTCGCGTTGTGGACCCTGTGGCACAAGACACCTGACCTGCTTTGGCGCCATCAACTTGTCCTCCAGTCCCCTTGTCCTCCCAAGCGTCAGACAAAATGCAGGCAGGTCCAAGAGCGCCAGGAAGCACTCAACCTCCAGTAAAAATATACAATGCAGTTTATTCCTCGGTCCAGGTATTCCGTCTTATTCACTGCATTGCTAATTTACTTCTGACACGGTCGCGTCGTGATCTAGGTGTACGAGTGTATGGTTCGAGGCATCGCTGTCATGCGCAGAAGAAACGACTCATATGTTAACGCGACACAAATCCTCAAAGTAGCCGGCGTCGACAAAGGTCGAAGAACAAAGATACTCGAGAAAGAAATTTTGCCTGGGAAACATGAGATTGTGCAGGGCGGGTATGGCAAGTACCAGGGAACATGGTACGTGCTTTCGATCCATGAATTAGAAACGCGTAAATATTTGTTTCCCTTTCTCCTTAACTTTAGGATTCCCCTAGAAAGAGGACGCGACATCGCGCTACAATATGGAGTTGCACCACTATTATCACCGTTATTTGATTTTACTCCGAGCACCAGCTCGCTAGGGGCACTGCCAGTTAGCACTCCCGCCGGCACTGCATCTCCCCGTCCGCTCTCAGCTTCTTCATCATACTCAAGTATTGGAGCCACGGGCAATTACATGCCATTGCCTTCCTCCCTCGCGCCACCACCTATCATGCCCGGTTCTGCTCTTCGTCTGCTCAATCAGGGAAGGGCCCAAGGACTCTTTACGCCCTCGACTTCTGGTCTTTCTGCTTTAGCTCAAGCTAGATCTTCGGGTTTCGTGTCTCCTGGTCCTTATCAAACAGGTGGATATGGTCAATCACCACATACCTCACAGACGCCTCCGCCGGCCACGGGTCTGAAACGGAACCGGTCAGAGGCCGATGTCGACAATATGGCTGGTATCCCTCTAGGTTTATTTTCCTTCTTTTCTGGTTGCATGACTGTTGTTAACCCGGAATACCTTGTCCAGAATTCGCGCAATTGGACCGGTCAAGACCACCGTCTGCCAACTCTCAAATAAACGGCGAAGAAAACCCCTCGCCTGCTAAACGTCCTCGCACAGACTTTGTTACTCAGGAATCTTCTTCTCAGCCGAATAACTGGCCGACAACATCACGGACACAAACTGGTTCCGCTCTTCATCTCACATCTCAGCAAACATTTAATGGAACTAGTTCGTTGTCTATTGCGAATGGAGCTCCTGGAAAGCCGGCCGAATTGCCTGAGCTTGACGCCCATAAAACTCGCTTTGCGTCCAAACCTTCTCTTCCACGTGCTGGCGAGCCAGTCTCTCATTACAAAGATAGCCGACGAGCAGCGGTCGTAGCTTCAATTTGTCAACGGGACGATCCTGCTCCAGTTCTTGATTTGCTTCGAGAAATATCCTCGGACCCATCAAATCATGACGCCTCGTCGACTGTTTTTGATGTGGACACCATCTTAGATGATCAAGGGCATACCGCTCTACATCTAGCTGCAAGCCTCGGAAGGCAGCAAACCGTCGATGCACTGAAAATTAACGGAGCTGATATTCACCGGGGCAACTTCTTAGGAGAGACGCCTCTTATTCGTGCTTGTCTTGCAACCCATAATGCTGACCAACAGTCATTCGGATTGCTCGTAGTCGCACTTCACTCCTCCATCCGTACCTTGGACACATCACGAAAATCTGTAATCCATCACATTGTTTCTCTTGCGGGCGTCAAAGGGCGCGCAGTTGCCGCCCGGTATTACCTCGACCAGATTTTCATGTGGATTGCACAACAACAAGACGGCGACTTTCGTTCTGTTGTAGATCTCCAAGACGAACATGGCGATACTGCATTGAATATCGCCGCCAGGGTTGGTAACCGAAGTTTAGTCAGGACATTATTGGACGTCGGTGCAAACCGAATATTGCCCAATAAGTTGGGTCTACGACCGGGTGATTTTGGGGTCGAGACTGAAGTTAGTATCTTTCTAGAACTTTAATAATACGCCTGATTTTAATGCCTCTATGTAGGAGCTCAGTGGCGGTCCACGAGCAGAAGATATTTTATCGTCTTTACGTTCAGGACCTCCGCCGACAGTTCAAAAGAGTCAAGATGTGATAGCAGGTTCGTCTCTAGGACGCCTTCAACAATCTCCACTGCCTCATCTCACATATTTTTAGATATGACAAACATGATCCAAGGCTTAAGTGCTGATTTCCAAGGTGAAATTAAGACCAAACAAGACGCACTCGACGTTACACAAGCCCATCTACGTGCTGCAACACGCGAGCTATCCGAACAGCGCAAACAAATCCAACAGTGGCAAGCTCGCTGTGGTGAACTTGACCAAGTCAATCAACGTGTTAGAAACGTGGAGAAGGCTATTGTCGAGGAGGACCAGTTTGACTGGACGGGTCGCACAGACCTCGATGCCAATGACGCCCGCGACACTGCTGGGCCTGCCTTCCAATATCGCGGATCAAATTCAACTATGATTGGCATTGGAGGTTCAGTCGATATCTCATTCAGTGTCGATTCGGAGCCGCCATTACCTACAGCGGATTCTGTGGCGACTTTGATTAAATTGAGGAGGCTGAAGGCTTGGCATATGCGGATGGAAGAACTTGTTAAGGCTCGGCTGAAAGGCTTGCAAGGTGCGACGGCAGAAAAAGAGTACCAATGTAAGAAGATTGTCGCGCTGTGTACTGGTCTTCCGATTGATAAAGTTGAAGATGTGAGTAATTGTAGAATTCAGTTGACTGGGACAAATGTCCTGACTGACTCTCAACAGATGCTGGAAAATCTTGTCATTGCCGTGGAAAGTGAAGCTCAAATAGTTGATTTGGGTCGTGTATCAGGTTTTATGCAGAAGGTTTGCGACTGATGTCTGTCCATTTTTTCTTGTGTTGAACCAGTCCTTCTAGGTCCGCGATGGCATTATTTAGCTACATTGTAAACTCGATTCCTCACTGTATATCACCGCACTTTTGTGCATCACAATTGTTATCTAAGATGCCATTTGCGTGGCTTAGACATCTTCCGGTGTAAATAATTGGAAGTTTCGGTTATAAGTTCCAGATACGAGCATATTGCCGTCGCTGGAAATGTCGACTGACATAACTTTGCCGGCATCCGTTGTCAGTCTTTTCAAAAGCTGCCAATCATCTGCACTCCAGAGTTTGACAAAGCCATCGTATCCTGCACTGGCAAAGAACAACCCTGAACGATATCGCCACTCTTCTTCAGCTGCAGCGAATTCCTTTTCAGGAGCGTCCCGCTTTGGTTGGCTCTCATCTGTGCCATTCATCGTGACATCCGTAGACGAGACAGGTTGGAAGTAAAGGTCATTTGCGTGGAAGAACCTAACGTCCGCCACATTTGAGACGTGGGCAGGAATGGTGTACATGGATTTGATGGCTCGCATATCCCAGATACGTATCGTGTCATCGCCAGCACCTGTAGCTACTTGATAACTAGAAGGAGGAATATTAGTCACGAGCATTGGGACATTAAAAAACATCCGAACCCAGTAGGTGAAAAGGCGATGGAAAATATTGCCTGGATATGTCCGTCGAGGACCATAGCGGTTCGTCCCGTTCGCAAATCCCAAATTCGGCCGATAGCGTCAAGGCCACTGAAGAGAACAGTTGGTTCATGTACAGCGCAGCGACAATATAACGCACCCTGAGCCTACTAAAGAACCATCATTCTGAAAATCGACTGAATACACCTCTTTTGAATGGCCTTCTTGCAGTAAGAGTTCTTTCGATGTATTCACATCCCACAACCTCCACGTCGTGTCAAAGCTTGCACTGGCAACATAGTCTCCGGAAGGATGGAAAGCGACGCGACAGACACGGTCTTGATGGCCCTTCAGCACAGAAAGAGGACTTTCGCTAGAAACATGAATGTGGTCAATGACATGAGATAGGAGTTATTTAGAACAAACCTGTCCATTGACCACAAATTTACATTACCCTCCCCACCTCCACTGACAAGGTTGACAAGATCAGGGCCTTGGGATAATGTCGCCTGAGGATGCCAAGCAACGCCTCCTACTCGGTCACTATGACCTCGCAAAGAACGAATAGGAGTGCAAGCCGGTACATTCCACAGTTTTACTGTCCCTGACCAGCTTCCTGTCGCAAGAATTTGGTTATTAGGTGCAAACCGTACTTGGGAAATCGGTCGTTCGTCGCCAATTTGTGATCCAAGGTTTGAGAATTTCTGTTACACTTGGTAAATTATGCAGAATAAAAGAGGGCCTAGACGACTCACTCTAACTTCGGCGAAGACCTTTTTGCGAATGTCAACTACCCGCCCAAGATCCATTTTACTGTCTAATCGCTGTTGGGCGACCCGTTTTTGAGCTCTGTTAAGGGAAAACAGAAGCAAGAAGCATTGTAAGCACCTTGTCTAGATCGACCAGCAAAATCCAACCTAGGAAGAGAATATTCGGCTATTCTTCTCCTTGCTTCCAACAGTTCCTCAGATCCTGGCGAGTAGAATTCTTCCTCCTTCAAAGCAAAATGGTCAGTGTACCATCGAAAGAAACTATTAATACACACTTGGTCTTCGCTCTCGTCCGACGACTCATCGTCAACATGCATGGCATCATCCCCTCGCGCGGCATTTATTTGTGAAAGGACATAAATTAGACGGTCTCGTCGATCTGCGGCCTGTAAGAACGTTTGGAACAGGGGTGGATATAGCGAATATTGCGCTTACCCGTTCTCCGAAAAGAGTGATAGGCTCTCCGATTTCTCTCAGTCGGGCCTTGACACGGTTATCATCGGTAGGCACGGCCATTGAACGGGCTTTCTTCTTTCGTTCAAGTTCATCGAGGATGACTTTGTTTTCGAGACGAGCTCTTTCTGTTCCAAGATAATTCCCATCGTCAACTAGCGTGTCGAGGGTGAGCTCTGTCATGATAGCTTTGATAAGGAGAGAGCTTGAGAGTTTGAATCGAAGTGAAATGCGATAGCGATGAGTTGAGGCTCTCGAGTCCTAGTCTGTTTGGCAACAGGCTCATCAAATAACCATCCCCTAATATTTCAAACGACGGAGGCATTTCTTTCAAGAGCCTCCACGTTTATCTAACAGTATTATTTTGAAAACAATACCACCTAAAAATCGGAGTAGACCTCATGCCTGTCGTTCATAGAAAAGAGCGGACAGTGTTGCAGGTGTCATTGAGGCTTGACCCGGACCTTGTCCTTTCTTCAAACTTCTGTCAATCAAAGTCGATCAAGGCTCCTAAGGTAGCAGATGTATGTTCCTTGACTTTTTGAACATATACACGCGGTCCTCGAGGCTTTTGCAAATGATGCTTTCACATTTACATAAGTAAAATAAAACAAGTGAACGATGAACTTGGATTTCGTGGGACATCATGTGGTGGTGGTTGGTTTTTAATAATATATGCCGAAGACCAGGGCAACCATTGTGAAGGAGCCAGATTAAGCACCACGCCAATAATTATTTTCATCTTTCTTCAGACCACCCCCACCCATTTCTCGACAGCCCTCTTTTGTCGTGGACGGAGACCCTGTACTACTTTTTGGCATCTACCAGAAACCTCCTGAAAGTCATAACACGATGCACCAACCTCCTTCTGGTCCTTCGAGTCCAATTAACCACTTAGCGCCTGATCAAAGCTCCAGCAAATCTCGTCCAGACGATTGTAATCGCCTCTCACTCTCCCCTTCACTGCATGGCCTAATCGATGCCTCCTAGATGTCTATTTCGAACGATCTACGGCCGATTTCAGCTCGGATGCAGTCGCTCGATCAACAGCTGCTAAGCTCAAGCTAGAATCTTACTACAAGGTAGCGGTGGACTCTGCCATAGAGCGAAATGCAAGGTGAGATGTGGTGTTGTATTTCTTTACACAAACTGGGCTCATTTATCGTGGAGGCGGATCGAGATGGAGACGAGGCTCTCCCAACTCCACACGCCAGACGCAAAGGAAAGAGAAATACGCAAATACAGCAAGACTGAGTCGCAGCACCTTCGCCTTAGGAGGACAAAGATCAAGCTCACAGACTTCCGTACTGTGAAAGTCATTGGAAAGGGTGCCTTCGGAGAGGTCAACATACTTTTTCGACGCGTCGAAACCTCTACTGATCCCAAAATCGAACCCAGGTGAGATTGGTGCAGAAGCTGGACACAGGAAAGGTTTATGCGATGAAGAGTTTGCAAAAAGCTGAAATGTTGAAGAGAGATCAAGTAGGGTTTCCTTTTCTTCTTCTTGCAATCCCCTTTCTCACATTTCCGGGTGTTGTAGTTGGCTCATGTACGAGCCGAACGCGACGTTTTGGCTGAATCCACGTCACCATGGGTCGTGCAACTGTTTTACTCATTTCAGGACCCCCTCTACCTTTACTTGATCATGGAGTTCTTGCCGGGTGGCGACTTAATGACCATGCTCATGAAATACGACGTTTTCTCCGAGGATGTGACTCGTTTCTACATGGCTGAATGTATCCTGGCAATCGAAGCGGTCCACAACCTCGGCTATATCCACCGGTATGTACCCTGACCTCGTTGCAGATGTTTGTACTGACTTCGCCACAGTGACATCAAACCAGATAATGTTCTTATTGACAAAAACGGCCATTTGAAGCTTTCTGATTTTGGTCTATCCACTGGCCTACATAAGGCGTCGGACGGAGAATTCTATAAGCGGTACTTGGAACAGGAAAAGTCAAGAGACACTGCTCGCAACAGTGTGCAGGTCAATCCCATTAACCTGACGATGAGTCGTGAGCAAATAGCAACGTGGAAAGCCAACCGACGGAAGCTGGTAGGCACTATTATAAAGCAACCGAGCAGCCTCTCTGAATGATATTTTATTAGGCATTTTCTACTGTTGGCACACCGGATTATGTCTGTATACAGAACTTTCTACCTTTAGTCGTGCTAATACATCTACAGATCGCCCCAGAAGTCTTTGTGATGAAAGGCTATGGGAAGGAATGTGATTGGTGGTCATTAGGCGCGATCTTCTTTGAATGTCTGGTTGGATATGCCCCATTCTGTTCCGATAACCCAGGAGATACTTATAAGAAGATCATCGACTGGCCAAGTTATCTCTATTTCCCGGAGGAAGTGTATATTTCTAGAGAAGGCGAGGATCTCATCCGAAGGTTTGTGATCCTAGACCTCTTCCTTTCCCAGGATTTCGCTAATTCTCTGGCTCAAACTAGTATGATGACATGGGCAGAGCAAAGATTAACCGTAAATCAAATCAAAGCCCACGCATTTTTCTATGGCGCAGAGTGGAACTCATTGCGTCACATCGAACCACCTTTTGTCCCTCACCTTCAATCCCTCACAGACACGTCGTACTTCCCAACGGACGACCTTGGCAATCTACCGGATCAGCTTGAAAAGGTGGAGGGTGTTGGTGCAGAGAAGGATCTTGCTTTCTTGGGGTATGTGTACTTACATTTTGGCCATTCTAAAGGCCCAAGTTCTGAATGTCCTTTAGATTCACGTTCAAGCGCTTCACGGGAGGACCTGGGGCGTCGGGATGACAAAGTACCACTAGATGATCAATTTAAATGTTGCCTTTTGTTGTAAATATCTACGCTATAACTAAGAGGTCCTCATACCTTGGGTTGTATACTTAATCGCAAGACGTTCACCTTTCTACGTGTTTTGTGTCGATACTTGGTCGACGCTGCTTTGAACTTTGAACTTTTCAACGTTGAAAGGAATGGCAGCACGGCCCGTCTACCGGTTAGACCGGAACCAAATGTCCTGAAAAAGTCCGTCCATGACTCTCCTATCTGCCCTCCTGACCATGAAGTCGAATTTCCTGGAAAATACATGCGGTTCTTTGCCGTGGTATCCTTCAGAATACACGGCAACTGACCAGCTATAAGACCCACTCCCGTGAATATCCATCGCTCCAGATCCACACACCTTTATTCCAGCATCTCTTGCTTCCTGCCAGTGATTCCCTGACTTCTTGATTCACTCCCTTGAGTTTATACAATGTCTACCACGCAAACAGAAGTTGGGAATGCAGAGGTCTATAGTCCTAGGAAGATCCTGGATCACCCTGAATTCAGGGTTCTGAAACTAGGAGAGAAACCCGCTCCTGATGCTAATATTGCTGCTTTCTACAATCCCGCTCATGAAATTCACCTTGTTCAAAAGCCTCGACCCAAGCCTGGTCCTGGACAAGTTCTTCTTCACGTCCGTGCCACTGGTATTTGCGGGTAATGTATTTTCTTGTTGCGCATGGGGGCGAGAGACCAACCTGATTTTCATAGGAGTGACGTTCATTTCTGGCAACATGGCAGGATTGGTGACTCCATGGTCGTGACCGATGAAGTCAGTCTTTCCTTCGTCTTTGAATTTGAGATATAGAGAATGGAGACGACTCGAACGTAATCTAGTGCGGGTCTGGTCACGAATCTGCTGGAGAAGTCGTAGAAGTTGGTGAAGACGTTACTCAGTGGAAAGCGGGTAACTTGGTTCATGTCTGCTCCTAGAAACCTCAACTAATTTGATTGCAGGTGATCGAGTTGCCATTGAGGCTGGAGTACCCTGCTCTCAGCCCTCCTGCGATGCCTGCAGGACCGGGCGGTACAATGCCTGCCCGGATGTGGTTTTCTTCTCGACTCCACCTTTCCATGGTAATGGTTCCGTTATTCAAGTTATTGCAGAAATTAATCACCATGTAATCGCAGGAACTTTGACGCGATGGCATCTTCACCCGGCCCAATGGCTCCATCGTCTTCCTGACTCGGTCTCTTTCGAGGAAGGATCGCTCTGCGAACCTTTAGCTGTTGCCCTCGCTGGAATTGAACGGTCCGGTCTTCGGCTTGGAGACCCCCTTCTCATTTGGTATTTCACAAATATGCCAACCCATGAATACGGCTTAACGTTCGACATAGCGGTGCTGGTCCCATTGGTCTTATATCCCTCCTGTCTGCGAGAGCTGCTGGAGCGGAGCCAATTGTAATCACAGACCTCTTCCAAAGCCGATTGGATTTCGCGAAAAAACTGGTCCCCGGTGTACGCACTGTCCTGATTTCGCGGAACACCACTTCGAAGGAGCAGGCCGAACAAGTCAAACAGGCAGCAGGGCTTCCATTGTCCGTCGCGTTGGAATGCACTGGCGTCGAGAGCAGTGTCCACACAGCCGTTTACGTAGGTATTTTAGACATTTTTTCAGACCAATCAGCTGAAAATTGTGTCAGTCCATGAAGTTTGGCGGAAAGGTCTTCATCATTGGTGTTGGCAAGAACGAACAAGTGGTTAGCAGAGAAACAAAAAGTATTTGCAACAGGCGAAATGTCTGATTTCTCTATTTGTCAGTTCCCTTTCATGCACCTGAGTGCAAACGAGATCGATGTTAGCTTCCAATATCGCTACGCTAATCAAGTCAGTGAAACAATCGTGCAGGTTGTTCTGTAGCTGATGCGTTATTTCCAGTATCCTAAAGCCATCCGTCTGGTTGCCGGTGGCTTGATTGACATAAAGCCCCTTGTCACACATAGGTTCCCTTTGGAAGATGCCGTTGCGGCTTTCCATGTTGCGGCTGATCCAGCCCAAGGAGCCATCAAAGTCCAGATTCAGGATTGATGAACACTTATTATTGCTCGTTCTTTGATGAAGTTGGTTTGAAGTTGAAAAAGGAACGCCATGTCCGAATACATACTATCTGATTACATACAATTTTTTTGGTTCCTTTTTGTAACTATGTGTTGCATCAAAGCGATCGCGATGTTTGGGTCAATCCAACATGCATGGGTCCAAGTCACAATATCGCGAGATAGTAGAGTAGACAATGAGAGGACGTAAAGTAAGAATGAAGATTCGAATCTGAGTAAAATATAGAGATCCTAGAAACTAGAAATAAGTTAGGCATTTGGCCAAAATTACAAACACAACGACTTTCAAATCGTCTACCAAGGTGGTCCTCCCTGGCTATCAGTTCTATGTCGACGAGGCCAACCAGAATCACTCGAGCGACGGGAATTGAAGTCACGGTCATATCCATCGCCGCCGCCCCGACCTCTGCCTCTGCTCCCTCCTCGATTACTGGCATTTCCCCGCCAGCTTTGACTACCTCGGTTTCCTTGCGAATAGTGAGGGCCTGGCCTGAAATCCCTATCATATTCTTGAGGGTAATCTTGCCGCTCGTAAGGTGCTTGCGGTGGAGAGTTCAAGCCACGAGGTGGCTGTTGAAAGGGAACATTCGGAGGGGGATAATTCATATATGTACCTGGGGGAGGAGGTGGTATCCAGGGTTGTGTGTTGAGAGGGGCAGGAGGTGTACGAGTTGAAACTGGTGGGGTCGTCCCATGTGGAGGAAACCCTTGATTTTGTACAAAGGGAGGCGGCTGTTGAGGAGGCTGCGGTATTCCTGTCAGGGGCAACATGTTCGATGTTGCCTGTAGTGTTCGAATGACTTCCTGTAGTTGTTCGGGTGTGAGTGACGCAACCTCTGCAGCGAGTGTTGAAATAGGTGGCATAGAGAGTGGCGCTGCCACTACCGGAGGTTGATTTGGAATGGCGCCGAAATGGTTCTGGGGAACAGGAGGAGTGTTGTGCCCCAGATTCGCTGGCGGCGTTTGAAGATGTGGAACCGATTGACTAGGCTCTGTTGGTGGTGCACTTTGTGCAAGTGTCCCGGGAAGGGGTGCTAATTTTCCTTTGTTAAGAATCCAAATACCCAATAAATAGTCTCTTGAACGTGTTTTCGGTAGTTTCAGATCGTCGAGTAACTCAACAAATTCGGGTAACGGGTCTGTTTGGAGAAGAGGAATCATATAGAGTTCCCGACCTGGGTGATAGTCTTTGGGCCGACTGCCCCATGGAAAAACCAGACCGTGGCGACTACACGAATTACTGTGAGCCGAACAAAGAATAATGAAAGGCAAGGCAGCATACCTTTTTGAGATTAAGAAATTGCAAAAGATTTTAAAATCCTCTATATTTGCTGGAGAAGCTGGAACAAAAGCGGCAGCATATAGTTCTTTGGTAGCGTTCATTCGCATTTGCACCAAATATTTCACCGAATTCGTGACAGGCACACGACCTTCAATCCTTAGCTGGTCTGAAGGAAATAGAGTTTTCCAAAGAGGGGAATCTGGAGCAAGCGTTCGACCAGCTATTTGGCGTCCAATGAGAGCAGTCTCTTGAGGAACGCTCGAATCGAGAGGCATTGTAATCTGAGGTTCAATTAATCAGGAGGGTGACTATTGATGAAGAGAAAAAGATTCTCACTTTTCCGGTCCATACTTGGGGCAAACTCTCGACATCCTTCTGTGGGATGGGTGTCACTATCAATTCTGAGGGTGACTCGGGTTGGTTTTCCTCCAAAAACATGTCGAAGTCCTGATCATTGGCCTCGACGCTCTCTAGTTCCATGGCATCATCTTTGTCGCTACCTTCACCTGCTGGTTCCTCTACAACGGCTGGCGAAGGCGCAGCAGGGGGCTCCGCCGAGGGTACAGTAACAGGAGGCTCGTTCTTCGGACCATTCCACAGAGAGCTTAAGTCGAAAGAAGCAGCGCGTGTTTGACGTGTAGCAAATGGGGAAATACCCGTCGGAATGGTTGTACCTGAGGATAACTGCAAAATATCGGCAGGCGATGACGTCAGATTCAACGCAGGATCTCCCGAAGGGTCCTTGGCCGACGATTGCTCGAACGATGTGCGCGTAGGTTCTTGCTCCTCGTCAATATTAATCAAATCCGCAAGATTTAGTTCGGGTTCCATTGTAATGGCGGCATCGGGTGATTGCAAAAATGAAGATAGCGCGGATGTGCCGCTTGGCACTTCGTCAGTCTTCCCAGTTGTGGGTAACAGGGCGTGAGGTGGCACTGGTGGAGGGGCGCCCCACTGCTGCTCGATGGCTGGACTATGTATAGGCACGGTCGGAGACTCCGGCGGCACAGAGACGGAGGCGGTCCTCTGTCTCTGCACGGTCCTTAGGCGCGCCAGTCGTTCCCTTTCACGTCTCTCGTCTTCCTCCTGTTCACGCTCTTTCAGGCGCTCGATCTCATGGGCACTGGCAACTTCGCCATTCACATCCTCGATATCCTGCAGGCCCTTATGTGTGATTTTGGCACGTGGGGCCGTTGACTTCAGCAAGATCGAGTGCTCGAGTGCCTCTTGTTCGGCTAGCATGATGGATTGCTTCGTCTCTTCGTCTGCTAGGTCAGTAGAGGACATCAACGAAATCTCTTTTGCAGAAATATTCCCAGAGGTGATGCGCTGGTGAATAATGACGCGGTCAACTTTGCTAAGATTAAATTGCAGCATCCGGAAACGTTCTCTGTTGGTCGTATTCAATTTTGACAATTAGGTGAATTCAAAGAAATATGATGTAGGGAGGGACGCACTTGTATTTTCCGCTTGCGTGAGGATTTCCAGCCTTATCTGGTTCTGAATATATTTCGAACACGGAACTCTCGAGCTCCTTCGCGAACTGGTGGGCCTCGCTAATCAAGGCCACCTTCTCTTCTTCGCTCAAGTCATCTAATTTCTTCTGTAAGGTCTTCGTCTTGTCGTTCTTCATGCTTTCATCCATGGCCATATCATGGCCTTGGTCATTAACATCAGGAAGACGGACATGTGGATATCGCAGAAAGACTTCTCGAAAGAGCTCCTCCAGCTTTCCCAAACAATATTTACGAGCAGGGTCATCAGCTGTAGTTTGGTCATCCGCCGACCTTTTGCGCTTGTGAGCCGGAGACGATTGAGATGCAGTCGTGGCCTTCCGTTTTAAGTTGGAAGGGCCATGCGCACTAGGCGATGGCGAGACGGATATCTTGCGGGTTAACCTCCGTTTCCTACTGTTGTCGGCAGAATCCGTATCTGACTCCGAAGAAAGTGGTTGGGGAAGGTTATGACGCTACAGTAAAGTTCAACGACAGAATAAAAAATTCGTGCAAGTCAAACACACCTTTTCAGGAGCTTTATTCCTACCCACAGTTTCTTTGTTGTCCTCAACATATTCATCTTCGCTACTCTCGCTTTCCTCTGACTCCTCCACCACATATCTAGTTTCTGGCGTCCTCTTCCGCGTTTTCAAAGCAGCTTTCCTCCTTGAAATAACGGTTGTTTCATCCTCCGTGCACTCTTCAACTGCCTGTTCCCCTTCCCAAGTCACTGAAGGAGAAAACACCAAGTCAGCTCATGAAAGGGCACAAACACAGAACAAAGATGGCACACAAGCAAGAAGTATCTACAACTAGTACGAAAAAATAGCTGCTCTCTGCTTCTTAGAATGGTGCCACCCTGGTGGATGTTTGCCTTCAATATAACAGAGAAGTGCGAACTCATACAAGCCATTAAGTTCGAGTGTAGGAACATCGGCACCACGCCGAAACCGAGCGCATATAAGACCATGACTCATGTAACAGGCGCTTCGCAGGTAGTTCCTACCGCATGACATAGTGCAGGTACCAAGGTTACTCGCCGTATCAGAGAAGCAGAGTGCGATGACCGAGCGATGCAGACAAGCGAATGCAGATAACAAATGTTATCATCATCCTCAAGCACAAGGTTACAGAAACAAAACTTGGTTGCTTCACCCCCCCCAAAAAAAAATTGAAGACTACGAGTGAAGGCGCTGTGGCGGCCGAAAACAAGCTGGTACATAAGTGAAGAAATGAAACAATCCACTCACTAGCTGAACGGCGACGTGTCGATACAGTACATGTAGGACAAATATATACACCTTTCCAAAAGAACAGTTAGGAATGCCTCACAGGAATGATATTAAAACAAACTCACTAATTTCCTCCGCCTCCGGTTCTGTTATATCCATGCATGTGAAATGATACCTGGAATCCCATTGAGACCGATGATTGCATACAAGGATGTGCACAGGGTAGGAAAAATAAGTGGGAACATACCAAATCCTGCATTCAGCGCAATGGATCATCGGCGAGCCGTCATCGCCCTTGCTGCAAGTACAATCGACAGGCCGCAGCGAATCTCGGGCCTTGTCTTTTGTTGTTTTGCCCTTCTTGTTGGTAATGCTGATCGTAGAGAGTTTAGCGGAGATCTTCAGGTTCGCGTTCTCCTTTCCGTCATCCGAATCCACATCCATATCGCCAGGCTGAGGATGCTTCTGACCGCGGGCCTTGGGTTTCGCTTGTGATATGACTGCCGCGGAGGCACCTTTACCTGCAACCCCTGCAGACCTAGTCCTAGAGCGCATACTCATTGTCACTGTCAGTGCGATAATATGTTATCACCTCAGTGATGAAAGGCGGAGGAAAGGAAAAATAACCGGATGACTTGGATTTGTCGTGGGTTGATTGAGACACGTTTTCCCAGCACGTGATAAAATGACGTGACATGTGGGGTCCAGTCAATTCCGTAATAGTATACTAAGCGCTGATTCCTGAATTGTACATGACAGCTTGAGCTAAAGTTACGAAGATGCAACATATCCTTCGATCTATAAAATTTTACCTGCAGTTCAATTCACATGTCTTTTTTTTCTATTTCATTCATGTTGAACAATGTTTCCGAAAGATCTCTTACTTAGACGTGCACGGCCACTGCATATCGTGTCACCCCAATAATCAATTCAGCTTCAAGTTCAATACCGCCCGGCAGAGCACCGTCTTCCTCAAATTTTACGACCATAGTCCAATCCTCTGACCTATGCAGTACTTACCCGAACCGTGACGGCAGGACATGCGACCGGCGTGAGTCGAGCTGCAAGGAACGTAACCTAAGGAATTCTGGAACCACTTGCGATGATTCGGAAAATTGAACGATCCCCTATAGCTCGTCGACGGTGCATTCCGGCCGCAGAGTCAGGTCAGTTGAAGTGTCTAATCCTTACGCAAATGACACCATTTTCCTGATGGTTGTTAGCATATGACAACGATGACCCTTCAAACTACCAACCAATTGGCTGAGCCTTGAGTGGTACTAAAAACTAATCTCCCATAAAACAGAGTGATTTACTGTCAACTTCTCCACCGGTTGTGTAGTGCTCTACACACTTGGTTCGTCAAAGATAGCTTTTAGAAACCATTGTGAAGCTGTTTTAATTGGTATCTATTCAACAAAACTAAAGGTCTTGCGGCCTCGATGTCTAATTGGAGCCACATATAATTATGGAATTTGAACGGCGGCCTTGAAGGAGATTGGCGTTGGATTGTACTCGACACGAAATGTACACGTATAGCACACAGCTGACATAGCGTTCATACTGCGTTAGCAACAGAAACGACCATGTCTTTAACAGATTTTTGAGTGTCTCGTCTAGCATTGTAGTAGTCAATTAAACATAAATATAATGTAGATGTCTGACGGTGCATTCCTTTGTTATATCGATTAGGGACTTAAACCACAGGGAAGAGTTGCCAGATTCCCAAGCCAAGGACGGCTATCACGAGCTATCCACAGAAAAAATCTATCCCGCAGTGCAAGTTGAAATTCACGTTCATTCGGGGGAGCTTCTTTTGATTTCATTCGTTCTTTTCTTCCTCTGGCTTTTTACCTTTCCACACTTATCATTGCCATTCCTGTGGGAGATGCTAGTGTTCATAAAATTGAAGTGCATCGTCATTATTGACACAGGCCATATTTATATTTGAGTATACAAGTTTTCTGGCGACTCACAATGAGCATAAGCGCTGATTCAATCGAGCTGATGTCACGTGGCTGAATTTTTTTAGCGCCCACTTTCGACTTGGCGTTCATACCGGTTACCTTTGTTACGTTATCGCTTCCTTTCCAAAGCCCCGCGTATTAGGTCCCTGTTTCCGTTAAGAACCAGATTTGGTCAACTGCACTGTGCAGGCGCTCTTGAATGTCTTGCCCTGATCTCAAATAGAAAACGCGACCACATGACTCGGTCGCGGCTGAAACAGTCAACGCCTTCATTTTGCATTCTGCGGGTCACTCTTTGTGGAGTTTCTATACTTGTTGACATTTTACCTTTGTCGCGCCCTAATACATCCTCGACAATGCAAGTAATGATATACTCCCCCGTCATCGCTATTTTAGTCAAACCCCTGCATGTTTCGGCGTAGGTCGCTATGCACGACTTTGACCCTGCTCTCTGCGTCCGTGGTATTTTCATCAGTGATGAGCGCAGAAAAAGAAAATTGCCGGCTTTCATTTTTCGCACCTCTTGCAGGTACATATACATCGTATAATTCTTCTTAGTACCTAAGTCCGTCCCTCCATCATCTCCACGTCGTTCGCGATGCCATGTTTTCCTCCGGATACAACCGTCGTCTGATAATCACGAACGCTCAAACCTTTCTGCTAGGGGCATCAGCACGCAATGCAGCCACTTGACTCGATCGTGCTCATAGGAGTCCGTTGGTCTTCGAATCGTAATTTAAAGTTTCGTTCTGAATCCAGTGCGTGTCGGACGCCGTAGCAGGTGGTATCAACACCTTGCATGTCTCGGGGCTCTGCGGAACTGATCATCTATTATTATATAGATCTGTACGCCCCGCCCACTATCCCAACTTCCAACGGGTGTTGACAAATCACAAACTGCACGACTTGCTCACTGGATTCGAAATATCGTGAAGTTAGACAGGACTCGGCCATATGAGACAGCCGAGAGAGCGTCTTCTGGTCTGAGAGAGGAAGCCCCGGAAGCGAGGAAGAGAAGTCGAAGTCGCTGACGCTATTTCGAGCAGGCCGCGCTGCCGTATAGGCACGAATGATCTTTGGCGGGGGCGGTTAGTGTTATCTCGCGATGAAGTTCTCGAGCTGTTCCATTCCACTACTTGATCGAGTTGCTCCAAGCAGGAGATTAATTAGAGGAGCTGCATTCTCATTTCCGGCCAGGATGTCTCCACTTTTCTGTTGCTCGGGACCCGCTGAATGTGTGTACAGCCTGAGTCTCCACCTAGAATCTTCTGGAGTACTGACATAAAAATAGAACACCTAATACATATCCATGCTGATGAGGCCCTCGTCGGGCTCGGTATCGGACGTCGACTTTGGTGTCATAAATATAGCAGTCCTTGTGGTGAGTGTCATTCAGTGGGAAAGATAATTATACATCTCTACTTAGAGAACGCATGAATGACATCACGATCACGCCTGCACTGGGTACGACATCAGACCTTGTCAGGGGAAGAAAGCGTCGACAGTTGCTTGATCATGACTGGCCCGCGACATTCTTACACACCGGAAAGCGGTAAGCACCAAGCTAATGCTGTATAGGAGGTAGACTGTCATGCCTGGCCATACCTATGATGGCCCAATCGCTGGCACCATCATGGATACGATCCAACGTCGACATTCGAGGGGTCATTCGAGCCATCCTAGGTTTGTGTAAAGTATCAGGAATAAAAATCACACCACTTTTATGATTAATTTCTCAATCCTATGAGCTGCATACCTCGTTCTTCTCTCGATGGCGACTTTCACTGGCAAATGGAAGGCATTTTTAATTAAACATGACAGACGGTGGTCCTGTATATATCGTAGTAACGGTCCCATGTACGAGTATTCCAGTAATATTAAAACCGCATTTTGTTCTGGAAAGAACTCCTGGTTGAGTTATTAAAATCTGTACATGTAAATTTTTGTTCTCAGATCGAAGCCTTTTAATTAATGACAGACGCCGACGGCGGTTCTGATAATAGAAACCTTTGGCATCTGCGAACATGCTTCGTGCTGTACAATGGTGAAAACATTTCACTGGAACTGTTGGTATGTGTCAATAAAATTATCTAACCATTTATTTGGTTTTGGAAGCCCGTACGGGGATTATCTGGGTACACCCACGGTATTATTTACAGCGCTGGCATCATTATGAAAACCAGTGCATCAATTATTGATTATCTCCATCGCTTAACCGTGTCAGAGAAATGGAACCAAGGAACCCGTGGCCGCGGTGAATCAGGCTTCAAGCCGCCCCTAAACTAACCCGCTGGATATAGCTAATGAATGTCCAAAAAAGGCAAGCGCTAACAAGCGACGCACAACACCTTCACACATAGGGCAGGTACCACCAGAGCAGCGCACTAGATATATTACTCGTCGGCCTCATTTACCCGTGTAAATTGACTCAAGAGTCGCGCGAGGAGCCGCACTGTCAAGCTTCGAGTCATTTGGCAGCCAGCGAATGCCGTAAGAACATCGAGCACTGGGACTGAAGAGGCCATTTTAGAGTACAGATGCCTTTCCACCAGCGATGGCCAGATTATTTCGTTGACTTGTCAGGAATTGTGCTAGAGCTTCAGGCCGCCTTTATGCGCAGTAATTATTAAGGCCGCCTTCTGAAATTCAGCCACTTACGGTATTTTAATTCACGCCTGCGGAGGTACCGTCCTGTCGGAGCACTTGCTGGAGCAGTCGGCTGGCTCGTACTTGCTGATATTTGGAAATCAGCGGCTGAAGTACACCGAAGTGCGATTCTGGCTAATGTTCTTTTTTCCCCGCTCCTGATTTTAGTTACCACCTGCAGTAACGGTCAGCTCGATGACCTGAGATGGGGATGCTATGACATAACGATACGGCGCCATTTCCCAGTGCTCTGCTCCATAATTCTTTAGGTTGTTATTGACTCTAACATTTAACTCGTTTAAATGACTTCGGCGTATAAGCGCCTGGGACGATCGGATTGGAATGGAGAACGATGCCAGGCCTCGGAGGCACTGGTATGTAGAGTCTAAATGTCGCCGCATTTTTTTCTTTACTAGGTCATCATTAACTGGTTCAAAAGGTTTAAA
The DNA here is from genome assembly GCA_023014335.1 of Galerina marginata. Lineage (NCBI taxonomy): Eukaryota > Fungi > Basidiomycota > Agaricomycetes > Agaricales > Galerinaceae > Galerina > Galerina marginata. The sequence goes on along the minus strand of JAECYW010000013.1, from coordinate 874,942 downwards.
AATCTCAATTCGCAAGCCTTTAAGCACCTCCGAGTAATCCACAGGCACTGGCGCCTAGCATCCCAACCTGCCAATCTTCAACACCGCCATATATTTCTTTAGGCCGTTATCAATTGAGCCCGTAACTCGCTCATCTCAACGGACAAACTCCTCAGCAACCCCGAATCGAAAGGAATGCCGGACCTGCCAAGCCCAATCCCCGGGGTCCCCGCGTTTGGAATTTGAAAAAAGCGGAGAAGTGACGCCATTTCACGTTTCCTTCACTTCCCTTCACTTCAAAAGTTCCACAGGTTATATTTACACGCTGCTGCAGCTTTAAGGAGTAAGCAAGCCTGAGTGAGTAAACGAAGAGCCTGAGGAAGAGAAGTCGGAGAACAGATTCAAAGAAGATTCATACTGATCATGACTTGCTTGAATTCCCTACAGGCCGCCTGTGGGCTGTGGCTTCAGTTAAAGCAAAGCTTCGAATTCGAGCGGGTCTGCTGACCGCTACCCGCTGATCGGCGGTGCCACCATGGACTGTGGCGCAGTCCGAGTTGTTCGTGATAGGTTAGTGATAGGGATATCGACGTTCTATTTGAAAGCTCGGGATTTATAAATTATCGACGCACAGCTTGTACTATGTGAGCAGTTTGGGTCAACTTGAAATAATAATACGAATTCGGGATGTGGATCGGGACACGCGTACGAACACGAACACGAAGGGCATGGCAAGGGCATGGATATGGATACGGATAATTGCGAATTCGTCGTGAGCTTGAATTGCGGTAGATATCGATCGAGGACAGGTATCTTTTTTGGTCGAGCTGTGCTCCGATGGTGGGGGCAATAGTCCAAGTCGTCGTAATGCTTGGGGGCTGGCCATGGGCTGGCACGCTGAGGCCCGAGGAAGGAAGGGTCTGAGTCGGGTTCGTTTACCCGTCTTAGGACATTCCGAGGGTATAACGAGTTACTGTACATGTATACCTTTATGTAGTTTCATGTCGAACAATCGACCGTCGGGCTGGGTATTCAGGGAGGTGTAGATTTATAGCTTTCCTGATTAGTGATTAGGGATTACACTAAGTACACAGCGTCCTTCCAATGGCATTGATAAGTATAAGTATAAGTGCAGTACAGGATATACTTAGGACATAGGGGTAAGCGTAGTATTAATAACATCGACCAAAGTGGATGATCTCCGTAGAAATAAACCATTGCCAGTGTACATGTACTTGACAATTGACTCATTGACATTACAATGACCCAACACTAATACCTCCACTCCGCTTCTAAAAATCCCATCGCGCGCTTCGCCATTGAGTTTGTGTAGAGTTCGTGTTCCTCTTTCCTATCTCGGCGAGGTCTATCGGTCCTCCGCGCCCCCTGCGCCAGCCTCTCCCTTCCGAGGTCCTGGAACCAGGAGCCAGGGACTGGAGACCAGGGCTTCATAAAAGGAATATAGGATAACGGACGGGTACACGTATCCCGCCCGCCCAATGCAGACTGGACCTGCTTAAGGCCGTTCAATTAAATGGTAGACTTTTCAATTCAGCCATAATAACTCAGATAAAGGCACTGCGCCTACGCGTCCGAGTTTGGGGTACAGGATGACATAGCTGAATGAGAGCACTTGAAGTGCTGAATCACCGCTTGCAGCACGGCGGTGCCCTGAATGGTATATGTCGATGTATAATTATTACCACATCGTTCCGAGCTTTAGTCGGCCATTGGAAGAAGGCAATATTGAGAGGCCGGGTTCCGTTGTAGACGGAAGCGGACGCGGACACGGCGGAAATGCACTTTCAATTGGCGGATGCGTGCAGCCTCGTGCAGCAGATTGTCTAGAGTCGAGGACGGGCAGGTACGGACTCGCACGCGCAAGGAATCATACGGCCCCGTTATCGACGGTGGCAGCAAGGATTATGGCATTATTTATCGACGGTGACAAGGCGAAGAAGAGGGCGACACGGACATGGCCACGGAGGAAGACGCGCGCAAGAGCGAACAAATGTCGCAGCCGCACGCACGAAATTTGGATAAAGCCGTGGTTAGTGCGGGGGTTATCACCGGTATAATTAACCTGGGAGGGTGAGGTGTAAATATACATTGGGATAGACATGTCAGAGCAGGGTTTCGTTATGTCCCGACGCGTTCGAAATCGAATTGGAAGAAGGGCGAAGGATCGACGAGCGCGGGAAGGCAATGTCAGAAGGAAAGTCCGGCAAGTCTCGCGGAACGAGTCGTGCAGGTCTTGGGAATGAGTGGCGACGACACATGATTTGATGCAATGTCGGTTTCGCTGTTGATGCGTGCGTGAAAGAGTCGGGTAGATTGAATAGCTGAGTTGAATGGTAGTAGGAAGACATGCCGTTTGGAGCTTGGGAATTTGCGAAGACGCAAGTTGAGGCCAGAAAACAACCAAGAGCCGAAAACGCGCTGCAGTGATTGGATCATATCATGTTTTGCGCTGGCGAGAGAGATACGATAGATAGAAGCCAACGAAGGATGACACGTTGAGATAGGCTCAGATAGGCGAGGAATTCCAAGCTGAAGGCGGACATGAAGTCAACGGAACACCGACGCGTTGGACCCAGAAAAACGGAAATAAGAAGCACTGGTGGAATCAATGATATGCAGAGGTGCAGCTGCGGTTGCGTGTCTGGGCAACGCCTAAATGTCAGTGTCAGGATAAGTAAGTGATAAACGTGGGGTGCGGGGTATGGATGTGGATGCAGTATGAGGCCGGTGTGAGAGTAGGAGAGGCTGGTTATCGATGCAGAGTCGGAGAGGGTGGGACAAGGTGCCGTCATGATAAATATAGGTGTGATAGGTGGTACAAGAATACTGAGTACCAGGAGGTCGGCGATATCAGATAGCAAAGTTGGCAGACTGGGCGTGGATAGGACATGCTTATTCCTCGGTCCGCAGAGAGCGTCAGCGACATACACGAGTGGAGGGGGATTTATTTGGAACGGGACGCGTCATGTGCAGTGGATGTGTATGGGTGGAAAGGCTTCTGTCAGAGGAAGCTTCGACTTCTGTTATCCCGGGAAGTGGTGGGACGATCGTGCGTGCGTATGTTGGGGTGACTCTGGGTGGGAGGGGAGGCAGTGGTGGCAGAGGAGGGGAGGAGGACGAAAAGGAGGGGAGTGGCTCGGAGACGGAAAACGTTCGATGATGAGCGGGTCAGAGGATATCCCCTTGCAGAAGGGGGTCTGTCCATCTAACACGGGGGGCGAGCAGAGAGCACCAAAGAGGACGGCGGTCGGGAGTTGCGTCATGGCAGCGTCAATAAATGCATGTCCCGATTAGGACACGAACCGGAAAGTCAGGTGCTGGTTTAGCGCTCTCTTTTCCTGTCTCATTACCAGTCCCTCCGTCTGTGGTTTTACCGCCATGGCCGCGGCTGTCTTCCACAGGGCCAGAGTCTCCTCCCCCATTCCCTCCTCCTCCTCCCGCAACACTGACAGTCCTGAGCCCGCTACCAAGATCCAGCGCCTCAGGTCCTCCCTCGAGCAGACTCTGCGATCCGGGACGCGCTCAAAGAAACCCGCCGCACAGCCCGTCGACGACTTTGCCGCATTCAGCACCACCTCCAAGGGCAAACAGAGAGCGACTGATGTCCCCGCCCCGCCGCCCCCGTCCAAGGACAAGGAGAAGGAAAAGCTGAACATGCTCAAGCGAGTCACCTTTCGTCGTCGAGACCGAGACTCGGCCTCCCCCTCCCCCGTCCCGCCCTCCAGCCCCCCCAAGGAGACCCACAATGCCCGTGTCGCCGGTTTCACCAGCTTTCTCACCCCGTCCATGCGCCAGGCGTCCATGTCGTCGCCCGCCTTGCATCTGTCGCCCGCCTCGTCCTCCAACCCCGACCCGCCGCCGACCCGACAGCGCTCGAGGATCAGCACCCCCGCCCAGCTCGCTCCCAAGGAGACCACGACCCGCCACAGGGCAACCAAGTCGTACACGCCGATTCCCCCGTCGCCCTCGTCGCCCTCGCTGCACCACCCGCCCCGGGATCGAGACCTGCCGAGCACCCCCACACGCACCACGCGCAAAGACAAAGATCTACGCGATCGAGATCCCCCACAGACTCCCACACCCCCGCCCAGAGGACAGCTCGCACGGAGCCCTACTAGACCCACCATCAGCCCACGTGCATCAAGTCCTGTCACCCCCACCGCTGTCCGTCCCCGATCCCCCTCCGTCGTTGCACCTACAGCCAGCTCCAGACTCCGTGTCGTCACCCCCACCCAGCCCAGGGGTCTCACCTCCGCCTCCACCTCCCACCTCCCGCGCACCACGTCCCCCAGTCCACCCCCAACTCCGACTAAGCGTCGCCCTTCCATTGACCCTTCTAGGCGCACCTCGGCAGATGGTTCATCGGCTGCAAGGAGACCATCCAACTCTGATGCCCCCAGAAGACCCTCCATAGACGCTACCCCCCGTCGTTCTTCTCGCGATTCACCTCTCGGCGCCGCCAGAACCGTTGACTCGCCAACTCCGCCGTCACCCATCCGCCCGAGAGCTATATCCCCCACCCAACGGTCCTACTCGCAAAACAGACACTTTAACATCTCCTCGGGGTCGTTGGTGCTCTCCAACACTGTCCCAGTCACCCCTCCAAGACCGCTCAACACATCCCAGATACTCGACACCAATGCCTCTGCTCGCGACCTCATACGCGCCGCCACGTCCCTCATTTGCAGAGAGGTCCAGAAGCCACCGGACCATATGTGTCGCACAGACCAAGGCCTCCGTGACTGGGAAGAAGTAGAGGTCCGTACGAGAATGTTGGTTAGGCTGGAAAGAAGCTGGAAAGGCGTGGGTGGTGCGGGCCCGAGTGGAAACCTGGGCACCGCTAGGAGAAGTTCGATAGATGTTACCACGAGTGGCGCGGCCGGTGCTGGAGAGGACAAGGAGAGAAAGGTGTTTTGTGAAGCTCTTAGAGACGGTTATGTGTTATGCCAGTGCGTGTTTTCTTTATTCTCTCTTCAAACGCGTCCTCATGCCTTGTTAGGTTAATGAACAAGCTCCGCCAAAGCTCCATCGTTCGTCCCGACCCACGCGAGGACGGCGTCGTGCGCACAGCGAATATCACAAAGTTTCTGGCTGCGTGCGCGTCGTATGGCCTGTCGAATGAGGACGTGTTTCACAGAGACGACTTGATGACCGCATCGGCCGCTGGGGCTCTGGGAGACATGAGTAAGGACGCAGCGGTGCGGGTTGCGCGAACGGTCATTAGGCTTGGAGGTTGGGAGGAGGAGGGTGAGGATGGAAAGACGGGGCGTGATAGAGGAAAGTGGATTAGAGGAGGTGGGATGGGGAAGAAGGAGGAATCGAAGGAGAGTGAAGGCACTCGGAGCCCGTATGGGACTCTGAGCTCGGGGTCGTCGCGCGCGACCGCGTCGACGCCGAATTTACTGCCTAGCCATGGGTTTCCGTCAACGTCACCGGTGAGGAAGAGGTGGAGTCCACCGGAGGATATGCCAACTGTGAGGTCGAACACACCTGAGGAGGGCAGTGGCAGTGGGAGCGGCAGTGGCAGTGGCAGTGGAAGTGCGGAGGGCGACCAGACTGCCAGAATGGGTGGCTTTACGGAGAGAATCAAGAAGAACGCGCCGAGGCAATCCAATGACGATGACGACATTTTCACGCCAGTGCGGTCGCGTCTACGACCTCGCAGCGCCGAGCGGGATGACGAGGACCTCGCTGAAGATACTGGCCACGAGGCAGAGTTCAAGCCGCTTCAGGTGCCGACCATGATGCGGCCACCGCCTATACCGCCTTCCCGTTCGCCGTTGCGCAAGCAGCCGTCGCTGACGATGAAAAAGGCGGAGGACGCGTCGGGCGGGCTGCTCGCGTGGGCGCGCAAGGCGGCTCTTCCGGCGTCGGCGGGATCTGTCTCCGTTGCCGGGTCAGCGCGTGATTCGGTGGCAGACTCGACGCGGGCTTCGGTTGGAGATGCGTCGATCCTCATCCGGGATTCGGAAGCGACCTCCCATGCCCACGAGCCTCATCCGCATCCGCACCGGTACCAGCTCCAAGGTCATGCTACCTCTGGAGCGGGACATCATCATCTCCAGGGGCAGGGGTCGCGTCCACATCCACATCCGCACGGGCATAACCCCTCCAGCCACCATTCTCAGGTCGGGTATAGCCACCACCCCCACCCCCACCACCAGATAACCCAACGCAAGACCAGCGGTGGGAGCAGCGCAGGGAACGGCCGGCAGTCCACAGCACTGTCCATCTCGATGTCGATGGCGGAGACGGAGACGACGCTGACGAGCGCGGTGTCGAGTCTGCTTGACGGGGGGCGGAGCAGCAGTCTCCTTGGTTATGGGAATGGGTACGCCAATGCAAACAACTATGGCACTATCCGTACAGTGACGACGGATCTGACCAGTGAGGGCGAGCCGCTGTCGATCTCGCGCACGGAGGGCAGCGCCATTGCTGCTGAGCTGGAACTGGAGGGGCGGATGAAGAGGAGGGTGTCTGCGGATAGTATGGGCAGTGGGATGGCCATGGGGAATGGGGGAGGAAAGGGGGTGTATGGTAGGGAGAGGAAGCATAGTGAGGCGCCGGTGCTTGACCTGTCGAGGGTCGCGGAGGAGAACGAGGAGAGTGCGTCGTCCAAGGGGCATGGTGAACCTGGGACGACGCATGCGAGTGCCGTTGGGAAGGGTAGACCGCCGCTGGTGCTACAGGGGCGCTCGAGGTCGCAGGAGCAGAACGTCTTGCACCAGCACGAGAAGCCGGTTGCTCCTGTGAACCTTAAGAAGGGAAAGTTCCCTGATGACTTGCTTAATACGTTCCAAGCGCCGTCATCAGCTGCGTCTGCTTCTTCATCTACACCACCACCAGGACCGATACAGCAACAGCAATCCCAGCCTATCCCCGCAAAACACCAGCATCATCAGCATCTCGATGTCCATATTGGACATAGCCATAGCCGTAATACTAATACCACGCACAACCCCTACGACCTGGAAAGACCGTCTTCCGCATCTGCCTCGACATCAGCGAACACTCCACCCGTGTCCATCTCGCCTCCAAGGAAGCTCGCCATCGTTGGCGGGTGGCGGGGCGTCCAGGGGGAGAACGGCGAAATGCCGAGGAGACCCACGCATCGACCGCGGCACAGCTTGGACGCACCGGCGCTTCTCCCGAAGGAGGCGTTGCTGAGAAGGGATACGAGCCCGGACAGTGCTGGGTCTATGTCGAGCTCGGGACGGGTCGTGCTGCGGAGGCTGCCGACGAACAGGCTGGGTGCGAGAGCGGTGAATGGGAATGCAAGTGGGAATGGAGAGGACTCGCCGGGGTCCGCGGGGGATAGGGATAGCGGGGGTGGTGCTGGTGCTGGTCTAGGCGCGCCTGTGCCGTTCCCGAGGTCTGTATCGGGCGAGCATGGGGCTGGGACGCCGTCGCCCAGGTCGTCCATCGACGTTGCGGGCGAGCGTCCGCGATTGCTGCGGGGCCGGTTCCAGAGCGAAGTAGGGGGGTCGCGGCGGGCACAGGCGCGGCCGAGCTCGTATGATGAGCTTGGGAACGGCGTCGAGCTCGGGGGTGGGAAGCCGCGGTCGCGGTTTGAGAGTATGGTCAATCTGGGGGTGGCCTCTGGCACGACGAGCGCGAGTGATTTGATGACGAGGGAGTCGGTGAATGGGGGGAGTGCGGTGAGGATGCGGCTTGTGGTGAGGGAGGATGGGAAGCCGCCGACGCATTTTGTGAGTGTTTCTCTGCGTGCTTTACTCCTATGTGCTTTGACCTTCGTCTTGGTTCCCTTTTTTGCGTTGTTCTGACCTTGCGGTCATTGCCATCCTTTTCCATACCATACGATGCCATCTCACTCATCTCCATCTAACCTGCCATGGCATCGTCTATTTCCATTGGTTTCATCTCGTTTCATTTCAACTCATGCTGATTCATATTTGGATATAGCAACTGGGCAACTGCATCGGGCGAGGCCAGTTTGGCTCTGTGTACCGTGCATTAAACCTGAACACCGGGCAAATGGTCGCCGTCAAGCGCATCAGGCTGGAGGGGCTCAAAGAGGAGGAGGTCACCACCCTCATGCGGGAAGTGGATCTCGTGAAGAGCCTATCTCATCCTAGCATTGTCAAGTATGAGGGCATGGCCCGGGATGACGACACTCTTAGCATCGTTCTTGAGTATGTTCCGTGTCCGCTTCTGGTCTGAAAGCAACCTGTCGTGCTAACTTGCGACCTTCCTTTCCTAGGTACGCGGAGAACGGTTCGCTCGGGCAGACGCTCAAGTCGTTCGGCAAGCTGAACGAAAAGCTGGTGGCGAGCTACGTCGTGAAGATCCTCGAGGGGCTGCACTACCTGCACACGAGCGACGTCGTGCACTGCGACCTCAAGGCGGCGAACATCCTGACGACCAAAAACGGCAACGTCAAGCTGTCGGATTTTGGCGTGTCTCTCAATCTCCGGGCGATGGAGCGCGAGATCAAGGATGTTGCTGGAACGCCAAACTGGATGGCGCCCGAGGTCATCGAGCTCAAAGGGGCTTCGACGAAATCGGACATTTGGTCGTTGGGGTGTACTGTGATTGAGCTGCTGACGGGGCGTCCGCCGTATGCTGATATCGCGAATAGCATGTCGGGTAGGCTTTTAATGTCCCTTGAGCTAGGCGTAGTTGGGCTTATTTCTTTTTGACAGTGATGTTCCGAATTGTCGAGGATGATATGCCTCCTTTGCCTGACGGGTGCTCGGAGGCGTTGAAGGACTTTTTGGAGCAATGCTTTGATAAAGACCCGACGCAGCGGCCGAGTGCTGAGCTGCTGTGCGAACACCCATGGCTCAAGATGAATTGGGTGGAACTCAAGGTTTGCATTCGCCACTAAATTGTTTATAGATGACGCAAGGCTAACTGAAGGAATGCTTTGTTTCTAATCATAGGAGCTGCGGCCTCAAGATAGCATACCATTCCTGCGGCGAGTCAGCACGGACCTTCACAAGTCGGATGCCGTCCGGTACTTGTCCCAGCTGGAGCTACCAGAGTCTCCGATCTCTGGGTCTCCTGGTAAGCGCGATGATGTCGGCAAGATCTCCCCCATTGGCCGGCGGACGTCTGCGTCCTCGGTTCGGCCTCTTGACAATGAATTCTCGCCCCGTGAACACACCTTCGTCAAGACTACTTTCAGCAAACGTGAGTTTATCATCTATGATATTTATACGGCAGTATTTTCTAACTGTATGCTGCCCAGCGATGGTGTGCCGAGTATGCTTGTTGAACGTCAAGAAGACCGCGGTTTTGTGCTCTCAGTGCAGTTTGATATCTCATTCAAAATGCGCGGTCAACGCACCACCGACTTGTGATCTGAGGGCACAACTCCTTTTGTATGCGCAGTATGCCGAAAAGGGAAATCCGACCAGCGTCTATTCCAATCCCGCGGACGCACTTAGCGATATGGGCCAGAACGTGGCCATGTCGGACGTACCTTTCGTCGAGCATAATACACCAAGAACAAGCATTGATTCCGCTCAGCCTCCACGGTCGCCCATGACGCCAACTAGCCCTGACTACCCTCCTACGGCGTTCAAGTTCCTGGCTGCATTCAGGCGCTCTCGTACTAACCTATCACCTGAGCCCCAGGCTATATCCATAGCTCCATCGTCTTCGTCCACACCGCCTTCCAGAGACCCCGACGAGACGCCAGTGAAGCGGCGAATGCTACAGAAGCGCGCGGAACGTCCTCTGTCCATCACAAGCACGAGCACTGGGATGAGCAGCCTCCGGAGCGCGGCAACTGCTGCTGAAAGTTTCTCCAGCCGGCAAAACACGGGGCAGCGATCGCAGGCGTCGGCAGAGGGGCGACGTCCTGTGTCTGACGGTGTGGCGTTGGACCGGGCACGTTCGACCAGGGTCGTGCAACCCTCATCACGGTCGGAGGCGGCAAATGATACGGACGACCCGCCGTCGACTAGTTTGCCTGGCTCTATGCCGCCTGACTCTCGGAAAACCAAGAAACATAAACCGAAATCGTCGTCGAGCAATTGTCTGGTTCAGTGAACACCAGAAATCTTGACTGCCCTTCCTTCCTTGCATCCAAACACCCTCTTTATTACTCTCCTTATGGGACGACGGAATCCAATTTTATATCCCTCTCTCCTTGCATCATACGAAGACTTTTTTTTTATCAATCCTTAACGCATAGTATGTACTTGTAAATCTGCAACTCTCTTCTCTTTGTGTCCTCCTTCTTTCGTCTCTGTCTTTCTCTCTTATCCAGCATCTCCCCCTTCGACTCTTCATTCCACTTCGGATATCCACGCATCTCCCACTTTCCACTAGACCAACAGACATCATTCATGATCATGACGTTGGATTCTGGGCTTTCGAGTCCTCGGTGACTGACTCACTGACTGGCGCTTTCGCTGGATCTATGTTCTTCCTTTCTGTTCCGTTCGATGATGATTATACATAATATACCTGGCTGCTACTAGTACTACATACATGGGCATTGAATAACAAGCAATCCTCTACTCTATGCAATTTACGTCGGAGATGTCGTCATCGGGCCGTAACCCGCAGTGGACTGTTTCTGTTTGAACTTGAAGCTCCCTGATGTTAACCATCACGAACGTCAGTGTTATTCTTGCCACTGTCCAAACGCAGCCTACTTATCACCTCTCCATTTTCTAGTGATCGTGCAGTTTGTCAATGCAGGCACTTTTTCAATGTTATCTTCTCCTTCACAGCGGAGAAACCGATGATGATCTGCCACCGATCCTGGTACTGACGCTTATGCAGCCGCTTGCCATTACTGGGGCACTCATTTCCACTGGTCAATTACTTTCTGCTGCCAAACTACCTCCGCAACACCGCATTCTATTCTGAAGCATTCGATCATAGATGATATCGATGATAATCATCACAAACAACCCACCTGCTGACGTACCCTGCAGTTCCTTCATGGGCCCGCAAACGATTGCCCGAGTTATTCATATCTATAGTGCTACTCCGGTACGTCATTCGATGCCTCTTCCTTCTTCAGAAGGCTCAAGGAGGCGCTTCTAAAGTCCTCAGAACTTGGGAAGAATCGTATCACTGAATCCCATACCACATATTAAGAGGCATGGATTATACACCCTCAGTTCCATGTGTACTGATCGGTTCACCCCGGGCATGCTCAAAACACGTTGATCGTTGACGTCCTGCCGCACCGGGAGGTCTATGCCGCGTTTGATTCAAAGAGCCCTATATCCGATGCATCCGGTGATGTTTTTCTTTCGAGGACAATCACCGTTGGCTGGACCAGCCTTTGACAGTCCGAAGGGTTGACAAAGGTCACATATCGTGTTCCTGATAAAGGGCAAACGCTATCGTCCGTATCTGCCGCTAATCCCCCCTTTCATCGATTGGCATTGGCATGATGAGCAACTTGAAGTTCGCGTTCTTGTTGGTCATTGCGCTTTGCATCGGGTGGGTGAGCTGTTCTCCTCTCGAGGAGACTAACGGACAGAGACTGGCACGGGGCCTCCCGCCGAAGCCCCCTAGGTTCCTCTCTACGACACCTACCTTGAGTAATGGCCTCCTTGACTTTCGTATTCGAATGTGTTGCTTAGAATTATCCTCATCTGTTCAGATGCCAGAGGCGCCTCGACCTCACCTCTGCCCTCGGTGACGTACGAATCCATCTTTCGTACCTTTGTAGGACAGCCTAAACTCCTCTTGTAGGTTGACTGGCCGACTCCAGGTTCGAAATCCGGATGGAAGTGTGCTCGGAAATGTCAGAAACTGGGCTACTCCTGGGACAATGTGAGCCACTTTGATTCAAGCCCTCAAAAGCCCTCAACAGATAACGGTAACTCCCTCATAGAAGCGGGGTCAACTTCCTTGGCCCTGATCAGGACCTACTTGTCAAATTGACCTTTAAACCATCGCACCCCACCAAAATCGATGTCCTAGCTACTGTGCGTGTTTACTATATCTTACGTTGACGCACATCCTCAAGTTATGTTTGCCTATCAGAACCCAACTTTTCCTGCACCATTTTACGTTGGAGCAGGAAGTGCTTCAAACGCCGGTGTACCCAAACTTTCGCATGGGAGTCGCAAGTGTGTGATCGTCAGCCCAACTTATCTTTTGCCTCGCTGATTTTTTACTCCAGTACCGTTGGGTTCACCAATGTTCCATTGAGTAAAACAACCGTTTATCCAAACACATTCTCAATGCTCATACATTTTCAACAGCTCCAGGAGGTGCGCGTCCTACCAAATTTCCTGCCTTAGATGTATATGTCGAGTCTGCTATCTGGACCTTGGACCAGGAAACGGGGAAGTTGACAGGTATTGTTCTTCCATCTGTGTTGTTTCCAATGGTAAGACTTACAATGTGCCAAATTCTAAGCCCAATGGATCAATGTTGACGGTTCCAAACCGCCTACAATTATTGCATACGACATACGTGAGGTGAGAGACGAAATACTGCAGGCATTGATAACTGTTTCATTATACCTACAATCCAATTCACAGAACTCTATCTTTTTTGTCGGTGACATTACTGCCTACAACCAGGACAACGACCTGCCGGCTTCCACAGCTGTAAGTCCATGCAGATCTTGGCAGAATAACTATAACTGTTGATCTCAATGTTTGGTGTAGGACCTTTTCCTTGTTCCCGTCTGATGACTCAGGACTAGCAGACTCTTTGTTCACGAGACATTTTCGCTTTCTTTCGAATCTCATTTGGACTGTTTCTTCGGACTATTCGCACTCTAATACCGACTGTAGCTCCTTAAATGGGCAACACTATCTTTGGACTCGTTAACTCTTGTAACAATCAGTGTCGTGTTAAGGCTTCTGACTTCTTTTCTTCTCCCATAAAACACAAATACAAAATACACACGTGGACTAGCCAGTATAAATAAAATCTACTTAGGAAAACGCTTATCTACTCTGGGAAGGCTTGAGCTCGGACAGCTTTTATCCAAGCTGCTGCCGCATCGGGGAACTGAAGAAACTCGTCAATAACGAACCTATTGTACTCAAGATTATGTCGGAAAAGCATTACCTCCCACACCATCACACCAGCGTCTGGAATTTGTGAAGATGAGCGCCGACGAAATCGAAGGTCTATGTATAGTACTCACTCCACCCTTGGTTCTTGGCTTGCGCGACACATCCGGCTAAGGTGGAGGTCGACATATATCCATCGCTGGCATCACCTGAGTTCGCAGGTTTACCAATGACGAGCTTGGACAGTGGGACACCGCTTGCTGCGATCTGGAAGAGGGCTGACTTTGGCCAGGTGCTCGACGAAGTAGTCAAAAGGCCACTGCAGGTTGTGTATTCACTCGTTCCTTCTGTTCATTTTTAGAATGCTAGAGGCTAGGCCCGAGAAGAAAGACTCACGATTGTAGAACTATTTTAAATATCGTGAATATGGTCAACGTAGGAGTTTTCTTGTCATTTACACATACTTGCCTGTACATTGTACCAATCGATAAGACTCCCGACAGTCGAATGAACCTTTAAATAGGCCCCACCGCCAAATAGACCGGGCGAGAACCTCGGAAGAATAGTCTAAGTCTTCATTGTACTGGTGTAAAAATTTAATGTTCTCACCAAGGAGCAACAGCTGTCGCGGACGTTAAATTGATCAGCCTCAAATTCAGCGATGCAAGATGTACACACGGGCATGGGTCAAAATATATGTTCCCGCAGGAAGCTGCTTTCGGAGCTGGGTTGTGAAGGAGGCAAGCCACGCCTAATATGGGTCAGCAGTCTCTTTGTATCCACCAAGACCATAAGATTTACTTCGGCTTTTCCATCACCAGCATTAATGGCATTGAAGTCCTAAATGGGCCGTTAGTCGGTAAATATCACATATTTCACAGACTCGCTTCATAATCGACATCCACCCCATCGAGATTATATTGTTTAACCCATGCTGCCATTGTGTTGGCAGTGGCCACCGGGTCTGCACCACTAGAAGTCGGTGCGTCGGTCGAACCGAAGACAGATACAATGACCTTGATCCCAGCAGCCGCATACTGCGACTTAATAGTGGAGCGCTGGGAAGCCGTTAACTGGGTCCATTCCTCCGCCTGTGTGTAACGGGTTCAGTGTTATGTAACTGAACCAGGAATTAAATCCAACCTTGTCGTACGCCCCCTCTGTCAAGAGAAAGGATAGAGCACTGGAATCTGTTCAGAAGAAAAAAAGGTGGGTAGCGATGCAGCACACACAAAACGTTGTATCCCTGAGAAGGTGGTTTAAAACAATTTCATTACCGTACAAAGTCGCGGCATACCTGGACCTGAGCAACCGGAGGTGGGCCCGTCAGCCCCGAGACCCATGCATCACTGTAAATGACAAAGTGGGGGGCAGCAGGAGCAGCATTTTTGGCCTCAGTGATGAAGTTAAGAGCCGTCTCGCTGATATTGTGCGGAGGCGAACCCGCAGGATGAGAGTTAACAACGACAAGGCCGATAAGCCCTGAAAGCAGAGAAATAGCTGCTTTCTTCGTGAAGGTTATCATCGAGGAGACAAGAGCAAGAGCTGAAGACCAAGGGGTTCCGCTGACTTGTGAGAGCCTCCTTCGCGTTTTATGCAAATGTTAGTTGCAGGATATGGGGGGGTGCCTACCCGGTTTGGAAAATCCTGAATCATGATTAGCTTCTGCCTTCTGCCTATGTTGCATGCGGTGTTTTCAATGATAACCATGTGGTTTCCAGAAGAGAGTGAAGAAAGACCAGATCTCTTTCGTAAGAGACCAAGAACCTTGGACTAAGGAAACACGGTTTAGGATACAGAGAGCGTGTTTCGGAGGTGTCAGCCGGGTATCCCGAAGGTTTGCACAGAACAAAGCGGATGGGCACGAGAACATCTCGTATTCGCGTAAATTGGCCAGAGATATAGCAACATTTCACCGAAGCGCAGAAGAGTGTAGTTTGTCAGGCGACCACAGCGTGTGGTACCTACCAGGCGATACCATTTCAATCGCTAAAAGTCATCGGTTTAACATCCTTGCGGTAGTCCAGGATACCCGCACTTCTTCGGTAGTGTCTTTTATAATGAAGTTTGGCTCCGAAATTCTTCATATTCTCTATTGACGGCGTAAGAGTATTCAATATGCTGTCGAGTAACCCTTTGCGAGTCTCACTCGGGGATACAGTTGGTCCAGGTGGAATAGGCGTCTGGACGAATGACCAACTGCATACGTGGCTGTAAAATAAAGATTTCAAGTCGTGAACCGTTTCAGAAGCTGAGAATGATACCTAATGATACTCCACATAATTTGATCGCCAGGTCGCAGCCGATGACGGATGTCGCCTCAAAATATACCTCGAACACGACCAAACATGGAACTTCAACTTCATACGGATTAGAAAGAACGTTGAAGATTTGAATCATGGCAAGACTGTTCGAGAGAGAGTGCAGAAGTAAGCTAAGTACTTGAAGTCATTTCAGATAGAGTATACCTACCGATGTCGGCGATACGTATTCATTTGGTCAGTGGCGACTCGGTGCAACGCCGACGGCGTTCCAATTTTAACATGGAAAGGGCACTGAAAGGCAGAAGACCCGAAATTTGTTGTTGCATTTCCCATTGAACCGAAAACATATTTGGGTACACGAAAAGAAAGAAGTCGACCCAAAACAGGTCTCTAAGCGTAAATACCGCGGATTTTGCCAACGGCATCAAAATATTAAACAGGCCATGAAAGGGCTCGCACAGAGGTAATCCATGCAGACTTGGCCTTGGGATACTATAGCAGAGGTTAAGGTGGGGCTCCGCTTTTTTTATGTTCAAAGCTTACCTGCCAGACCATCGCACCACCAGCTAGAAACGTGAATAAAGGGATAAGCCTGGATAAGCAATAGCCACGTGAGCACTCACTCCATCCCTGGTTTTTGGCCTGTTCCAGGCAACTGGCGAGAGTCGACGTTGACATGAATCCGTTGCTTGCATCGCTGGAGGTAGCCGGTTTGCCGATGACTATTTTATTAAGAGGCACACCGTTCGAAGCAATTTGGAAAACAGCAGTCTGCGGCCATGTGTTGGAAGAGGTGGTGAGAAGGTTTGCGCATGTGGTATATTCGGAAGCTCCCTCTGCATTTGTTCGACTCAGAAATGAGTATGCAATTAAAATAGATTAACAGAATACCGATGACTTACGGTTATAGAACTAAGATAAGACTTATTTTAGAAGGAAAATCCTTAGGCACAATGAAGAATTGTGCACACCTGAATGTTGTACCAGTCGATAAGGCTTCCGACCGAGGAGTGAACTTTGAGATACCCTCCTCCGCCCCATTGCGTCGGAGAGAACCTTAATATCATGTCAGGATACAGAGAGATAAACCAGACCAATTACTTGCCATGGAGCAACAGCTGATAGAAGGCAAAGAGTGCCTTATCAGAACAGCCGTGGACACGTTAGTGATGGAAGTGTCTTACGAGCGTGAGTGAGCAGGTAAGTGCCTTGAGGAAGCTGGACTCGAAGTTGCTTGGTAAATGAAATAAGCCATGCCTGTCGCAAAATTCATTTCAGAATGAGAATTAAATAAAATTTCAAGTGGTGTTACCTCTGCTTTTCCATTTCCTGCATCGAAAGCATTGAAATCCTGGAAGATTTGTCGGGTCATCAATTTAAGTTGATAGCGAAAATCTCGGAGCTTGCTACCTCATAATCAACGTCGATTCCATCCAGATTGTATTGCTTAACCCAAGCTGCCATCGTATTCGCTGTACCCACAGGGTCCGCATTTGTTGAGGTGGGAACGTCGGTGGATCCAAAGGCTGAGACTACTAGCTTAATGCCTGCTGCGGCATACTGCGACTTGATGGAAGCGCGTTGGTCAGCGGTAAAGGTTGTCCATTCATAGGCCTATCATTTTGAGACCGGACGACTTCATAACTATGAGGGAAAAACGATACCTTATCCCAGGCACCTTCGATGAGAAGGAACGACAATGCACTGCAAGAAAGTAGGAATAACTAAACGCTGCGATATACACAATGATTGCGCTTACAAAACGTTAAATCCCTGTCAAAGAATATTTGGTGATTAAAATTTGATTTAAGCAAGGATCGACGTTACTTTAATCGCTGATACAGCTGGAGGACCAGTAGTGGAGCTGTCGTATGCATCGGCGTATACAACGAAATGTGGCGCAGCGGGTGTCGCGCGCTTCAGAACTTCTCTGGCATCATGATCGAGTAGATCAAACGCCGTTGCATTCACTGGGAAGGCGGATGCACCAAAAAAAGCGGTAATCGGTGCAAGTAGCAAGATGGATGAAAACTTCATCGCTAGGGTGACTACGAATTGAAAGATCTAGGCGATAGTAGGGGTACAGTCACTCATCCTTTCCTTTGCACAGTGCGCCTTTTATCCTCTTTCTGAATAGGAAATCATGGCGTTTACGTTTGTGGATATTTCGAAGCCAAGTCGGCAAATCCAGTGAATCTGCATTCTGCAAAGAATTCGGTGAATCATGCAGGTATTGGTGGTGTGATCCTTGGAGGCTTGTGCAGGTCAAGATATCCAGCCTCCAAAACCGATACTTTTCAAATGCCAAGAGGTATCTGACTGGTCACGTCGCATTAGATATTGGAAGAAAAGGATAGCAGCATGCGAAAGGAGCGAAAGAAGTTTTACCAGTTGTAGGGTATGTCGCAGGTTGTGCCAGGCAAATCCGAGAAGGCTGATGCAACGATCACGCCCCTCGAAAGGTTGGCAATAAAAGCATGATCTCGTGCAAGTTATCGAGGACATGCGCCACATGCGTTGCCTAGATAAAGACTCTAAGGGTACTGAGTGTTAGTTTAAGCATTTTGGTGACGGAAGCGACCTTCACATGCCTTTAAAAGAACCCGCAGCTTTCAGTCTTTTCTACCTTGCGAGACTCGGCGTATTAGATAGCAATTGCCGTGGTTCATCGAACGTTCATCGGCAGAGATCAAGAGATACATCGAAAAGGATATCCAGATGTTCTGGCGCCGCCCAGCACGCAAATGAGGGGTCATCGAAAATGTGCAGTCACCTACAAGATGGCATTTATTGATGGCTGGTGACATGAACATTCAAACTTCAAATTCGGACGAGCAATTCGAGACCTCGCTTCCATAAACCGAGTCCTTTCCAATTGGGAGCCAAAAGATGGCATGCAACCAGGACACCTATTTATATGGGTCAGAATATCAAAACATGGATAGACAATGAGTCAAAGGACAACGCCTAGGCTTCCATAATAGTAAGGTTGAGGAGGGCATGTGTCTTTGTGGCGAGCCGACTCCATTTTTATTTGAAGTACGCCGCTAATCTGACGCCTTTTGGTGACCGTCTAGTCTCCTCAAGCATGCAGTCATGTTGGTGAAAACGCGGTTTCGAATATTGCGACGATCCAAGAAGCCGCAGAGCCCAGACTCCCCATACAGTGGTCTGATTGCTAGAACAACTAAGGTTCTTGTCATTTAAGAGATATGGCCAGGAAAGCGTTGTTCGGATAAAGTGGCTGTTGGCTAACCTTAGCAGAAAAGCTGAATATGAATAACCTTCAAAATCTTACCAGGTTTGGGAGATCATTCTGCTGCGAAAATCAACGGATATGGGTAAGTGAGTAATGATTCTGCAGAGTGGCACTGGGACACCATACTTCAGCCTGCTGCAGCTATTTCAAGTTGGAAGCATGTGACGAGGATCAGGGTATACGAAGGTATTCCGGCTTGCAGTTGACAGATTGTGGAAGCTCCATAAGCCCGTGAAAATTTCGCCGCTCAGGTCGTCGGAATGGCGAAAATAACCTAGAACCAAAGGGTAGCCAATAAGACGGAGTGACACAGTGAAGGAGAAAACACGAGATTCGACGATAAAACTGCGACCAGACACCGCGTCATCCGTCATCGTTCCGATATCCATTCAACAAGTTATTAGGAATATATAACTTTCACCAGTCTACAGAGCGCATGCTGGGAAATTGAGTAGCATCTGATTCGGAGGTCTTCTTGATGAGAGGGTATCATAGATTCTTGGATGGCCGATGGAGTGCAGGTGGGGAATTTCAATGGCTTTTGTAACACGTTCAGAAAATGGGATTTTCAGAACTTTTGCATGTTGTACGCTGGCAGTGGTATAACTTCCAAGTTGAATCTAGTGACAATAGATCCAATAAAAAAATGTTGGATGGCGGAGATGGCAGGTTATGGTGAACAGTAACAGTTAACTTGGAGTTGATCGGCCGAATCCACGTGAATTCCATCAAAAACTGTGCACGGCACGAGGCTGGACAGGGGTCGTGCTGGGTTACCTTTCATCAAGTGTTTTTTCACCTTTTCGTTCTCTTCGTTCTCTCCTTTCTGCCTTCTTTCATTCTTTCGGGAGTTGGATGTCCTCTAGAAGGCCTCAGAATTCTCAAGAACGGGGTCTATCGAATTCAAGATACAACTGGAAAACCCGTGATTCTGCAACCGTTTCCACAAAGTTCGTCTCTATCTTCGCTTTATTCCACGACCAAGTTGACCGTTCGACTGTTCAGTAAGATCGAAACTACCTTGAGAAACGTTTACAAGAAGAATTTGAGAAACGAGCATTTGATGAAAGATATCGAGGTGCGTCGCAACCCACTTCGTCTCGTTTTCAGTGATCCTTACTAGATTTTCTTAGTCGAGACTAACAGAGGATTTAAGCAACTTCCGAGCAATTGATAGCCTTATAAGCGACGTTTATAGCGGTTTACAGGTGATTTTTTATACCTCTCTCGGTTACATACGTACTGATAGTCTCTTCCATGACAGCGTAACTCCCAACGCGCCGACGCTTCCTTGAACCACCAAGTCCCGCAAATTAAGAAGGAATTGGAGATTTCCATGGATACCCTAAACGATCTTGCCGAAAACCTGCCTTCCACAAACACTCAGGTCTCCGATATCCGACATGTATACGATTCAGGTCGCTTCAAGGTGCGTGGCTTTTGTCTCGATTTACAAGCCTTTCTCTGCGATATAGACTTAAGGCCTTACTATCTATAGGCCGAAATGCTTGTTTCAGACTTGATGTGGCTGAATACTGAGTTCTATGAGCGTTGGCGGTCCATCATCTTCACTTCCTCAAGCCCAGTGTCTTGGCGCTGGAAGATATATCTGCGCACTCTATTTGTTATCTCGTTCATCGTATGTTCGTGGCTATTCTGGATTGCATTGACTGGTGCCTATCGCGCGCATCGCCATCGTTTGGTCTGGGGAGAAAAACTGATATCCTAAGATGAAGATGTTGGGCCCGCCATACCCGTACATAGTTCAACACCTGCATAATTTTTTTCTATTTCTCCATGGATGTTCTTCATACCAATTGCATTTACCTCCATCTGTCTTATTGCTCTTAATTTTTGTTCTTGCATTGTCAGTTTTCTGTCGATATTTGCTGTCTCCCGTCTTCATCTTTATCCCATTCTGCTCAATACCATCCAATAGGGAATTGTATTTATGTATGCCTACCTCAACGATTACATTTTTGAGTTGCGTAGTTCCTATAATTCCTGTACCTAGTGCTCCTCTGTGCTTCACAGACATTGCGGTGGGTTTGTACCGATCTTGATGGATAGGGGCTATTACTTCCTTTTTAAGACTGCCTAGGATTGACATCAATTCCGTGGTGAACAGAGGCTACTTAACCTGTTTGACCATATCTATCATGGACGGCTTTGACGACCTGTTAGGCCCTTCGCGGCAAGAACTGGAGAACAACCCATTTGCTGATCCTTTTGCAAAGCGCTCCAGCTCCCCAGATCCGTGGGCGACGCCGTTTGCACCCACCGACTCCGACAACGCCTTCGGGAGCTCGTCTGAACATTTTGGATCCTCAGAAGCGCCTTATGGGTCAAGTTCGAACGGCTTTGAGTCTAGGCCTAACGAAAAGGCGCATACTTCTGATCCTTTGGACTCTGCGGCTCACCTAGCTGAAGTTGACGACGACAACGAGCCATTGGCGAATCTGCGCTCGCCAGGATTCCGCGAGAGTGTTCCAACTACATTCTCGGAGACTGCGACGATCCGGCCAAATCATATTGAAGAATTTGATACCCAAATCCCAATTTCATCCTCCACAATCTCTGAGCATTCCAGCTCCAGCCCAATAACACCGAAACCCGACTCCGTTTCAGCACCTGCAAGAGCTCAAACACCGACAGGGTCTTCCCGGTCGAATAGCGCATCGAGTGCTCCGTCTTTCGCAGCAACTGAACCAATCGTTAAGTCTCCCTTAGATACGCCATTCCAAGGAGTCGAACGGTCGGTTGCTGCCCTTTCACTTGGAGGTGAAGCACTCGGGGGGTGGCACACGGATGAACAGCAGACCCCATGGCAGTCAGAGGCCTTCACACCAGTGGCCCCGCAGGCTGCGGCATCAATGGATGATGACAGCGACGATGACAAGCCAATCCTCCAAGCTTATAATAAGCACCATGATCGTGAAGGAAATGCTTCTGTGAGTATTGTCAATTCGTTTCATGACGTTTGTGTACCATTGCTGACCAGGCATTAGCCAGCTGTCGTGACGAGAAACGACGGAGGTCTTCAACCGGTATTCGTGATTACTGTTGACGACCCTCAAAAAGTTGGAGATCCCATCCGCTCATTCACTATGTATACCGTACACACCAGGGTATAGCTTTCGCTCGTGTGATCATATGAACGCCTTCTGACATTACTTCCAAAGACCACGTCCCCACTATTTCAGAAATCTGCATTCTCCGTTCTTAGGCGCTATTCAGACTTCCTCTGGTTGTACGAAACCCTTTCCAACAATAATCCCGGGGTTGTTGTCCCTCCCGTCCCGGAAAAGAACACTTTTGGCCGATTCGATGATCAGTTTGTGAGACAGCGCCGTTTAGCTCTCGAGAAGTGCATTCAAAAAACTGCAAATCATCCTGTGCTTGGAAAGGATCCCGACCTGAAGCTGTTCCTAGAAAGTGACAGTTTTGCGCTTGACGTCAGTATTCACAGGGATCACCAATGTACTGACTGACGCGCTATTTCAGATCAAGCATAGGAAGGCCGAAATTGCACATGAAAGAGGGGGGCTCATTGCCAGTATTGGGCAGTCCATCGCAGGACCAAGATTTTATGAAACAGACGAAGTACTTGTCCACAAATTCACCGCAAGAGGTTGCTCTTTACTCACACCGAATCATAGTGGTTCGACAGGCAAAAGGTTTACCTTGATAGTCTTGAGTCTCAGCTACGTGGCCTGGTCAAAGCCATTGAACTTGTATCAAAACACCGTACAGGTATGTTGGCCGTCGTACGCAGTGATTCTATATGAATGACACTTCCACAGAATTATCGGTGGCTACTGGAGAATTTGCGCAAAACGTCACCGAGCTGTCATCATCTGATGTGGGTAAGCAACTGGCACAGTCCTTAGCTGGACTTGCGGAAGTGGAGCGAACTGCCCAAGACCTCCAGAATATTCAGTCAGAGCAGGATCTAACAACATTGATGGCCACTGGTAGATTATCTCAATTTCTGGTTATTTATCCGCTGACTTTTCGCCTAGTGGACGAATATGCCCGTTTGATCAACTCTGTTCGGGTATGTTACGTATGAGGTCATGGTGTCGTCGGCACTGACAGGGCCTAGCTCGCATTTGCCTCCCGTATTCGAGTCTACCATGCATGGAAAAATCAAGAGAACGAGTTGTTGAAAACCAAGCAAACACACGAAAAGAATAGGGCCCAAGGGCGTATTCCCACAGACCGCTTGGGCTATTCATTGACGCAGATTGCAGAGGTAATGTCCATCGCTTCGCAGTTGTTTCTTTTGTTGATGCGACGTGCTTACAGGCAGAACGTCGAGCCTCAGAAGCGAAGCTAGAGTACGAACACGCATCGAAGCTTGTCAAGACTGAAGTCGCAAGGTTTGAACAAGAGAGAATCGAGGATTTTAAGGATTCGTTACACGCCTTCCTTGAAGGGATGATTTCGCGGCAGAAAGAGGTGGGCAGCGTAGTGTTTTCTCTCTCGCGAGTCGTTGATTCACTTCTGCATTAGTTAATATCTGGCTGGGAGAAATACCAGCAAATGCTTTTGAAGAGGGTGGGCGGAGGTGGCCCCGCGGCTGCACAAGCAATAGAGATATAGTTTTGATGATGGCTTCGCTGTATTGTACATATGGAGTGGATAGTGGATGGATAATAATGATGTTTTATTCAAGCGTTCGATGGAATACAGGAAATAATTACGTATACACTTCGCCATTTATACTGTATGCAAATATCGTTACTCTACGACCACTTCGCAGTAGCCGTGGTCTTTAAAGTCCCTCTAATCCGTTCTTTCAACTCTTAGTTTACTCCCAGTACCTTGGGATTTTAGTGCCATCCGGGCCTGTGGTCTCAAAGAATTCTGAAGGTCGTTCCCGCTTGAGATTCCTCCGTCGGTTGTTGACAGGCAATCTTTGATAAGCCGAATCCTGTCCCGGGGGCTGTTGGCTCGCAAACTGATTCCACCCACCCATCTGTTGCTGGAACCCGTTCATGCCAAATCCCATGCTCGCATTCGCCACATTCTGCGCTGCGACGGCTTGCTGCTGCTGGAATGTCGCAACGGCGAGGGAGATGGTCTGGGCTTGCGTTAGCTGCATTTGTAGCTGCTGGTGTTGCATTTCCGTCTGGTGTCGGACGTGGTTGGGTAGATTGGGGTTCTGGAGGGCTTGCGCGATTTGCGCGATTTGCGCTTGAAGTTGTGGGATTTGGTCGACGAGCATTTGGGACATGTCCATGTTAAGGTCGGGTTGTTGGTCGGAGTAGATGTCTTGCTCGCCGGCAGCGCTTTCGTCAGGAGAACCAGACTGCAGCCATTGACGTCAATATCGCGTTGAAGAAATCATACGGGAAATATTACCTTTTGTCGATTGGCGGCTGGTGGTTCCTCCCCACCTTCTTTCTTACTCTCTTCAATCGCCTTCTCAATATAATCTGCCACCCTGGTCCGCGTCGGTTTGTCCACAATGAGCTTATCCAAGGACTGGACCTTTTTACCGCAATTCGGGCAGACAAAATCTCTCTCAAGTAGATGTGTTTGGATACATTCCTCGCAATAGGCTTTATTACAGCATGGGGTCTTTACCGCGTCTCGAAAAAGCTTGTTGTCTATCGGGCAAGCTAGTGATGAGTCGGAAGGCACTTTCTCGCGAACCTCGGCCGATGTTAGGCCTTTTGGACGTGCCACTTGTTTTTGCCAGGACGCTCTTCGAGAATGTGGGCATTAACAACAAAGTGACACAAGAAAAGACTTACAAATCGGGTTGGGCGACCACATAACCCCCATCCGGAGTGACCATAACTCCTTGTGTCAATTCGGTGCTGTTCGGATTGTCGACTGCCTTCAACATGCTTCGAGGTATACCTGTGGTTCGTTTGATGCGAGGCCGATTGTCGAACTCACGATCGCTGTTTGTTGGACAGTCTTGTATCCAGTGGCCTTGGGGAGAAGATTAGCACGCTATTTATTAAAGGACTCCGACAGGCAAACCTTTCTGTCCACATCGATAACAGACGTAACTAGGCGGTAGAGGTTTATCCTGATGTGGTTGGTGTGGTTGGAATGGCTTTCCACCACGGTTGAAGCCAGTCCCTCGGGAATTGCTATAAACACGCTGCGAGCTACAAGGACAACAAAGAGCGACGAAAAACAATTGTTCATTAGACATGGAACTACTACATGGATAAAGAAAGCCCGGAAAGGGCAGCACCAACTGAGACATCTTTTCTTGGGCTTCTTCCCAGTTTTGAGTCTGGGCTTGGAACATGGCAGCCATTGCTGCAGCTTCGTCATCTTTCGTGACGGACGACCCTACCGGTGTCTGGATGGTATGTGAAGCTGGAGATACAGATCTGTTGGACGAACGAGAAAACGTACGGGTGTCGCTTGTTTGGAAGGCGAGATAGACGGAGATTCTTCCTTTCCATCGAATCTTCTCGACATAGCACCCTTGTGCCAAGTCGGTGCACCTGCTGATGCAGCTCGGGATACGGGATCTGACGTTGGCACAGCTGGAGCAGCGCCATTTACATACAGTGAGGCTTTCCCTTTGCCTGGGCGAGATGCGGGAAGCCGCTTCACGATTACAGACGAAGAACGGGGAATAATAGTCGAGTCATCCTTAAACTCTGGAGATCCATGGCGTCATCATCGATGGCGTACAGGCAGGGACGAATAGCTCACCTTGCTTGGACGTGGCATCATAGATATATAAATCAAAGTCGTTGGCCTTACCCATATTATTCGCGAGAATGATTTCACGCTTCAAATCGAAGACAGATATACCAGTGCCATCGAAAGACACCCGGGATTCGTCCTTCCTGGAACTGAACTTGTAAAAAACAGAAGATGCCATATGTATTGAATGACAAGGGGGAATGCTAATACAACTAGAGAACGGTGAACAGAGCAAGTGGAGATAGAGAAAAGAGAAAAGGTAGGGAAATCGACAAGACCTTGTGGTGGTCAACAAGAGGTGTGCTAAAGTCAGGAGTACAACAGCGGCGGCCTGAAGAAGGAAATTTGTAAGGTTCCCACGATTTGCCGTCGGCCTAACAAGATCACGTGACGACTTCCTCACAAATGCCGAAATTAACCGACCACAGAAAAAGGCTCGCATTATATAGGTGTAGGGCTGCGCACCGACGCCGTATTTACGGCTTACGGCTACCGAATGTCGGCTGCCGTCGCCGTGCCGTGAGGCTTGGAGCAGGTAAAAAGTCGGTACGGCGACGGTACGGTAGACTGCCGTCACCACCGTAGAAATACGGCAATAAACGGCCGTATTCGGTGGTACGGTGGTGGGTGGTGGTGGGGCAGATTAACTTGGAACTTACTAGAGTTTTGTGTAATATTTTGATGCCAAGCAGCAACAAAGATCTTCTGGTGACAAGTTGATGATGGAACTGCGTATAAAAGGAGTAGAACTTACCATTTCCGGGGGCAATAGCGAGGTAGTAACGTGGGAGCCTGAAGGATTGAGTTAGTTTTTCTGTAAACCTCGACAATTTTGGGTGTCGAGCCGCATGAGTGCGCTGAAATAATGATTGTTGATCGATATGACCATTATTACCTCCATTTTTGCGTTAGAAATCACAGTCAAAGAGGTCGGAAGTAATAAAACAGCCGTACCCCCGTAAACGGCCGTTTTTCACCGTTTTCACTGCCGACCGTACCGTCAAGGACCTTTTTTTGACCGCTACGGTACGGCTATGGCAGACCCGTCGCCGTAAGACACCCGTAACCTTACGGCCGTATGCCGTTACGGTACGGTGCGCACCCCTATATAGGTGTGGTGGGGCCAAATATTAAATAAAATTAAATAAATTAAATCGGAATAGAGGAGAAGAGAATAATTAAATATGACCACTCACATTGAACTAAATCTCTGAGAACTTCAGAATACCCTTGTGAGACCTCGGGAATGCGACGCGCAAAATAGGACATTTTTTCCGGGCGCGCTTCGCGCGCAGTGACTGATAAACTCGGTCAGCGTGGCAAAATGTACCGAAAATGCAACAAATATGCACTATTTTTCTTTCGCGCTTCGCGCATCTATTAATGTTTTTGCTTCCTCGGAAAGTGGGTCTGGTAAACTGCTGTTTTCTTGTTTTAAAAATTAAATATGAAGCCTTTGGTTTTAAAAAAATTGCTTGACTCCGGGGAAATAGTGAAAACATGGGTATAACCTTTTTTTTTTAGGCGCGCTTCGCGCGCAGCTGGTTAATTTAAGGCATCTCAATATTGTACTCAATACTCCCAAGAACTCATAAAGAGTTTTTCTCTCCCAAGTCTTCGAGCAGGTGTTCACATATCAAGTGATAAATTAGGTACACAAAATATTCAGAAATTCTCTACTGGCGGCACACAAATTCCTCCTAAAATTCCGATTTTTTGATAGACAGCACTTAATTAAGTTTTCATTCATTTGGCTGATTAGAATTTCTGAATACTTTTCTCTTTCATTCAGGAATGGTTCAACACGATAGAATTGACACAGAGAAATGGGTCATGTGACTGCACCTCCACGTGAACTATATCAATTCAAACTCAGTTAGGTCTTAGTTGGCGCACACCTATCGAATGTGAGCCAGAAAAAGTCGTTCCACTGGTATTTTTAGGTATAAGCACGGTAGGGCCGGTGCCCGGAGCTGACCCAGCTCTCCCCCACACTGACTTTCCCGAAAAAGAAATACCGCGCACCTGACCGCTTCCTAAAGGGTTTTATTTTATTAATTACCTGTTCTATCATCAGTCAAGTTGTCTAACGGTTGTGCGTGGTACCTTTCAAGTCCTCCCACGCCGCGTTAGAGATGTTCGGTTCAATCCTCGATAAGCGCACTTTCTTTCCCAGTCTCTGTTTTTTTTGTTTGTTTCGCTGCTCCACGCTGCGTTCTTCTCTTTTTCTGCTTCCCTCCAGTATTTCCTTTTGTTTAGTCCCTATCTCAATTTTTTAATGTCATGTAACACCAATCCTCCTGGTAAATAAAAATTGGTAACAATTGCTTATTAAATTCAAATAAAAATCGTAAAAATGCCTGTAATTATTAGAAAATATGGATTTTATGTGAGTTTTATTTACCTGTAATACTTAAAGCCGACTTGGATTAGTTTTACCGTCTCCAATCAAAGAATTGGTCCAAAGACCTTGTCCTAAACTGCAAAAACTGGTGGTAAATTCGTTTATTTATCATAAAATCCCTTCTACATTCAGCTTAGGACATCTTTAAGTAATAAACCTTTTTTAGAACTGTTAACCTCTAAATTTTCATTATTATCTTGGAATTGACGAGCCCACACTGACTTCAAAACTCTTCAAAGCGAAGTGGAAATGTCTGTGTGGCTGTGTGAGTTCCCTTATAAGGGTTTCGGTGATGTCCGAAATGTCAGTGTGGGGGAGAGCAAGGGAACTTCGTGCCCGGCAAAGCCCACTCCCTTGCTCAGTGGGATAGCTGACAGCCAGGCAAAAACTGGGATCACACCTCTTCTTTTTATACATTGAATTAAATACAAATGATAAAGATTCACATCACAACAGCAAAAGAAAAAGTTTGATTCCAGATAGGCGTTATTGAGTTCGGGGAAATGGGTGCTTATTGACGTTTAATCGAAAAACCATTGAACGACTCCATCATTCGCTCGGATTTCTCGGCCACCCAATGTCCAACATTTACTATAGCTGTTTAGAACATGTTTAGAACATGAACGCGAGAGAGGCGTTGACAATGAGGGGAGTAAGGAAGGAGGCCGGGAGCGATAGAAAATCTGATTCTGAGACTGCCGTCACGAGGTGATCACGGGCGACCAGAATGCGTCGACCACCAAAATTCGGATCCAACTTACCCTCTAAAACCCAAGACCTAAAGGTCGTGGGAATTTTACGCGACGAGCTTTCCCAACACCTCCAAAGACGCGTCCATCTTTTCAGCTTGACTGTCCTTAGCAGCCCAATATGACCGGAAGATCATCTGCTACAGAGACGGAGCTACCTACGTCCAATCTACGACACAGAAGTACAGAAAACGGGGGCACAACCAAAGTCGTGGTAACAGAGGCCGGAAGGGAGGTCGACAAACGCCTAGACAAACATGAGTCGTATGTTTCTGCACATTGATCTTGGATAGTTTTAATCGAGTTGTTTTTCAGCTATGAATTTGGTGGGCCATGGGGAGTTGTCGCTATTATGACTGGCTTCCCAATCCTGATGTACTACCTCTGGATATGCCTTTGGTTCTATGACGGAAAACTCGTCTACCCATCTTCTGTGGATGACGTTCAACCCTTCTTATGGCGCATGTGGGGACACGTCGCCAAAGTATGTAACATTTTCCATTCCACTTCGATGGTTTACTTACCTTCTAATGTCAGGATGCCAGCCCTAACCTGTACGCATGGAAAGTGTACTCCGGAAATTTCTTCTTCCAACTTTTCATTGCCTGGATCCTACCCGGCTACCAACAAGAAGGTCTTCCTGTACCTTCTCTCAACTACAAAACCTTGATGTACAACTGCAATGCCTTGGTTTGTCTGTACACCACTCTCATCACTGCGGCCGCGTTGCATTATTATAACATCTTCCGTCTCACTGAGATTATCGACAACTATGGGCATCTGATGTCCGTATCCATGATATTTGGCTTCGGTGTCTCCCTCATCACCTATCTTTACGCCGTCCTCACTGGAACGCAAATTCGCATGTCAGGAAACTTCTTCTACGACTACTTCATGGGAGCTTGCTTGAACCCACGCCTTGGGTCTATCGACCTAAAAATGTGGGCTGAAGTCCGCATTCCTTGGGTCATTGTATTCTTCCTCTCAGTATCTGGTGCTTGCAAACAGTATGAGCAACTAGGATACGTTACCCCTGTAATTTTCTTCGCATTTGTTTGTCTGCATTTTACACGCTGATTTCCTTTAGAACATGGCTTTTATGATTTTGGCTACTGGCTTTTACATCAACGCATGGTAAGTCAACAATTGTGCTCTGTAGTATCTTGTCCTGACATAATTTTCAGTGCCAAGGGAGAGGAGTGCATCCCACAAACATGGGATATGTTCCACGAAAAGTATGATGAGCCATCTTCTCAACGTACTTACCACTGATGAATTGGATAGATGGGGATTCATGGTTATCTTTTGGAATTTCTCCGGAGTGCCTTTCGTGAGTCTGGACTCGACACTCCCTTGTTTCTCACCAACTAATGATCAAAAAATCAAACAGTCCTATGTGTACTCTGTCGTTTACATGGCGTCGCACGATCCATCGGCTTACCGCTTCACCACCGTCGGCTACGTCTCCATCTACACGGTACTTTGCACTGCCTACTATATGTGAGGAAACAATGCACGAAAATCCTTCTCATTCATCTCTAATAGTGTTTTTCGTTTAGTTGGGACACTGCAATGGCACAAAAAAGTCACTTCAAAATGCAGACTCAAGGTATCACAAAATTCCGCAAGACCTTCCCCCAGCTTCCTGGCTGTGTTGTCAAGGATCCGACATTCATTCAGACCGCACATGGGTAATTCCTATTTTTTCCAAAGAACTAATACCGAACATTGATGGCTTCATTATTTACTCAGTAACCGCCTTCTGACGAGTGGCTGGTGGGCATACTCTCGCAAACCCAACTACGTCGCCGATTGGACGATGAGCTTGACGTGGGGTGCCGTCATCGGCACAGCTACCATAATACCCTATTTCTACTCCATGTTCTTCATAGTTGTTCTCCTACACCGATGCACGCGTGACTTTGAAAGGTACAAGTCCCTCCTCTTTATCACGTTCCAGATTCTGATTTTCCGAATGTGTAGATGCTCAATCAAATATGGCAAAGACTGGGAGCGCTACTGCCAAGTTGTGAAGTACAAATATATCCCTGGAATCTATTGAAAGTGGAGTACAGTAAACGTACTCTAGTACCACTAATTGTTATTCTTTTAATATGAATTTATCGACGTCAATGCTTTTCGATACCATAAGCATTGCTCCCATTGGTAGTACAAGTAATGTTCAATGGTTGAGGTGAACTCGAAAAGACACGACTCGGACTCTTTCCAAATGTCATGTGAGCACCAGGCCATCTTCAATGACATTGACAATTGCCCACTAGGCAACCACTAGTACTTGGCCTTGAGCTTGAGTCCTTGACTTAGAAGAACTAGATTAGAATTTATTAGATTTCAGCAGACTACCATTACAAAGTACTTAATTCAGGTAAGAAGTTATAGTGGGCAAATCAACAAATGAAATTTATCTGAAGGTGAGAAGAGAAAGATACGGTATAAAGCAAATTCGGCGATAAGTTCAAACTTCACTCGGAGCGTTTTGGCCCTTGGGCCGAGCAGTGTGCATGACGTAAGGCAGTCACGTGCTTTCAGCAAAGGTTCAGCTCAGAGCTGTGCAGTCATTGCAGTGTGCAATAACGAAGTAGAACCAGTAATACATTCACCTCTATTCGATAGTTCGTCCCCTCTCGATATCGATGGCCGATAAACTTGCTGCCGACTTGGACGCATTATCTCTAAATCGTTCTTCAGCAATGACGATGGCTTGGAATTTTGCCTCTGCACAATACGAAGCGTCCAAAATTATGCAGCAAAACCCTGACCGCCTTCTCCAGCTAACCAATAGTTGGCTCACAAGTCTGCAGTTCTCTATCACCATGGAGCAGAGAGAGTCCGATGATGCAGAGATCGATGGCACCTCCAAGTGGCTTAGCG
The DNA here is from genome assembly GCA_023014335.1 of Galerina marginata. Taxonomy (NCBI): domain Eukaryota; kingdom Fungi; phylum Basidiomycota; class Agaricomycetes; order Agaricales; family Galerinaceae; genus Galerina; species Galerina marginata. The sequence goes on along the minus strand of JAECYW010000013.1, from coordinate 843,725 downwards.
ACTGTATTTTGAAGGATGGGGATGGGGATGCCCTGAAGCCGTTGGAAGACAAGGAGACGCTGAACTTGATTTTCTCGCAAGCCAAAACCTTGAAGGATTATATCGCTGGTTCAATATTCCAGAGTAAGTCTTTCTCATGTGAATATGCCGATTGATTCAGACGAAATTAGCCGAAGACAAGGAAACTGTACTAAAGATTACACCTCCGTGAGTCTGGTGCAGTGGGATTTCTTCCATTTTCATTTGCTCAAATTTCTTCAGTCAGTAAGGACAAGCTCCGGCAGCTACAGAACGCCTTCGATGTGGAGTATCTCGGGAATGCGGCGACTCATCTGGCCACTAGCCTCCGATGCCATTACGAATCAACGTATGAGACTAGTAAACACTATGGAAAAAGCATTCCTATAGTGCAGTCAAGTGGCACCGGGAAGTCCAAGGCTGTATATGAGCTTTCAACGAAAGTGGGTCTTCAACATCACTTATCGTATCGTCTTATGAACGCTTTCCAAGGAATTACTTCTGTCTGTATGTTTTCGCGCTTCGGACTCACTGAATGAGGGTTGGCCTCCTCGGGATAAGGCAGTGGCTTCATTTTTAAATGCGCACTTTGGCCAAGGATTCAAGGTAAGGGCGTCATGATGCTTGCCACCGAATTTTGAAAAACTAACTCGTTCAAAGCCGGAAGAAGTTGCTGCATCTCTCTATGGTGGCCTTTTGGATGCAACCTCAGCTTCCGCTGATTTAAGCGCTAAAACAACCAGTGGTTTCATGGCGTCCTGGGCTTTAACGAACCATGGTGGCACTCGCGATACCAATTTTGAGAAGGCTATGTTGTATGCTTCGGATAAACTTCGAAGTGATCCTGCCTGGCTGGTGTCGGCTCGTGTTTCAGACTCTCCTGTTGAGACGAACGACACCGACGCTGCAGAAAGACCAGCAGCCCAGGACTCGCAGGAATGGCACCGCGAACTCTTCAAACAGTTTGTAAAGGATCCGCAGTCTGAGCTAGCAGAAAAAGTGGCGGAATGGTACAAATCAAATCGGCCGGGTGAAACACCCTTTTTCCTCATTGCCTTCGATGAATGTGCAACTTTGAGTAATAAGGGTCCTACATCTTTGGTTGCCCTACAGCGCATTATCAAGGCTGCTGATTCTTTTTCAGAGCACCAGTCCGAAGTTAAATTTTGGCACCTACTCCTGGATACCACATCTAGCATCTATGATATCCTGCTCCCCAGTGGACCCCAAGCAGCCTCCTACCGTCTGAGAGCAGACTATATTTCCCCCTCAATTTGGCCCTATATGTCATTTGATATTATGGTCAAAAAACGACCTAAATCGACACCAGCTGCTAAAAGCCTTTCCATTGCACATTTACAACAATATGGTCGCCCGGTAAGTAATCCACCTGGCCAGCCAGTCCTCTTAGCCTTACAAATACCTTATTTTTGTTATATCTGCAGCTTTGGGCAATGTCGACTGAAAAGGAGCTTCCTACAGCTGCCATTACCAAATTATTTGGGATCGTAGGCATCAGCGAATTCAATGCACAAGATGAACAGCATGTCTTTGCAGCATTCTCTCACAGGGTCCTTCTTGAACTTGCTAGTGATAGCCAAGCATCAACAAGACTTGCAATTGTCTTAGTTCAACGTCATTTGCGCTTGCTTATGGATGTTGTTGATAATAATCTGGTTGTCACAAAATGCTCCTCGGAACCCATTTTATCTGTGGCAGCTGCATTAGCTCTTACACAAGACCCGAATCGTTACAAAGTTGCCATCAATACACTCATCAACAAACTTGTTGTTGAGGGCATTGTACAAGATGTTGGGACAATGGGAGAGCTCTGTAGCCAAATCCTGTTCACAATGGCCCGTGATTTTGCCACCTGCTTTCTGGACCCAGTGGTACCATCCGCAGATCGTCAGTTTCTTTCCAACAGGACTATCAAGGCCATCACACTCCAGGAACTCCTTACGACCATGTTGGGACCCACTCTTGGCATCCTTTCACCTGAAGGACAAACCAAACAAACCCTTGACAATGTTCTGAAATGGGCTAAGACTGTCTATATCAATTTTACCCATTTTATTGATGTCCAGGAGCCACTTGTAGACCTGGAACTGAGCTGGCTTGAGGAGCTTTGGTTCAGGACATCTGCTGTCCAGTGTGCTTTCAATCAACCAATGATTGATGGTTTCTTTGTTGGATATCTTGGAAACTTAAGGCTGCCTTTTGACCGGTCCAAACTTGTTGTCATTCCCTGGCAAACAAAAAACCGCTGCAAAGCTTCAGCAGGGTGTACTGTCCATTCTCTGGTGTCCCCATACCTTTCCCCAGGCAAAGACAAACACTACAAGCCAAAAGACCACTTAGTCATCTTTATGGACCTTTTGGCAGAAACCCACTTCAGGGATGGTGGTGGCCATGTTAATGTATCTCATTCCCAAGCAAAACCCATCTACTCCAAGAAAGGAAAACCAACATGGGGTGGGTTTAGTGATGTCCCCAAAGAGGAGGCAACACGTTATGTTGTGAATATCCGAGGATACTCACCTGAAATCTACCCTATTGTGAAGCAAACACAGTTTGAGACCCTCTTCCGCCGTTTAGGAACCAGGGTCACCACAAACCAAGAGTATCGAGAGCGGTGGGAGACTGAGACATCTTCATACTCCAATAATTAACAGTCCTTGAATCATTTCTTGTTACAAATTCCATACTGATACATACTGCAATATATCTCAACTAGACCAAGGCCGAAGACCACTTTATTTGAAGCCTACATGGTGACAAATATGCTCACTAAATACAAAGATATTTGATGCGATGGTTTTTATTCTGCCCAATATATCTGAGAAATTAGAATGGTTTAATTAGCAGGCATCTTTAAAGAATTTGTCCTCAACCCATCTCCACTCCATTTTGCGGCTTCAACCAGTAGTTTCTTTTTCTTTTCAAAACCATTTGTTGACCGGAGTTCATACAGGGTGGCTAGAGAGATTGTTATGAAGACAACACAAAGATATACATAGAGGGCGTACAAAGGTTGAACAAAAAGGGCTCAGCAACGACGACACTTGCTGGAGAAGCGTGTAGTGCTGCTTCCAGCACCTCAATGCCCTAAAAGCATATAAAAAATCAGTCCTTCTAATGTTGCAGACAGAGGCCCTAAAATACATGCCTCCTTCAATTTTCCCTGACTCAGAAGAGCAACAGAGAGATTGTTGACAGCCTTCATAAACATAAAATAGCATCAGCCAAGTCATGACACATCTTACCTAGGTGAATGTAAAGATAAGGTTCACCGCAAAGTTATTCGCATCATTGTTTAGAATCTCCTTCAACACCTCACTTGCTTCCGACCATTCCCCTTGAGCAGACGCGAGGATGGCAGCATTCATCTTCTTTAGAGTTTCGTCAGCTGTAGGATCATTCTCCACCAAGGCGAAGTGCTTCTCGGCCATTTGCAAATTGCCACCTTGGAGGTAGATCCGTGCGACAGACGATCGTAGAGCAGGACTCGAGGTATCTCCTTGCTTGCACAAAGGCTCGAGAAGTTTTGTAGCAGCCGTAATTTCCTATTCCCCCCCCCCAAAAAAAAAAGTCCGTTAAGCGGAACTGCTTCCAACAACGGAAAATGAAAAATGAAAGAAGACACAGACGTACCTTCATCTCTACCATTTGCGACGCGATGATCAAGCACACTCGTGCACCGCGTTCCTTCCACATCGGGACGAGTGTCGCATCGTTCCCAGACTGCCTACATTTGGTGCGGCATTTTTTCAGCAGTGCGTTCAATGCGTCGAGATATCCCATGTGGTCTCCAGCCCAGTACTTGAGGCGTGTCTGCATGACCTCAAGCTCGAAGGGCAGGATACGCTCGAAGACGTACTCGCGTGCCTCTTGAGGGTCGATGGCGTTGAGTACGGCGAAGAGATTGGTACATTCTGCCGAGGTCTGGTTGAACAGACGGAGGCGGGCCAGGCAGGAGAGACGGAGGTGCCAGAGCTGTTTGTGATGTGATATATGCGTGAGCTCGCTGGGGTGCATATAAGAAATAACCGGACGTACCCCTAGGATAAGCGTCAAGTCTGATGGGTCAGATGTAACGAGACGGTCTCGAGCCATTCTGGCCAATGCTCGCCAGCTATTCGTTATCTAGAGGAAGGCATCACAAGGAACGGAATTCGTCACTTATATTCTGAGATCCAACGAAAGATAACCCTAAAACTCACAACCAAAGTATGGAAATCGCTTCGCTGCCATTCTCCGGTTAGATCTCGCGCAGGACGTTTTTCAGGAGGATAAATATATTTGTTGAGGAGCGTAGTCAAAGGGTCGGTCTAATACAGTTATTGTACATTAAATTTCTGCACAACCACCAGGTCAAATAGTTGGAGGAAAACGAGCGGCGTACATTCGGTATAGGCAGGAACATGGTGGGCACAATGAGAGTCGGGACATAGATATCGGGGACCTCTTCTTCTTCCTGCTCACTTTCTGATGAAGGAGGTGGTGGAACATCTTTGTTAAGGTTGGGTAGAGGCGAGGTGGGTGGTTGTCGCTGGGCAGTGTCGGGCTCTGGTGAGGTCGAAGGGGGAAGGTCCAGGGGGACGTTGTGTGCTGGAGATACGGTATACTGAGAAACTGCGGCCGAAGAGTCCTGCTGTCCCTCATCATCTTCTGAAAGAGCATCCCCTTCCTCGTCGATCAAGAAAGGATCTGGGGTCTCGGGTTCAACATACACCGTCGGAGGACTTGTGAACATTGGCTCAGAATTAGAAGGTTCTTCCTCCTCGACAGGAGGCACAGGTAAAGGGTGCGGTTCCTCGGCCATCACAGGAGTCGAGAGTCCAAAATCCGTGGAACTAGGGGGAAGAGCGGGATGGTGTTCTGATGAGCTACAACTAGCTCGGTCGAGATCTAGCTCCTTGATGTATTTGGGGCGATAGATGCGTGTACTATTGGTCGACGTCGGGGAAGGCGGTGTCAATAGGGGAATGGAAACACGGACAGCGTCGAGAGCAGAATGTGAGGAAGAGGAGGAGGAAGAGGTTCGACTCCGCTGGTGTTTATCGCTGGAATGGTGTTTGGTGTGCGTCACGTGGTGCAGCATCTCATCCAAGCGCCAGAGCTGCCGCTTCACATTCTTCGCCACCTTGCTGGGAAATTTCTTCATCGACGCCTTGGTCGATATACTCGATGCATCGTCTGCCTTTGGACTTGACTTGGTGAACGAGAGTCTGGGCATAATGGGCGGTGGTCTGAGTCTCTGGATCTCAAAAAGGCGCTTGATTTATAGCTCACGAGCTGAAACCATTACATTCAGATACGTCAGGAGGACAAGAAGAAGGAACGCCGCTTTCAATTCTTGACCGGCCCCGATCGTTCTAGTAAACCTGCCGCCTGCCGCTCTCCTTTCTATCAGTCAACCGTCGATTATCGTCCTCTCCATCTTGCTTCCGAACTTAGTCCTAATCTTATCATGAGCCTATCCCACCGGTAGTTCACAAACTCCTTTTAACTCGACCTGGACAGCCGCAATGATTCTTTTCATTCAAGACAACAGTATTCGGGAAAGGAGGCTGCCGGGACGACTACAATAATATCGCTGTCATGGAATATTGTTTATAGAATGGGGATGAGTATTCATGTCGGTCAACTGATTATCGATTATGTTGGGCACGCCTTTCCTGCTTGTTTTCACATCGTTTTCCGTAATTTCATATATACCACGTTTCATGGCGCTGCCCAATTGTACTGAACCTGAACCTCAAGGCAGACACAAGGCCTGCAACCTGGAATGTGACTCGAAGACGTCTCTCATGTTATTGCCGTAAAAATACAACCCACAGGAAATCTACGATCTCGACTCGGCACGAGTCCTTGTTGGAGTCCATTATGTCTCCAGGGCACGACAGTGGGCAGTGGGGGCGGCCAAAAGCAGATCTTTGTTCCAGACTCGTTCCAGCTACACAGCAGCGGCAGCCTGCAGGTGGTGGAGAACAATATAGCACACAACCGAGGAACCGAACAGGCTCGGTGAACTGTAAATATGGACTTCCGAGAGTCGCAAATAGACCAAACCATCGGATGTGCAGTGATTTCAGCATAACTAATAACTAAACAGGAAACATATGTGTAGGTAACGGCAACGACGACGAGGGTGATGATGAGGTGGATGGATGGGCGGACAGATGGATTGGACTAAACAAATACCAACGAGTGCGATAAGCGATGAGAGGAAATGGAATGAGTGTAAGATTACAAGTATTGATAATGACTGACTGTGCTTGACCTGGTGAAAAAAAAAATAATACGAGCAGGAAAGGTCGTGTCGGTGCACGTTTCGATCGAATAGACGTATTTCGCTTGCTGGGTTTCGAGAAAGGCACGTTTCAAGAAACGAGTCGGTCATTTACCCGAGACCAGCTTGACGGTTGAGTATGTAATGACTGAGGTCCTGCCAACCTGAAAAATATTACAGTCAACGTCTCATTCGAACCAACACCGTCTAAAAATGAATTCAACTCACCTCCGCCGACGCGACACATAACCTTCTTAGTGGTCGCGTCTCCACCCGTCCTACCAGACCTCGTCAGAGTAGTCAATCGACATGTGACGACCTTCCGACTCAAAGCATTCGAAAACGCATACTGCGCCTTGATCTCCTCGCCCTCCTTCGGGATCTGGCTCTTCTTTAACGGAGGGTCCACACGCTCGACAAGGAGTCCGTGGGCGATAGAGTTGACGATAGACGCCACTTCGACGTCTAGTGGGTCGAAATTGTTTCCCGGGATGTACTCATGCATCGGAAGCTGGTCCATTGACGGTGTGTATGCGCCTGTGCGAGAGCCAGGCCGAGAAGGCGTACGACTGACACTCCCATCTCTGAAACTAGAAGGTGGGAGTTTGTTCGTCGATATCCGTGGTCTCGTAACTGACCCTTGGAAGACGGGCACCTGCTGTGCCCTGGCGCGTAATGCATGTTCCGGTGTTTGAGCCCTCAAAGCCGACGACCTGAAAGACCGCATGGTGGGACTCTCAGACCGACTAAAATTGGACATTGAAGAACCCGGTCTTGAAGGTGTGTGAAGATGAACACTTGGTACAGGAATCATAGAACGGCTAGGTGGCCGTGGCGGGTGCGCTGAATGAGAGTTGGGGGACGCAGAACTTAATGCAGAGACGGAAAAGGCAGGCGAGTGCGAGCGATTGAAGACACCATCTTCGTCGTCCCATCCGCCTACAGATTTAGTCCCGGACACTGTCCTTATGGTCTTGGGTGCTGGGATGTGACTTGGTGTCTTTGGTCGCGTCCGAGGGGTTGTTGCGACACTGGGTGTAATGGCTCGAGACGGTGTTTGTGATCGAGATGACGTCCTTAAAGCTGGCGGTGGTACAGGTGGATGATGAAAGTACGAGGATGAATATGTTGTAGAATTTGAAGAAGTAATTGGAGACCAAGGGCGGGAAGAAGCCATGGACGCTCTTGACAGACTGCGTCGATAGGGGGTGGCAAGAGGCGGAACAGGTGGAATATCATCGTTATAACTGTAATGCCCCGATGACGATGGAGGTCGCTTAGGGACGCCTTTAATAGTCTGGTAGAGATCTTCGGGATCAACTTTAATAGAGCTATTCCAACGTTGTTTGTGAGGACCAGTAGCACGGGAAGTAGATGCAGGATTGAACTCTGTTTTATCAACCTTTGGTCCGCGAGGAGAAGAGTCTGGCGTATAGCTTTGGCTGTGCTTGTGACTAGGTCTGTCCGGCGTTGAAGGTGTAACTGGCGCAGTTGTACGGGCAGGTCCAAACAACGACGTTCGCTGGCGACGCATTGCGGGGTTGGAAGTCGGTGGAGATTCAGATGATCCTTTCTTATTCACCGCCAGAGGAGATACGGCCGGCGGACTGGCTTTACTGCTCCCTGTGATCTTGCGCGCAAACTTCCGGAAAGGAGATATCGAACCAGAAATAGAGGTGCTACTCGAGCTTACTCTTGACATCCGAGGACCACTAGGCGGCGTCGCGAGGTATCCATTCTTCGTCGATGCCGTTCCAGAGGTGGTGGACTCATGTTCAGACGACCCATCTTCGTTCAGCAAAATTTTGCGTGTGTTCTCCATTTCCAAGTCCGTTCGTGTAATCCGTTCCCGCAAATTTTTCCATCGCTGAGCTGACTCGGCATGCCGCCGCAAAGTTTCTCCGTTTTTTGTGACGCGGTCACGAACGCCTTTATCGATGATGGAAAGAACTTTAGACGTGGCAGGCATGTAGTGTCTATGCGGGATTCGCGATGAGAAAACATCAAAATTTCAAGATAGGTCAGACGACATACTTCTTCTTAGCTTCATAAGAGTCCAGAAGCGCGGTGAAGACCTCGTAGGTTATTGGCGCTCTATCGTTTCGACTAGAGGGGTAAGCAGCGTTGGATTGAAAGTCGTCAGCGCCTCGCCGATGGACTTGCCATATAAACTCCTGTGAAACGCTTTAGGGAAAAAGACGCGGCTCAGAAATGAAATCACGCACCTGACACCGAGTCACTGCCTTCTCCAGACTGGACATCATGCCATCTGCCTGGTCGGTTACCGTTCTGAACACAGTCAGCCATTTATCCTCCTTCAATTCTTCCCTGAGAACGTCGCTCTCATCTTGCACTGATTCCCATTCCGACAATAACGTAGCATGTTTTCGTAGTAAAGCCGCATTATCGCTCGCTGCCCCATTTTCAGATATAGTCGGTGTTGTCGCGGTTCGCAAAAGAGGTTCCAAAGTTTCGTTTACAGTCTTGATTCCCTTCTCGAGTGCTTCCAGACGTTCATCCAACGCCATTAAAGATTGATCAATTGTGCCTGTGGTGCTAGCATCCGTGCTGTCCAAAGACTGGGATTTGTGACGAAGTTCTTGGATTTCTGGAAAGAAGCTAAGTCCACAACTAAAGATATTGCCACTGCAACTTGCATACCGAAGATACGAGTTTGTATGTCGGATATCGCGTAAGAAAGCTCTGTCATGTGGGTCGATACGGCTAAAAGGCGTATATCACTTTTGTGCTAGTTAGCCAAACGGCGGGAAGAACAGAAGAGGGAAACGCACTCTTGACTCTTCCGTTTACCCAATTTCTTTGACAACGAACGGTTGGCGGTGATGGTGACATTCTCTGAGAAAAGGGGCATGAGGAAAGGTCATTGACGCGTAGAAACAAGGACTTTACCCTCATCATCGAGATCGAATGACACCTTGGATGATGATGCCGAGCCATTGGATAGGATTGATGCTGGCGCGGGAATGCAAGTGAGACTTGATTGAGACGGAGAGCTGTAGTTGGAGCTCTGAGACGAAGCGACGCTCGCTGATCCCATATTGGAGGCGGTTGGATGGAGAGAGAAAAACAGAGACAAGGAGAGGCGTAGTTATAAGAGCGCGAGAACAATGATTGATGGGCTGAGGAACCGCCGAAGTCACTTCCGGTGGCCAAGGGATACGGGGGACAGCGGGTATAGAATGGCGACGCTGAGGACGGCGACGGCGACGGTCCCTCTGCAACCTGGCGGGGAGGAAGGGCGCTTGGATGCCCTTGACACGTTAATCGACGAGTTGGCTCCAGCCCAAGGGTCAAGTGGCTTTGTCACACAATCCCCGTCACTCATCACTCATTCTATTATAGCAACTAATTAAACATCCTTTCTACATTTCATCCACTTCCATAGCGTCTTCGCCGTCTCCTGAAGTACCGTTGTTCTTTACCCTCTCCGTCTCAGCGTACTCCTGCAGTTGTCTCAGTGCTTCTCTATCGGCATCCTGCATCATGGCGACCCGACTCCTCTTGTACCGATGTGGATCCACAGAATTGAAGTATCCCCCCGACAGCCCTTCAAGTGCCCATAGATTATCGAACCCTGTCACACCGCCGTCCTTGATGGGACGAGAGAGTGCAGCCTGAACCCTCGGCTGAATTTTAGGATGGCACAGGATTCTGGGATAATATCGACCGCTGATCAGACCCATGGCCCCCACAAATTCATACCCTGGGTCTAGAATAGGACGGAATTTATACCCAATGGGTGGTTGGGGTAGAACATCACCCAGCCCTGGGCCGATATGTGTTGGGTTGCCGTATTTCTGCGGTTTGGAGGTTGATGTGCCATTGACCGGAGCGATGCCTGTAGTTGAAGGGCCAGCGGACTGCGGTGTCTGTGAGGTAGATGGTAGTGAGTTTTCTGAGACGTCATTTGTTGCTTTTGGCTCGTTTGGGTCTTCCCAGTCTTCGTCTGCAAGTTCGTACAGCATCCCACAAACCCTGGCTTCCTTCTTTGTCGTGCCTACCTCATTGGGAACGTCGACAGTAATGAGACCATCCAACCGCAGGAAAACTCCACGAGTTCCTGCTCCTAGCAACGCAGGGTCTTTTCCTTCTTTCATCCACAGGTCCTCGACCGACTTCCCAGGACCAGAAGGCGACAGTATATTGGGTCCCCCACGAGGTGCAAGAGTGCAACGCGGGATTTTGAGGCGTATGAAATCATCCGCCCAAATCCTTTCAGCTCCCCACCAAAGGCCTTGGAACCTTCTTTGTATTAGTTGGGCTGGCGGAGGTGGAACACCCAAAACGCGGTTTGCAACTTTCTGAATGTCGCTATGTGACGTATCAGGGTTGACACTCGTGACATTTCGATAGTAAGAGTGGCTGTTGGAAACATTCGCATTGTGTTGGTAGGCCTGCTGTATTGCGTCCTGTATCGTTAACGGGGGAGAGGGCTGTGATGGAGGTTGTACAGGAGCAGGAACTTGTGTTTGTGGAGGACGGGGCCGTGGTGTTAGGACAGCACTGGTGGGCTTTGGTGGTATTGAGTAATTGATCTCGTAATCATCTGTTAGACACCATGTCGAGGAGAGGATAGAGGCAATCTGGAGAGCAGTGGCGTAAGCAGGAACAGCGTCAAAAAATGTGGGCGCCGCGGGCCCAGGACAAGGGTTAAATTTGACCAACGAGTCTTTATCGAAATCAAGTTTCTCTGCCGGAAAATTAATCATTGCGTTTATGAGTTCATCTGTTGGTACGTAGGCCTGATATGGTAGAACTTGTTGGTCATCGATGGTGTAGGAATGAGATACGGCCAGGAGCTGAATTTTGTATCTTGTCGATTGTCGTACAGTCCAAAGAGGTTGATCTTCGTTGTCAAGTACTGGTCCTCTCGTACTTCCCGGTGTGGGATCAGGGTTGATGGTGGAAGTGCTTGCTTGGGAATCGTCCGCATTTGGATGGGAAGTACTACTTGAAGTGGGTGTTTTGTCCTCGCGAGGTATCGCATTTGTCTTTAGTTTGACTTCATCGACGACGCCAGGCCAAAACTCGATCGAAGCTCTGATGTCCCCGTTCTGTGGAGGTATTGGGGGGTCAAGGGCACACCAGACGACTTCTCCTTCTCTAAACCACCGCCTGAGCTCCATGGATGTATTGGAATATATTGCGATTAAGTCATTGTTACGTTCCACGAGCATAGGTTGTTTTAATACTCCAGGGGAAGGTTTCATATGTTTGAAGGCTCGTTGGACGGCGGCATAAACCCTTGTGTCGCGCTGTCGGGGCTCCCTGATGCGGCTGATTGGATCCTTTCCTTTACCCTTGTCGCGCACGGTTTTAACTCGGGTTGGTGTTGGGGATTGTGTAGGCGTTGTCCGTAGGATGTTGCTCATGGAAGCGGTAATCTCCTTTTGTGATTTTTTGGCGCAGTATTTACATTCACAGTCGTTTGAAGAGTTCTCGAGGAGCCAAATTGCGTGAGGAATAAATTCATTGATAGAGCGAAAGCGCTTCTTGAGAAGGCCTGTGGTGTATTCGATGGGTCAGTTACAGCATGGCACATTCGACTACATCTCGTACCAAAAAGATATAGATCATGTCTAGGTGCATGGCTAGGACCTTTGTTGTGGTCATAGAGGCGGTATCCATCAGGGAAATTCCGTAGCACATAATTCGGACCAGCTATAACCACAGATTCGGTATTGTCAACATTTGACGGAAACGGAAGAATATGTCATTTACTAGGTAATTTCAGCTTCAAAGCGGCCGCTTCCCCAACAAGGACCCTCCACCTTATAGACTGAGCATGTTCTAGTTGCAAAGATTCATAGTAATTGACGTGTCCTTCGTGGTCGACGACGCGTGTTGTATTTGGCGGCCAAGTACTGACTGATCCATCTGACCTAGGAAAGTCGAGGTATTCGGGGTCAGGAGGGAGGACAAAAGTTTCCGCTACGTTCCGCATGTTATAGAATAAGGTATATACACCCTCCCAGGCTAGAGGGATTCTTCAAAAGACAAGGCAATAAGAGGTGATGGGAATCTGTGAGGAGCCGTAAATACAGGTGAGCGCTTACATTAACACCGTAGACATCAAAAAATAACATGCACAAACATCGTGATCTTGTAATTTGAACTGAACCATTTTCCTTGCCTTCTCCCAAGCTTTTCCTCCTTCAACTTGCCTTCAACTAGCATGTAGCCCCATGACTTATTACACTTTGTGCTTCTGCTGCGAGTACGTTCCCGGGAAATAGCTATATCCACTTAATTTCATCCCACTCCTTGGTGAATTTTGACTGACTAACTGAAGAGGAGGACCTAGTCCTAGCCCCATACTAGTAGGGAACCTGCCGGGTATATCTACGCCTTGCAATCGCTCGCACGACTTGCTTGGACGTTAAACAACCCGGCAAGAGTAAATTCCTGGTCCTGCAGAATGTCTACCTTTGTAGTCCACGGGATGATACTTTGAACGGATCGGACAGCTACGTATATCTGTTGTTATTGTTCCCAAAATTACAAATGTTAATCACGATTTCTCATCTTTCTGTGAACGTTCAACTTGGAAGTATTAACTTATCCCAGAACAGCCTATGCGATTCTTAAAAATTTCTCTTGCTCTGCTCTACAAGAACATCGCGGCCTAATCTATTTACTCGTATCAAAGGCATTAACACGTAGAACGTGCCTCTTCTCTAACCGTGGGCTATCTAGGACAACTTCTTTCAAAAACCTCGGAGCAACCCCAAACCCTATAGGGTTCTCGAGCATGAAATCTAGCTTCACGTTTTCGAGGTTCTCGTACGCGTGCAGGTATTTATCCTCATGACTGGGGTCAAAATCTTCGCCTGGTTCTTCTCCAGACAAAATGGCATCAATGTCACGCCACCTCTCGAATATTGTGGTGTTGGCTGATCTGTCCATGTAAGGGGCTGGAAGGTACAAAGAGTACACGACCCATATTGTCTGGATTGCATTTCTTTTGATTGGATGCGAGGAGTCAACTCCCGTAAGCAGTAATGCGCTCAGCCACTGTAGTGGGTCGTCTGTCTGTTGTAGAACGTCGATATTGACCTTGAGATTTCGCAGATGCGGTACTCGGGAAAGATCAAATTGACCCATGGCCGATGGCCTCCAATAATCCTGCAAAGCGACTACCAAAGAATTGTCAGCGACCTTCTTGGCGACTGCAAAGAACGCGTACCATCGTTCATCAGCACCAACTCCAAGTGTTCGACGGATATTGATCCGTGTAACAACCTCGCAAAGTCTGCGAAGTTCCCCGATATCGACAGGCTTAATTTCCGCACCGTGTTCACTGCTATGGCCGATGATGGATGCAAAAGATAAACCATAAAGGCTGTTGAGGTCCTAGGTCCCACAACAAGCGTGTCCAACGACACCTTCGAAAAGTTATCTTCCAAGGTCTTCAACGATTCCACGCCTTCATCTGCGAACATGACGTGATCAACATCCAATACTCGTAAATGTCGACATGCACGTAGCAGCTTCGCCAGGTCCTCAAGGTGGTCGAACATCACGCTTCCAAGCTTGATCTCCGTCAAAGATGGGAGGCGAAGGACGTGTTCCTCCAGGGCGGCTTTCAACTCCTGTGAGAGTTGGCCCCATGCGATGCGCACCGAAGCCGAGCGACTGATCTCAAATCGACGGAGGTTGTGAAGTGCACGAAGCAGGGGAGGAAGCATCGCTTCACGGGCAAGCCATTCGCGCGCAAGCATGCCTTCGCAGAGATACAGTTCTCGAATGTAGCCTGCAAAACTACCCAGCCTAGTATTCGTGGACGACTCGAGGCAGTCGAGCAGCCTTTTACATGGCGAGGTTCGGGTTCGGAGGAAGAAGAAAACTGTAGGTCCGATGGTCTGGGTGTTCTTTGGCGGGTTGAGCGAGATGCGGTGGAATAGATGAGCTCGTGCGGAGGAGAGCCACGAAGGAGAGACGAGGGCACAATTCCGAAGGGTGTGAAAGTCGGCGTGGAAGTGGTCGATTACGTTGTCGAAGATCTCTTGAGGGAGTTGCTGCCCTTGAGATGCTGACATTATCGCTGGCCCAACGATCGACCGTCCTCAAGAGTTAAATGAGTTGGAAGGCGAATTCAGTTTAAAGGAAGTACTCAGTGGGGAACTACTGAAGATAAATTTGTGTTGGGGGGATCAGGCGAACGGTCTACAAACGGCTGAACACCGCGCAAAGAAGGTTGAGAGCGCAGAGTATGTCGACGCCTAGCGGAGTTCCCGATGCAGCAAGTTAGTTATGACGCCATTGCGTCCTCAATCATACTTGCGTCGACGTGTCAAAACACCTAATTGTGACTTACATAACTGGCTTTTGCGTATCGAAGACTAAGTAAAGTTGTTAGAGGGCTCATTCGAAGATATTACGATGCTTCAGCACTAGACTCTGGACTGTACGAAAGAGAATTCTCGCTGGTTGCTCATCAATTAGAATAGTCACTAGACACTAGACATATAATTTTCGTTTCTACAGGATTGGAAGCATCATGCTCTCCACTAAGTCTCGGGCAAGTTAAGATTGAAGAGAGGGGTCAGACGTACTCTAGAGCACAGATAATTAGTAGTTGAATTACTTAGGCATATGAAATTCCTCCTGGGCCTGCCAAAGTCAAAATAGAGGTTCTAAACAATAAGGAACGAGGATGCCAAACCTGAAGGCCATTCTAGCGCACTTCACAAACATCCACCTCCAAAATGCCCTTGTCTCTCAAACCTTGTAGCTGCTTAACAAACTCTTGAGAGATCAATTCGGCCGACCCGTCCCCAATTGGGTTGTCAAGCGCAAAATCCAACCTGAACCTACGCATCGAAGCGAAGGTGGGCTGAGTGAGGAGGTCATCAAGGTTGCGCCATCCGGTCAGAATATTATCGAGTGCCTGGATCGTGACGGCGGGAGGGGGCTTGTCGACGATGCATATGAGGGAGAGGTCTTGTAGGGTATTGGCAGGCGTCGAAGTCGAGAGAGTCGCAAGGAGCCAACGGAGGGGTTCTGTTCGCCCGAGAAGCACACTGCTTTGGAGGGAGAGGGATTTAAGGCACCGGAGGAAGGACATATCTATTATGTCTTTGTGGTCTAGATGGGCATCGTAATCAACTGTGAATAGAATAGATTTTATTAGCCGCGTATTTTATTTTTTGGAGGTAGACATGGGATCAGGCTTACAATCGTGATCTATTTCTAGTTCCAATGACTCTAAGCTTGGAACACATCTAAGGAGCTCCAGAACGTTGTTGTAGCTATCCGGGGTGACGTTCATGATAAGGCTGCGAAGACTAGAGAGATCTAGTGACGAAAAGGTGTGGAGGAGGACCGGGATGATGAGATAAGAGCTGTTGGATCTCAGTAGGAGGTTTTCAATGCAGGCTTTCCTTGTAATGTTCCGAGTTAAGGATCCAAATGGTTGAAGGCCCAGAAAGTGGTCTAGAGCAGAAGGTGTAAGGTGGTTCGCAGTCGCGATATCTACATGGTCGAGCTGGAGAGTCTTAAGGTGTCGGGACGAGTCTAGAATCTTGACGAAGTCGGCCAATGACGTAAACAAGAAGTGGCGGAGAGTGAGGGAATCTAAAATCATAGACGTCATGGCGTCGCTAATATCCCTAAAGACCATTGTGGACCATGAAGTCTTCGTATCGGCCGGGCATAGAGGTGGAAAGTTGAATTCCAGGGCTCGCACGCTGGCAAGCTTCTTGAGGAGGGCAGGAAACGTGATTTCACCACTAACCCATCTATATGTCGAGGGTCTGACGACATTGGATTCTACGACGGAGAGCGTCTTGATATAGGACGCGATGTGTGGGGAGGAGAGGACGGTCCCAAAAATGCGACGACATGAGGTGTTCTGCGCCCAGCTGTTGGTAGGCGAGGGCCCGCTACCTGTCAGTTTGAGGTCGCAAAAAAGGTGAAAGCGGCTTGCGGGGAGCCAGGAATGGCACACGAGGGCAGAGGCGCGCAGTGCGGGTTCATCGTCGTGTAGAAAATCTATGATATAGTCGTAGAGCTCTGGGCAGAGCTTATCGTCCGATGCCATGAGTGTAGAGAGATAAGCCTAGTAATGCAGGGGTGCAGGGTTAACCCGCTTGCCAGCTCATGGCGACAAACATTGATAGCTCTGATAACCCAGATTGGTAGAGGTTGACAAGCTGCTTGCAAGCAGACTCCGAGCAGACTCCGAGTTACAGCGCGGATGACGCGATTTTCGGATGACATCGGACAATAGGCATTCCGTGTTGGCCCGTCATTTGCGGATTGAAGAAAGTGAAAGTGAAAGCAATATTACATTGAAGGTGTAGAATTGGACGCTGATGGAAACTGGAAGAACCAGTGCTTTTAATTTTTCATCGACAACTCGATCACGTGACACGGTGACACACGGCTCAATGACGTTGAACGGCGATAAGATCTCGAAAATACGCTCCAATCCGTATTTCTAGTCTTTCCACAACGACAACGACCATGGCCGAGACCCCAAAAATCAAGAACAAAGTCTGCCTTATGTGCTTTTTTCGTCTTTCCCTTGTTGGCCGATTTTGACCTTTTCCTACCAGCGTGCACGATGGGTGGGGTATCGCTGCAGAAAAGGGCATTGAGGGTAACGCCATCGAAGCGGCCGACACAACTGTTATGGATAAGATCACCAATGAGCATTCTGCCACTACCCTGCTGGCCAGTGGCACCGCAGTTGGACTCAGTGAGGGTCTAATGGGTAACTCAGAAGTCGGGCATGTCTTTTTTACCGTTTTTGACGTCTTCGAGACCTAACATTGGCTTTGCGGATACAGCCACTTGAACATCGGCGCAGGTCGCATCGTGTGGCAGGACATCGTCCGTATCGACGTGTCAATCAAGAAAAGGCAGTTCCACAAGAACGAGGCTATTGTCGCTGCCTGCAAACGTGCGAAGGAGGGAACCGGAAGACTCCATCTCATTGGTCTCGTATGTCTATCTTTATCGTTATCGCACAGGTGTCCATCTCTAACCTTTTATAGGTTTCTGATGGCGGAGTGCATTCGCACATCACACATCTCTTCGCTATTCTCGAGACCGCAAAAGAGCAAGGCGTGCCTCATACCTACGTCCACTTCCTCGGAGACGGCCGCGACACCGCCCCACGCTCCGCCAACAAGTACGCGCAGGAAGTCCTTGATTTCATCTCCAAACTTGGGTATGGCGAAATTGCCACTGTCATTGGGCGATACTATGCCATGGACCGTGATAAGCGCTGGGAGCGCGTGAAGATCGCGGTCGACGGGCTTGTCCAGGGTGTTGGAGAGAAGGTGGAAGATGGGCAGAAGGGGCTGGTTAAGGCGATCGAGGCAAATTACCAGAAGGACGTGACGGATGAATTTCTAAAGCCGATTATTGTAGATGGGGATGAGGGCAGGATTAAAGGTGGGTTTCATGTATTTTTTTTTGGTCGCTGTATTGACATTTCTTCTAGATGACGATACTATTTTCTTTTTTAATTACCGCTCTGACCGTATGCGCGAGATCGTCTCGGTCTTTGGGCTTCCAGACAAGCCAATGGAGGTCACAGTCCCAAAAAACCTCGTTTGTCCTGCTACATTTTTCTTACGTCTTTCTAGTACACTGATACGATCATTGAAAACTAGGGAATCACGACCATGTCACGATACAACACTGAATTCTCCTTCCCTATTGCCTTCCCACCACAGCCGATGACCAACGTCCTCGCAGAGTGGCTATCTAAGGAAGGCGTCAAGCAGGCGCATATAGCTGGTATGCCCCTCCATCTTCTCCTTTTCCACTTCTGCCTAACCTCTCCTCGTCCTTTCTTCCAGAGACTGAAAAATATGCGCATGTCACCTTCTTCTTCAACGGCGGCGTCGAGAAACAGTTCCCCGATGAGACGCGGCACATGATACCCTCGCCCAAGGTGGCAACTTACGATAAGCAGCCGGAGATGAGCGCGCAAGGGGTTGCGGATAAGGTCGCTGAGGTCTTAAAGGAGGGAACAGAGGACTTTGTGATGTGTAATTTCGCGCCACCAGATATGGTGAGCTTTGGCGTTTATTATTTAAACATTTGCCCTTTGCTTTTTATTCATTCCTGCTTTCGGCTAGGTTGGCCATACAGGCATCTACGACGCCGCGGTGGAGGCAGTTTCCGCCACTGATAAAGCTGTTGGGACTATTCTCGAAGCAGCCCAGAAGCACAACTATGTGCTTCTGGTGACAGCAGACCACGGAAACGCAGAACAGATGCGCGATCCGGAGACGGGGAATCCGCACACGGCGCATACGACGAACCCAGTGCCTTTTTTGCTGGTCGGAAAGGGACTGAAGTTCAAGGAGTGGAAGAAGGGAGAGAAAAAGGAGGGAGAGGTGCTCGATGAGCCAGCGATCTGTGATGTTGCGCCTACTATCTTGGATATCATGGTACGTCTGTCTTTTGAGCTTTTGGACCCACGCGGAATCTGAGGCATCTCTGTGCAGGGTTTGCCCGTCCCGGAAGAGATGACAGGGCGATCTTTGCTGGCTCATGATTAGATTCTTCAAGCCTGGATATTTGGAAGATCTGCTTGTTAAGGCATGATACCGATTCCATCAAAAAGCAAATAGAGGCAGAACGACGACACGAGATTCTTTGTTGAACACCGGACGCCCATTAAAAAAAAAGACGCTGTACAGAGAAAGCGAAAGAGAATTCCAATTGTATTAGACTACTGACCACTGCTTGTTGGAATTAAATGGAACTCGTTAGAAGCATATACGAAGCATTCGATCCATCTTCCTCTGCAAGAATATAGTACCGGGTCGAACATTTCTGCGAGTAACCAGTAGCTGGTACGAATGCCTCAGAGAGGCATCTGGCAAAAACACAGTTATCTCCCAAATATTGAGCGATATGAAATGGCACAGTAACCAAACTGTAAGGCTGGCTTTACGTCCCCGAGTACTACTTGAGGTACTCACAGGGTATCGTGCTCTACTTAGCTCAAGTTCCGCCAGTTGCTGCAGCAGTAGCTATAGGGACGCCTCCCGGATAGATCGATTATCTGGAAAAAGTCGTATTACTTTAACATCTGCAGGATGTATCAATTAAGCCGATTCACCTCTGGATGAAAAAGGACCCTAGATTGCTCCAACGCAGTGCGGATCCGTTCCTGCAGTCCTGAGTCTGCGCTGACAAGCCCATGTATATCCCCGGTGTCCTGGATCGCCCTAGCTAGGATGGCGAGATCGGGGAGGTACAGTTCGGGTGTTTTTGCGGTATCAGAGGGATAGCGTGAAGGTTGTTTCATCATTTATATTTTTCAAAGGGTATTTGGAGGACAACAACAAGGTCGACAACGTGACAACCTATCGTCTAGAACTGAAAATTTTTGAAACGGCTTGATCCACCCAACAGGGGTGGATCGGGAAATGCGGCAGCTGGACCCATTCGTGACAATGGACATGTTAGCCAGACAGTCGACGTCGAGGATTGGACCATCGACCTCGTCTTCAAGTCATCGATATTCAACAGTGGAGAAATACGCCAGCTGATTGCCGTGTTTCGAATACGCACCTTGACTTTGAAGGGTATACAGTGAGGCTCGTCATCTGGGGCTGCGATGCGCGCAACTAGGTATTCATGTTGGGGGAGAACAAACCGCAATTCTCTGATTCCCCCGGTTCGCAAAGCCAGGTTTTAGAAAATCTGGCGATGCGAATTTAGACCAACCCATGGCCATTGACACGCCGAGGGTCAGATAGCATCGCAGAGAGATGAAATGCGATGTACGGGAAGAGGGTGGTACCAGGAATGAGACAGTGCGGTGCGTTGTGCCTAATTTTCAATGGGCGGTGGGCAGCGAGCTGTGATAAAATGGTGGCAGCGGCTTGCAGGGTCCCAGAACAGCATCCAAGAAGACAAACGGGTAAACTTGGGGGTTGTCGTGCACAAAAGCCGAAGACAGTGGTGTTGGCGTGTAGAGGTGCAGATAAAGCAAGATGCTGCAACCCTTGAACTTGCACACCACACCCACCGGTTACTACCCAACCCAACCCAACCCACAGCTCTGAGAGGGTTTAAGTATATGGGCCTGTATACC
This sequence comes from Galerina marginata, assembly GCA_023014335.1. Lineage (NCBI taxonomy): Eukaryota > Fungi > Basidiomycota > Agaricomycetes > Agaricales > Galerinaceae > Galerina > Galerina marginata. The sequence goes on along the minus strand of JAECYW010000013.1, from coordinate 823,323 downwards.
ATAGATTGACATTGGACAACGTCTAGAAGCTTGATGAGGACCAGATATGATTCCGAACAGCTACAGGCCGATGTCCCTATTTTTGGGAAATAAGACTGACGGCGTACTAGTGGATGAGCCATTTCTGTGGATAGCGCCTAGTTGGCGTCATACAGCAGAGAACGCTATTAGTTGGCGATGAGCTCAGGAAAAGAACGAATCTAATTTTATCACATGGTATGTACAGCGGTGGGAATGATGTAATGGAATCTGGATGAGTAAATCTCTTGTTTACTGCTCTCCGCCACCTGTCTGTTCTCTTTCATAGCTACTCTATATATACCGCTACTCGCGCCTTAATCGCCTCTACGGCCCTATTGCTATGGCCAAAGAATCGCCATCTTTGACGACAACGCAGGCCTACAACGCCAACGGCGGTTTCGAAACTTCAACCGGTACCCTTTACGTGTCAAAACCATATCGCTCGACGACGTCAAAGAAACTACGAGCATTGATTACTTTCGCACCTAGAAAATCTGTATTCGATATCACCAACGACCGTTCCTCCACAAATGAATTTCGAGTGTGTCCGAATCAATCTGGTTACACCGAGCGTCTATTATCTCACATTGCCGTGATCAGGGTTTCTTCTCGTTATTCTGGATATCCATCTTCTTATTCTCTGTACAAACATATGTGCGGAGTATAGAGACAAGTGGCCATGCTCTCAACCTCCACTTCGCCACCATGTTCTCACAAGATGCTGTTACACTCGCGCTCAGCGACGCTTTCCTCGTTCTGAGCACGGGCATTTGTGTGCCATTTGCGTTGGCCATGAAAAACAGATGGATTCGCTATTACTGGACAGGCGTTATTCTACAGCATATCCTGCAGACAAGCATATTATTTGGCGCTATCAGTTGGACATTCAATAGGCGAGCTTTGTTTACCTTCGAATCAGTTATGAAATTTAAACTCTATCGTAGAAACTGGCCATGGGTCCAATCTGGATTCTTGACATTACATTCTCTTGTGAGTTGTTTGTGTCGTTTTTTCTGGAATTCAAAACTACAATGTCATCCTAGGTCATGGTCATGAAGATGCATTCATACATCACAGTCAACGGTCAGCTCCAACACGTTTCCGAACAATCGGATGAGCTCCTCGCCCGGCTGAAGAAGGCTACCGAGTCCGTCGGCGGATGGGAGCAAGCCGTGAATATCGCTCACGCTAAGCAAGTCGAGCAAGAAGGACAACAAAGCACGTCTGCAAGCCAGCTTACCTCACCTCCGAATGGCCACAGCAGTACGCACGAGCCCACACCTATTGGCACTCCTAAAGCCCCTGAAGGCACATCCACGTCTTTTGTAGACGCCAAGACCGCGAACGCCTTGAGGAAACGACTAGCTGCCGTCGCAGCACAACCTTCTCAACTACGCGGTGATGTGAAAAACAGCAACGATATCAACGTGCGTGCGGTGCACAATTTGAAGGTGTCTAGAGAATCTCCCACTACTTCAAGTGAAGGATCGACCTTTGTCTTGGAAGCAACCGACCTTCCAGAAGGTCTTGCTCCGCATCCGCTTGTGTTCCATCCTGATCCCCAGATTTCCGCGATGGCGAACGATTATTCAGAGTTGCAGGCGGAGTTGATCAGCTCCGGGCCTACTTATGTCAAATGGCCGGGTACAATCACCTGGAAGAACTTTGCTGTATACCAGCTAATTCCAACCCTTGTATATGAACTGGAGTACCCTCGAACGGAAAAGTAAGCATTCTCTCCCACTTCATCGTGTACTTTTTGTTTACTCTTAGCGTAGGATTCGGCCACTATACGTCTTCGAGAAAACTGTTCGTTGTTTATATTCCTCTCTATGGTTATAACGGAATTTCATCTAGACATTCCCAGGTGGCCACTTTCGGGACCTTTGCTCTGCTATACACTGTGACGGAAAGCTTTATCCTTCCATATACACCCAGGCCCGACCAATCTTTTTTGCGATCCTTACTTGATCTAGCCCTTCCCTTCATGATGGCATACCTACTATTATTCTTCATCATTTTCGGTGCGTCCTGCAGATTTCCGGGGATTTTCATTACTTTGACGAGGTTCCTATGGGGTAGAGTGCATTTGCAACGGTTTTGCAGAACTATCCTAGTTCGTCGATTTGGCTCTTTCATTTTACAAGGACGAAGCTAACTCTCGTTCGTGCAAAAGTTTCGCTGACAGGCAATTTTACGAAGACTGGGTACGTTATCATCTCTATGTCTGACCGGCGCTTACAAAATAGACTGACAATGCTGTCTTCCAGTATGAAAACCCCGACTTCATTTCGCTTCGACAGTTAATGATCTGATTTCTTGCATTACGTCCCTCCGTTCCTCTTCTCCAGGTGGAACTCGACGTCATGGGACGAATTCTCCCGCAAATGGAACAAACCGGTGCACACCTTCCTGCTGCGGCACGTGTACGCGCAGACGCTCGCGAGCTATCGCGTCTCGCGAACGACGGCCATGTTCATGACGTTCCTCCTCAGTGCGTGCGTGCACGAGCTCGTGATGGTCGTCGTGACACGCAAGTTCAGGTGCGTTATTTTTTTCTTCTTTCGATTGTTCCGCGATGCTCAATGACTTCAATGGGCAGGATGTATCTATTCATCCTGCAACTGATCCAGATTCCGCTGATTGTCCTCGGCCGTACACCCGCGATTAAACGCAACAAACTGCTGGGCAATGTGGTGTTTTGGCTGGGCCTCTATGCGGGATTCCCATTGCTTTGTGTGGCATATGTGGCGTATTAATTATATTCTGAGAACTCCCAGAATATATTATACCTCGCCATTCCCTCGATTCCCGGCAATTTGTCATATTTTATCGACTTCAATAACTCTACTCCTGCACGGATATACAGTATATCATATTTGTAACTCGTCTAGCCCTGATAGATTATTAAGACTCGTAGGCGGACGAACGCCTCGAAGGACAATATATGGGACACCAAGAAAGTCCAAAAGTCATATTCTTATGGTCAAAATCTTTCATGATTTTCATCCCCGATCCAGGGGATGTCACGATCGCGAGGGGTCACACATGTCACATTCATTTTTTCCATTTTAAAACGTTCCAGAGAAGCGCGCTTAACTTGAAACTTCAAGTTCTTGACCATCTTTCACCCACATTAAAATGACTAGATATGACACCGACTCAGACTCAGACTCGGAGGGAAGTCAGAGTTTCAGCGAAGAAGAAAGCACCTCCGACGAGGAATATACGGAGAAGCCTCACCAGCAAATTGGCAGCAAGAGGAAGCATGGGACCAACCCTCGCCAAAAAAGGACACCACAACAAAATTACATCGCTCACGTCACGGCAACAGCCAATGATGCAGCTAACGCGTCGGGAAGTGCTTCAAGAGGTAGGCCTTGGTCAACCTAATTATCATCATGGACCTCACTCCTGGGCCCTTTTTGACTCGCCTAGTTGAGCAGGCGGACAGCAATATTGTGCGCCCACATCCTGCGGCACATCTCCTATTTCATTGACCCTTTCTTCAGCTTGCAAAGATACGGAAAGCTATGCAGCTTGCAACACACTCTGGGACGGGTGAAGCTGAAGCAAAAGCTGCTATGCGCATGGCAATCAAAATGATGCAATCGCAAAACCTAACTCAGGCGGATTTAATCGCCAATGAGACTGCCGAGGAGCGCTTGACCAGAGCCGGTCAAAGCACTGTTACAATCACATCTACTCGGAATAAGACGGTTCAAGTCAAATGTCAACGCTGGCACAGTGACGCTGTCGAAGCCGCATGCGAGGCGTTTGACGTTCAAGTCTACTCAGAGAGTTCAGAAGACAAAGACTTCGTCACTTGGGTTTTCTATGGTTTAGCTGATGTTCGTATGCTACATCTTATATGTCTAGAAGTCTGGAGCACTAACATCATCTCCTCCCTGCTCAGAATACCGTCGCTGCAGCTCTTTCCTTTGAAATGCTTCACAACCAGATAGAAATCTGGTCTATCGAAAGGAAGGGTGAACTGAAGGGCCGATCTGGTCCTAACAGCTACCGCAGCGGTGTCGCCAGACGCGTTCTGAATGACGCTGAAGAGGAGAATAGGAAGGCCTTAATAAAAGCGGAGGAAGAAGAAAAAAGACGGATTGAAGAAGAGGCCGAGGCAGCCGAAGCTGCTCGTGCAGCAGAACTAGCTCGACTCAACACACCTGCATTTGCTGATTCAATTTCTCCTAAAGTGGAGGAAGAGCCTAAAGTGTCTTTGGCAGTCGATGATATTTCAGACAAGGCACAAGCGGATTCATCAGGTTAGCCATTGGATTTTCTTTTATTTCCCCCTTATTAGGGCTGTACTTATTACTTCATATACGCCAGATGACGATGACGACAGTGCCCCGCCCCCGGTTTACCAAGAAAACGATGCCGACATGTTGGATTATAAATTGTGTGCCGACTTCACTGCCCAGGATGATGTGGCCGATATTGACCTCGACGCACTCGAACGGGAAGTCAAAGGCAGATCTAAGCCACTAAATGCTCCATTGAGACCCAAGCAATCGACGGCGTATACTGCGAAACCAGAACCTGAAGTCCCCACAACCAAGCGCGAAGAGGATGCCCGTTCCAGTACTCATTGGACATCCGCCCTCCAGTTGCGCGGGTTTAGGGACAATGCAAAGTCAATTGCGGAAAACTACCTGAAAGAAACAGGGTTGAAGGTGTACCAGGGCTCGAAGTGGCGTCCTATCCAATATGACACTGCCGCCTTCAACAAAGGCTGGAAAGACGGTCAAAAAGTAGATCTCAAACGCCGAAGAATCGAGGACAAGAAAGTCGTGAAGAGGAAGAAATTTTGTTAGTTATCTGCTGGATTATGCACATCTTGCCCTCGTTCCTAAATTATGTTGTATATAACACTCGTAGAGTATATATTGGTACATACATCTTGCTCACTCTAGATCTTGGATTCAACCTCAGGCTGCATATATACACGCCCTGCTTGTCTCATCGATTCAAGCCTACCTCATCTCTATAGTTAATACTGTGCTCACTCTCCTGTATATAGTTGTTTCAATATAATGTGAATAGACACCAGACCCTTTCTCGGCCATGCCCTATCCCAGTTCGGACTGTGACAGGAGAGAATACCACTATAACATTATTTATCGTTCTGTTCATCAAAGAGATTCTTCTCTAAGCATACGACCTGACTTTCGAGAACCAAAATGGCCGTTCATGTTTGAGCACAATTGGGTTAACATCCCCAGTCTCGATGTTGAGCGACTCATACGCGTTGATATCCATCCTGTTCCAACGTCCCAGAGGTCGCGAGCGGAGGTTGAGGGTCATGAGGAACACGTATCGTGCGTGCTCACCCGAGACCGGGGTGGAAGTCGAGGAAGAATAGGGTTCCGGGGGTGGGTTTGGGCCAATTGCAGCTGAAAAGGGAAGCGCGAATCGGCCGCTTGCGTCAATAAGGTTGGTGATGTGGACGACTGTTCCAACGAGCTTCCATTGTCCGAAGAATAGGCCCTGATGATAAACGCGAGACTAAACGACGGTGCGACGCAGTGACTGGGTGGCAGCTCACATTCATTCTAAGAGTGGGCTTTAAGACAGGGATGATTTGTTGTGGGGTGTGCTCTTCATTCGCGAGGAGGGAGAGGACTTGGCCGTTTGGGTAGAATCGTCTGATGAACGTCAGTGGATTATCACTTGACCAAGAAGTGGATAACTTACAAGTAACGATGATAGGTTATGAGATGGCTGGTCTGGATAGATAGACGTTACATTAATAACCAAATGACTCAATGGATGATAAAAACTAACATTAACCCAGGAGTTTTCGCTGAGACCTGGTCGACTAGTCGAGGAGAATTGTTAAGTCGAAGTAAATGAAGCAGTGACAAGATGAAATGACAAACACGTAGTGGCAAGTCGCGATATAAACGCCGTCCAATCTGAGCCTTGGATGCTCGATATAGACGCGTCGAAAATCCCAACGGAAACCTTCTATTACCGGTATAATTACCTCGTAGTCCGTAATTTGCGGAGGTTGATATGTCCTGCGAACGAGCTTTCTGTTTGGCCACATTGAATTCAGTAATACCGGAGATGACGATAAGCATACCTCCATATACCAGGATCCAAAGATAATATCCTTGCTTTTTTGCTGACTCTGGCAAAGCGTTCGATGGACGTCGGGTCTAACTTCCCAAGAACAACTACAAGCAATTCTTCCGGAAGGACGTTTAAGAGTACAGGCTGATTTTCGTTCTCTGGTTCGAATTTGGGAGCTGTATCCAAAAAACCTTGAACGAGGCTCGCTAAAGTGCCGGTCACGATGCTTGGTCCGATCTTAGCTGAGGTTGGTTGAATAGTTGCATATTCCTTGAAGCTTGTTGCCAATTCATCGACTTGGTTCAATAGCTTTGGTGCCATTGCCTCTTGTTGTTCTTTGAGGATGGTCTTCAACATTTCCTCTCGTCGATAGGCACGGTCAACGTTATCGTCCTATAATGTGGCTGGTTTAAGCTGGTAACAGATCGTTGTCAAAAAGCTGGAGACATACCAAACGAAATGCCTGGCGATAGAGCAGAAGAGCTTGGTCAAGTTCGCTCCGTTGCTCATGTTCAATTGCCCGACTGTAAACGTTCAATGCTCTTTCGAGATTTGTTGATCTATGAGTCTGAGCCTGAATTACGCCGTTGATCAATGCTGGATGAGTTGTGGGAAGAATACGGCTCGGAATAGATTCTTTGGACGACGAAGATATTGCTAAATCTTCTCCAGTTACATGCTTATGCCCTGGAGGAGATTGCAGGGTGCCCGCAGACGACACCGGTGTTTGAGGACCAGCATTGGGAATCACATTGCCCGACGTCGAGGCTTCCTTGCGTTTCTGAAGCTCTGCGAGCCATTCCGCTCTGAATCTGACGAGTTCTGGATTTTCTTCCCTGTCAGGAGACACCGCGTCAACTTGGGCCGGAGCAGAGGACGAGGCTGGCATACGAGGTCAAGAATGAATTGATTAATAAACCAGAATCCATGGGACTAAATCTCATTATCTGCTAAGTCTAACCCTGGGATGATCGGGCTCGAAAAGGTATATCGCCTGGAAAATATCTCAATAAATAACTTCTGTACCTGACTCTCCACGTCCCCACCCATTCGATCTTTCACTGTAGCTCGCTGTCCCCAGCAACTATCTGGAAGTCGACAGCACTGGCAGGCGCCGTAATTCTTACACCAAATGGAGGGCAATAAGGATGAAGCACTGCGATGTCTGGGCATCGCTAGAAGGCATTTGGACTCTGACAATTTCCCATCGGCTCGCAAGTTCTGTTTGAAATCCATCGCGCTCTTCGAGACCCCAGAGGCGACTAAACTGCTAGTTTTGATAAACAAGGCCGCAGCCTCATCGTCTTCGAAGGAAAATGACGGGCCTTCAGCTTCATCTTCGAATTCAACAGAGGAGCATCCATCCGCTGCTGGCATCAAACACCGGCATCCGCAACCAAAAGCTAACGGAAACGGGACATCGGGTGGGATGGGTGGTGAGAAGAGGGAATATACGGCGGAGCAGCAGTCTATCGTCAAGCGCGTGCGGTCATGTAGGGTGACTGAATATTACGAGATCCTAGCCGTGAAGAAAGATTGCGAAGACGCTGAAATCAAGAAGGCTTATCGGAAGGTGTGCACTGCGCTTGCTTAAGGATACCTTTATTTTCACTGATTTAACCTCATAGCTCGCTTTGGCTTTACATCCGGACAAGAATGGGGCGCCAGGAGCAGATGAGGCGTTTAAATGTAGGTGCCTTCGTTCCTAGTACTGTACCAATTATATTTAACCCATGTTTACAGTGGTATCAAAAGCTTTCCAAGTATTGTCAGGTATGGCATAGATGCAATATTTAAATGTCGAACCCATCTAAATGGCCCGTGTAGATCCACAAAAACGCGCTGTATTTGACAACGGCAGTGACCCTGAGGATCGCTTTGGCAGGATGTCTTCACAATCATCCGGTTTTGCGTCCAACGGCGCTCGCTTTGACGGAGAGCTTAGCCCTGAAGATTTGTTCAACATGTTCTTTGGTGGTGGCGGCAACGCTTTCGGACCTGGCTTTGCCACGAGTTTTGGAGGCGGACCAAGTATGTGGGATATAGTCTTCTGATATCTTGGCAGTTCCTTACAGTGTTATGCAGCGGTTTTCACCTTTGGTGGTAATGGCTTCCGGACGCAAACGTTTAACCGAGGAGGTGGTGCAGCGCCAGCCAATGGTGCCAACAACGAACCTCGTTCCATGCTCATTCAACTTCTGCCTCTCCTTCTTCTATTTGCCTTCTCGCTCCTGTCGTCATTACCCAGCATTTTTTCCACACCCCCTACACCTGACCCACGATTCGCGTTTTCCTCAACGGCAAAGTATAACACGGAAATGGAAACTGGCGGACTCGGCATTCACTATTTCGTGAACCCCACTGAATTCTCCAATCATCCAGTAATAGGTGCAGAACTGGCAAAGGAAGGTGTCAAAGTAGGACGTGTGTTCGAGGAAGTGATATCTGCAAAAGAGGGACAAAAAGAAGGCGCAGAAGTGAAGGCGAAGACACGAAGAGTCGTGAGAGGGAAAGGCAAGCAACGCGGACCTGCACTCAAGAAATTTGAAGACACAGTGGACCGGGTATATACACAAGACCTATATGCTCAATGTCGCAATAGCATGGACAGAAAAGACCGTGCAAAGGAGGCCGAGATTGGGATCTTCGGTATTGGGACGGACTGGGAAAAGGTTAAGAAGATCGAGAATGAAGTAATTGAGAGCTGCGAAGAGTTGAAACGACTAGGAGTTCTCCGATAGTGCGACACGACACTAATTTATTTTCGATGCTTGGATTATAAGCCCAGTTAAGTATATCACGTAGTTTAGATTCTTTGTCGACTTTCCGGAAATTAATGCATTGCAGTGGACAAACAAATCACGATGTATTCCTGTGCGTGGGCAGCTCTAGAACTAATGCTGGAAATGGCCTGGCTGCACTGGCAAAGGTCTCCTTCTCCCTGCGGTTTACGCCGATGATGCTGCCTTCGCTTTCTCCCTCTCGAGTTGCAGGTAGAAGGTTTCCTGGCGTTCAACTACCAGGATAAAAAATAGGTCAGCTGCATGTCGTGCAAAGGGCAAGAAGGTATGTTCGGCGGTTCACTCACGAGCTTTTAGGTGAACACCATACCTACGAGGTCGTCAATACAACGAGGCAAAGACAAAGTCAAAACAAAGCCTACCAGTATGCATATCCAGCGGAGACTCCAAGGCCTAATGCACAGCCAACGTCCAGCCAAAAGCGCTTTCTAAGTTTTCCAGTAATGGGAGCGATGGCCATTTTTGTTGTGGATGATGTTTTGGGGTGAAGGGAAATGTCGGACTCGGATGCTTGGTTGGGCCATATGATTATGTAAGCAACCCGTCACGGCTCTGTCACTGCCCGCTTGTTGTCCTCGCATTCCACACGCTTCACCAATCTTAACCGACAATCGTTACGGCTCTCTTATCCATCGCCGCATTGTCTTTGGCCACCGCTTTATAGGCTGGAAATTTTCAGAAATCGACTGTGCAAACGAGAGAAATCTTGGCCAATCGACTGATTCATCGTAATCCTCGCGTGACATATTCGGTGCTCCAAGATCCATCATGGAAGACCCCTCAGGCTCTGGTGGTTGGCGCTTTGCTCAATGCTTTGGTGACAAGGGTGATGTCGAAGATATCACGGAGGGTGCGTGTCTGCTTGCTATATCTTATCGTGAACTTGGCACTGTCATGTCTGCTGGCCGACGTGTGGTGATTGCTAATTAATGTCTTCGTGATCGTAGCCGACATCATATCCACGGTGGAGTTTGATTCAACGGGGAACTATCTCGCCACTGGAGACAAAGGTGGACGCGTAGTCCTCTTCGAGCGAAATGAGATGGTCAGTATTTCCACCTCTTGGATCTTGCGTACACAATTGACCTGACAATCATTCTGGAACTTTTGTCAATCGCGATCTGAAACTGCTGTGCTGACTACAATCCACGTCCTTTAGAAAAAAGGATGCGAATACAAATTTTATACCGAATTCCAATCGCACGAGCCAGAATTTGATTACCTTAAATCCCTCGAAATCGAAGAAAAGATTAACAAGATCAAATGGTGCAGGCGACAAAATGCTGCACATTTTCTATTATCGACAAATGGTAGCTATGGGTCTTGTTACCCTGTCAATTCGTTCTCTTACATTATCTACAGACAAAACAATCAAACTTTGGAAAGTGTTTGAGAAATCGCTCCGAGTCGTGTCGGAATCGAACCATTTTGATGGCCAACAACCCATCGCCGCACCCTCCAGTGCAAGCCATTTAAGATTGCCTCGGATGACACAGCAAGATAATATTATTGCTGCTGTTCCTCGGAAGGTCTACTCAAATGCCCATGCTTACCACATCCACTCTATATCTGTGAATTCTGACCAAGAAACGTACATTTCGGCGGACGATTTGCGGATCAACCTTTGGAATCTCAATACCAGCGACCAGAGCTTTAGTAAGTACAAAGCCGACGTCGTCTCGCTTACCGCAGATGACAAATCAACTTTTTTGCTTATCGCAAACAGACATCGTCGACATCAAGCCTGTTAATATGGAAGAACTAACGGAAGTTATCACGGCAACAGAATTCCACCCAACGCAATGCAATCTCTTCATGTATTCAAGCTCGAAAAGTAACATAAAGCTCGCGGATATGCGAGATTCGGCTCTTTGTGATCGCCATGCTAAATGTCTGTGTTATCTCTCTTTTCTTTAAGGATACATATCTTAGTCCATTTGTCAGGCTTCGAGGAGGAAGAGGACCCCACTACGCGTTCTTTCTTTTCGGAAATCATTTCCTCTATTTCGGACGTCAAGTTCAGCCATGACGGACGTTACATCCTCTCGCGTGACTACCTATCACTGAAAATTTGGGATATCAACATGGAGTCGCGACCTGTCAAGACAATTCCAATCCACGACCACCTAAGGGGGAAACTCTGTGACCTTTACGAGAACGACTGCATCTTCGACAAGTTCGAGTGTATCTGGGGAGGAGATGACAAGTACGTTTAACTCTCTATTTTTGACCCTGAGGCGAAGTCACCACCTACGCCTTTCTCACCTCATTGATTGTTGTGGAATGCTGACCGACCTTTTCCTTTACAGACACGTGTTGACCGGGTCTTATCATAACTACTTCCGGATATACGACGTCGATACCTTGAATGACGTTGTTCTTCAAGCCGATAAGTCACAGTTCAAGGCGAAGAAGATTGGTGGTCCATTACCTGGTGTGAAACCCGGTGCGAAGAATGGTCCCAGACCAGGAGGCTTGAGAGATGCCATGCAGCTGGAAACCCTTGATTTCAATAAGAAGATTCTTCATGCAAGCTGGCATCCGCGTGAGAATACTATTGCGGTACGTCGCTTGCAAATGCGTGGCTTTTTCTTGTCTGATCCTTTCGTTTTTAGATCGCTGCGACGAACAATTTGTTCTTGTACAGTGCAGCATGATGGCCATTCATTGAATAATTTGGCCTAGCCTTTATCGTCATCTCTTAACCGGCTTTCTCTTTCTTGTCCTCTGGATCTCTGTACCTCGTTGGCCGAGAGTATTGTCGATTGCAGGAAATATGGATTATGGATCAATGATTCATTTTTTCTACTCGGACAGACCGCAAAGACCAGTACTTTTGAATCATATACTTCCCATCCTTCGTCCCTTCCATCGTGTCCCGCTTTTCGTCGGTCCCTGGTACATCTACAATACCGTCTTACAGGTCACCCATTCATGAATCTATACACATCATTCATCTTTAATACAGTGTTCTCCGTCTCCTACTTACCTTCGTATACCACCACATCCTTTCTTACACGTTCTTTTCTTTTCACTCTGCTTTTTACCGTTTTCTCACCATTCTATTGCGATCCATCAACTTCTCTTCTCATTCACATCCGGATGCGACCTCCATTCCACCTATTTATTTGAACCTGCATTGTGTTGCCTTCTTTCCATTTTTTCTTGTATTTTACGGCTTAGAGGGGAAAAGAGATAGAGAGAGAGAGAACAGGTATGCTCTCTACCACTTTTCTACATTTCTCGTTTTGACAATCTTAAAACTTCTACCCAGGTTAAAGGGAAAGCATACGAAGATGACAATGAAGACTTTGTTGAATGAACAATTAATGAATTACAAGTGAAATAAATGGGCAGCACCCTTTGTATCATAATCCAATGCATACTTTTCAACTGATGTGGGGGGGTCGCAACTCCTCAAGCTTAGAGCTTCACACTTTTGCTAGTAACTTCGGCATACATTTGAATATTTTATTCATGCAACATAACATACAACATAGCGACGAGTGCCACGACCTAAGTAAACCAACAGGGATCGATTAGACGACAGGAGGCTTGGTGCCGGGCTGGAAGGTGTAGGTCAAACCGCACTTGCCGCAGTATTGACGGTCCTTGTGGAAAGCCATCTAAACACGCAATGAGTAAAATGATTTGATACTTGAGACATTGATCACGTACGAAGATACCGGCACCGCATTCAGCGCTGGGGCATTCACGACGAAGACGCTTGATCTTGCCGTCGGAGTCGACCTTGTAGTATTTCAAGATGGACATCTTAACCTTCTTACGCTTGTGCTTGATCTTCTTGGGGGTCTGGAGGAGATTGGATTAAAATTATGATATGGATCGAAAAGGAAACACGCCTACGTTGTATGTCTTTTTCTTTCTCTTCTTGGCACCACCGCGGAGACGGAGCACCAAGTGGAGGGTAGACTCCTTCTGGATATTGTAGTCGCTGAGGGTGCGACCATCCTCGAGTTGCTTACCAGCAAAGATCAGGCGTTGCTGGTCGGGTGGAATGCTGCACGAGACAAGAATGAGGAATATAAGTCTGCAGATAAGATCAAGTACGCACCCCTCCTTGTCTTGGATTTTGGCTTTGACGTTGTCGATGGTGTCCGAGGACTCCACCTCCAAGGTGATGGTTTTGCCCGTGAGGCTGCAAGCAAGTCAATATCCTGCAGAAGAAATGACGAAAAAGTAAATCCACGCACGTCTTGACGAAAATCTGCATGACGGACGCTTCTGTCTGTCCAACGTTCTAACAGCGATGGAGTCGTCGACGAAGCGAAAGATGAAGAGATTCAGAATCGAGGGCTGGTTTTAAATGGCTTGCTTTGTCATCTTTTGTGTATGGCCCGAGCGCATTAGAAATAAGGTTTACCGCCTTTTCCGGGCACGTGATGTCCAAGCGCGTTCTTGAACCATCTACCACTACCGAGACTCAGACTACTCAGGCCTCAGGTTCAATCATGGACTGCGGCGCGCAGATACACAGCAACGGAATGACCGCGGACCCCACGCTTCTGGCCGATGCTGACACCTTCCTCAATTTTGCCCGGCTATCCTCTTATAAATCGACCAACCTTGCTTCCTTACGCAGCCGGTTCTAAGCAAAAGTTCAATTTAGAGGCAACCTCTTACTCAGTGCATGATTCCACGAAAGAGCGGGAGAAGTTTGCGTCTTTCTTGGACAGCGACGGGGTTTTTCTGTTTGGTACTGAGGCCTTTCTCGGGCCACCTGAGTTCTTCCTCCGGCTCTGTCCCCGTCCCACTCAAGACGAGGACTTTGTCTACCGGGTTTGTCCATGTACACTGAAGCCCAACTTTTATCATGAAGTGGTATGTGCTTTGTTGTCTCGGCCCATGCTAATGCTTGGTCGGCTTCCCTCTGTCCACCGCCCATTGTGGATCGGGAGGTGTATGTTAAAGCCGCGCAGAAAAAGTGGAGGGCTCTTGAAAAATTCCTTATGCTGCCTACACTGCGTAACCCGCCAACCACACTACGTTCTGCATGATGATGACGACGAAACAGTGGTTGTTGTCCAAGTAAAACGGGGTTCCACTGACTTTGGCCCAGTCTCGAAAACAATAAATGAGCAATATGTGGTTGCCTCTAACTGTTGGACCTAGCGTTTTTAGTATGTACAGCGGCGCGGGATTGGCCATGGACAATGCTTCCTCACTGTTGCTTATATGAAGGGGCATTCATCCCGAGTTACAGGACCTCCATACTGACAAGGTTGTCTGGAACTGCTTTGACCGACGGATTTCTCCAACTACCACCGACTACCAAAGTTTCAATACGACGTTTTATTTTTGCCTTGCGTTCATAAACTTCTGGCCTTCAGTTCGATTTCTTCTAATCACCATATCCTATGCCGTTCGTCAGGACCACCTGAGCCATTTCTTTCCCCTGAGCAAGACCAAGAGCAGGGGAAGACCTTCGATTGCTTTGCAGCCGATGTATACGGCCTTGGATAGATCCTGATTTTGTCCTGATTTATAAAGTCGGTCATTGAGATTTTTGTCCTGAATAAGGGTACTGACTACTTTCATCGTCAAAAGGCAAATAATGCTGAGACTTTACTGCCATCAGAATATGGTTGAAACCTAGTTGCCGGCAGTTTGCTGAAGAGGCGTTGAAGCGCCTGAAGGTCAATCGAAAATCCTGGTGAGTCGGATGCCTTTGTAGTATTATCTTGTACACTATCCCAGTTGTTGTATTGAATTGCAAAAGTCTGCCTTACATAGTGTAGCCGTGTTTTTGTTCTTTTCTTCCTTCGTATCTCATATGAAATGGCAACTGTATGTATAACCCGAGGAATTAAACTTTAACTTATAAAGGAAGGCACTGTACAGTGTAGTGGCTCTGTCACACTGACGCGACAAATCCACGTGCACGTGACGTAAAACGCAAACAAAAATCACGCTTTTATTTCAAGGCGCGTTTTACTCTCAGATTTACCCCAACTCTCTACAAACCACGCGTCAATCATGGACAGTGATGAAGATACCCAAATGATGGACGTGGATTTCCCAACATCTCTCTCAAAAGGCAAAGGAAAAGCCACTGATCGCGACCTTCCGATCGACAATGACAACCTACCATGGTACATACATACTGCACGTCCAACTTGTCCAATGACCTCTTACATCGCTCAAGGGTTGAGAAATACAGACCAGTCAACTTGGATGATGTTGTCTCGCATAAAGACATCATTACAACCAGTTAGTGATGTGCTCTGCCTCGTATGCCTCGCTAACCTCACTGTAGTTGAAAGATTTATTGAGAAGAACCGGCTCCCGCACTTGCTATTTTATGGTCCGCCTGGGACAGGGAAAACCTCAACAATCCTTGCAGTGGCACGACGGATTTATGGAGCTGATTATAAGAAGCAGATTCTTGAGGTTCGCTGCATCACACTTGACTGCCTCCTGTTTAATCTCATGCTTTGCGTCAGCTTAACGCGTCTGACGAGCGTGGCATTGACGTCGTCCGTGAACAAGTCAAACAATTTGCTGAAACCAGAACTCTCTTCTCGAAGGGTTTCAAGCTCATCATTCTCGATGAAGCCGACATGATGACTCAACAAGCTCAAGCTGCCCTTAGACGCGTCATCGAACAATACACCAAGAACGTCCGATTCTGCATAATTTGTAATTATGTCAACAAAATCACGCCAGCCATACAAAGTCGATGCACACGTTTCAGATTCTCGCCCCTACCGATCGTAGAAGTTGAGAAACGTCTAGCAACAGTTGTGGATGCAGAGAAGTACTATTACGTTACGTTATGATCTATTTTCACCAATCTAAATGGTTTCTCCAGCGTTAACCTAACCGGCGAAGGAAAAAAGGCGCTTCTCAAACTTTCCAAGGGTGATATGCGGAGAGCACTCAACGTTCTGCAAGCCTGTCATGCAGCTTACGACATTGTTGGAGAAACGGAAATTTATAATTGCACGGGAAACCCTCAACCAGCAGATATCGAAACTATCGTCAACTCCATGCTTTCTGATGAATTCACGACGTCATACCGAAGTGCGTATTTTATTTCTTGGTAGCCTTTCGACGGCTGATTATTGAACAGTGATATCCAAAATGAAAACGGAACGAGGTTTGGCTTTACAAGATTTACTGACCGGTGCATACGAGTACCTTGAGACTATCGAATTGAAGCCTCATGCGAGAGTATACCTTTTGGATCACTTAGCCACAACCGAGTCAGTTTTCTGTCTGCCACCTCAATTGACTTAGCTGAAGTAGCATTTAGGTATCGATTGGCATCAGGTGGAAGTGAGAAGATGCAGTTGACTGCTTTACTTGGAGCTTTCAAGAACGCCATCGAATTATCCACCAAATCGGCCTAGTATGGTCGTTTCTGTTGCAATTTTGTCATTGAATACCTTCAATATATACAAGCCTACATTCCAGGCAAGTCATAAGGACAAGTACTGTCGTCTTCACTGTCGGTGGCGATAAAGTATCCTATTCAAGCGCTCGAGCCTGGTTTGAAGAGTCCATCGCAGTTCTGTCGGGGATACGCTGTGTTGTGCGATCGCCGACGCGGTCACTTAAATCCAGATGTCCCGCCAAATTGATTAGATCCCGTCATTTGTTGGTAGATCCAAGGGAGCCTCGTGCAATGTTAACCATTGATCCCTCTTTCACATAAAAAACCTCGATCATGATCGCGATGTTGTTCGATCGTGTTCCGGGAAGAATTCCTCGGTCCATGAATGGTCATGTGGACCCACTGTTGTGTCCTCCCAAGTCCGAAGTCGACGGAAGTTTTTTCTTCGTTGCCCCGGACCGAGACAGAGCGGAGGCGGAACAAGAGTCGGAGGTCTTGCAGGATATCTCAGGTCGGTAGAGGTTAAAATCTTGTAAATTCTTCGGGACTCATAAGTGATTAGGAAGGAGTATACCCATCCCTAAAACACTCTCACCAGAGGCGACTTCAACCATGGATATTGGTATAAATACTCATTTACAAATTACAAGTCCACGTCCGGTCAAGAGAATTAATGGCGATCGCATCACAGTGTTCTACACAAGTTAGGTACACAATACACCGACAACAGAAAGTAACCAGTAACTATAAATACAACGACCTGGGCGATGTTCGCTGCAGTACAACGAGCACACCCGGTCAAACTGCGTGTGGACTAGGAATACATGGGGTATGGATGTGGATGATGGATGAAATGAGGTGCGAGCGAGAGGTGCAGGAAAGCTGGGACTACAAGGGGAAATTACGGGGGAAAAATCGACTATTATAAACTACAACAAATCTCGAAGAAAAAGTGAAAAAAGAAAATCGAATAGGGTTGGGGTGAAGGCAAGGCAAAAAAAACACAGGCATAAAGGGTTCGTGAATGGAGAGACGGTATCATAAAGTAGGTATCGTAGAGAGGGATGGGGTATGGAAAAGTACAATTCGACAGCACAGATTTCCAAAGTGTATGGTGTATGCGAGAGAGATGGGAGGTTGCTGGTGAGGGGAATGATGATAGTGAAATGAGAATTTTGTCCATGCGATGAGATAAAAATGAGAGATGCAATGTTCAGATGGCCTCAAACGCCTCCTGGACCTTGGTCAGTTGGTAACCTGCAGATCAAAGACTTCAATTTAGAATGTGATAGAGAACAGAAAACAGCTGTCTAAGACTTACGCATCAGTATGCTTTCCTGCGAGAACAAGCTCATGGCCTTCAGTCCGTTACGGTAACTTTCCATTAATTCGTCTTCAACGGTTGGAGCTTCTGGCCATGTAGAGCGAACATGTCGCGTGCGCGAAATTTCGTCGACGAAGACGAGGCAGGCCGTCATCCACAGGTTCTATAGCAAATGGAGTTGAGCGAACGTAGATAATTTTCAAAACGGAACTTACACCCATGATCGGATTGATAGAGCCAAATTCGTGAAGGTTGAGCTCCCCATAATTGACCATGTTCCGCGCCGCAGTAAGGCATATTTGCTTCGATTCCGGATAGGCATATGAGAAAATCCAGTGCAGCTTTATTGACGCTGCATCGACAAGCGCGTGTGTGAGCAGTGTCGTCCGAATAGAGAGGTCCTGGGTCTCTTCCTTGGGTATTGGGGCCAGATTTAAGCGGAACGAGTCAATGAGGGTGTTGACAGACTTGGCAGCGGCATCGTAAGCCATCTTATCCCTTGGCGTCATATCTACAAAGTATGCTAAGTTAAGTGGAGCACGTCGAGCACAGGAAAAACAAAAGAACGCACTGGGTGACCATTGACCAGTGAGATGTGCAGCACGGTGAAATAAAATGGCGGCCTTGGCAACCGACGCGGTGGACGATTCGCCTTGGTCCAAAAGATAACCGTTCAGAAAGGCCCTAACTGTCGAGTTTCCCTGAATTTCTGGCGGGATAATGCCCTAAAATAACAGTAAGAATCATTAATTTGGGGAGAGATAGCGATAATCCTTACATCCTCAAACCTGTCCATGTCTATAGGCCACGGCGTATCAATTTGCATGCCAGGGGCTTCCAGAGCCCCACAGACATGAGCAGGAGCCTCCAACGCCACGCTGATGAACTTGTGAAGCATAAGCACAGACCAAAACCCATTTATCCGCTCGGCTTCCTGCAAAGTATCCGCAGGTGGAGGCAGGGCATAGGGTTGGTCTTGGATGATGCCTATTGTTGAGGGTACCATAAAGTTCGCGGAGCGAATTTTGTGGAGTCCAGAGCCAAGTGCCAGGGAAACGGCCGTTCCGGCGCGACACTTCGCTTCCAAGAGCGAACCCGTACGTAGAAAGTAATAGGCGAGGAGGACTTCCGCTTGTAAGGTATGAATGACTTTGTTCGGGTGCGTACCCATCAAGTCGGTGGCAACGTGTTGAACAGCCCGTGTCAACAAGGCACTCTCTTGACCAGGGAAGGCTTCGGGTTGAGAAAGGTGGACTCCGAGGAGGTGAGCGACATTGAGCAGGCCGGGTGTAGGGCGATTTGGGTGTCCAAGGTGAAAAGCTAGGAGGGCGGATTGGCGGAAAGAGGGAATATGGAGAAAAAAGCCGAATTGCTGAGCATGATGAAAAAATACGTCGAGGCTGTGTTGCAGAGTTAAAAAAGCGCAGCATGTCAGTGAAATCCACCTACGAAGCCTGAAGGTGTCCGAAGGAAGGCTCCTTCAAATCGATAGTTAGAAATATGGGAAACAAGAATGAATCAAAAACCAACCTCAATACCAAGGTATGGCATGGCTATAGGGTATCGATTAGGTGAAGTAGAGGATCCGCTCGACCCTGTTAATTCAGTGTTTGTCTTGAGAGCTGAGAAGTTTATCCAGTGCCTACCAGAAGGGAGACTCGACGTCGTCGAGGTGGGCGAGAATGGTGAAAGTGGAGCGAAAACGGCAGGAGATTCAGGGATGTGCAAGGGAGGAGATTTCGATAGGCGCGGAAGTCGGTATGAAGGGTACGGGTCATGCAGCATAACAGAAGGTGTTGAACTATCTGGGTTTTCAAGCTCCTGCAACCGTGCCTCCAGTCGCGAAACAGTGTCTTCCAGCACCTTCGTCCTCGACCTCCCCGGCCCATCCGCATACTCGCATTCGTCGTCTCTTGGGTGAGCTTGACAAGGTCCACATATTGGTTTCTCGCCGTCGCATTTCTACAGAAGCAAGACGTCAGAAACTCCGAGACGCACCAAACCGAAAATGCAACTCACAATCTTCAAAAATCTTGGCAAAGAGTCAGAAAAAGGCAACGAAGAGAGAAAACATAGACGCTCACCTGCAGCTCATACATGCCTTTCCTCTCTTAAGGGGCTTCACTCCCTTGGTTGGGGCTTGCTTCGAGCCTTTGCCAGAGTCGGATATCATCGCCAGGGTGGATGAGGAGGGGATGGAAGAGAGAGGCGCAGGCGCCGAGACGGATCAACTGAAAAAACAGAGAATGGAGAAGCATTTTTATAGGTCCGCACAGTCTGGCTCGGAGGTTGGATTTCGGTGAAGATGAAAAAAGAGGACGGGGTGAATAGAATCTGGTAGATCGGGCCACAGCACAGCTCTAGGGCTCCTTTCCGTATTCGGAAATTAGCCGATCTGGCAAGACTACATTGTAATAGCCGGTCACGTGGCGTGCCTGAATAAAACTGAGCCGCTCCGACGAACAACATTGGTCTGGCTGTGTTTTTAACGTCGGTTTTCCTCGTTTCTCAATTTCCGACTCTCTTCTCGCCCCAAATCCTGCCTCGTTGCACGCCTTTTCCACCCCGCTCAACTTGTCCCGGATTAATATTCCATTATTCTCTCTATCCACTACAATCAATTTGGTGGCCCATGACTGCCATGACACCCTGCCCATCGTGTTCGTCCCTCCGAAATGGGCCCACGAGGCCCTTGAGGGTCATTTTATGATCGGAAATTGGCCATCCATCCCGTTGATTTGCATTGTCCAGTTCGTCAGCGCACAGTCCGACCCAAACCCGCAAATGCCCGCGTCGTCCAGGTTTTTCTTGCACATTCCTCTCCGCACGGGAATTGGGTGCCATTCTCAGCCATGGCCTTTAATTTTACACCAAAAATGCACTGAATTGGCCGCTCCAAACGGATCCTGGATATGCACCGCAGCACATACGCGTCTTACGCGTCGCCTTCAACCTTCTGACTCGACCCAATTGCACAATTTTACTAAATCAACCGAGATCGAGGGGACACTGTACATAGAATCGTAAATTTTCTGAGGACTGTAAGCCTTTGTTTGAACGTTGTTGAGCCCGTTGTTCAATTCATCTCACAGTTCCTTCATATTCAGCAAGTATTAGGGCCAAAATATTTCATGGAAGGCCATGAACTGCAGTTCGGAGGTCCTTGTAGCCCCAACGGCGCGTTTTTTCGCCCATGTTCTGAGACCCACCGGCCTCGTGTCTGGCCTCGCCTTCGACGCGTGACCCAACACGTTGTATTTCAGAGACCAAGTTGCCTCGAGGACGTCCCGATGTCTTCCGATCGCTGAGGTCACACGGAATCTCATAGCCTCCTCCATCTCCACAGCTTTTCATTCCCTATCCGAGTACCCATCCCCAGTATTTGCGTGGCGATCGACCCCCAAAGCTTTCCGTAGTAGAGAGCATGACCGCATTGGCACCTCCGAGTTATTTTTCCTTCGATTACCATCTCTCCAACGCCTATCATCATAGGTGGCATAATTCAGTGGGGCCTTAATTTCACTGCCAATGATGGACCAGCGAGATGGAGAGGACCGTCCACAAGCCCCAAAAACAATTCGTACTTTTGAGCCGAAATTTTCTTCAGGATTTCAGGGACAGACACAGCCACGGAAGAAGCAAGCTTCCCGAGTTGTCAAAATCGATACCAATCGATGGCTAATAGGCGAGGTTAAATCGCTAATCGTGATAGAGGTCCACGAGTTGTCGTTTCTCGAACTGCACCGAGTCAAATGAGCCGTTGGTTCGCCCTTCGCCCATTGCATCATCAACCTTATCCTCTCAACCGGTTTCTCGAATACTGTCCGAAAATTCAGGACCTGGGTCGGAAGAAGAATGGACCGCATGCAAATATGATCCAGGCTCGAGTATATTCTATGTTCTCGCACGTTCTCGCCAATGTTCCTTGTTCAGAAAAGTTCCGTTGCGAAGAGAAGAGAGCAAATATTAGCGGTAACAAATAATTTGCTCGGTTCATTCTAACGTTCTAATTTCATTCTCGTCAGATCTTCATTCTTCCACGAAGTAGCTATCGTTGGTCCCTTGTTGCCATGAAAAGATTTCTCGTTCTGGCTAGATTGCGCAGCCCTTCACAGAATACCCCACATTGTTCCCCAATTTATTAACAAAACGGAATCAAACGGTCGAACTTGATCGGACAGTATCACAATCTCGGAGCGGAGTCCAGTTCCGGCAAACCTTCCTCAGAAGGTGCTGACCTCGTCAGCATTCTCTGTCAAGGAGTCTCAGCTTTGGACGATTTTCGCGCATTCGTAATTCTTGCAACGTATCTCGCATGGGCTCAGAATACCCGTCAATCCCTTTTCGCGAAGCTCAACTCTTTGAAGCATGACCCACGGTCGCCGTTGGAGAACACTTTGGGACCTTCTGACCTTCTCCAGCGCCCACGAGCGTATCTCTTGTTGATCCGGTAGTGAACAAATTATTTTTCCATGTCCTAGCGACGGATACAAAATACGAACTTCCACTTCCTGTTTGTCAAAATCAGGGGTATCGTTGAAGTTGGTGGCGGAATTTCGTCGATTGCTTGAAATTCCTCCATTCCTTCCACTAAGCGAGGCTAAGATGAACCACAGTACAATAAGAAATGGATGACAGATTTCGTTCCGGAATGTGCACCCTGGCTGTGGAATCACTAGAATGGAATCGAGTACCACAATTCAATTCGAACGCGCAAGGACATTGCACTTTATGGAAGGGTGTATATCAGAATAGCTAATTATACTCTACATGGTTAACTTGTACGAGATGTTAGGCAGTTTCGCGGAGTTGGAGAAGTACACATGTCGATCATGGGATTCACAAAACATTGCTGAGTATCAAGCAGCAGCAACCTTTCGCCTCTTCAAGTCACTAACAGCGCATCCAAAGTCATCGTGAGAAGGCAGTTGGCAGCCGCTCTTGATATTTTCCGTAGACTGAGTTGACGTCTGGAGGTCTCTACGGATTTCTGGTGAAATCGTGACATGGTTGATTCCGTATTCCTCAAAGCAATGTTGGAGAGAGCGCTCTGTTTTTTCCCATTGTTCGACGGATGTACCAAGAGGGACACAGACGTGAAGAGATGCAAGAATGACCCTTTTTCCGTAGTTCAGCTATGTGAATCGAAATTCTGTCATTTCTGACAAGAATCGATGAGCTACTCACGTTTGAGACAAATGCCATACATGGAGATCGTGCACAGAGAGCACATCGGGAACCTTGGGTAATTCATTCCAGCAACCGACAGAACGGGGCGCATAAGGACTTACCGAGAGGAGGTCTTCCTTTATCTTCACGAGATCGAGGTATATTGGAGAAGCTTCCAGCAGGATTCTACCAGCTTTCATTGCTACGCATGTCATGTAAATTTGGGGTGCATTCGGACAGAATATTCCGACATACTCATCGGAATTGCGCTTGCGAATATTATAAAGCTGATGGCGAGGGATACAGCGGGATCTGCGTAGAAACGTTTTGGGGAGCTGAGCTTTATGAATATTATCGAAGCAATGATGACGCCAATGTCTAAGGAAAAACGGGGTGAATATCTAGGAAACAAAAGTATTGGACGATTGCATACTATTAACGGCGTCCCCGAGGAGGTGCGTCAAGACCCCAACGAGGCCGAGATTACGCTGCGCTGTGTCGACGGGAGGCTCGATCCTATGGTTGTGCGTCGCATGCTGTATGCGTTTGCATTGGCCGTCTGTATTCGGGCAAAAAAAAATGAATTCTCACAATGCTGTCTTTCGGGGGATTAACTGGGCTCGATTCCAGCAAATCAGCATTGGGAGGAAGGGTGGTGCCATGGCCGTGCCCGTGATGGTCTATTGAAGAAAATTAAGAAAAGAAATAGTAAATTTTCATGACATCTCACCATGTACGACTATTGCACTGAGGACGTTCAGACCAAAGCCAATACATCCAACAATGAGGACTAGTTTTGGTGATTCAACCGTTTCCACATGGACAAAGCGTTCTATTGATTGCAGGCATATTGACAGCGCCAGTGCCAGCAGGAAGACGCCGTTGAAAAAAGCACCTAGAACGGTTTAACGTCAGCGAACGAGGCGCTCTATAGCCCATAAATTTTAGACTTTCATACCGA
This sequence comes from Galerina marginata, assembly GCA_023014335.1. NCBI lineage: Eukaryota > Fungi > Basidiomycota > Agaricomycetes > Agaricales > Galerinaceae > Galerina > Galerina marginata. Next base: position 799,600 of record JAECYW010000013.1, on the reverse strand, counting down.
CTAGCTCGGCGCGATGAAAAGCATAGGTGAAGCTGTGTGTCTGTCGAAAACATGTGGTTCAGCTTTGACAAGCGCAGTGCACGCGGCTGGCATGCGATCTGCAAGTATCTGACTCACATGTTGACCACGTTCCTGCAGCTATTTTAATGCAGACAGGAAATACGTTAATGATAAATTTTCCGGATACTTATAGAATGACACATACATATGCTGCACCAAATGCAATCGCACTAAATAGATTCGAAGATGAATTGATGTCCGAGATAAAAATACGCAGAGATGCTTACTAGGCAACAATATCCTATGTAGACGGTAAGACCGTCGACTGATACCAGTGAAGATTACTTACGTTGAGATAATGAAACTAGAATCAAAGATGGACGCATGGATCAGGTGTGGGTAACTCGGGCATGATTAAACTGGACGGACTGCATCTGCAATCAAAGCAAGACTCTTGGTCTTGAACCCGACTGAAAATAAGAATCGAATGGTCAACAATCGCCTGATAGGCTCTGTCCATCCCGATAGTGGGAAATACGTACACGCTATTTCCGCTGAGAAGAATGCAATGCTAATTGCCAGTACCAACCCAAGGCGTGTGGTATTCTTCATTGCAAGGCGCCTAGAGACAGAAAATGAGAAAGAGACTAGGGTGTAGAGTTGAGGTTTGTGAGAGTTGAGAGCAAAAAACGACGGGGACACGTTCCAGTGGGGCTGCTACCGCTCTCGTACTTAAGGAGCTTCACCCCATCCGTCTGTTTTGAATTCAATCCCAAAGCCTGCGGTTCAAGGTACTGTCTGCATTCAATTGTCCGGTCCGATCCTAAAGGAAAACAGGAAAGCCCCGGATGTACCAGAACGCCACTACGTCATTCAGTTTGTGCAAGTCATTGCCAACAAAAAGTGCTGGACTGTATGTAAGTGGGTTGAACTTTTTGAAAAAACTTTCTAAAATTACACGGAAGTGATAGGAGGAAATGATCCCGGAACACTCCTAGAGAGATAATAATATAGATCAACGAATTCTTTATTCTTTCTTACTGGCAGGTACTTAACACGGTCATGCCTCAAAGCGACCATGCCTATTGGCAGGAATAGCACGTAATAGGCATGAGACAGAACTGCTTGATTATACATATGCGGATGCCTGCGATGCAAGGGGGAAATACCCAGAAATGGACTGGTTCGATTGACAGCTTGACGAAGTGACAGAAAAAGAATCAATAAGGATATTTGAAGACGAATGAGCCCAAAGGACGCAGACTTTAGTAAGTAATGTCGAAACTCTAGTACACAATTCACAGGCATTGGATAGCCATGTTATTGAGCTGTTTTAGACATTGGGATAGGTTTCGAGAACATCTGCTTTCCTCGATTGACATAACTCGCAAAGCCAAGCCTGGAGTCCATTTCATCAATTTTACTGAAAAGCAACATAAGAAGGGGGAAAATATTAGAGAGAATAGTATAGTTTGCATACTGTTTCCGCATTTCGCTGGACCATGTTATCTCTTTAAAAGGCGGGGTAGTCAAGCATGCTCCAAGTATGCCAAGCAAGAGAGCAATAAACGTCTCAAGGACGATCTAAATGTCAGGAATAGTCAACAAATAGATGGCACGCGGATGGTGGCAGCACAAATAAATGACGTACATCCTGAGGAATAGGTCCTTCTGGTCGCTCAAGGGCCTTCAAGCGAGAGAGGTCTGTCAAGAGATCATTAGCACGCTGCAAACGGGTGATGACTGTTCCGCACCTACGTTCGTATGTCGAGAAAGCAGCTGTAAACGACAAGTTAGGATTGATCTAGAAGGAAGTACAAGAAGTCCCGTACCATGGAATATGGCTATGGTGGCCACAAAGAGGAAAACGCGTCCAAGCATGATGGTTGTGTGTTAAGTAAAGCAGTGACGCTTACACAAACATGGTCGAGTTGGCTCGCGTCCACGTGGTCCCATCAGCTTGGGCACTCTCACCATTCACTCACTTCCTGCAGTTCTCCTACTTGCGCTAAGCGCACATAATGGCATTTCCTATACCGGAGCATCTCCCTAAGCGCCCTGTCCCTGTGGACGTTTCCTCGAAGATCCTGTATAAAATCGACTCGGCTACGAAGGAAACTCTAAATTCATCTCTGGCGTCATCATGGGTGCAGGAGTTGGAAGATTCGATTCAGGCGGCAAAGGTGACTTGAATCAAATATTTGTTCTTGCCAGTTCTGACGTGAACATTGCAACAACAACACCAGCAACGCATACATGACCGTATCCAATCCGACCTTCCCAAATTTCAACACCAGCTTGAGGCCTCGAAGTCTGTCCAGACGCGGTATGAAGCGTTGAACTCCAGGCTAAATGGACTCGAAGATGCCCTTTCAAACCCTGAGGTACCCAATGTATTGAATTTTCACACAATCCCAACTGAAACAGAAATCCACCTTCAGACGGGAATTATTCCAACACTTGTCAGTACTTTGGAGAAACATTCGGCTTTGGCCCAAGAAGCCAGTGATGCGGAGGCCATCTTTGAGGCCTCATCGTATCTCTTGACATGCAGGAATAGATATTCCGCTCTTGTTTCTTTGGTCCAACAAGGCAAATTGCCTGAGGCTGTTAACGCAAGCGAAGAGGTTCAGCAACTAGTCGACGGAGTACCAATGTACATAAAGCAAACAGAAGTGGTTATGGACTTAAGGGTAGAGCCAATTGTTAAATTCGAGAAGTAACTTTCTCAACAAAGCTATTCTTTACAGCAAAGGTTCAACGCGATGAAGGCACGAGTGCAGGATCAACTCAGTGACGCTTACTCAAGGAGTATCATCATCTCGCCTACTGAAATTGTAATATATCCTATTGTACAAGGTATTCTACTTCCTCTGATGCAAATTAATCCATCTAAAACAATTGTACAGTAAGGCAATCCGAAACAATGCTCGAACTTCCTTCAGTACTTCATTCGCTTTCGCCTACTTCCTTAACAAATCACCTTACGACCCTTCGTCGAGACATCATAACTCATTTCGTTGACCACGTTTTAAAACAACCTTACTTCTTGTCCTTAGAAACTTCCCTTGCTAAGGAGTGCAGGTTGTCTCTAATCCCTGCACCGCCAAATACCGAGGACCTCAGTGCGCGCCTCGATAACGTTTCAAGTGTCCTAGCTTTCTTATCATCTCACTTATTCCTCCATCTTCCTCCTCAAGACGGGGTCCAGTTTACGCGTACTTTGAGTAAACCAATTACAAACAGTGTCCTCAACAATCTTCTGGTGCCAACACTCCCATCCTCCTTTGGTCTTCTTCCGTCCTACCTTGGACTTCTCAAGCGGGCAGTGTCGTTCGAAGAGAAGGATATCAGCAGCCTTTTGGAAACTGACAAGAACGACGGATCTATCAAAGCGTGGTCTGACGGAGTTTCTTTGCATTATGAAAAACGCAGACGCGTTGAAATTCTTGAACTTGCTCGCCAAGAAATCGTCTTCCCTGAAGATCCCAAGGACACCTTTGAAGCTGTCAGCGAAGGTGGCCCAGAAACGTCAATACCCAGTGTTATTCCTGTACAAGTGGATGAAGATTTCAAAGACGAGGCCTGGGGTTTCGACGAACCTGTCACAGCGAACCCTGTTGACGACTCTACTGACGGATGGGGTTTCGATGATGACATGGATGCCGATTCAATATCAGAACCAGAACCGGAAGCAGAACCAGAACAAGACTCACCGACGACGCCAATGGATATTGAACGACGGCCAAAAGGGGTCGAACCAGACCCAGCAGATGCTTGGGGTTGGAACGAAGATGAAGATGTTCCAGTTGAGGACCTTCCTGAAGATAATCCATGGGATGATCCTTGGTCAGACTCTGCAGAACCGGAGCCGATTTTTGAACCTCCAAAACCCGTCGCATCTTCCATTCCACCGAAAGCCGCCACACGATTAGAGAAATTAGCTTCCAAGAACAAGAAACACGTCAACGGGAACGGGAACGGGAACGGCAACTCATACTCACCACTTTCCTCACTGCCAGTTAATCCCACTTCTCCAATTACACCTCCGCCCAAGAAGCAAGAGCCCGAACCCCAAAGCGCACAGAAAGCAAGCCGTACGAATGGGGCCAAACGTCCTGCAGACGTGGTGACGACAATAGGTCCGAAGGAATTCTACAAGGTTCCTAAACGAACAAAACGTGTCCTGAAAATGGTTGAAACTGTTATCGATGAGAGCAAACTTTTCTACGCCTCAAATCTATTTCCGTCGTCCAGGGATGGCTCGACGACACCTGGAACAATATTGGCACACTCTGCGTCCTCCATAGTTGACCTATACCAGGCCTTATACCCAGTCAAGTTCTCTGAAGAGCTGAACTCTCCAGAGCGGGGCATGCTCTTCTCAAATAGTTGTCTCTATATGACAGGCGCTATCCAACGGATTGAGGACACAATATATGGGCAACCCATCTTAAAGGAGCGGTTGAGCGAATGTAGGCAACGTGTAAAGATTTTGGGAGACAGCTGGTTCGATGAAACAATGGTCAGCATGGTCGTTGAAAACCTGGTTTAATTCGCTAATGCCTCTTTCGTATCCACAGGAGCGACAACAACTCAAAGTGGAGACGATACTAGTTGAAGGAGCTCAAGGTTTTTCATATACCGGGGACCAGGACCGCTATGACGAGTGTGAAGCGGCAGTCACGGACGCTCTAAAGTATGTCAAACGCCTTGCCCAAGGTCTGAAGGTCTGTTGTTTCTATTCTTGTCGTAGAATCGTGTAATACTGAAGTCCAATCACACTTAGGGCATACTCACCAAAAGTAAATATTACACCTTTGTAGGTTCTGTGGCAGACATTGCTTTATCGAGAGTTCTTCGCGATGTACTGGCGCTACCGGATATTCCTGAGCTAGAATCACATAGGCTCAGTGAGCTGTGTCGCATATTCAATGCCCTTGAAGGCCTGTTCAACGAGGATCCAGGGCAGGTGAGAATCCAACTACGGGTGCAATTACCTTTTGTGACTGATCATAATTTCGATCGTCCAGCCTTCGTTCGTGGTAGCCTATGTACCTAGTTGGCTTAAGTTCTCGTATCTCTCCGAACTTTTGGTTAGTCTCAGTTGTTGATGACAATTTGATTTTTCTAAGGCAGACAATCTTACTAGGAAGCATCATTGGCTGATATCACATATCTGTTTGAACAAGGAGCACTTGTCGACTTCCACGTTGACGAACTGGTGAACTTGGTTCGAGCATTGTTCGCGGACACTTCATTACGGACAAATACCATCAACAAATTGATGAACGGACACCCTCAAACTTCCCAGTAGTCTTCGTCGTTTATTTCATTACATACATACATGCAGTTTGGAATAAAATAATATAACAAGCCCTCCAAGGACGCTGGGCACAGCAATAAAAGATATGTCACTTGCTGCCCGCAGCCTTTTTGTCCGTGAATGATTTCAGCCTGGAGGAAGTGAACGTCAATAACAGATAAATTCAACAGGGAGAAGAATTACCCACCGTTTGTAATCACGCTCCACCTTTGCTTCGACATCTTTCTTTTTAGTGGAAGACTCATCGTCGTCATCATCATCACCTCGACCACTCTTCTTCTTGTCTTTCCGCTTCCTTTTCTTTTCATACGAGTCTGCGGCCTTGTCCATCGCTAAGAACTCTTTTATTGAAGGCAAAGCGGAGCTCGCAAGAGGAGCGAGCCGCATTGGTTTACTTTCTTCCGCGTCTTCGCCATCGCTGACCTCCCGCTCATGGGTTGGTGATTTACCGGAGGTCGCGTTTTTGAGTTGCATGGAAGGGTGAGGTATATTCTGTTTCGTCGCGGGTCGTGGTTCATCGTCCTCTATCCAACGTCTCGGCACGCTTGATGTCGATGGTTCCTCTCCTTCCTCCAGTTCGACAGGGCCTTTGGCTTTAGGCTGGGCACCAGCATCCCCGTCGTCGTCGTCTCCTATATCGATACCCTCATATTCACCGGCACCTGCAAATATGTCAAAGTCGTTATCAACAGGCTCTTCGGGTTCTACAGCCTTTGCAATTGGAGGCGGAGGCATGGAAGTACTTGTTGTCTTCGTTTTATCGATGACGCCCCCTCCATCAGCCTTTCGTTTCTTCTTCTTCTTCTCCCCTTCAGTCCCGTCAGGTTTGTTAGATTTGGACTTCTTTTTGGTATCCGAGGACTGGCCTATTGGCTTAAATCCAATGGGCTTGAATTTTCCCTTTTGCTTTGCCTCTTCTTCTGCACTTTTCGGTACCGGTGTGTGTTGCTCTGGTTTTCCAGCTCTCTGCTCCTTCAGTTCTCTGATCAAATCCTCCCTTGTTCGTTTCTTCGCAGCCGCTGATTCATGCTGGGAGGATGACTCTAGATATGCCTGGTCGAGTGCATCAACGTCGTCGTTGGTCAATGTAGACCTTGCTTTATTTTGTTCAAGCAAGGCAAAGTCGAGCCCTTTCACGAGGATGGAGTGTTCGCTGTCACCTCCAAGATACTTCCTCTGAGCCTCCACCTAGCGTAGAATGTAAATGACGTTGTGTATCTAAAATTAATTTGCCTGACCATTTCCTTGTCTTCAGTATCCGCGTTCTTTTTCTCGAAGTCCTCAAGGACGGCTTCAATCTTAAAGTAAGTGAGCGAAACTTATCAATGCCAGGGATATACTTTCAGCAACATACATGGGCATAATCATTCCCATCTCCAACCCTGCGTTCTGATGCACGGTCTCGATACTTTGATTCCTGTGATTTCTTCACCTTTCTTGGTTTGAAAGCAGGCTGTGATGCATCTACAGTCTTTCTTTGCACTTATGTCATTTCACGTTTCGATTGCTTTGCAAGATACGAACTTTTTGGGAGGAGCTGCTATGAAGGAGCCGCGAGAGCCAGAGGCTCCTAGAGTTGAAGAACCACCTGGTCGGGGTGTTTGAAGCAGACGGCGGAAGGAATCCTAGAGCAACGATTTTAGCACGCAATGTCGGAAATTGGGCGAATTGGCGCACCTGATCCATGAATGAAAATAAATCCCAAGGGATGAGATAGACTCTGAAAGTATATAACCAAGCAGACTGGGTTTATCGAGCACGCTATGGGGGCTCTTGGGCTTTCGTTGAGAAGCGTGTTTGTTCGTGCTTCAATCGGGGGTTGAACGTTGAACGTTGAACGTTGAAATGTGGTTTGCTTTCGCTCCACTTGACCCTCGCTTGAAATTTGGCTGTCTACTAATGGTATGGGTACATTTCAGATGATTCCTACATCAAATCTCCTGTACTGATTCTGGCCCTCCAAATAAAAGCAAGATCTAAGCCAAAAACAAGCTACAAAGTATTACAATACCTAGATGAATCCCGTCTAAATTAATTGAAGGGCGTATATAAGTGGGAGACTCAAGTCTAAGAGCAATAATAATCTAGTCGAAACACCGGTCTAGTATCTATCTGGTTCTATAGGAGACGAGTCTATGGTTTCAAAAAATCTAAATCTAATGGGCAGATGATGGATATTAAACGGGGACGCAAGCATCAGAAAATTTTAATAATCTAGCCGTGTATAATTCTTTGTAAGGCATCTTTTGTGTCGGTCCAAGGTTGGGTATCATCACAAGGCCCTTCCACATCCTCCAAGAAAGGGAATAAGCAATGCAGATATTGAGCAAGTCCCAACGGGTTCGGAGTATTGAGTTGTGCAATTGTCAGGTGGTGAAGGTTATTGGGTGTAGAGACCTGCGCAATGGGAAGTACAGGTACATCACCAATCGACAGAGGCAAAATGAGCTTTCTAAGTTCCGGGCATTTTGCCGCGAACAGGGCAAGCGACGCGATGGTCATCCGTGACACCTCGTTGGGTTGGTCTTCAGCTTGTGGAGCAGACCCTAGTTCTAGATATTCAAGATCTGGCCACCAGGTAACCAGCTTTGCGACGTCCTGGTCGGACATGATGGCTGGAAGTGTGACATCACAAGCGAAATGACGAAGCAATTTCAGGGTGCCCAGCATTTGCGTAGTCTCGAAGAGCATGGACGACGATTTAGGGCTCTGCATATTGAGGGCAACATGGGTTACATCCGACGGCATGGATGTCATTGGTTCTGGTAATTCAAAGTGATGCTCGAGGGTCAGATGGTGGAGACTGCCCGTTGATTTGGAGCAGATGCAAGCGAAAATGGTATTCCAGTATGAATCCGATGGAAAAGCATCATCTAATTCAACATGAAGATGATACAGGGTATTAGGTTGAAGGAGCTGAAGAACAACTTCCACAAGGTTTGACTTGGCCCGAATGTGTAATTTTCTCAATGAAGCGAACATTGTATGGGTTGGGTATTGATGGAGTTCGTCTAGATCGTTGAGTTCTATATGTCCTGCGTGGACTTCTAGCTCTAGAAGTGAGGGGAATATAATTATGGCGCGTAGAGTTTCAATTGATAAAGAGTGTCCAAGTCGAAGGGACAACGATTGGAGATTTCGCATAGAAGATATAATAGAGTTCAAGCGTTTAGAAGCAATGCCGCGAAGGGTGATGTGGCGGAGTCTTGGAGAATGGCTGGAAACAAGTTCCAGATATTCGCATAGTGGTGAGTCAACATCAGGTGTCCGCGACTTGAAACCGAGGTCGATATCGAGTCGAAGAAGATTAGGGGACAGGCTGAGAGGCAAAACGAGAGGATTGCATCTCGGGATAGAAATATGGGCGGTCTCGAGGTTAGGTAGCGAAACACCGCTTGAATAAGAGAATGGTGATGCCGTCACAGCACTTGAGTGTATCTCCATTTTCTGGCGATTACTGACATGTTTGACCCGTCGAGCATATGAATTAAAGGAGTGACTATTGTCGGGGGACGGGTCGTTACTATAAACCTAAAAGATATTTAGTCCGTTGAAGTCATGAATCAGAAAGTAACACACAAATTCGTTATTTGTGATAGAGAAGCCTGGTAATAAGAGAAGTAATGGCGCAAGAGACGAGAGGCGAACCCAGACGAAGTCCAAAGCAGGATCCCTCCAGGCTTTACAGCTGCGCGCGGCACAGACAAGGGAGTGCAAATCGTTTTCGGAGCAAAAATGAAAAATTTGGCGGAGAACTTCATCTATAAGTAACGCGGAATGCATAGCAAGGTGTAGGGGAATGGACCGAGGGAATTAGTAGACGACAACGCCACCTGGGTCTGTTTGTAAAGTTCAGAATGACTTCAGCTGCAATAGGATGACACGCACATATAAACCCCTCTGCCTCTAAGTGAATATGTATGTAAGGAAAGAAAAATGTTGAGGTGACGCATGATTGGTCGTTACAGAAGTTTGGAACGGAAGACGAAAACAAACAGATAATCGAGGAGCCTTATTGATCGGATTCCCGATTCGGAAAACGAGCTCAGTCAAATCCTTTCTCATAATGAGTCTACCCGCGGCCGTTCTTGGTACGGGACTACGGATGACAGAATATGATGGCAAGTATGTATTTCTTGAGCAACCTAGAAGATAGAGCAGCCTCATTGCCGACGAAAATGAGAACTTCGGTAATAGAAAATCATTGAAATCTATCCTAACTGAAGAAGATTAGCCTTTAGTGTTGTCAGATTTCTTAGCGTTTTCACCTGCAAGATACGATCAGCAGGTTCACTAATAAATGCAGTTCGCATCACATCCTGTGGTTGAAGGAGGATGGGGACTTTGAGCATTTGTTCCCGAAGCCGCACAGTCAATTGGAATGTCGCGGGCAGCTACTGGAGATGTCTCCAGTCTGTATTGCCGAGGGAATAAAGGGGTCTCGATAAGTGGGCAGAGGAACACTCAGCATGGTTCCGGAGATCTGCCCAAAAAGCATGACCTCGGCGTCGACATTACAGGTGGAAATATTATATAGATTGGGATGAGGAGGGACGGGTGACAGGGAGATCAACACAATCATTTGATTCTGGTCGTAGATATATATGTTCAGCTATATAGATAAGCCAGAGGTCAAGGATACAAACATTAGGTCAATCATGAAGGAGATGATTTGTCGACTGGCTGAATGCGTTCGTACAGCTCTCTCTTCTGCTGTGAGATACGGAGATCTTCTTCTCTTTGTCTCATTTTTTTGCGTCGACGCTCATCGTCTTTCAAGACGCCTTTATACATGGTCTATAATGGTAGAACTGAGTAGGTTGAATAGATAAAAACAAAATTCCTTACCTCCCGTTCTTGGTGTTGTTGGAAGTGAACGGCCCAAATAGTGAGTGAAGAGAAGAGGACAGCTCCAAAGAGTGTCGCTTTAGCCCTCCTGTCCGCCATCCATCCAGCACAAGCAAAGTAAGCGCGGTATTAGGTGGTGGTGGTTCTTGATCGGCAAGTGCACAGACCTAACCGGAATTAATCAACCAACATACACAAATAGATACTCAATCCATTTCTTCCCAGTCTCACCACACACTTGCGAAGCATATCGCGTTCTGTCGTCATCAGCGGGAGGCATTTACTCGTCACATAGCCCTGGCTCTATTCTGAAAGCTTGTAGTGGTCATGACACTACCGGAGGTACGCTTATGCATTACTTTCAAAGAGACTTTGGAGCCAATAACATTCTCAGGAATTTGAAATGCTTCTGAAGGAGGTGGTTAACGCAAAGCGCTTGTCTGCATCGAAGATGGCGAACCTGACAGACATTGCCATGAAAAATGTGGAAGTGCGTTCCGTCTTTTACGATGCACTGTCTCTGTTTCGGGCATCTACTAACGTGCCCTCTCTTCAGCACGACACACAACTCGTTTCAGTTTTATACCGAACTCACAAGTCACTATCTACTACAGCAGCTAAAGTGTCAAGCCTTTATATCTTCGACGCACTTTCTAGGGCGGCGAAACACCACGCCACTAAGCACGGCCTTTCAGGTGATGCATTCACCCAACCAGGCAACTCCGCTTCCTTTTTATTTAAGGCGGGTGGGGTCGTAGAAGGCCTCTTCCAAGATATGATGGCATCCGGTCCTGAAGCCAAGGTCAGTAATTATTTCTGTTGTGCTTTAAACTTCTAGCCAGGCTTGAACCATCATCGTGGCAACTATCGGGGAGGCAAACATTTTGGAATGTCCTTCCTTTTTTGGACCACTTTAGAGGCAAAATGCTTGCTCGTTGACTTGGTTTGGTCTGCGCTGTGGATTGTTACGCCCGGTCGATGACCAGCGCCTGTTCAAAAGTCCTAACCGTTTTGTTAGGAAAAAACGAGGAAAATCCTTGATATTTGGGTGAAGGGGAATACATTTCCATCTACGATCTTGTCTCGGTTATCGGACATCCTAAAGGGTACAGAAAAAGGTGCATATCACAGCTTTCGCATGTTCGCTAAGTATTTTTTACTTGTGCAATCACAATGCTTTGCGTTTCCTTTAATTTGCATTCGTGAGAGCAATAACTGAAATATGATTTGGTTTGTTTTGCATCAGTGCCCAACTCGAAGGCGGATACTACCACCGCCGATCCTCGAATACCAACTCAAACAAGTTACTCACCTCCAACACCTGTCGCTCACGTGAATCCCCAGGCAACTTTGTTAGCGTTGCTAACCCAGGTAGCTGCTTCTACCACAGGTATCGCTAGCCCAACCCCGCCAGTGTATGTATAATACTTTCGGTTTTGGATACATTCTGACGTATACCTCAGGCAAACAGTAACAAATATAGGAAGTCCTCCTCCTCAGTTAGACGCGGCACAGCTGGCTGTCATACAGCAGTTAGCTCATACGGCTGCTTCTGTACCATCTGTCTCACAATTACCCCCTCCAGAGTTTGTAAATGTCCAAAAATTTCCTTCGTCTTCAGGTGTTAATGGTAGTTCGCACACTCTGCCCCACTTTCGAAATGAGCCTCGAACAATGGTCAAGAGCGAAGAAAAATATAGCGGATACCGTAGTCCCGAGAGCGAGAGCCGCCCTGATCCTCATTTTGACGAACGTGACAACATGAGAGGAAGGTATAGAGGTGGTTATCGAAATCGTGGCCGTGGTGATAAATTTCAAGGACGCAACTGGGATGTCCGTGACCGTGACCGTTATCGAGACTCAGACAGAGATCAGAGCCCTCCCCACACCAGCAGAGGAGGACGAAGTCGGTCTAGAAGCCCTCCAAGTAGATATGGGGGTAGGAGGGATCCTCATTATTATAGTCCACCACGGAGATCACATGTTGCATCGCAATATTCTGGGCAACGGGACACTTCCGTCAACCGGGAGAATAAATCTGGAAAAGACGAGTTCGGAAGAGATATTCGAACAGCATCACCGACTACATCGCATCCTGAGGTAGTCGAAGTCGAATCCCCTCCGCCAAAGCCAACGCTTCCACATTCACCGCCTCCAATAAGTCCCCGATCTCCTCTGGCCCCCACAAGTAATCCCGACTCTAATAGCCAAAAACTTGTATCACCTTTGGTAAATGCCAATACTTCTACGAACGAACCTAGCGCACTCGTTATAACAAATTTATCAATGGGACTCGGAATGGAAAATTTTAACCTGTCGACCTTTGACTACACCTCTCCCGCTTCGTGGGAAGCACTTGGAAAGATGTGGCAGGTCACCCATGGGTATCTACCTACGACTCAGCAGCTCATGGAGTTTGTGATATCATCTGGAACTGGGCAGTCGAATCCTACTGCTGAAATTACAAATCACACATTCGAATCAAGTCATGGACCATCAAATCGTGGTAGGGGCAGAGGAAGAGGGTTTTACAGAGGTCGAGGCGGGACGACACACGGCAATGGCCGGAGTATGCAAGACAGTGACAAGGATTTTGATTATACTTCTCAAGCCACGGATGCCATCATCCTTGGAGGAGAGCCGCAGTTGGAGAATATCCCACAGACCACAATGAACAGCGCCCAAAGCATGGAGGCGCAAGAAGATCAGTCTGCATCCAATTCGAGTTCAGGTAGAATGCAAAGGGTCGGGGATAAGTGGATGTTTGTTCGTGGCGTGGCGATGGACGTTTCATAGCATCATGGGCACTATAAGTATCCATACACCAAATGTTTTCATTTCTTTTTTACACTGCATCCGGTTCGTCTGTTTCTAGCCCAGTCAATTCAAAGTCAGTAGTCCTTGATCTATGATACTGTCCATCCGTATATAGTAAACGTGGTTGTCTGCCGCCTTGATAGTCAAAGGCAGATGCTGCAATCGGGTTCGGCCAGAAGATGAGGTATGAGAATATTGCAGAGAGACACCCTAAGAAGCTGCCAACGATGACGTCCTCCTTGTGGTGGCGCTGATTATATGCTTTTTAGTGTAAATAAAACGTGATAGAATATATAACTGACATAGTCTTGCATTCGCGTAACTGCGACGTGAGTGGCCCAAAATAAGGGCAAAAGGGTCAGAAGAAATGATAACATCCGGCTTGAACGAAAGCTACGAGGAGATTTTGGTACACTAAAACACCACGCGGCAGTCTGACCTGCTATCCAGAGCGAGAGAAAGAGCATGCCTGAAAATGCTGTGGATGAGTGACCAGAAGGGAAAGATTTTCGTCCATCGAGTATAGTGTGTTTGTGGCTAGATATATAAAATTAGATAAAATAAGGGATGTCAGTAGATGGAATACAAACCCAGTGCATTGTTCAGCCACATTATCCCAAACACACCTAGCAAGAAAATCGGGTCGCAATCGACCTAGACCGCACTAAAAGTTAGTCTGAACGCCATCACTTTCCAAGCTTTCCAATACCGACCGACACTATGCTTCAAAATTTCTGTTACAAGGTGCGCGAGACCTCTTATCGTTTGGTAAAGACAAAACTATCGAGGTGGACTTTTTCTTGTAACATACCGAGCAGCGCATAATCCAATGGCCCCGTGATGAATAGTCAAAAGCGAGCGTTGTAAGCAACCAATGAACACGAAGACCAATATTGGCCCAAAGAGAGCGACAGTCTGATTCAGAAAAGACCCGACTCTATCCAAAACATAGCGAGAGAAAGTCAGAAAGAACTTGAGAAAGAGGTTCCCGTTACCGTACTGGTTTTTCTTGTGAGGATGACTTATTTCTGGATCCGAGGGCATAAAGTCACGTTTAAAGACAGGTAAAGAAGAAGCTAATCCGGACAACAGCCATATCAGCACAATGACCGCCCTATTATTTACAACAGTCAGTCTATATAGATAAAGCTGCGTAAGGAAAGCATTTACCAGTCCGTCAGATAAGACCTATCCAACCACTCCAGAGCATCTTGTCCAAAGTAGCGGTCAATTGTGGCCCTCAGACGCGACATACAAGTATTGATCCTAGAGGCGGTAAGGAGAAAGTCAATGAATCAGTTACAACTTGAGTACCACAACGAGCAAAGGATCGACTTTGAACTGGTTTGGCTCGGTTCTTGTGTATTACTTCGTGACAGTGACGTGACTGATCGTGTTCAATGTGGTGGACTTTCTGGTTGTTCGTCTCCCACTTTTCTCCAAGGATGGCTAAGGAAAAACCCTCAAAATCGCGGGTTCAAAGCCAGAAATCTATCACCTCATTCTTTGGTGGAGAAAAGAAGAAAGCTGCTCCTCCGTCGGACACTGATATTGCCTCAGAATCCGCGAACGACACCCAACACGATGATGCTGAAGATGATGGCTCAACACCGGACGAACACTCTTCAGACGTGGATATGGACGCGTCTAATATTCCAACCAAGAAACCTGTCAAGTCTGCTGCGCCTGATGCCTCTGACCTCCCGCCTATCAATGACATCCCGGCCATTTTTGAAGACCTCGTTAGTCGGATCCCCGACATCAAAGGTGTAGCAGAACACGTCAATGGACGAAAATTGCGCGTCGCAACAATGTGTTCTGGCACCGAATCACCTCTTTTGGCTTTAGAACTCGTTCAGAAATCTATTCTCGACCAACATGGACTCAATTTCGATATTGAACACGTCTTTTCCTGTGAAATAGAACCATTCAAGCAGGCGTACATCGAGCGGAATTTTCATCCTCCACTTCTCTTCCGTGATGTTTGTGAACTAGGAGACGGCGAAGCGTACGTGAATACAGTTTACTGAATATAAATCCTTTTGACACGCATGTTTCTACAGCCACACAGCTTATGGTTCATTAGCACCTGTTCCTGGAGATGTCGATATGCTAATTGCGGGAACTTCCTGCGTGGATTATTCTAACCTTAACACCCAAAAACAAGACATAGATGCCAACGGAGAATCCGGCCGTACTTTTCGTGGTATGATGTCTTGGGTCAAACAACATCGTCCACCAATTGTCATCCTCGAAAATGTCTGTTCAGCACCTTGGGACAGGGTTAAAGAGTACTTCGAAAAAAATGGATACAGCGCCGAATTTTCCCGTGTGGACACAAAGGCGTACTACATCCCTCACACTAGGACGAGGGTATATCTCGTCGCTGTGAACAAGAAGGGATCGTCAATTCCAACCAAGTGGAAGGAGTGGGTGGTTTCTAAACTGAAGCGACCAGCTTCCTCGACTCTGGATGCGTTCTTGTTGCCTTCGGACGATCCCCGCATCCATCAAGCGCGTCAAAAGCTCGTCCAAGAAAGTTTTGGTGCTCTCGATAGGAGGACTGGCAGAACGGACTGGGGGCGATGCGAATCTCGTCATCAGCGAGCAAGACTCGAAGAGGCTTTGGGCTCCAAGCGTCCTCTTACCAGTTGGGACGAGGGTACGATTCTCGATTTTTTCAAGACCGACTGTCACTCATGTTTATATCAGGTGGTTATTGCAAACTACCGGATTTTGCCTGGAACGATTGGGGTGTCGGGCAAGTTGAACGAGTTTGGGATCTTATGGATATCAGTCTCTTAAGATCGGCGACGAAAGGTGTAGACCCCAGCTATAAGACGTGAATATTTTGGTTCCTGTTTAGTTTGCGATACTCGATCTAACTTTGTGTGTTTAGACAAGTTTGGAACCTTTCTCAAAATGTCGACCGCACGATTGGCTCGAACAAGGTTGGCATTTGTCCATGCCTCACGCCTTCCATGATCCCCTATATAACCAACCGCGGTGGGCCCATGGTCGGATTGGAGGCTCTGTCTATGCAAGGATTGCCGGTTGACAAACTCCTCCTCACTCGTGAAACCGAGGATAATTTGGCGGACTTAGCTGGCAATGCTATGTCCACGACAGTTGTAGGAGCTTGCATTCTAGCTGCTCTTGTCACCGGCAAGAGTTTACTAAAAGCCGGTGACGATTCTCAAACTTACGAGTTCAAACACGGTGGCGAACTATCCGAATCACGTCCAGAGGCCATGGAGGTGGACACTATTTTACCTCCCTCCTCATTCCCAAGTAGTGTGGTCGGCGAAGAGAATTTGGTTCAGAAGCCCCTGGATTTATCAGTTATGCAGACCTCGTCATTTTCCGAACTTCTTGCTGAAGCAGAGAAAAGCAAACGCCTCTGTTCCTGTGAAGGGCGAATAGACATGACCACGCGGCCGCTTTTTCGCTGTGTGGATTGCGGAGGTGCTTTTTGCAAGAAATGTGGAGGTCGTCCTGAACACAATCCGGAACCGATCGATATTGATTCATCTCCTCGTGTCCACCCTTCCGATTTCTCAAAGAAGCTTAAGTCGACCCTTCCCATGTGCATATCCTTGACGAATGTCACTAAAGAATTGCTTGATAAATTACGGAAGGACGAGACGACCGCCATTCCTGATGCCCGCTGGTCATCTTGGCGAGCTGCTGTACTGCGAGCAACCGGCTCGGAGCTTCGCTTTGTAGAATTAAAGAGACAAGAAATTTGGAGTGCTGTCTACCAGTCTCCTACTGGCATGTTGGAGTTGTCGCTCCACCACCAACAGCCGGAATGGCGCCTCTATGCAATTCCTGAGGCAGGAGAACCGGCAAACGCAGAGATTCGTCAGGTCCTCCAGTCGCCAGTAGGACGATTTGCATGCGACAAGGACCTGCTCCAAGGGCGTTGGCAGTTCGCGCTACCCTCTTTGTCAACAATTTCCGTCAAGATTCAGGGTGCCAGCGATCTAGTACCTTCTTGGGAAGCTCGTCTCGGTCTTATCGGAGAGGACTTCAAGAGTAAGATGGTATACTCCCAATTGAAGATCAGTGTTGAGCCTGCGGATATCGAGAAACTCGACAGGGATATTTCTGGCCTCTACAGCCTTCTTGATAAATGTGGGACAGCGAATGGAGCCCTGCACAAGAAAGCCGAAACGGACGCCAATTTACCACCTCTCTTCATTCTTTTCGACCCTCATCGAACGAATGACTCTGAGGACTGCTTCGTTTTTTCGATTAGCACCCGAAGACTGGAATATCAAGAATGCCGCCCCATTGTCTGCAAGCTCGATCCTACATGGAGGCAATCTAGCAATCACGCAGAGGAAATGGTTTCGTGCCATCTCCCATTTAAGTGGGTTGCCGTAAGCTCGGTGCAACTAAAGGTTTGAATGACTCGCTATATGCTTCCTTTTCTTTGTTAACCATTTTCTTTCTAGCCCTCTCTCGGGCAGGATGCTCAATTCGGCACTCCGGCAAAAGACTTGGACATTCCATTTTCCAACCAAGCTTGTGGCAACGCCTACGCTTTATTGACTTGCAGCGTCCCCTTGCGAGGACAAGCTGGGCCTGAATGGCCAAGAGGAATCTGGGCGGACGTTGACAAAATTCACGAACGGAGTACATTCAAATCTTTGGCTTGGTTACTGGAGCGTATTCGCCACGTCGATGATCACTATCAATCCTGGCAGGAAATTGACAACATTGAGGACCACTCCAATTGCGAGCGATGTGCTCCTAGCGCACCGCAGTTGCGTTGGCTACAGTCTGGTAAGAAAATCGTTGCTGTGGAGGATCCCGTGCAGGCAGGCGAGTACGAGCGACGGCTAAAGAGGAGGCCAAGCCCATTCGTTACTCAATTAAAGCTTGCCGACGATGGCACTGGGATGGTCAGAGTTGGTGTCAACATTCCTTCAATACTTCATCGTGCAGTTTCTCGATTGCCGACGAAGAACCGTACGGGAAAAGTCACACTGTCCTGGCGACTCGACACAAGTTTTACACCAGCGGCCAATCTTAATCTTCCCAAGTTCGCGATTATGAGCAATAAACGTGACAGGGAGCACGCCCAACCGCCCAGCTTCATAATACCATTGAGAAAGGAACAGCTGCGATCCCTTGAATGGATGATTCATCAAGAATCGTCAGACGCAGCCCCTTTCATAGAAGAGGAAATCTCCGAAGCCATTTTAGATCCTCTTGGTTGGCGAGCAGAAGGTCGTGCTCAACGGCCAGTACAAATTAGGGGCGGCGTTCTTGCCGACCAGGTTGGTTACGGGAAGACAGCGATAACGTTGGGTCTGATCGACTGCACCTCCAAAAGTGTTGCAAAGGAGTTTTCAAAGATGGGTGAGATCCCGGGGAAGATACACGTGAAGGGCACACTCATCGTCGTTCCCCCTCACCTAACTAGACAATGGGCTTCCGAAGTCAGAAAGTTCACTGACAAGAGGTTCGAGGTTCTTGTGATTTCGACAGTCTCCAATCTCAACTCGACGAAAATCGAGGATGTTCAGAAAGCCGATATCATTGTGGTTGCTTCTAACATTTTCAAGAGCAATGTCTATCTCGACAATCTGCAACTTTTAGGTGGAGCCGGTGAACTGCCATCTAAGGACGGTCGTCATTTCAATGCTCAGTTGAAGAAGACATTGCATTCATTGAGATCACAGGTGGACCTCCTTCAGGAAAAAGGCTCTCTTGCAGTTTTGAATGAGATCAAATCTGCCCAGAAGAGACGTAAGTGGATTTAATAATCATGGTCTTGCTCTTTGCTTATGAGATTATTCAGTCGAAGATGAACTAGCCGCCGAAGCACTTGTGGTGTCAAAAAGACTGAAAGGAAAGTCTTATCGTGAAGCAGCCACCGTGATCGAAAAAGAGCGAGAAACACAGAAGAAACCCGAAGGACACAAGGCAAAGCCAGTAGTCAATCAAATTGCCAAGCCCACTACTTCGGGGCTTATTATGGAAGTCGTCATCCCAGTCAAATCGCGGAATTCGTCGGTCAAGAGCAGCTCTGCGCCGTCTTCTCCGGCCCAGGACGACGACGAAGACGCCGACTCTGAGGAACCCGGAACTCGTAAGCGCAAACGCCGTGCTGCCACCAACAAAATAATGATTATTTCGGATGACGACGACTCCGCGAGCGAAGCCCCGAGTAAGAAGGCTTCAAGCAAGAGCTCAAAAGCATCGAGCAAGAAGCGCAGGATTATGAAGAGAGGCTCGCCAACCTCGGATTACCAAGGAAGCTCTTCCGAAGATGAGGAGTCCGATGTGGCGATGGAGTCAGATTTCGACGGAGAGGAAAGTGAAAGTCCGAAACAAAATAAATCTTCGAAGGCGAAGGGTAAGGCTAAGGGCAAAGCGAGGGCTATCCCCAAACCGAAGGGCAAGAAAGCGAACTCAGTTATGGAGGAATCTGACGAAACTGGGAACGACGATGACATGGATGTCGACGAACCTGCGAGCAAGCCAGCAAAGAAGATCACAAAGCGCAAAGCAGCTGATAATGCAGCACGGCCTGCAAAGAAAGCCAAACGCGCCGAGAGCGATCCTTGGAAACTTGGGTCCCGGGCAGTGCAGAGCGAGTGGACCGATATGCAAGCTCCCCCTTTCGAAATGTTCCATTTCGCCCGAGTGGTGGTTGATGAGTACACCTACCTGGACGGGAAAGTTCATGCCTTAGTAACCAATCTAACGGCTGAACGACAATGGGTCCTGTCCGGGACACCACCGATTCATGATTTTGGTGCCCTAAAGACCATCGCAGCATTTTTGAACATTCATCTTGGTGTGGACGATGATGGCGAGGGTCAATCAGCTGAAGTCAAAAAGCGTCGTCGGGAGCAAACCTGTATGTGCATTTTATTCAGATAATCCCCCTTGCTGGTTTTGACCTTGTGTGCGCAGCTGTGGAACGTTTCCATTCTTTCCGAGAGGTCCACACCTTAGAATGGCACGCCCACCGGCACACAATTGGCCAGGTGTTCTTAGATCAATTTGTTCGTCAAGTACGTTAAGAATTTCTTTCTTTTCTTGGCTTTCGATCATTGACAATTTGACGACAGAATATTGCGGAAATTGACGAAATTCCTTGGACTACGAAGACGGAGACCATTGTCCTTCCAGCAGCAGAACGTGCTATATACCTCGAACTCGAACATCACCTTCGCTCTCTCGACATGGTTATCAAACGTGGAAAAAAGACCGAGAGTGACAGAGAGAAACGCCTTGCTCAATCTCTGGGCGAAAGCAAGTATGTTTTTGATAGGTTTTCCTCCTTGCGACATAACACTAACCAAGTTGACCTAGATCCGCAGAGGAGGCTTTGCTCAAACGGTGCTCGCATTTCGATCTGGAGACTTCAAACGAAAATGCGATGAAGGCGTGCGATGTCATTGTGCATGAACGCCAAAAACAATTGGATCAGTGCAAAACAGAGCTGTTGAAGGCGATCAAGGACGCGGTCAAACGCGAAAAGAACCTCGGAAATGTTGGACAAGAGTCCATGTTCGTCGAATACGTTCGCGTATCAAGAACGGAAGGTGTCGATGACCAACAATCGACTGACATGGTCGTTGAGTTGCTTGACGAGGCAGGTGCTGGGGTGCCAAAAGCGAAGGCCAAGTCGCAGGACGTTCAACTTACAGAAAAAACAAAGGCACTTGTCTGGGAACACCGTGAAAAGACTCACGAAATGAGGCGCATTACCAAGGAACTCGTGGGTCGAGTCAGATCTTTGCGATACTTCACGGTGGTGCGCGATCTGCAGAGGCAAACTGATAAACCTCTTGAGGTTTCTTGCCCAAGCTGCAAGCGGGATAAGCTCCCTATCGCCGAGGTTGCAGTGCTCTCGTCTTGTGGGCATACGGGATGTCTCCCTTGTGTCAGGAGCTGCGCAGAGAAGGAGGAGTGTGTTTATGCAGCGTTGGGACAATGCAAATCTGCAGCGCGTGTACTCAATGTCGTTAAAGCCGAGACCCTTGGGGTGGACGATAAAGAACGCCACGGAAAAGGACGTCACTTTGGCATGAAACTCGAGAAGGTCGTTGAACTAATCAAGTAAGTATCAAGAGATCCGAAGCTAAAAACGGGCTAATATGGGATTGTTTATCAGGAAGGGCATTAAAAAGAGCGAACGCGTTCTTGTCTTCGTTCAATTCCCTGACTTGATGAAGAAAGTTGCAGAGGCCTTCACGGAGCACGACATCAAATATCTCGAGATTAAAGGATCTGCTCCTGCTAAAAGCAAGAACCTGGAACAATTCCAAAATGATAGCAAGGAGCGGGTGTTATTGCTGAATGTCATGGATGAAAGCGCCAGCGGCGCTAACTTGACCTCTGCCAATCATGCTATCTTCCTTTCCCCCCTCTTGGCACCGTCACAAGAGATCTACACTGCCTGTGAAACTCAGGCAGTTGGACGTCTGGTTCGGTATGGACAGACGAAGCACGTAACCGTCTGGAGGTTCTTGACCAGTGATACCATCGACGAAGAGATCTATGAGCAGAGGGAGAAGGCTCTTAAAGCCCACGCTGCTTAACGGTATTTTAGTCTTGTTTTCTTGCTTTGACATTGCTGTTTTGTATTTCGGACGTACACATGATTATAATCGTACATGACCCTCGTCACTTATAACCCCCATCAGCCTGCTATCGGCCTGCCAGTGACTACAACGTGGCTAATCGCTTATGAATTGACAATGAGCTTCGAAACCATGCGCCAGTCGCGTCATTTGCTTGACATGACATAGCCGGTTGTGTCGAGGATCTGTTTACCGCATATTGAACACAGTCCTTTCTTGTAAGCGCAGCCTTGAAAGATAGGTTAAAATATTTGCACGGAGGGTCCAGTTAACGGACGCACCATGACAATACTTTGCTTTGTTCTGGGTGACCGGTTGCTTGCAATCTTTGCACTTGCCTTGATATGGCTTTTTGTGCATGTCAGTAAGTAGCACTGATTGCGTCAAGGGAGAAGTTGACTTGCCTGGAAACGATTCTTTGAGCTTCCGGGTCGCGATAAAAGCTTGTTTTCTCCGACTTTCCTTGAGCCGTCCTTGATGCTTGAGGAGCTGGATGTAAAAGGGTCGGGAGCGGCTACTTTAGACAGTTTCTATGGATATGATGAGATTAACGAAGTTATAGGAGAACAAAAGAGGTTACAGTTTCACACTTCTTGCAAACCATGGCACTTATAGGGCGCTTAATAGTGGATAAAGGAGAGGAGCAAAGATGGAAACGGACAGTGACGACGAGTGCCCGATCGCTTTGTCAGCAAGATCGGCAATCTCACTCAGATCTGGCTACCAAAAGTTGCCTAAACACATACGACTTCATTTTGACTTGAACTCCATCGTTGCACCTTTAAAACAATCAAATAAATGTCCTATTCTTCATACACTTACACCATTAGTTCGTTATCCCAACGTCTGGTTCTCTCTTGCCGTATGGGTCCTTGCACTTCTTGGGCAACTCGTTCCCTGCTATTAGGCTCTTATTGTTGAATTTTTCGCGCTTCTCTCGCGCACCCGACGTAAGTATCCCTTCATCACTAAACTCTCTGCTCCAAGGCCAAACTCAATTCCGTTGACATGACAGCCTTTACAAGAAGCAATGAGACGCGATGCCTTTCTCCACAAAAGACTCTCGCTATACACAATATCGACAGCCTGCCGACGACACGCTTTCCAACCGTTTCCTGGTCCTTCAATCGCGATGAGGATAATACAAACTCTGTCAATTTTGTTTCACAAAGATGTAGTCCGACTACTGCATCGCTCAGCAACCGCCTTTTCTTTTTTCTTCTTTTTTTTTCTTCATTGACGAGAGGAACGGGTATAAAATCTTCGAAGATGAAGGATGAAGACACCAGTCCAAGATGCCCCACCGGGAGCCCACTCTCAAGCGCTATAGGATTTCCAACGACGTTCTCATTTTGATCTTGGAAAAGTTGAACCCAGTGACTTTGCATAAAACATGCCAGGTAGGAGTTGAACCTTGATTTGTCAAATGTGCCGAAATTTACTTTGGATGTTGTATTCCAGGCGTTTCGACGGGTCTATCAACTCGTGATGGAGTTCCAGCATCTACGTTACAGATTTGAGCTTGCAGTGGTCGGAATGAGGGACGGTCCTGTTTCTAATTCTACCCGAAGCTCCCCCTTGATTCGCCTCCAGCTCTTGATGGCATACAAGAAAGACTGGCCAAGTCTCAACTGGACCGACGAGCAGAAAGTCAGGGTTCCCGACACCGCGACCCAGGTTGACGTCTCTGGAAACTTCTTGTACTATGTTGGAACTCAATCTTTGGACTTGATTGAACTCCCCTCTTGCCGCACTGGCTGTCCTCCATCCCAAACGCGCCACTTGAAGTACAATACCACTCCGCAAGCTGACTGCGTTGCAATTGATCCTTTCCAATCTCTCATTGTAACCAGCCAGACTTATGCGTAAGCTTTTATCTAAGTGTTTCATTTATAGGGTATTTGACTTCATTGATACGCTTAGGGGGCCAGGCGGTCAGATTGGCTTACGCCTCAGGATTCGCAATTTGTGGAAATTCGACAAGCACCCAAGGGCATCCTCACCCTACTACGACTGCTCCACTCATGTCGCTCAGCCCGTCGACAAAGTCTCCATCGTCGTTTGCGGTAACCGCATGGTCGTCACTCTTGATTTTATTGGGGGTTTAACAAAACATCTGTTGTTGGACTGGTGCACCCTACAGGCGATGGTAATTACGTCTTTCGCTTCAATTTACAAAACTGAGGTGCCTTTTACAGTGGCTGGAAGAACAGGATGTCGTTCTGCTCAATTCTTACTTCCTCCTTGGTGTCAGAAAGGTCCACGGAAAGATGGTGCTCTATCTTTATAACATTTTTGACATGCGGAACGTAGCGATTGAGCGCGAGTATGAATTACCGCCGATCTGGGCAAAGTCCACCATGCGATTTGCCCGAAATACCGCACCGAACAACGATCTTTGCACACCATCAAATGCGCTCTTTTGTTCAGACCCGTCTGCTCGCGTTCTCCTCCTTGCCGCCAAGCAGACAGGGCCGAACGGCAGTGGAATGCATTGGATGTTCATCAATGAATCTTTCTTCAGGCCTACCTCGCACGCAGATAGGCGATCTGTTCCATGGAGCTACTGGAGCCAATTTTGCCTCATTAAGGACCTCCAAATGAACGCTGTTGTTGGGAATCCTCAGGTCGTCGGCAGTCGCGTCGTTTACCTCGAGAAGGATGGCACCCGCTCCAGCCGCGGACATGAACGCTCCAGGCTAAGCATCGTTGATTTTTCCCCTTATGCCGAAATCTCGACTCCGCCGACCAAGACATGGACTCTCATTGGCAAGATGTCGGTCCTCAGGCCGAATGAGAGTCACCGCGATTTCCCTTCCGCTACAACTAACGGCCTTGCGGTCGAGGGAATCTGCGCTACTGAAGACAACGTCGTTGTCTTATTGGTGTGTTCTTCCCATCAACTTATGTAATTTAGCTCTCATCTTGAAACCACTTTATTCTGCAGGAAAACCATGCGGACCTGAAGCCAGTCAATATCCTGACTTTCGGTGTTCCTGCTCCACGCGCTCCTCAGTATCATCCATCTCTCTAGAAGCTCGACGAGCTCTCAAATTATTCATAACTTGTATAACTCCCCGCAACAGGATCGGAGGACCTTGTAGTATATTGTCTCGGACTCCAGTGCTTTCCTCTACCCTCTTTATCGCTTCTCTCGCAGACTTCACAGATACTCTAAAAAGAAGACCCTTTGTATATAGTTAGGACAACCAGGTTACAGCACAGTAGATACTCGCCTCCTCAGTCCGTCGAAAGAAGGTATTACATATCCAGATACACCTTCCTTACACATGTAACTCTATCTCCGACTCTCTCCATCTCAATTGTATCCATATTATCCACCGTCTCCTCTCTTGCTCATCTTCTCCGTCGCGCCCAACTTCCCAGCTCCTTATAGAAGATCCCGAGACCGCCCTCTCTTCGACGCATTCCAGGTCAAATCCAGATTCCAAAACGCCTCTCAGAAACGACTGAATAGTATACCTGCCGGTGTGAAGCCCGACAACGACATGTACCCTGGCTGATGATTCTCTTTTCAAAGTCGACCTCAGCGCGTCGATGAATATTGAATGCAAATCGGGGTTCCAAAGCGTATCTGCTGCAATCACAACATCGAACTTCTCCTTTGCGTGAAGAATTAAAGACGGGTCGGTTCCCCAAGCAAAAGGTAGAGCCCTACACTGTTGCGCCACACCATTTCTATCCACGTTCTGTGATAAGGTTTTGATTAGCGCCTCGTCCGGATAATCGGTTGCCGTAACCAACACCATGGGCCACAATTTCGCGATGACGATGCTTGGCAGCCCTGCGGACGCCCCTAGTTCTAGCACCCGTACCGCATATTCGGGATTTCTTGATTTAATACGGGTCTCTAAATCAATGATGTGCTGGTGATCAGCGAGGTAAACGGATGACACCCAGATAGACGATGCGTGCAGAGCCCAGTTCGCAGCATTTGTATCAGGTGTGTGGAGGGATATGGTGAATGGTTGTAAACACGATTCTGGGTGTTGATGGTCCAAAGTACAGGTGAAGGTATATGTGAACAGACCACCGGAGGTGGTTAAAGCGATTGGCTGGTAATCATAAAGTGTTTGAAGCGAATCAGAGAAAAAGTCCTCTGATGCCAGCGTGAAATCCACAGGCTCCATGGTGATTCGTATAGGTGTACAACAATCATCCACAGAGTAGTCAAGGTAGGCTTGGCTTGGGCAGCTCTTGATGCCAATGGCCTGTCCCAGTGGTTCGATAATCAAATCAAAAGACTGGTCCTTATAGTATATCGTGGTCTTGGGCTCAAAACGTCAACGCGTCAACTCGGAAGATCGACTTGTTGACAGGGATAAATTGGTGGCACACCTGCTTCTGAATACGACCTCTAGCAATGTTCCAAGAATCAATCTATCAAACAAGAACTGCTGATAGTCTGGGTCGTAGATAAAGCCTTGAGCCCGAGAATTTGACGATGATTAACCCGATTCGTCTTGACGTTAGACCAAACAACCCGAAAATGCTTCCCTAGATCATTATTTTAGCTTGTGGGTCCCCTACCTGGATGGAAGACACAATTGGGGTTATTTCGGAAGGCGAAATTCCCAAATCAAGTATGCTGTAGGCACCAGTGCGCTATCAAACACTTCATGAACAAATTTGTGTTGCAAATTTTTTAATGGTACAATTGGTTTCGAATATTGAAGTTATCGTAACCGAATCATGCTCTAAAAACACTCAGTTTCCCATCCCACCCACAGCTTGCCAAAACACCCTCTTCATATAGAGACCATCCAACACCTACGACAAATTCTGTGTGAGGATCATGGATATGAAGTAGCTGAGGTCTTCCAGGAGTGGGAGTGGTCGTCCAGCTGCAAGAGAAAAATCAGATGAGTGGGGCACTAAGGTATCTAGAGGCTTACACTCGACAAGTCATATCGTAACTGGCCGTCGCCAGAATATCCGGTCGATGTGGACTCCACTGAACCTTACGGACAGCATATTCATGCCCTAACAGCTGGGTCTCACAGATGCCTCCAACCTGACCAACTTCCCCTGTCTTGACCATTCGGCAATCCCAGGTTTTGACATGTTTATCAACACCAGCACTTGCCAGAACCATTGGACGGTATTTATTCCAATCTATGGATAGAACCTCGGTCCCAGAAGCAGGGATGGTCAAGACAGCAGCCGAAATAGGGTTTGTGAAGGTGTTGGTGCTTGGGCCGGTGCTGTATGCCGGGGCGCGGAGATCGAACACTTTAAGGGTTCCATCGGTGGAACATGTCCCAAGAATATCTGGTTGATGTGGGGAGAACATTGCCTGGTAGACGCAGGAGTGATGTGCTTGTAGGGTCGTGATAGAACGCGCGATGTCGGGCCTCCACTATGAAGAGGTGATAAACGACAGCATAGTGGGAAATGGAAATCCTCGCACCAACTTTACGGTTCCGTCCCATGATGATGATGCAAATGTGTCTTTCTTCAAGTTCGACCAGTCTACCGAGAAGACCTCACGCGTATGTTCTTGCCATGCGCGTATCGGAAGATTCTGAGAAGATATTAGTATGAGACCGGGAGAGGTAGTTGTAAGTACATACATCCAGCATTACGTCCCACAGTCGTATCGAACCGTCTCCAGAGGCAGTTACGAGTTGATTCTCGTGAATTTCAGACCAGGCTATGTCGAAAAGCCCGTCCTGGGTTTCATATCTGACGCCTTGAACGTTCAGTCAGAAAGGCGAGAGAGACAAGTTAACGCCGCACTGTTTATCGACGTTTAGCCTCGGAGAACCTCCAGGACTCGGATTAACAGAAACCAAATGCAATCGACCGTTTCCAACGAGTCCGAAGTTGGCAGAAGATGCTAGTGCGACTTTGGTTGTGTGGAATGGTGACCAAGCGACCGAGTAATGTGCAAAGCCCGGTGTTTGCAAGATGCCTGGTTGTTGCTGTGGGCCATTCATCGTTGTGGTTCAGGGAGAAGGGAGAGCCAGAAAGGGATCGCGAGTCGCGACGGAAAGGCCGAAGCAATTGCCGGCTTTTGCACCCTACAGTCACATGCGAGTTTCTGTACCCGGTCTTCCACAGTCCATCCTCAACGCAAAGCCAATTCTCTCTGTGAAATCAATCCGGGAGGCGACAGAACGATTGACAGAATTTATTGGCCTTGGGAATGTCACCATTTTGACTGGTGCTGGTGTTAGTGTGGATTCGGGAATTCGGGCATATCGTGGAGAGGATGGAAGATACATGAACCCAAACTACAAGTAAATCCAGTACTCTATGACCATCCTTCGGATCATTGCTCATGCACAGTCTCAAGGCCTATCTTCTACCATGAGCTCGTAGACTCTTCCGAAATAGGTCGCGCATTCAGGTAATTATCCATCTGGAGGCTCAATTGCGGAGTCAAACTCATGATTCGGCCAGGCAAAGATACTGGTGAATATTCAACCATTCTCAGAGAGATCCCGGACACCAATATGTCCCTCAGGCTCCGTTCCTACCTCGGGTACCCCCCAGTGCGCGATGCTCAACCGAATACGACGCATTTTGCTCTTGCAGCGTTACAGCACACTTCTTACGTTTCTCGCATTATCACCCAAGTGAGAGTTGTCCTTGCCGACAACTTAAATATATATTTATTTCTGGACAGAACGTCGATGGTCTCCATCACAAAGCCCTTCGAATCGCAGCGCCGTATCATTGGAGTCCTGCACGTCTCCGAGATAATATTTTGGAACTCCATGGAACCCTTCATGTAAAGCCCCTTTTCTTCTTGATCGCCCATACTTGCTCATAACGCGAAAGCGCGTCCATTGCAACCGAGGACACGTTTTTAATCGTGATATTTTCCAAGATTGGCTTTCTGCGGCGAATCCAAGATGGCGCCAGTACGCGGAGGAGCTCGAAACTAGTGGAACCCAGCCAAGAACGAATCCAGATGGGGATGTAAGCGAATTCCCTTGCTCTACTTTGTGCGCTCTAACGTATGACTTCAGGTTGCAATTGAACATATGGGGATCTCGTACAACGAATTCGTCGTCCCAGAATGCCCCGACTGCTTGTTAGAGGATCACAGAAACTCAGTGGTGAATTTCCTACATTGTCTACATGACGTTTAGGACTCACCTTCATAGCACAAGCCTGGAGTGATCTTCTTCGGAGAGTCCATCCCCAAGGCTGTGAAGGAAAGATCGTATGTTGCCGATTTTTATTGCATTGATGTTATGAAGCCAACATTTGTGGTTCAAAGTTTCCATGACGTTGAGGACTCTGATCGATTGCTCATCATTGGCACAACCCTCGCGACGTACTCAGCATTCAGGTAGTCCCGGAATGGTTCTGATTATCTTCTGCATACCCAATTCTTCGTTCTAGACTGTTAAAGCATGCTCTTGAGCACAAAAAACCAGTCATGGTTCTAAATGTGGGACCCACACGCGCCGATAGTCTTCCTGGCTTGGAGAAACTAGATGTTCCTAGCGGCGCCATCATGCGAGATGTTGCCAGAAAGGCCATGTAAGTTTTTTTTGTGTTGCTTAAGATACGGAGGGCCTCGGTCACGAATTCTTCATTTTCAGAGGCGGACGAGCAAGCGAAGACCAGGTGATAGTCCAAATGCTGCAAAGTGGCATCGTGAGCCCACCATTGCCTGATGATAACGATCGTTTCCCTAGAACGGCGGGCTAGCGGCATGCTACGGTTAGGCGAGTCCAGGGGAAGGGCGTTGCAAAATCCCGGGTCCTACAAAAATTGGCTTGGCTACATAGTAGGCAAGATTCCTGGCACTGTTTATTGTCACTCCCAAGTCGACATGATATAAATCAACATGTACCAATAGAGTGGAATGGATGGGCATAAAGATTTACAGGTATGGTACAAAATGAAACAATGCTAGCATGGGGGAGCTGATCTACAATATGTGCAAGAAATAGATGATGCTGGTGGATAGTGCGGGAAATGATGACAATAAAACATACATGAGTTGCACGGATGAGAGCGAATGATAGCATTCCAGACAGTGGGTTCTGATCGGTAGGAAGACATAACGGGCATGCAACGCATAGAAATAAATGAATCAACGAGGTCGAGAACGAGATAGCATGGAAAGGGCGTGTGCTGCCTCCTGGGCCCTTTCGTCCTGACTAGTGAGGGAAGAATAATGTGATTTATGATCATCATCCTCGTCATACTCCAAGTCATCGTCCTGATTGTAAGCTGAGGGCGGGAAGTGCGGCTCCTTGAGCTGTGACCAGCTCCAACTCTGCCAATGATCAGACAGGGGTGTTGCCCTCTGAAAGCATTCCGGATGAGAACGAAGGATGTAGTCATCAAGGAAGGCGTCTGAGTGGCGGATGTCTGGTGGTGTTTGTATGGCGAAGGGAGACCATGGTAGAGTGCTCGGCGGAGACTGTGCCTCCGGCGATTGTTCAGAACGGCGCTCTTCTTCGCTGTCGGAGATATCAATCAGGGGTGGGGTCTTGGATTTTCTGGGTTCAGGATGTGGTGGCCTGGGGGTCGTGGCCGCCTTGAGCGGAGTAGGTATCGGTCGGCGCTGAGATCAATGTCAGTTTAATATGATCGAGTCATGAAATGACGCGTCAAGCTCACCGTCAGTGGGGGAAGGATGCCTTTGGTCTTCTTCTTCTTGATTGTCCTGAGGCACCGTGCGCGGTGATTGCGCCAATGAAAAGTATCAAAGGCGCTCTTCGAGGAAAGCTTGATCTTCTTGTGACACTGTTTGCATTCAACGAGGGAGGGGTTCAGCACAAGAGCCAAGGGGTCGTTCAGGAGAGTCTTTTCTCGTGCCCTTTCTGCGGGGGTCTTCATCAAATCCATCGCTGCGTGACTGAAGGAGAGAGAACACGAGTAAGTACAATGGAGGCGGTGCCAAGAATCTGTTATATCTTACTAAGTGGCTGGTGGCATGCCATGTGCAAGACGATTTTCTTCTTCTCTGTCGTTGCTTCTTCAGAGGCGACGTTGGGTGTCAAGAGGGACACACCCTTCAACGCTGCGGTTCAGGAAGTGTCGGCGAAACACTCAGAACTGCGGGGATGCAGAGGGGGAAAGATCCGGATCGAATCCCTGCACGGGTATCGTCTCGTAAGCAACGGGGGATAGAAATAAAAGGCGAAAAACATCAAAGAAAAAAAAACATACCTTTCCAAACGTTGTTCCACTCGAACTAAGCCCAAAGGGCTGGGTTAGAGTTGGAGTTAATGGATGCAACCGAGGGAAAAAGAAGGCAATGAAGATATGTACTCGCGAAGAGATGGCGATGTGTTTTTTATAGGATGCCGCGGTGAAGCTGTTGGGTTCGGGAAAGACCAGGATAAGAGGATGTCGCTTGCACCAAGATGATGACGAGTACCCTGAAAAGGCTAATGAAAATGGAGGGAGACCACGGGAGCTCACGGCAACATCCGCATAGATAGCAAAGGTGACTCCGAGTTTGAGGCCACGGCCACAGGACGAGCCGATCCAAGGCCTGTGGGTCCCATTGGAGGGCTCGTTATTGCAGCCGTCGACCCTGGAGGATCCTGTTTTGATGGGTCAGACGGCAAAACCGTTGTTGAGTCAGACAATCAGACAGTTCAAAAACGTTAATAAAAACATAATGGATTAAAATTCAGACCGGAAAGACAAGAAGAAAGAGAGATGACACAGATGCTGGTACAAACAATCACGTGAAAAGAATGAACGTCCCGGGCGTCTGGCCACAGGATTTAAGGTCTGTCCTTCAAACTCTCCTTGAAGCCACGGACGAAAGAGTGAAATGGAAGCATGAACCAGCCCATAACAGTGTTGGGGGGTTCTACCTGAGGCGGAAGGTAAGATGCCGTTCTTTGACGAGCGGAAGGCCGTGCGTCTTCTTCAGCAATCACCTCGGGTTCTTCGCGAGAGCGCTTGACTCCCTGGGAAGAACGCGAATTGGCAATATCCACGACGAGGGTATCCTCAGTAGAAGCGGAAGACGGCGGAGGCATGGAATAACGGGAGGGGAACGGGATGGAGCTGACGCTTTCGCTCCTTAAGATCGGGACGGTCCTATTGGGGAGTAGTTAGAAATGACCAGAGGGAGATACATAAAATGGATGTCATACTTGGTGCAGTTCAATTTGTGTTCATCCCACTTGGTAAGGTTGAAGTCACCTTCGCCTTCTAGTTGAACAGTAACACCGCAGAAACCACATTCGATCTTACGCGGCATGAATGATTTGACTTGCTTATCATTCACGACGAGAAGCTTCCGCTTAGCGGCTGCAACACGGTTGCTCGGGCTGTCAAGTCGTTGTCAACCCCGAGACGAGCCTAAGAGGGAAAAGGACATACACTGCATCGGAGCACCTATTTTTGTGCTTAACCCAATTGCCAGTGGCATACGGAAGGGTAGGGGAGAGGTCAACCCAATTCTGGCACTTTCGGCAACAGACGCGATGCTTCTCGAGGTCCTTAATCTGTTTATCTCCCTCCAAGAACTCCCTCCTTTCACTTTCACTCGGGCGACGAGCCGGAGTCTGCGAGGTCGAAGCAGGAGGAGAAGAGGATGTCGACTTCTCGACTTCAAGGGGTTCCTTCGAGGAATCCGGGGTTGTACTATTATTAAAGGGATCCTCAATAAGACGACGCAAAGGAGATAGTAAACGATGACTTACGGGATAATAATGGCTGGTTTCTGGTCGCAACGAGCCCTGTGGATCTCCCAAGGGCGAACAGCGTAGGTTTGCTTGCGCCCAAGGTTGACTGTCTTGTTACACTTGTTACACTCAGCGGCATGGGGTTCCAACTTGCCGCATTCGGATTGGTTCTTGAAATATTCGATGCGTTCGCTTTCGTTGCGTCGAATTATGCTTACGCTGATCGAGGAGTCCGCGATGGATACGCTATCGTCAAAGTCGTCATCGGCAGCGACTGACTTACTATGTGAAATATGAGCTCATGGCACAAGAAACGAACGAAGCGAAACGCACGCTTTGGACTTTGGCTTGCGAACTCGGGCTGAAATGGACTCAGGCTTCTTGTTTACAGAGGGCGAATCCTCGACTTGCAGGGCGACTTGCTTAAGCGAGCTGGCCGACGAAGTTGCGCGAACATGAGAACCCTTCTTGACTTTGGGAGGTGCCATGCTTGAAGGCTCGTCAGAGTTGTGTCGGGCTCGCTTCGGAGACGGCCCTGGGAGGCTAGACGAGCGAAAGCATGCGTCGATAAAACGTAGACATCCAGTGAGCAGCAGGTTTACCTGACGTCGACCTTCTTTGGTCCCCTGCTCGCAGGAGACTGACATTCATCAGGATCATCGCCGGTCCAACGAGCTCGAGATGGCACACCTTGTCGACCGCTTTTTTCGGACTGTTACCGTGCTTCATAGGAGAATTAGTAGACTTGGAGATGGAACTGGATTCTGAATCAGAGCTGAGAGATGAGAGGTTGGTGATTGTTGATCGAGGAACGTGAACAGGAGAAGACGGACTCTGCGTTGGAGAGGGTGCGTTTTCTCTAAGTCGCGTCCTTTAAGTAACCAAATAGAAGGTGTAGACAATCAACAAACCTTCTGGCGGTCCAAGTACGTGACTTTACATATTAGGGGACCACTGGCAGAACAATGGTCAGTCGTGATGGGCCACCCGGCAAAACGAACAAGTACCGCTCCGGGGAGGACAATGGGCTTTCCATGAGTAGAAAATAAAAACAGATAAGAAGAAATAAAAAGAAGGTGGTAAATAAGTGGTAAATTCGGAGACGATGTATGAGTGTCGAAGAGGAGTGGAGGCCGAGTCTCGTTGACGAGACCGGAGTCGTCAACTTCAAGCTCTCAGGATCATTGTTGTCAACGATAAAATGTAATTCAAACTCCGCCAAAGCCCGTGCCAAATAACGCGTCCACACATCCCGATCGTGTTTCATTAGCATGCACCCGAAATAGAATAGCTGATGGCTATTATTGTCCATAAAACTACAACAACCGTATTACTGGAATGAACGGGACGGCATGGCTACTCATTATCTAGTGTACAGTACTTTACTGACGGGCATGACGTTCAATTGCCTTGTTTACCGGTGCGGGAGTTGGGAGGCATTGGTGGGTTGTTTCCGAAGCTCGAATCGAGGACATTGTAATAATAGCTTGACGGTTGCACAGCAAGACCAGGAAAAACAGAGTTTTGCATCATGGGGAATGGGGGATCGTTCGGTGTTCCAGAAGGTTGAGGAGGAAAATAGTACTGAGGCTGGGGCACGACGTTTGGGTACATTGGGTGTAATGGATGTGATTGTAGCCCGGGAACAAATGACGACCATTGTCGACGGTCTTGGCCGTGGGCCGACAGACCCATTGGTGGCTGGACGAGTTGGAACGGGGCTTGCGATCTGTAGACATTTGTCTCCATTGGCTGTGTCGAATCTGCATATGTAAAAAAAACATAAGTAAGCATCCCCGCACGCCATACCAGTAACATGCGAATTTGATCACCTCCTCCTCCAGTGTCGGACAGCCCCGCTTCCTGAGCCTTCCGGTGGGTGCATTCAGTAGTTTTACCATCACGCGAACACACAGTGCAACCACGCTCAATACACTCGCAACCTTTCTTTACACACGAAGTACACGGACTGCACGGCCATTATGAGAGAACTACCTCGATGCAGGGGTAAGGGGCTCACCGGTCGCCATTACATCGGATTTTGTCACGTCTGTGAAAAGATACCGTAAGGATTCATATGCTATTAATCAGTCGCGGGGTGAAATACCTGCAACTCGTACAAGCCTTGCATGATGTTATCAGAATCGATGAAGAGGTATAAAACAAATCAATTACACACCGCTTTTACTCTCGTTCCATGTCCTCTGCCTTTCCTGGGCACGATGATGCATTGCTTGCAACTCTCGAGGCAATACCTACACGGCCTCGAGTCCTCGCAGCGCTTATTATCATCCCTACATCCCTCGCAGCGAAGCTTGACGAGTTTCGGACCACGGCTTACATGTATGCACTCTTCGCCACGTGCGATACACCTGGAGCAAGGGCGTTGGTCGTCGCACTGTCGAACAGCACAAGCAGCCAACAAATTAAGATGGGAGCTTAAGCGGAACGCCTCCACAAAGAAAGAATGGGGATTTGAATTTTAAGCACCTTTTTGTTATCTCTCCGACAGCTGGAGCACGCGAGCTTCGCACGATCGCCTCCGCGCGCTGTTCGATTCGCAGGAGGCGGGGTCAGGGAGCGCTGACCGGAAATGGTGCTTTCGTCGGTACACTCGATGTTCATCTCTAAACATCGCCGACAAGGCTTGCCATCCTCGCATCGCAGCCGTGCGCGTCGACACGGTTCGCACCCATCTGTGCATTGTTCTGCGGTGTACCCCTTTTTCGCGCATGCGGTGCACGGTCTACGGGAAGCGCGCGATCTTGGATAAATGAGATATGATAAGGTAAAATAAAGCGCACCTAGCACCATCACACCGAATCTTATCGCGTCTAGTCAAGTATTTGACATTCTTCAGTCAGTTACCGCGGCAAAGTCGCGTTTGCAACTGCACGAGCTTTGTTTCACACACCTGCAGCTTGCACAAGCCTGTTCGATGATATCTTGAGATCAGCAGCGCATTCAGAGTATCAGCGAAGCGAATGCACCTTGGAAGCTCTCCTAGGCCATACAGACGTAGCATTGTCGGAAATCGGGACAGAGAGCTGCGAGCTCATTGTGACATCGGAATCAGTGGTGCAAGGGAATGAATGTTCGGCTATACCCGTCCGCCTTACTTCGGTTTACATAACAGGACTTCAGATACTCAAGGCAACGAGGCAGGCGCGAAGATGGTAATGTTAAAAATGGGGCCAAGCGCTTGTTGTTGTATGTACCAATACAGTGAATGAATTCCTATGTGTTTATTACCAGATAACAGAGAATAATGTAAAGAGCGTGTCGTATGCGTGTCGGTAAATAGCAGACATGACATCAGATAAAAATGCGTGAAGCCTAGAGCGTAAGATAATGCAAGTATGTCAGGTCGAAGATAGCCAATGCTCCCTCAGTCCAGCCCAGAACCAAAAATAAAAATAAAAAAGAGAAAATCTAGATCTTCATTGGTAAACGGCGATGTAGTTGACCCGCCATTTCGCGACTGCGAGAAGACTGGATAAGCACTGGTACGGAAGACTGAGCAATGAGATCGACTTACGCTTAAAGTTGGCCGGGTCAGCGACAGCCTGTTCGCATGTTCCCGGGCATCCCGAGCTGCCATAGGCAGAACCAGCAAAGTCTCCGCAAAGCGTTGTGTCCAGCACCAAAGCGTGATCAAAAAAGTGAGATGCGATGTCGCAGCTTGTGTTGGGGAAGTTGGCGGCAGGAGGTCCCCATGTAGAGGGGTCAGGATTCTTGGCGTCGATATCGGCGGGGATGTTCGGTCGACTGAAACGCCAGATTTTAATCCCGGAATTGTCCCACAAGTGGGCAAAAACTCCTCCCGCGACGATATTAAATTCGTGACCAAAGGTAGCGGTATCGGTGTCGAGGAAGGCACAGCCGCGATTGTCGCTTCCACTGCTGGCGCATTGAGGGTTTAGGAGGTTGGATACGGCGACGCTCTTCTCTGCAAATGCTTGGCTAATTTCACAGCCCTCCGAGGTATGAAGCGTGTACTGGTTCGTAGCTTGGTTGTTGACACCTTCCAAGACGTCAATTTCGCCTGCAGAAAGTTACTTTTCCGGTAGCATATGGGAGACACGAGGAGACGCACCGCCCGCAGGCCAATTTGGTCCCACCGACCAATAAGCAGGCCAAACGCTGCAACCGTGCGGCATGGAAAAGAAGTCGGCAATGAACAGCCCACCGGTGTAGGTCTTCTTCGAGCTGATACGAATGCTGATCAAAGGTTAGAAACGATTCATATAATGACGATCGAGATGGAATACTAGTACTCACGAATCGCGGGGAGTACCGACGGGCAGGGTGGAAACATCATCGACGGCCAGAACGGTGGTGCCATCGTCCTGGACGAAAGCCAGATTCTTCTTGATCGCATTTTGACGAGTTTGGAAGTTGACAAGTCCGTGAGTGGGGTCGGCGTCGGTGAAAAAGTCCCATTCACTAAGGCGACGGTAAATGTCATTAACTCAAGTGCTGTCGCCGATGAGAAATAATACGCACTCGAGGAAAGCCTGCCCTTGATACATGTCCTTCAACTTGAAAGCCCTCGCGTTTCCTGTGTTGTTACGGGCCTGGATACGGGAGCGTCCTCCATGTCGACGGTGCAAAGAAGATTCGTGAAAACCGCCAGCAAGTACCGACAGTGGGAGAAGGGAAACGAGAGCAAAGAACGACCAAAGCATGATGACGATAGAACGGGATAGGAGGGAGGGGATAGGCGCTAGGCCGGGAAAGGGAGTGAGTGGACGGAAAAAGGTGAAGTCATGGTCGACCAAGGAGTCTATTATAAATAGGGACGGGCAATGCGATCGGGTGGCAAATGTTTGAAAAAGGACCAGGCATCCATTGCATGGCCCTCCGCTGGAGCTCATTGTGGCATTGTCCAGTGTGGCCGGTCCAAAAAAGCGCCGTTTCTAAGGCCGGGATGGTGTTGCACCGCCATGCGGCCTTGTAATGTCCCATTTGGTGTTTATAATTTTTTGAGTCTTCGAGATATGTAAAGGCTTTTTTGTGAAAAGAAGTTGTTTTCTTGGACATCTGGTGGTCGCATTGCGTTTGTCTTGGTGGTCGTCAACGAACAGAATCTATTTCTGGACAATGCGTGATACTAACCCTGAATATCCCCTTTTGTACACAATGCGATTTATTGGCTAAATTCCCCGTAACTTGGATATCTGGCATAATACTCTGGACAATGAGAAGGATAAACGCCTTGCAAATTGCTTTTGCTCAAAAATAACCGTGACGACAACCACCAACTCTCTGTACCTGTATATGAAAAACATTTGATGCTTATGTAAATGCTGATTAGATGCGACGTCATACTCTTGGACTGAACTCCTAACATCGATCAATGCCTGTCTCCCGTACAATTCTCGAGCAAGTTAAAAAGCTCATCCCGCCTCTCGACGGAACGCTACACAAGGGCCAGTCCGGTCAGTCAGACTTTCATAAAACATTGATCACAGATGCTGACGACGAAACTGCAAACTTAGGCCGAGTGGGAGTTCTCGGAGGCGCTTTAGAGTGAGCAACATCAAGTTCTAAATTTTACTCTTTTATCCCCATGTATTCCATCTCTTAGCTATACTGGCGCCCCGTTCTTCGCAGCCATTTCGGCCCTGCGATTTGTACGTTCGACGGCTTGCCTCAGTCCAAAGCGGTATCGCTTACCCGTGTATCCACGACTAGGGTGCAGACCTATCGCATGTCATATGCTCCCCGACTGCAGCTGGTGCTATCAAAGCCTACTCTCCCGATCTCATCGTTCACCCCATCCTCAACGAGAGCTTGTAAGTTGTCTTCTCATCGGAATGCCCTTTTTCACAAGCCAAACACATCTATAGACCATCGGATCAAGTAAAACCGGAGCTACAATCTCTACTATCTCGTCTACATGTTCTTATTGTGGGTCCCGGCCTTGGGCGAGAGCCCTACATGCAAACTTATGCAAAGATGGCGGTATCCATCGCCAGGGAACGCGGGATGTTCATCGTTATTGATGCTGACGGTCTCTATATGGTGGGCCAAGATTCAACGATAATTAAAGGCTACCGACGGGCTGTCTTAACGCCTAACGTAGTCGAATTTAAGCGCCTAAGCGAACAAGTCGGTGTTGATCCCGATACACCGAAGGACCTCCGGGCTTCATTGATTTCCCGAAAGCTAGGTGGAGTAACGGTACTCCAAAAAGGCCCTAAAGATATAATTTCAACCGACTCCACGGGAGATGAAGCAGACTTGGCTGCTAGCCAGATGTCCGGCGCAAATGCCGAGTTCGAGAAAACAAAAGAAACTGCGGAAGTTGATGTCGAAGGAGGCTTGAAGAGATGTGGAGGTCAAGGAGATGTTTTAAGCGGGGTTGTTGGGACTTTCATGGCATGGGGGAAATGTTACGAGAGTGGAGATTTTGGGTGTGTTTGAGTGCCAGTGTGGCGACAATTTGCAATGCTGACTTCATCTGTAGGGACAAAAAAATACCTGCTTCACGCATCCCCTTTCTCGCTGCTGTTGGAGGAAGCATGGTAACGCGCACCGCCAGTCGTTTCGCTTTCGCCAAAAATGGGAGGAGTGTGGTAACAGAAGACATGATCCCGGAAATCGGCAAGGCATTTACAGAGGTATTTGACGACCACGGAAAGCTGTGATGTGATTTAGAACATATGTACTTGGAGCGGTTGCTTTACTATGATTTACCAAGGGAATGGGTTCGATCATATAAAATTAGGCGACGGCGATACTTAGCCATCCTCAAGTCGAGTCTCTGCTCATCAAAGTGGTTGAAAAAGAAAATTGCCCCCTTTTTTAATACTCCTACTATTTTGTTATTTTCTGTACGACCACTGGGGCCTCCTAGGAATTCAACGATCTTCAACTCAGCCTGAGTACACAAGCGCTTTTAGTGTTACGTTCAAAGGATTTATCAATGAAAACTTTTGTACTCTAATTCTGTAGTAGTATTTGGGTTACTCTCATGAAAATTTGCTACAATAATCTTCATTACCCGCAAGTTTCACGAGCGATGAGATATCAACCCACTTAGGGGTTCATACCTATTCGGGCCTAACTTTAAGTACCAGCTGAAGCTTCACTTCCAAACATACACAAGCACGGCGGCAAATCTCAGCCGCAATCCACACAGCACCCCAAACGACCTCAAGACACCGACCTCAACGTCCCCGAGGCCTAAAATCACCATGACGGTGAGTCTATCGTTCTTGGAGTACATAGCCACGACCCTTGGAGGTATTCTGCCGCGACATTGTAGGAAAGAAGAAGGTGGATGGGGTGGATGGATTGTTTGACTGTTGGATGGACTTCGATGGGGCGTTTTGAAGATGGGACTGGGTTTTGCTGGCGGATTGCTCCCTACGTGGCCATCTTCGTAATTTTTGCTGACTTTGTGGTTTTCCAAAGGAATCAAACTTCAAGCGCTTTGTAGAGGTCGGAAGAGGTGCGTGAGCTCAACAATGTGTCATTTTCTTTCTGCTAATCCAACTGGCAGTCGTCCTCCTTAAATCCGGCCCATCTTCTGGCAATATTGCCGTCATCACCGAAATTATCGACCACAACCGTGTACGTGGACTTACAGTTGAACTATTTCTTTGTCTGATTTCGGCCTTAGGCTATCGTTGACGGCCCTACAACAAGCGTTCCGCGCCAATCATACCCCTTCAAGCACCTCACTCTCACCCCCTTCCACCTCCCCAAGCTTCCCCGCGCTGCAGGCACAACTGTTGTGAAGAAACAACTCGAGAAGGAGGCCGTCGTCGAGCGATGGAATAAGTCGTCGTGGGCAACAAAACGGGCCGCCATTGAAAAGAGACGGTCGCTCAACGACTTTGGTCGCTTCAGCGTCATGCTGGCCAAGAAGAAGAGGACGGATGTTGTGAGGAAGGCGGTTGCGAAGGCAAAGAAGGCATAGGTGTCCTTGTCGTTTGGAGCAGGGTTGGAAGTCGAAAGTCGGGTTACTCAAAATTTCGGGCCATGCACGTATGTTTTACTTACAATATGCCATCTTACGCCATGCGTCGACCTAGTTGCGTGATGTCTTTTCTGCTTCAGAACTTTACGCAGGAAGTCGTCGCACCTCGAGCCTTTCACCTGACTGAATACTTGTGCGGTCAAGCTTGGTGTTAAAATCTCGCTGATGGGATGTACAGACTGTGGTGGACTAAACGCCAGTTTTTAAGGGACCACCTCGTTGGTGTAGACACTTCATGCACACTGATTTTGTTCTGCCCGACCACGGAACTATGTTCTCGTCAGTTATACTAGACATTCATTATCAAGGGTGTATACCCTACCTAGTAACCCCCAACTTGGCGGTCGAATAATCACTCAGGCTCCCTATATGCATCTGCTGCTGCAAACAGGTGGCTTTTGGAATAGTGCAACTTCCTTTATGCTAAGCTCTAGTATGAAGTTCGGAAAGTACAGATTAGTATTATCTTTCCTATGCTGTGCCCTTCTTTTGGTGACTTTCCACAATCTCCTGTTCTCTCTTTGCACGCTCGACCCGCGCCTCCGCCTCGACTTCTCTCAGCGCAGCTTGTGCCCATAGCGGTAACCCGCCTTCCTCATATGCTCTTTCCATCCTTTTCTCCGCCTGATCCCAACTCCACTCCTCCTGCACTCCAAATGATGTGACTCGGTGGATGTCCTGGCGCTCTTCATCCGTTTGAGGTGGGCGAAGTATTCTTGATGTCAAAGTAGGCGCAGACGACCATAACACTGCGCGCATTCTTTGGCCAAATTCACGGGCCTATGGTAATTGGTTAGACCACCATCACATACGAAGGAATAAAATAAATAAAAATACGGACATCCTGGACACCCAAGGTCGTTTTTACCATCCAGATCATGCCCAGGCCCCCAACGGCGACCAGGCCAGTGGCTATGGCGAAAGCTTTCGCTGCAAGCAAGGCGGATGACGCGTTCATCCGAGAAAGAGCTGACATTAGTGAGTGACTTTCCTCGTTCAAAGTCTCCTTTATCGTTGCATGCAAGCTTGCCGTTTGCGTCGACGACGACGATATTGGAAGAGGAGCTGCAGGACCTGATGCCTTCCGTGGTGGTGGCGCATTAGATCCTTTCAGGGATATTCGAGCGACGTTTCCTCGTTGTCTACGAATCAACATTAATGGGATGGCGAGTGCAACACTCGTTCCGATAAACTGCATTCCAATGATTAGTGTTACCGAAAACGCAAATTAAAAAAGTATGCTTGCTGCTGATATTGGCATCCATTTTGGTATTCGAGATTTTTGGCTTTCTACTGGGGCCTCTGATGGGGGTTTTGATGAAGACGAGGAGGAAAGAGCGGAGGACATGCAAGTTGAACGGAAATGATGCCGTGGGAAGAAGAATATGGGAACATCAAGACGTCATGGATCCCTTTTGCTTTTCCTTCTCCTTCCATCACCATCGTCCATCGTGCATGGGGATTGCTGAATGTTGAATTCTGGATCCCTCCATACCACAAACTAGTAGTTGTGCTCGTGAAGTGTCAAGTTGCTCGCCTGGCTTCCGTTATTTACCCCAAGTCTCCGGCGATGGAATACAATGCCAATTGGAAGACCGTATGCTATCAGAAGCTCAAAAGGCAACATGAATCGATTCCCCAAGAATGGCTTATACCCGTTCCCAGCCTCCGAGAACGCCCAAATGTCATGGATATACCCGCAACATGCGGTCTACTCACCGCGCGCGAGCTGATGATCACCGAAACGACGGATGTCGGTGTAATTCTCAAGAAGCTGTGTGCTGCTGAGTGGACCAGTGTGGAAACGACTACAGCATTCTATAAGCGCGCGATTATTGCGCATCAACTTGTTTGTATATGCCCTCCTGATGTGTAGAGTGCAGGTATTAATTGTCGAGCTCGTGCTTGTCTTGGCAGACCAACTGCCTTACTGAGATTTTTGTGGACCGTGCACTGGCGAAGGCACGATATCTGGATGAAGTCTTGGAAAGAACGGGGAAGGTTGTTGGACCACTACATGGCCTTCCTATCTCACTCAAAGGTGCGTAATGACGGAATGGATTTTACGGTCCTTAACTAATCTTCTGACATGCAGACCAATTCACCATGAAAGGTCTGGAGACAGTAATGGGCGCGTTGTCCAAGCAATTTCGAATTTATTTCATATTCAAATTAATCCAACCATTCTTTCCTTTATTACAGGCTACGTATCTGGTGTGGGCGACTATGCAGATAACGACAGCGTCATAGTGGAAATCTTAAACCAATGCGGAGCTGTCCCATTCGTGCGCACCAATGTGCCTCAAACTCTCATGGTCTGTAGTCGTCCAAATCTACTACCAATCCTCGCCAATAATCCTGGCAGTGGGGCGAAACTTATAACCACGTCTTCGGCCGTACCCTCAATCCTTATAACCGATCACTCACCCCAGGAGGATCGTCGGGCGGCGAAGGTGCTCTCCTCGCCATGAAAGGCAGCCCGCTCGGTGTCGGAACGGATATTGGTGGGTCCGTAGAGCTAGTACCTTGAATAAACGACTTCAAGCTCACTTTCCTATTGCTTTAGGTCTCTTCGTATCCCGTCTGCCTTCTGCGGCTTGTACACCCTTCGACCTTCATACGCCCGACTACCCTATTACGGAGCTGCGAACGCGTTGTCCGGACAGGAATCAATTACCTCAGTCCTCGGCCCAATGGCGAATTCGTTATCTGGAGTCAAGGATTTTATGACAGCAGTCCTCGGAAAGAGGCCTTGGAATTTAGACCCAGTCGTCATTCGGAAACCATGGGACGAGGATGAATGGAATTTATGCGAGCACGGAGGTGTTGGCGCTAAAATATGTTTCGCAATGATGTGGGATAACGGGGTCGTGCGTCCGCATCCGCCCTTGGTTAGAGCTATGCAAATGACCAAGGCCGCTCTCGAGAAAGCTGGTCATAAAGGTAATTCGAGGCTTAATCTCACGACTTCATTGTCATTACCTACTGAATGGTCTAGTCATTGATTGGGAACCTCATCGACATCTCGAGATCTATAAGAATGCTGTAAGTCGCAGATTCTAATCTAATTATCTTCCCTGACACCATCACAGGAGAGTATATTTGTTGCGGACGGAAACCATGACTATAGAACAGAGTGCGCAAAGTCTGGTGAACCTCTTATCGAAACCATGGTGCCATCTGTGGAGGAAGAAACAGCCGAGGGATACGAGTTTGAGCCTCCCCATCCGTTCGTCAAAACGCTTGTCGGAGAAGTTCCAGAGCACATGAACGCTCACGAAGTATGCAAAACCTTTCTGAAGCTCTGCCAGCTTAACATGACAACATGACCTTTCACAGCTCTGGAGGCTCCACGACGAGAAGCGCGAATTGCGAAAGTCGCATTTGGATCACTGGCAGAAGACCGTGTACCGTACAGATACAGGACGCCCCGTCGACGCGATCATATCCCCTGCTGTGGCTTACACGGCGGTCCCTCACGGGTTGAATACGTGCGTGTAAAGCTAGCTTCGCCTTTCTCCCGATATCCATGGCTAAATAAATTTCTAGGGATTCGTTTTACACGACTCTCTGCAACGCCCTAGATTACACCACGTCTGTGTTTCCAGTCACCCATGTAGATCCTAAAGTAGATCTCCCACACGAACCGCACGATTTCTATAATCATGAAGATGAGGCCATTTACAAACTCTGTGCGTCGCACCACTTCCCTCACAGAACTTTCAACGGCCTTACATCTTGGGCAGACAAAACAGATCTTTTTGCTGGGTGTCCCGTGGGACTTCAGCTCATCGGGAAGACCCTCGAAGAGGAAGCTGTGTTGCGGCTGACTTACATTGTTGACGATGCTCTGAAGAAATGGAAAGCCGCTGGCGCTTACAGTACGTAAGAAGTCTCTCCTATTCCGGTTTGTTGATACGATGGTTTATAGAAACGGCGTGATGTACTAATGTCATCAGCACACCACTTGCCTGTTTTCGATCCCAATGAAATCTATTTGTGTTGTTTAGTCTTTGAAAGCGGCATTCGGACTGCATGGTACTTCTCCGGCGGTGTTTCTCATATAATCTAAAGCATATATTAATACATGTCCGTCCCTTTTCACGTTGGGTCTTGACAGCTAAACGTTTTACTAGGGCAAAAAATCAGTGCCTCAAAAATATATCAA
The DNA here is from genome assembly GCA_023014335.1 of Galerina marginata. NCBI lineage: Eukaryota > Fungi > Basidiomycota > Agaricomycetes > Agaricales > Galerinaceae > Galerina > Galerina marginata. Next base: position 755,202 of record JAECYW010000013.1, on the reverse strand, counting down.
AATAGGAGCAGAAACTCAACAGTGATAACTGTGGGCTCGTCGCGGCCCAGGAACTCCTTCAGTTTGCTGATTTCAAGTGCAACTTCGATCAAGCTCTTCAAACCCTCTGCAGCTGGCTTACTGAGTGCAGCGGGTCCAGCCTCAGGTCCAACGTAGCGTTCCACATACATACGAACGGTAGCACCCTGACTGCCGGTTCCACTGAGCCTGAAGACAACACGCGAGCCATCCGAGAAGTTGATAACCTGGCCTTGGTTCTTCGAGACAGAGTGGTCGATGGGATCCTTGTATTCGAAATCGTATAATCCTGATACGGTGAATTTCGTGGAGGTCGAGGCAGATGTGTGGACGGTGTTGTTAAGAGAGCCAGACTTCAGGGCCTCGTTCAAGTGAGCGACCAGAGCGTTGGCACCCTCTGAAGGCACTTCCTCATAATCGTATCGGCTGAAGAACGAGCGTCCATAAATAGAGTAGAATTCGTTGAGGAGGTCGTTAATCCCGATCAATTTGTTGGGTGAGTCCTTGTTCACCGCAGCGATGATATTTAACCAGGCTAAGCAGCGCATCAGTATTGCGATAAGCTTTTTATAACTCCTCGACATACCGACGACAGCCCAAATACCATCTTTCTCACGGATGTGATCGGAGCCAGTACCAAAAGATTCTTCACCACAGATAGAGAGTCGACCAGCATCCATAAGATTGCCGAAGAATTTCCAGCCTGATCAGGCAGCATTAGCCTTCATGTTGCGAGGTATAAACAAAAAAGTAGAATTAACCAGTTGGGACCTCGAAATATTCGAGACCCTTCTTCTTTGCGACAAGGTCGATGGCCTTGCTGGTGGGCATACTCCTGGCCAATCCTTTGACACCACCTTTCTTGAAATAAGGGATGGTTTCTGCCCAATGAGCAATGATCGCTACAGAGTCGGAAGGTGTCACGAATGCACCCTTTCCATAGATCATGTTTCGGTCGCCGTCTCCATCACTGGCTGCACCAAATTCGATGCCCTTTTCCTCAACGACGTCAACGAGGGTATGGGCATAAGTCAAGTTAGGATCGGGGTGACCTCCGCCGAAATCTGGAAGAGGAACGCAGTTCTGGGTTGAGGATTCAGAAAGGCCGAAAGACCCAACAAGGAGGGCCTTAGCATATGGACCAGTTACGCCATTCAATCCATCGAACAGGACGCGGAAATCGGATTGATGCTCATCGAGAAACTTCTTGATAAGGGGGAAGTCGAAAATCTCTTCTAGTAGAATGATATAGTCCGCAACGGAGTCGATGATGGACACTTTAGAGGGTCCATATGTGAATTCTCCGATTTTAGAGAGATCGAGCTAGGGAAGCGATTGAGGTAAAAACGTGTTTGTTTACAGAGGAGTCTTACTGGAGGTCCTTCTATAACTTTGTAGCTTTTGATTGTCTTCGTTTTTTCGAAAATCTTGTTGGTGACATTTTCTGGAGCAGGTCCGCCGTTGGAAACGTTGTACTTGATGCCGAAATCTGCGTTAGGACCACCAGGGTTGTGACTTGCCGTCAAGAGAATACCACCAGTTGCATTATATTTCCTGATCACATTAGACGCAGCCGGGGTTGAGAGGATAGAATCTTTTCCGACAATAAACTTGGCAACTCCATTCGCAGAACCAATTTTCAGGATTGTTTGAACGGTCTCTGGCGAGAAATACCGGCCGTCTCCTCCAATGACGAGAGTAGCGTCCTTGGCGGCTATGGAGTCGAAGATAGACTGGACGAAATTTTCTGTGTAGTGCTGATAGCGCCATATCAGAAAAACACCTCCTTAGGAGATACAATATTACCTCTTGCTGGAACACCTTGACACTGAATACCGTCGTCAGTACGCGCCATCGGCATCATCGTGAATGGATCGCAGCTCACCGTTTCCTGAGCCCAGAAGTGCCAGGTTTCTGGCCCTCAAAAGGTTTTGTTTCGATCTCCTTTACTGGAAAAGACATTAGCTGGTTGAGTGTGGTGGTTGGGGTGGGGGGGTTGAGAAACTTGGGAGACCAGCCCCTGTATCGATTTCCCATTTTATGATGTCAGATCTCCATCACGTGGGCGTACCTCATTTGACAGCCCCGTCTGATTTCTGAGAAATCTTTCAACAAGACACTCATCTCACGCAGAATATGATATGTCACGACTTGTACATAACTATCTGCTTCTTTGCATTTTTCTGGCATTGCTTCCAGAGGCACCCTTTGTTCTGGAACTTCATAAGTGTGGCTTTCTAGACCTCAAAGATATGAAATTGAACACACGTTTGTCAACAATCGCGACATCCCATAGATCCCATGAATCGCCGTCTTACGGGAGTCCAGCGAACAAGCTATTCCTTCCTCAAGAGTCACTGGCGTCAAAGATATGATCCAACAACAACCAACTCTGCTAGATCTTCGGGCAAATCGTGGAACTCTTTCGGCGAGAATTGGCGACCCTTTGGAACATCACATCGGGCTCATGAAGGAAATTTTAAGGAAATGTAACATATCCAGCCGAAAACCCATCCTGTCCTTTCTCCACTAATCTTCGAAACTTCAACCAGTCGATGAAGATTTGAAATCTGACCTCTTTCCCCCCCAGCACCGGGCTCTCTCATTATTAAAGTTATTTTCAATAACATCGAGGCGGTGGTATTTCGCTTCGTAGCCTGTGCAACTTTGGGTTCCTCTCGACCGGCTCCAGACCATCGTTCTGACACTGACCACATTTTTCATTGGACTGAAAATCAGGATATCAAACACACCAAAGGATGGTCTGTCCATGGACAAATTTACAGCGCCGATTTGACGATTGTAATGGTATGTGCTATTCTCGGGCCATTCTTGCAATGGAATTTGTAAATGAGTATTCCACAGGGATCAAGACCCAACTGAACTTGTGAATTTCTTGGGACGGACAACAGCAAGAAAGCTCCGGAGTTCCCGAAGTCGATGTGCCCAACACTGTCAATGCATATGCAAGCATCATCGAAGCATTAGGGAAGACCTGAATAACCAATGAAAAATGTTCTACGCACGATTGATCAAAGTCTTATCGTCTACGTAGACGCGGTATACAGTTTTTGTATCGTTCAATAGCAAAGGGACCTAGGCATACACTTTGTTCGGTACTTATTCGTTGCGCGATGGATGCCGAATGTGCATCGGACATGCGGCCGCATATTATTGATTCTGGCCGAAGACTACGTGGACGGCTGAGTAAATCGAGCCGAAATGACGGGCGCGACCACCGTGTACGCGCAGCGATGCATGGCCAGCATCGCCTTTTGGTCTATATATATTCCTTCATCCTGGACGGGTGGGGGCTTACACCTCTTACCTCTCTTTTTTCAGTAGTTCTCGACTCTCTTGTCCCTGGTATACCCCGCAATGACTCAGATACACTTGCTCGTTCTGATCCACGGAATGTGGGGAAATCCTGAACACCTTGCTGAAGCAGCACGTATCGCTCGTGAAACCCACTCAGAGCCAAGTTCGAATGGCATTACGCTCCACGTTTTGGTAGCGGAGAGTATCAAAGAAGAGTCGACGTACGATGGAGTAGACTGGGGAGGTGAACGTATTGCCAAAGAGGTGCATCATTTCAACCCTTGCAGCTGCGTTAATTGCTTATCTACTGCCGGTATAAGGTCGTGGATACTGTTAAAGGGCTTGAAGCGAAAGGCGACAGTGTCATTCGCTTCTCTGTTACCGGGTATAGTCTTGGCGGGCTTATTGCTCGATATTGCATTGGGTGAGCTGCATTCAAGCCTCACCTGTGCATCCTATTCTTACTCGTAATGCCGCAGCGTATTGCACCAGCAACATTTCTTCGACAAGGTCGAGCCTGTGAACTTCAACACCATTGCGACTCCCCATTGCGGTTTACCCCGTTACCCGTCATTCTTTTCTTCTATCACTTCCAAGCTTGGTCCAAAGCTACTCTCGCGGACGGGCGAACAGTTTTACTGTGTCGATAAATGGTCACCTCAAGGACGACCTTTACTGGTAGTAATGGCTGATCCGGGTAAGCATTCCGCTATGATCTTATACCGTTGTGCCCATACTTAAATGTTACTTTCTGTAGATCGAGTCTTCTACCAGGCTCTAGCCGCATTTAAGCATATCCGAATTTACGCCAATGCGTACGTGGCTTTGTACACACCGTCCAGTTCCGTGACTCATGCACACCTTGTCTCTTAGAGTCAATGATATAACTGTGCCTTATGTTACAGCTTCGATCCAAACCTCAGATCCATTTGCTGACTTCGAGACAAATGGGATTGAAATGTACGTCTCTTGTTCTTCCTTGGGCTCTGTTCAAAACCAAATATTTTATCTAGCGATATCCACGAAAAATACCCATGCCTCATCGAAAACTATTCTCTTCCAACTGTGGCTCCACCCAAACCCCCGGCGCCTACGGTCCTTAGTGTAGATTGGTTTAGGAGCTTTAAGCCTTCGCGACCACTGCTGCCTCCCTGGTTCCAGTTCCGGTTCCCTCTTAACCTCGTAAGTATTTAAATCCATTGATTTGCAATCTTCTCTGACTTACCTTTATGTTAGGTCTTATACTCTCTTTTACCTCTCCTTGTTCCTATGTTCATCTCATTGGCCCTTCTTCGCCTGTCACTCGCCTCTCGATCGTCTCGTGCACGGATAAAGCTGCTGGAGCAGGAGGCACAGAGCGGAAGCCAGAAAACTCTTGTCGACATGATGGCCGAGCTGGAACGCGAGATGGAAGAGGCCGTAGTCGACCTCATCGACAACCCTGATCCCTCACCCATATACCAATCCGAAGTATCATCCAAGGAGCACCCTATCATTACCCCCAACCACAAGAAGATAGCCGATTGGCTCAACTCACTACCGATCAAGAAAGAACTTGGTTACTTCCCTAAAGTGCGCAACGCCCATGCATTGATTGTCTGCCGGGACGTCAAACGATTCGAGGCTCACAGGCTTGGAGAAGGTGTCGTCAGGCACTGGGCAACATCCTTCCTTCTTTGAGTTCTGCTTTATTATAGTACTTACTTGAGTTATTCCCATCTAATAGTAATACGTAGATATCACTGACTCATTGTCATCAGTAGACTTTATTTAAATGCATGGATGTACCCTGTCGTAAACCCTTCGATGTCGTACAGTCCTTTCTAATTGTTCACAAAGACTAGGAATGTCAATGCAATCGCGACGCAATCACAGGAGCCTTTTGTGTGTAGTCGAGGTCATGTGACGTGGAAGGCAACACTGACGGCGACACGGAGACAAAGGTCCTTTTGCAACACTCAGCTCCACCAATTAGCTATGACACCATTACAGAGGGGAATGGCCTCTATAAACCTTCTCAAACTCTCTTGCTCTCTTCCTTCATCACCTCGGTTCTCCCCCCAATCCTTCTGTGAAGTTGAGCTAGGCTAATATCGTCAACTCGCTCGTCATCCAACCTTGTTCCAAACTCACCAGTCTAGCATCTTCTCCATCAGTCTTGGTCCATATTCTGGGAGGTATCAGTCATTCTGCCACCAACGATCCAGTAGCCACATACAACATGCCCATGAAACCCGCATCAAAGGCTGCAAAGAACATGGTTGGTGTCCTCTGCGAAGTTTCTACTCCAACTAACTTCGAACGTGCGTCGTCGTTTTCCGAGCTTTCCATGCCAAGTGAAGTTCATCTATATCCTCACAATAGGCGTATGTACCGCTATCGCTGAACTGCGTTCAGCCGCACCTCTGGACGTCAGTATCAAAGTCGATGACATCATCGAAAAGGGTAATCGGTCAATTGCTTAAGCCCCAAAACCTCGACCTCAACTTCGTTTCGTTTTGTAGTTCACGCCAATGCCCTGACAAACCAAGAAGAACGACCCCTGGGTCCACGTACGACTCAGGGTGTTCACACGGCGCTATCCCGGCTGGTATGTCACCGGCATGCAGTCTGTCTGATATGCGTTCTAATCGTTTTTAGCGAAGAAATAATTATATCAAATTTGTCCCCCACCGCGATGATATCGAGACGATTACCATTTCGCCTAACTTTACAGGAATGTAAGGGTGTTAACCTATTTCTTAACCACCTACGCCTCATACATACTATGCTATTTACCAGTTTACGAGCATTGAACATAGCACTGGTCGAACGTCAATTTACACTGGAGAACGCACCTCTGAAAAAACACCATTCGATTTGTGGATTCTTCCGCACAGCTCTGGGACGGAAATTCAAGCCGGCCAAAACACGTCGGGAGGTTAGCCTTTTGACCATCTTATCTGTACAATTCTTAAGTTGACGCCCGTCGCAGCTCGAATTGGACAATAGAGAACTGGAATTCAAGGTTGAAGAATACCATGAGCATCTCCGAACCTGCCGCAATCGTCAGCGGTCGTCCAGTGTGGCCTCTGCCCTCTCCCAGTCGACGGAAATAGTAAGAGATCCAGTCGATGCCCAAGAAATAAACAATGTGGATTCCATGTAGTGAGTTCATTTCCTTCAGCAACGACAATCAACTCCTAATGATTATATTTAGTATGGACGATGTGCTCCCAGCAGTGATCGCTGCACCAGTACGGGAGCAAAGGTAAAATTTCTTTTTCCCATGCCCGTAAAATAATCGGCCCAACGTTTTTGTAGGCCTCAGACACCCATTCGTCGTTCAGGCACACTGAATAACCCTGAGGCATATCCTAGCCCGGAATCTGCTCCTCGTAACCTCAGTGCTCAACCAACAACGCCACCTGGCACACCGACCCGCGGTCGTAGTCGCAGTCGCACGCCCACCACTCCTGGTACATTCGACCAGGATCCTGCAGGTGACGACGACGAGATGGATGTGGATATCGAGGTCCCGGGAACTTCCAATATTTTATTTGGCCAGAATTTGATGACTTCAGAGCAGGTTTGTGCCTTCTTGCATTTTCTATGATCTGTTCGTAATCGAGAGGTTCTTTCTCCTAGGATATTCAAACCGAAGATTTTGAGGCAATACAACAGCCTGAAACAGGAAGGTTACTGTCCAGGATTGCTTGGAAGAACTGGACGTCTTTCCTTTGGAAGATGAAGTACTTCCGTATCAAGAAAGACTACGACGACCTTCGATCTGAAGTGGACAAGTACAAAAAAGATCATGCTGATCTTCGTGCAACGGCAATGGCAGCAGTATTAGCCATGTCGGGGCCTCAGTTTTAGACGTCCAATCTCATCCACTCGCCGTATCGTTTAGTATGATAAGTATTTTTCCAATGTGCTATACCCATGTTTCTGTATACTTAATCTACGGATAGCAACTCGTCTATTTTACTGTGTAATATTTTTGGTTTGATACCCACATGTAGTTGTATTTTTATCAACATTCTATGATTATCAGCTTATCCTGCCTTGCTTAATTGATAACTCTAGCTTTACAAGCGACGTTGTGATAAATTCTGATAATTATGAGATACAAAAGATATTGTAAGGATAGAAGTGATTGACCATATAATATATGTACAACTTGAAGTCCAATAAGAGTCTACAGCTCAATGTCCAACAACTCTTAGAGTGTAGCAGCTACAGGGAGAATCAAAATCAAGGGATCAATCGAATGTAAATAAGATAATGATAGGTGTAACAAGACGGCTAAAACCCGCGTATCTCGTTAATTATTGTTTAAAGCGATAGAGCTGAGGGTGGATGGTGCTCCTTCGCAGGCTTTTGCGCGACGTGATGACTATGAAGTCTGGGGAGATGAATGAACTTCTGGGTTGCTTGCGAGTCGTGCGGGTGACGAGCTTCCATAGACGGACGATGCGACGTTCGAGTTGTTTCGCATAGGAAGCGCGAGAATAATGAATGGTGCTACGAAGATAGGCATCAGTCAGTTGAGCGGAAGACTCGGAAAGAAATTCTGGTTACCTAGGAACCTCGGCGTCGACCATGGACATAGAGAAGCGGGGATCACGAACGATATAGGACGTCATTTTGGAGTGGTTTTGAGAGTAGAATGTATTCGTTTATAGACGTCGGCGGTTCGTAGAGTTCGTTAAGAATGTAGACCGGCTACCAGCACCACTGAAAGAGTGAACAAGTTGGGTAAAGTTGGATGGTGGTGAGGACAACGTTCAGAGTTCAGAGGTCAAAAAAGAGAACGTCTTGGTGATGTTACACGGGATGGGGCTGATCCAGATCGCAAGGTACTCAGAATTCAGTGAGAGCATTTTATAACCCCTGGGCAACAGTGGTCTGCGGAACAATGTAACAATAAAAAGACGAAGCGCAGTAACGGCATTCAATGTGTTATAATGAAGAACCATTGTGCTCCATTAAATGGAGGCGAAAACAAGGTCATCGTGGAAGCGGACGAGTTCAAGTTGTCATGGCAGAACTGCAAGCATTGTCCTTACCGCTGTCTCTTTATTTGGCTTGTTTGGTTCAATGTTGCTTGTCTTCTCACTTCCTTGATCTTTGACAGCACCTACAATTGTGCCAATGGATACTATCCCTCTACCGCTAGAGCTTATCGACACTATTATTGGCTTTCTTAAGATCCAGTGTGGACTTGTCGCACCACCGTCGACAGCATTTGTCCACCCTTTGTCAATCAACCAGGTTCCGGAGAGCCTAACCACACACCATGTTATTGTAGTGGATCTCATATGGTTGGAAAAAGGGAGAATGAAGCTGAATTCGAAGGGGCTTGGTACGTTGTTGCAGCTTTTAACGTCCATGCCATATATGAGACCTCTATTCACCATCGTATACTCGATTTACCAACCCCTTTGATCAATGGCGTGCCAAGAAGCTGATGCGTGTATTCAGTATGGTTATTTTCCTTCAACGACTCGACCTCAGACCAGGAGATAGTGAGAGACGATAATTACCCTCCAGATTTTAAATCTGCTTGTTCACTGTGTGGTTCTTGATAGGGCATGATGCACATCAACTCAGATGGTATCTATCCCTTCTCAAAACTCTCATTATCTTCCCTTCATTTATGTCATCTATGTTGTTGATACTCTGGAAACCACAACTCCAATATTACCATCAGACATCGAGCCCGTGGCACGTCCAACCTCCAATATACAAAATTTCCGTCTGAAGGTAGAAGGGGTTCAGGGAAGGGGTACAGGGAGCCCCTTCTAAACCTAGCAGCCTTCTCTCTTCGTCAGCTATCTGTGAACGCCATACAATTCGTGGCTATCCACTTAGGATTTGCCCATCTTGTTTCTCCACTGAAGTCTGCTAGCTAATACTTTTGCATAGTGATTGTTATACCCTCCGAACTGCGGTTAGATAATTCGAGTAATCTTTGAGAAATATTTCGACACCACCTCGAACAATCTGAATTTTTTTCTCCCACCGCATGGGTAACATCGATGTATACAGCGATGACGCTCCCTCTGGCGTTAGAAGTCCGGACAATCGACGTTTTCGGCTTTATGTCCCCGTTCAAGGAGACATTCTGGCACCGTTGGCGGCCCAGCTCGATGACCTCCTTTCCCGTTCGACCAAAGTTCCTCAAATTACGTCGGGTAGCCCTTGTCCACACCCCCTAGACCTCGAGACTGAACAAACGGGAACGGTTTGAGGTCAGAGTTTCCAATGCTAATTTCTCGAAACATTGAGGATAACGTGTATAAATTCCTCCTGCCACATTCTGAATGTATTTTAAGTGGCGGCGTAGACGCCGACGCCGACAATGACAATATGAGGATTATATATTTTGACTTTGTGCTACTGGTAGACCGTATTGTAATGCCCTTGACATGTTATTGAACAAGATCAATAAAAGTGTTGGATGACGCCCACCTATTCTGACCACTATTAATAGTGCTTCATCTACGGCCTTACCTCCTTGTTTAGCTGTCTGTTCAGCAGCTATTCATTCAGCTGCTACGAGCACTCTCGCATCAATACATATATGGTTATAAGAACCGTGCGTTCGACCTTGCGTTCTTCAGTCCTCAGAATCACACTAGAGAGCAAGTGGCCGGTGGGTTTGGGGTCAGCGGCACAGGACTCCTGGCTGCAATAAGTCGATAACCTCGACATACGAAACCTTCTTCCTGCAGTAGAGGTTTAGGGGTTTATCAGTTTCATTATTTACGATGGCAAAAGGCAGAATATAATCTGTAGGTGTATTTAACGTGTGCAGCGAGTTCGCGAATGGGGATCAACTTGTCAGCCATGTATACATTGAGAGAGTATAAGTCAGTTGTTCGACAATGGCTGCAATGGAGACTAAACTATGGTTAATGTATTTAAGCGATAACTATAGAGTTACAGAATGTATAAACCTCAAGGTTACAATCCAGGGAACTGGTATCAGGTAGAGATAGTAGAAAGCGTCTTGCTCCATGCCACCACTTTGGGATGAGCTTGGACCTGTTGGCGAAAGCAGACTATCAGGTTATTGGTTTCGGTCAGGTGCATACACGACACGTTACCTTGCTTGCATCAAAGTTCAGGACTTGTAAACCTTCAAGGGAAGTGGCACGCGAAAGAGCGACATATGCTTGACCTACAGGGTGTTAGAAACGGGGAAGTAAAATCATTGCCAAGACGTACCTTTCTCGAATACTTTACCTAGATCAACCTTCACGCGGTCCAGTGTCTGTCCTTGAGACTTGTGTATACTCATAGCCCAGGCGAGAATCAATGGGAGCTAAGGCACTGTCAATAGATGAAAATAGGAGGTGATAAAAGAGCCCACCTGTAACCGACTAACTTGGACTTCACCGCTGGGCAACTCGACCTTCCAAGTTTCTGGTGTGACGAGCATTCGCCGCCTGCCACCATGCGGAAGAACAAATTCCACAAGAGGATACAGTTTTGAAGGAATGGCAGCGCCATTGGGTTTCTTAGTAGGGGCAGCACCAGCCGTTGAAGTGGCTGCGCCAGTAACGCCGTTCTTGCCATCGCCATTGTCAGGATCCGGGGTGTCGGTAAAGCGGATAACGCGTCCCATGCTGCCGTTTACAAGAGTTTCGTCCACATTCTTAATCAGCATAACCTGTGCGTCAACGCGAAGATGAAGCCGGGCAGGGGCCATAAAGTTGGCAAGCATCTTCTCGCGTTGGTTCAGGTCAGCGATCGCTCCACCATCTATCGAATCGTATTTTTCTTCATTAGTCTGGAGACGAGACATACGGGTAGAGTTGGAGCGCTCGACGTCTTCTCTTCTCGGGAATCTAATAATCCAAGGTGTCAGCTGGTGTCTTACAGTAGGAAATGCACTCTACAATTCGGTGGGACCTAGGCCGTCGTCATATTCAATGTTACGTGATAAGCTTCTGAAGGTTTGAATGGATTTTTGCGACAACGTTCCGAAGCGCATTTCATTTAACATATCAATAAAAGCTATAGGTTGATGAGAACACGGCAAATAACACGGTAAGAAATGGACAAACTCTGATCACTCTGTCGGAAGACTTTGGTGAGATTATATGTATGCTTCACAGCTTGCTTCCACATGACAGCTTCGAAGGCAAATTTCACTTGTTGACTTCCTTTCGTGACGGGTGGTAGTTGGAAGAAGTCTCCCGTAACAATAACCTCAATGGTCAACTATTCAGCAACTCGCTCAAAAATGGTGGAATGCTTCACTTACTTGGATTCCTCCAAACGGTTCAGGATTTTTCCTAATAATGCTAGCAACTTCTGCTAGTTTATCAAACAGATCACCGTCAACCATAGAGACTATAAATACGACGAGTCAGTACGCCAGTATGTATGGACTATCTGCTTCAGGGCATATATGCTAACCTTCGTCGATGATGAGGACTTTGGTTCTCAACCACCGGGCCGTGGTCTTCTTGTTCTTCTTGACTTTTGTTGCCAAGGTTTTGGCATCCTCAATTCCAAGACCAATTCCAGCAAAAGAGTGAATGGTGACTCCTCCTATGTTGCAAGCCGCAATGCCTATGTAACAGGTTAAGTCTTAGGTCGGTAACGCCAACTTCAAACATTCAAATACCAGTTGAAGCTGTGATAGCCACTGCGTCTGACACCTTTGAAAACTTCTTGCGCAACGTCTTAATGATCTCGCGTAGAAGAACAGATTTGCCGGTTCCTTTAGATCGTGAACAAATTATTCAAGTCTTGTCTGGTGAATACGCACCAGCGCTACCAGTGTAAAATACACTGTCTCCATCCTGGACGAGCTTCAGAATTTGTGTTTGCTCCTGGCTCAAGAATAAGGACGGGATTTTCTTCTTCCCTGATGCATTCGAGCTTTCAGGAGAAATATTACTCGATGAAGCAGGTTTCAAACTAGGGTTCGACAAATCGTCCTGCTTGGGCCAGTCGGGAGGGAGGATTCGACGAGGCCGTTTCTGAGGGGGTGCAGTGGCAGGCTCTCCGGTTGGACTAACGCGTTTGTTCTGCGAAGTTGACGTAATCAAAGGGGGTGACGGCGTTGGTGCAGAGTACCCAGCAAGAGCATCTTGGATAGCTTTAAAACGCAGTTCAGAACCTGTTAATTTCTTTGCTGGAGGTTGCGCCGCGGCCGGTGTAGGTGGCCAGTATATCTCCTGGGACGACCTAGCCGGGGCGACGACGGACGATGACGACCAGTCACGTTTGACAGTGCCAAGGCCTGACTGTGCTGGTTTGGAGGACTTGGACATTGGCAAAGGTCGATAAGGTCCCCGACGAGGGCTTTGATGCAAACCAAGTGCGTGCGAAAAAAACGCGATATAGGCAGGTCACATGTCCGAGTCGCCACCAACGGATAGAGATTGGCAGTCCACTTATAGTGGTAGGCGAGTTAGGTCCTGGCGGAGTTTTAAACCTAACCTAATGCGGCACAACTTTGATCCTGGGCTGTGAATCGAGTCCTTGCACTTCGTCGCGTTGTACACTACTAAACACAGCTCAAAAAAATAAAAGAGCTTAAGAGAATAGTTCATAGACTACAATTCATTTTATACACCTGACTTTTTTAAAAAAATGACGGTCATTTAGAGAGAGCAATATAAAATGTGTAGTTCCTGTCCGATCTTTCAGGCAACAGTCCACCGAAGGGGCCGTTCCATTCTCCAAAAAGGCTTTAAAAAATGTGAAGATATATCTATAGACAGATAGAGAATTTTTTGTACAGGTATAGCGCGCAGGGTGCGGAGAAAAAATCAATATTTCATTCAATGCAGGACAAAATTTACTGGATATATTCAATTTGGCACCCCAATTCCAAGCGCTTAGTGTGTATATAGTCCGCGCGAAGCGCCTGGAAAAAATTAGTCATCTAGTCCGAAGTTGAGTGCAATTTCTGGAAAGTCAAATGGAATTTATGCTTTATACTGGGTACATATGTTTCTGGATTCCTTGACTGAAATTTGGAGGTCATATTTCAATGTATGGTGGCTTGTGTTGGTTTGTAATTTTATTCCAGCTTACAGCATTCAAGATCAAACTTCAAGAGAGGCTTACTGTCCATGATTGAGAGAGTCAAGAAAGAATTGGATATTATTTGGTAGACAGATAATTCTGTGGTGCTTCCATCTCATAGCCAGGATGATAAAGGTGGTACCTGCATATCTGATCATTGAGAACTTTCTTGTGGCTATAGCTCAGGAGAGAATTAATTTATATTGAGGAATGGAGAAAAATTAATTATCATCCAGTACAAGAAATAATTTACTTCTTGTTGTTCAAGCAAGAACAGCAAGGCTTTCTACTGTTTAGCTGACCCCTCCAGGAAGTTTTTGTACAATTGGTTCAGCAGTGAATTAATTTTTTCCTTGCGCCTGCGGCGCGAATTAATTTTAGATATTAATTCGCGGGAAACCTACCACTATAGGTACAGTGCCGAGATTGGCAGTCCACTTATAGTGGTAGGCGAGTTAGGTCCTGGCGGAGTTTTAAACCTAACCTAATGCGGCACAACTTTGATCCTGGGCTGTGAATCGAGTCCTTGCACTTCGTCGCGTTGTACACTACTAAACACAGCTCAAAAAAATAAAAGAGCTTAAGAGAATAGTTCATAGACTACAATTCATTTTATACACCTGACTTTTTTAAAAAAATGACGGTCATTTAGAGAGAGCAATATAAAATGTGTAGTTCCTGTCCGATCTTTCAGGCAACAGTCCACCGAAGGGGCCGTTCCATTCTCCAAAAAGGCTTTAAAAAATGTGAAGATATATCTATAGACAGATAGAGAATTTTTTGTACAGGTATAGCGCGCAGGGTGCGGAGAAAAAATCAATATTTCATTCAATGCAGGACAAAATTTACTGGATATATTCAATTTGGCACCCCAATTCCAAGCGCTTAGTGTGTATATAGTCCGCGCGAAGCGCCTGGAAAAAATTAGTCATCTAGTCCGAAGTTGAGTGCAATTTCTGGAAAGTCAAATGGAATTTATGCTTTATACTGGGTACATATGTTTCTGGATTCCTTGACTGAAATTTGGAGGTCATATTTCAATGTATGGTGGCTTGTGTTGGTTTGTAATTTTATTCCAGCTTACAGCATTCAAGATCAAACTTCAAGAGAGGCTTACTGTCCATGATTGAGAGAGTCAAGAAAGAATTGGATATTATTTGGTAGACAGATAATTCTGTGGTGCTTCCATCTCATAGCCAGGATGATAAAGGTGGTACCTGCATATCTGATCATTGAGAACTTTCTTGTGGCTATAGCTCAGGAGAGAATTAATTTATATTGAGGAATGGAGAAAAATTAATTATCATCCAGTACAAGAAATAATTTACTTCTTGTTGTTCAAGCAAGAACAGCAAGGCTTTCTACTGTTTAGCTGACCCCTCCAGGAAGTTTTTGTACAATTGGTTCAGCAGTGAATTAATTTTTTCCTTGCGCCTGCGGCGCGAATTAATTTTAGATATTAATTCGCGGGAAACCTACCACTATAGGTACAGTGCCTAGAGATTTTACAGACGCGTCCATCAAGGTATAAGTTTGTGGAGTGGTGGATATGCAATGTAACAACGACAGAATTAGGGTGCGTAGTGTAAAGCGGTCTATGAGATATAGTATATAAAATAGCGATTATACTTTTAGAGGTATGCACGGGCACTTCTTCTAGCCATCTGTTCAGATATCATAAATCGGTACTCTTCGCAAAAATTACAACGTGGACATACCTCGACGACCTTCCAGCCCCCTGTTAGCTCATTGCCGAGTTCCTCTGGAACCCGAGTCACCGCCGCAACATATGTGCATTGTTCAACCTTGTTCTCGGCTCCAAGGGCAACTTCTCCTGTCCTTGCATTCCGAAAGACCATCATTTCCTGAGTTGCAAATGTGATAAGGAAAATGGGGACTTCGTTTTCGAGTATCTTGGCATCTGCAACCTGGGTGGGGGTTTAGAACCAAGTAAATCGTGGACTGCAGGAAGGACAACTAACATCCACTTGGCGAATATCAAGTACCTTGCTTTCACTGATTAAGCCTTGTTTAAGGAAGGTCTCCATGGTGGCCCAAAGCACGTTATAAGTCTAAAAGAAGTGCATTGTAAGTTGGCGAAGCTTCTGAAGGGTAAGATGCCTTACAGCTTCTCCACACCACTCTTTCAAAGATTCCTGGTCGGCAGACAAGTAGGCATCAACTACCTCGGGGACAATATACTCTCTCAATTCGCGCTCGAAATGTTCCCGGCTGAAAGTAGGGTCCATGCTTTTCATCAACCGCATCACTTGAGCGGTTTCGTTTTCGTCAAACCAAGATCCCACTCTTTCAGTTACCGACCGCATCGAAGAAACCACCGGGTGTTCAGATTCGTCATATGCTTGGCGTAGCGAAACGAAAGTTCGTAGGACCGTATTCGTCTCCTTGAGTTTATTCCAAGCTTCTTGTCGTGGAGAGTCTTTGTGAAGGACTAAAGCCTCTCCCGCTCTGCGTACAATAATGAGCGTCTATAAGCGGGATGAAATGTTTACAAACTCAGGGTTTGCAACGACGCGGTTGGGTCCCAAACCCGACGAACGACCTGCTTTCTCAAGCCTTTTCTGCCGGCGACGTCGTCTGGCGTCTTTTTCCTCAAAGCCAGCATGCTTTGCACTCCCGCTGTCGTCCAGAGCGTCAATCACGGTATCTGCCAGCTGCTTGTATGCAGCAGTGTTTCGTATAGGCTCAGTGGATTTCTCGACAGCAGATGAAACGGCGGAAGTTGCCCGGGATATCTAAAAGAATAGCTTAATAGACGCTCGCGTCAGCGTTTTGTCGACTCACAGCGCGCATTACTTCACTCTCTTCCATACCCTTAAGAGCCTCCGAAACGGCATCTCCAACTTTGACTCCAGTCTTCTTGAGTTCCTCCGCGGCAGCCCGTAGCCGAGGATTCTCTTTAATACTAGATGTTAACTTGGTTTTGAACGTCAGAACTAGGCAGAAAAAAAAAGGAAAAAAACATACGCGTGCCCGCTCGTACGCAGCTCTGGCGCGTTTCATGGCTTCCGAATCTTGTAACTTGTCCACATCACCTTGAAGCTGCTTGACATTGTCTTGTAGTTCCCGATTCTTCCGCAGCTCATCCTTCAAGACGTCCACAAAAGTCTGGAATGGTGACTTGGGAAGTTCATTTTGTCGCCGAGATGATGAATGAAACCCGTTCTGTGAAGGTGCTAATATCCGGAAAGGTGGAGAGTGGGCGTATTGTCGTGCTAGATGGGCGCGATGCCGGTTCGCAGTGCGTGCAATAAGACTTTGCAAATTTCTCGGCAACATAGGGAGTGTTTTGTGAGTTCACCGTAACGGCTCGGCTGGAATTGTCGAAATTTCGAGTCCCTCAATCACGAGCACGTTCTCACGATCACGACTTTTAAGCACTTATCCATTCCGAGTGTCAGTTTTACTGCTTTTGCTACTTACCAGCTAGTATAGCTGCTCCAGGCCAGTAGAGGCCAGGCTACGGTAAGTCAGGAAGTACTTTGGCTCTTGATCTCGCAATCCATGCGCTCATTCAAATTGAAGCACGAAGGAGACTGCAAGGAAATGTTGAGGAAATGTCGGAAGTTGTCGCTTTGTCCAATCTAAAGCGATTTTCCAAGCCGTGATCAGGAAGCTTGTCGCAAAACACTCAAGGAGGTTTCGCTGGACTGCAAGATGCATCTGCAGAGCTTTGGCGGCGTCACGCGAAACCCCATCTAATAGGACATCCCCGATTTCAGAAATATTTTGAACAGAATAAGGATAAGTAAAGACGTTTCGGCGTCAGGTTCGGGACCCGATCAGAAGTAGAGGAATTAAAACTGATTTAAGGTCACAGAGGCCACAAAGGTCCTCCTCCACTTCGGTGGGAGTCGACAAATTTCAGCACTGTAAACGTAATGGAGAATTCGTGCTTTTTCACGGGCTCCAAGTTCAACCATAGAATTTGTCCTAGAAAGACGCTAAGATATCGGAAGTGCAAACTGCTATCCAATTATAAGAATATGTGGAAGATAGAATAGAAAAATACGATGAGTTGGGTGTGTATAGGAAGTCATTTGTATCTTCGTCTATGGTTGGCACTTGCAGGGAGAACGGAGGGACTTCAGTGGGTGTGTGAACTCGGAGGCGTCTTGTTGTCGTTGTCCCGTAAATTAGCCCACACCTCTTCAGTTGCCACGGCTATACGATCCTTCAAGCTTCCAAAACTATCGAGCGCTGGCCGAACATCGAGGGAGAAGACAGGTGAACCATCAGGTTCTGGAGGCGCCGAGTAATAGTCGATGACGTATCGGACTTCTTCACCGGTTTTCTGGCGACGAACGATCCAGTCATGACGATCGAAGGGGGGTTCAGTGCTATAAGTGCAGATAAGGCAATGAGGTCGGGTTTGGGTTCTGCGAGACAAAAAAGAAATTACTTACTTGAAACGTGACGGCAAAAGCCAACCAGCAAACATCCAAAGGCGCGCTTTTGGTGAAATCTCACCTGGCCGACCCTTAAAGCGCGCTAATTGGAGATCCTCGGCACTAGCAATAAATGAAATATTGGAAATTGTGTCTCAACAAAAGGATATTAAATCGCACCTGTCATGCCGCCTTTCCCACTTCCGTACTTCCTCCCATGCTTCCTCGTTCAAGAAATTGTGTATCTCAACCATCGTTTCCACGTGTTCTTCTGGAGTTTCCCAACCTTTTCGCACAAGCGCGTTATAGAACTGTTGCGGGGATGGGTACTCCCATTTTGCCGATTGATCCCGAGGGATGGAGGACTCTGTTCGAGTGGTCGGTAGGTGCACGGCTTGATTTCTTGCTGGAGCTTGAGATATAGTCGGCATTTGATTCAAAGGATTGACGCCCTGGTGATCGATAGGACACTGCGCAAGTTTTGGAGAAGGATCGTGGTCAGTGGGACATTTTGCTGGTTTGTCGAGGTTATCAACGGGTTGTGCAGTCGACTCGTGAGGGATTGGACAGCCTGTCGTAGAGACCTTCAGTGGCTCTGATCGTGAATTCGTCTGACCCATGCTCGAAGAATACGGTTTGGTGCCCTAGCAAGTTAGCGCTGAGCTCGGCGTCGAGTGCTGTCGAGTGTCAGAAAAGTTCTCGGTCACATGACAGAAGACACCAGTTCCGGTCCGGGTATGTCCGAGGGCGCCTAAGTAGTGCTGATCACCAATACCCTTACGTTTGTAGATTTGCTTGAATGTCGTCATTCTTCCTAGTTAAAGCCATTCCTGTCACTTTCACAGCAGCACCCGAGAATGGATTTTTAATTCGACGCCCAGGTGCAAGTTTACAACATACTGACAAGGGACCTGAAGTTGATGAACTTGCGGTACCGACTTCAGTCCCCTGATCACCTTAGATCACCTTCCAACGGCGTGATATTTTTTATCATAACGCAAGTCTACAACGCCAGAGGCCCCTAACTGGTCTTGAGTGTTTGTTACATCTAAAAGCGGGGTATATTTCAATTGTCGTCTTCCCTTACCCCTGAGCTTCAAGCGCCTATTTACTACCCGGCCAAACTTGCCGACAATAGTTGGTCGTACCTACCAATATTTAGGGGTATAATACTTGGCTCTTACACGATCGAGTCAAATTCTCTAATTCTTGCTTCTTGACTCCTCTGAAGTTAGGCGAAAATCTGTATATTCTGCAGTTTCAGGATTCTCGTCTGAAGGCTCATTCAAAGGGAGTGAAGATGTATGCCTCATTGAACTCATTTCCTGTACCTATTGTGTCAATTCCTCACGCTTTTAAAACGAGTACCTTCCGGAGCTTAACGAATTAGCCACATTTTGGGACCTCATCCACATTCGTCACAGATGGTTTCAAATATCAAATGCATAGTATTTGAAAATACTATTCTAAGTGACCCAGATGAAAATAAGCCTTTTTCGTCTGGTGTTCACATTGCAATATAGAAGGAATGTCATGCACCAACGTTCCGGCAACTTCTGTGTCCAGAAAACTTTGGAGACAATACATACCACGTTGCTGTGCTATCTATAATAGATTTAGGAGCCCATCTCGGTGGTAGGTTGTGGTTCGACATGATCCACCAGGATTTACCCCGGATGTATTATTTCAAATTCTTCCCCGCTACTGCTCGAGCTCATTGGATTCAAATTTCATTTTACAAAAAAGATGCACAACGCCGAACCTCTTGTCAATGGTATGGTCGTCACCCTTGACGTTGATTCATAGTACGGAGACCCAAGGGGTCGTCTGTCGACAATTCCTTTGGTAGTTTACTTAATTTTCGATTTTCAATGCTGAGAGAACTTGCCTCTAGTGCGCGGGCTGATTCCAGCAAAAGGGACAACTACCGGAACAACGGATCGGACATAAGAGGATTTAAGTCATACATCCGTAACACTTTCCTTATTGAACTGAAGCCTACACCTCTTTCGGGCGAAACAGCTAAATGTAAATTTTATAACCGGGGATACGGGTGGATGCGGTGATCTCCAAGAACACCGTTTGGGCAAGGTGAGCGTAAATATTGTGCCATCCTTGCCCCGTGGGGATTGTAGCTCTGCAAAAGGCATCAAAGTGCACAGAAGTACCTTGTGCTGCGTTGTGCCGCTTACCGAAGCCTCGATCGAATTCTGGCCCCCGCACATGTTTGGAGAGCCGGGGTAGGCACTTCTACGACAAAATTCGAATAACAGTGAATTTGGAATATTTTCTCCACACCTCCTATACACCGGCAACGGAACATAAGAAATAAGCAAGGTATGGGGTAAAGTCGCCCTAACTCTATGAAAGACCAGCAATAATACTATTTCCCAACTTCAGTGGTTGGAACACATCAAATGGCCTTCATGGCTGGGGAAGGTGGGGAGCTGTATTAAATTGGAATCCTACATCCCATCAATGGCATGGTCCGGCCGCCGGCGCTTATGTTCGTCCACCGAATCCGGTCGGTATTGGTAATTATTTGGCTTTGATGATGATGGTGGGATCGGCGATGAGATCTTCCCTGTACAGCACCATATGGCTCCTCAAATCGATTTTTCGAAGGCTTATAAGAGCAGACATGCCTCCAGACGAATGGGCTCCTCCATCCTCTCAGGTTCTGTCACTTTCCCACTTTATCCAAGATGCCAGGAGGACCAGTCGCTGCTGCAGGTTACACCGTTGGGGCCTCCGGGTCCAAGGTATTTCACTCTTTTATCGTACACCGAGAAATTTTTAATATTCCGTTACAGAGTAAATTCGCCGGAATTGCCATGACTGGTAAGCCTTGCTTTTTCCCTCCTCTCGCCTTCGTCGCTGATTACTTTTCGTCTGTAGCTTTCAGTGCATTTGGTGGCATTCTTTTTGGGTACGATACTGGCCTCATCAGCGGTATCAAGGAAATGAAGGCCTGGCTCCGACAATTTGGTCATGCCACATCTGACCCAAAATTCGAAACTGGATATGCCATTTCCTCTTCGTCGGAATCGCTTGTCGTTTCCATTCTCTCTGCCGGTACTTTCTTCGGTGCTTTGTTCGGCGCCCCAGTTGCAGGTAAGCCACTCCTCTGGTATTATTGTTTATGACCTCAATTAATTCCTCCCAGATATTCTTGGCAGGAAATGGGGCATCATTTTCTCGACGTTGGTGTTCTGTGTTGGCATTGCTATGCAAACTGCTGCCACGGCCATGCCCCTCTTCGTAAGTTCTGTTGAATTAAGTTCACGAACAGGTTGTTAACCATCTACCACAGGTCGTTGGTCGTGTTTTTGCTGGTCTCGGTGTCGGTCTGGTTTCCTGTCTAATTCCCATGTACCAATCAGAATGGTGAGCAAATTTCTACTTTGTGAATCCCTATGCTGACAATCCAACTAGCTCGCCCAAATGGATTCGTGGTGCAGTCGTTGCCAGTTACCAATGGGCGATTACCATTGGTCTTCTCATTGCCGCCATCGTGAATAACTCGACCAAAAACCGCGACAACAAGTCAGCCTACCAGATTCCAATTGCCCTCCAGTTCGCTTGGGCCGCTATTCTTGCCGGCGGCATGTTCTTCCTGCCTGAGGTACAGAAGCACTTTCCATTTGCCGAATAATCCTTATGTCTTTCTAGTCTCCTCGTTGGCTCATCAAACGCGGCCGCGACGCCGATGCAGCTGCTGCACTCTCTCGTCTCACCGGCGCACCCGCAGGAAGTCCCGAAGTCGAGGGTGAGCTCGAGGAAATTCGCCTCAACTACGAGGAGGAGATGAAGCTCGGTGAAAGCTCATATGCGGATCTATTCAAATTCAACAAGAACAAGATTGCCTACCGTACTCTTACGGGGATCTTTATTCAAGCATGGCAGCAGCTCACTGGAAGTATGTCGATTTTGGGTTTGATACTACCTGGCATATTAATGATCCGTCCTTCGTGAAGTCAACTTCATTTTCTATTACGGCACAACGTTCTTCAAGAATTCCGGTATCAGCAATGCCTTCGTTATTTCCATTGTCACCAACGTTGTCAATGTCGTGATGACCGTCCCTGGAATGTGGGGGATCGAACGCTTCGGTCGACGTCGCCTGCTTCTCGTCGGTGCCATCGGGATGTGTGTTTGCGAATATATTGTCGCCATTATCGGTGTTACCATCTCCACCGAGAATCTCGCAGGCCAAAAAGTCCTCATCGCCTTTGTGTGCTTCTATATTGTGAGTTTCGTTTTTTCTCATCGGCACTACGACAATGACTGATATTGGCTATCAGGCGTTCTTCGCTTCCACCTGGGGTCCTATTGCTTGGGTCGTCTGTGGTGAAATCTTCCCCCTTCAACTCCGCGCTAAGGGGATGTCGTTATCAGCTGGTGGGTTTCCCCCTCTTTTTTTTGTGAATTTACATTAAACGAAAAAATCTCACAGCAAGCAACTGGCTATGGAACTTCGGTATTGGTTATGCCAGTGAGTATTCGTCTAAGACTATAGCTTGACATCTCCATTCGATCCTGACACCTATTTCTAGCTCCATACCTCGTCAACAAGGAGCCCGGCTCTGCGGGCCTTGAGTCCAAGGTGTTTTTCATTTGGGGATCCACTTGCTTGTGTTGCATTATCTTCACATTCTTCTGCATTCCCGAGGTTCGCACACTGCAGCTTTCTGACACGGGCGCCGTTTCTCACTAAATTTTTTATTAGACCAAGGGCATGTCTCTAGAACAAATCGACCTCATGTACCAAGAAACCACACCGCTTGGATCATTGGAATACCGCAGACGCCTCATCGCTGAAGGCCCCGGCGCTGTGCACGGAGACTTCAAGCACAGCCAATCAGATCACATTGACGAGAAGGTTTAAAAATTTCACCACCAAAAGCAGTTTCCTCGTTATAAACTAGTATTTACGCTCTTCACGTTGTTTCACGATACCAAGCCATCTACGTGTTTAATATGTAGCCAAAATTCAAGTCACTTACATCGGTCCCATCATGACTGACCCCTTCAATCGTTGAGCAACACTTTAAGAACTATTCTCTTGTACACTCCAGATCTACAAACAATTCATTGTATCACGCGGAGCACCTTCACCATATAATCAATCCCTCAAGCCCCCACACAAAATCTCAAGGTATGCATAAGACTTAGGCTTAAGGTGAATACACCGAGCACTTAGTGTTCAACGGTGACTATTCAGCTGTCGTCGTGGGGTTGAACCAGGGCTCTCCTCCTTAAGCAAGGTTTGTGTAGAACTTGGTTTTATCCGGTCCTCCCGGACCCGACACGATTCTGCTTAATTTTACCTTGTTTGTAATGCAGCTCAATACACCGAGTATTCCGGACGTGCGAAGATCGATGTGGCCAAGAAGTCAAAAGAAGGCCGTGAATCGCAATACACATTTTCAGAACAGCTTTCAGACCATAGATGTAACCGGCAGCCCAAGGTCCATAATTCAGAACACCGATGTCTCGCAGCACCTCTTTGTATAACAAGGGTCCGTGATTTCCTCAAAGGAGATTATCCAGGATGGTCTTCACGCCCCAAGCTCCAGGATCTGGGATCTTCTCCTTGATCAACCTGTCACCTTCAACATATGCGCTCCTTCCGGCCTTCGCTTCCAGGTCTTTGGTGGCTTCCGCGGCCTTTGCAGAGGCGGTTGCAGCCTCGGAATAGTTACCGTTTGAAGAATCGAATGTGTTGATAAATGCTGCGAGAGGGTCAACGAGTGTACGTGATGGTGGCCTGGCACGGGTGTAAGTATACAACTTTGCCAGAGCAGACTTCAGAGCCTGTTGCCATGCTTCATGTGTCATTTTCTCGTTCTCTGTTGTATCCGCTTGCAGACCTTGAGCGAGACCAGAGAAAAAAATCCTTGAATGGCGAAATTGGGTTCAGTAAAGTCATGAAAAAAGTGTGCAGTGCGTACGAATACAGAGCACCGCTGGTACCACCCATGGCTTCCTCTGCTACTTGCGCGATGTTAATAATAGAGCGGACGAGATCGTCACCCGATATGTCCCCAGAATCAATCTTGGCAAGAACGCCTATCATTGAGAGGAGTTAGCGTCATATCAAAGTGAATGAACGACGCTATAAATGTCACCTTCGGCACCCGCCTTGCGGAATCAAATAATAACCAAATCGTCAGCAAGTATATTAAAGATCGGGTCCAAGTAATCCTCAAAGGCATGGCTTACCTTCAAAGTCAATCCGCAATCACCATCACCTGCGATAGAATCCATTCTTGTGATATCAGGCTCGGCTTTGATCAAGGCGTGTGCCGCACGATTGATGCTTTCAACGAATGCCTTTGAGTCTGGTAAAGTCACCTGCTTAATGTCGTTTTCGCCAGCCTGGACTTGCTTAGAAGATGCGATTTGCTTTGACTCTGGCAAAGGAGCAGAGC
This sequence comes from Galerina marginata, assembly GCA_023014335.1. Taxonomy (NCBI): domain Eukaryota; kingdom Fungi; phylum Basidiomycota; class Agaricomycetes; order Agaricales; family Galerinaceae; genus Galerina; species Galerina marginata. The sequence goes on along the minus strand of JAECYW010000013.1, from coordinate 730,988 downwards.
TAGACGACCATTTCCATCCAGGTACCTCAGGCTTGTCGTCAAGAAGAGACAAAATAATATCAGCAGAGGGAGCATTTGCTTCATTTTTTGCTGGCAATAAAAGCAGAGTGATCGAGAAGCCTGGCATGTTAAGACTTGTCTTCTCAAGAGATCAGTTTTCAGTAATGTTCGATAACGATGACATTTCCTACCATAAACGTCCCAGCTAAAACCCTGCTTGTGGTAAAACCACGGGCGTCTAATTGCCTTCTAACTTCGCCGACAATACCGCCCAACTCGAGTTCACTTAATCCGCCTAGGTTATTAACGAGAAGGACCACATTGTCACTGCCGGTGAATGGAGCGAAAGAACGATCTGGATCTGAAGTAGAAATCAAAAATTCTAGCAGCTGTGATATGAGGTCCGACAGTTTGGGAATTGGGGAAAGGCGGCTATGTCCACTTTCGTTGTGGATACCCAGACCTACTTCAATTTCAGATGGGGAGAGGTCCGAAGTCATAGGCGCGGTGCCGGGAACCTGACAAAGGTTTAGAAATAGGTAGAGTTGGAAAAGCTGGCACTCACGTGGGTATGCCCAAGACTGACACCAATGGTCACCACACGACTCGCAACCCAATTAGCCAAAGAGTAGACCTCATCCAGAGTTCCGCCTCGATGGGCCATAGCTCCCGCTACCTTGTAAACCAAGACTGTTCCAGCCAAGCCACTGTGTCAAGGGATAGGACGTTAATAGTCCAGTACAACAGGTGTATAAACGACCGATTCGTACCGTCTACCAACGATCTTCCCCTGTTTTCTACCGACGGCGACGTCATCTCCGACGACCACAAATTTAATTCGATCCGCTTTCTCAGGATGAAGGGCAGCATATTGTTCCTTGGCCAATCCGAAATTCAGCACATCTCCTGTGTAGTTCCTAGATGTCATGTGAGAGATCTCCTTGTGAGTGACGTCAGAGTTCTGTACTTGACGATGATGACAGTTCTGTGTGAGTGATGTATTAGCATCTCATAACCTGGGCTCACTATAGGCAGAAATACTCGCCCTTTATCGTTGTCCAGAAGCTCAATACCGCGCCTGACCTGGCTCGCATTTGGTGAAGCGAAAATATTACCACAAACAGCACCTATGAGAAGTCGACGATGGTTCTAGTCCCAGGCCATGTGAGATGTACCTGTGAGAATGCCCTGACCTGTGATTGCGGATGAGCACCTGTGTTTGCAGGACGGATACACGATACGAACCTACAAACCCAGCATGAGCAGGTTCGTGCCCTGAACCTCCTCCACACATGAGTGCAACCTTGGAACGATCGAGGGACTCGACATAGACGACTGCAGCAAGAAATTATTAGACAGTCGCCCGCACTGGGCACTACTGAGATAAGTACTTTTGTTGGGGATATCGAGAGCAATTTGAGGGTTAATAGCGCACAATCCCTTGAGCGAATCGACGACGAGGGTGGATGGAGAATTCAGGAGATGTTTACCTAGGAGAGCAAGGTCAGAAACAGCGGGCAAGGGGCAAATCAAAAATCACTCACTCTGAACAGACATGGTCGAGAGAAAAAGGTGAAAGACAGAGGTTTCGAATTGCCCATGACTTGAAGTGTATCGCTCCGGCGGACAAGTTCTAAAGACAGGATCGATCGGACGAGGCCTTATCACGAGATGTGACATTTTGTGACCTCCACGCGTCGTCCTGCAAGTCCAAACTTTGGAAATAGAGAAAGCAGCTTTGTTTTTTTCTTTTAACATTGACAATTGTTAGAGTGGCTCTCGTTCTTTGGTTCTTCCCTCCTTCCTTCATTCAGCGCTCATGACTATTGCTCAGGCCTCAGACTCTTCGCCATCCAACCTGTTGGAATCCCCAGAACTTTCCACGCAGCAAAGTCGCAAAAGAATGAGAAGTCTTTCGATGCAATCCGATTCGGGCGCATCCAGCTCTTCTGTCAAGCGGTCCGTTGCCGATAATCCATCCAACGATATCCCAGTCCGAAGTCCGCGCACCGATCAATTGTCCACCCCTCCTCTCACTGATCCAAACAATCACGATATCGACGCCTACATGGCTGAACAGGGCGAAGCAGATATTCCTACTTTCATGGGCCCGCCTGCATCCCAGATCAACCCCACTGTATCGATGCTTTCCCGGGGGGATAAACTGTCCATGGTGCAGACAGGCAAGTCTCGGCGGATGGAAGTCGGCGAGACATGGTATCTGGTGGCCAGAGTTTGGTACAAGCGCTGGCTCAAGGCTTGTACGGGTGAGGTAGACAAAGAGGGTCCTGTAACCGAGCAAGATATTGTTCCCGTCGATAACTCTTCTATCCTGGATGGCTATGGCAACCTCCTGCCATCCCTTGCAGAGGGTGTGGATGTCGAATATGTCCCCCAGGAAATCTGGGATCTGTTTGTTAACTGGTAGGCTTAAGTCTCACTTCTTTGCTTTCTCTGTCATTTATTTCGTTACAGGTATGGAACACCCAGCCATCCGCTTTCGAGACGCGTTATCGCAAGAGGGCTCAGTAAACTGCCAGCGCTAGAACTCAGACCCTTACGATTGAAGGTCTTGAGGCTCGTGAAGAGCTCCGTGGATTCAACTACACCACATCCCTGGCTGACTATTTCAGCCGGAGAAACCATCAGCAAACTTTGCACGGAGCTAGCTGGCAAAGTCGACCAGGCTAGAGAGACTCGTCCCTATCGCATCTGGAAAGTCGGGATTAGTTTGGAGGAAGTGTCTGAACTCGAATTTCTTGGTTCTCAGCTTTCGGCCTCCGACGCTAAGATAATAGAAGAGGGCGATAAAACCTTGGAGGAAGAAGGAATTGAGTCGGACGACGCCTTTATAGTCGAGTTTAAACAGACAGAAGGCTGGATCGTAGAAGTTCCGAAACCAGTTCAAACACCCTCTACTATCGAGACCCCTCGGCCTCTGTTCAGTTCAAATGAAGGCTTCTTCAACAAGATGTCCTCTACTTTCTCCCCAGCGAGTTCAGTGGCACCTTATAAGTCCAGTCTTTACGATGGCTTTGGTTCCTCCTCAAAGACCTCATCGACTGCGCTTACACTGTCAAATAAAAGCATTTCTAAGACCCTGGAACCTGGGACGCTGGGACTGGGAAACATGTGAGTCTGCAATATAGTCCGTTTTTGACTGCCTGCCCACTAACACTCATAAGGGGAAATACTTGTTTCATGAACTCGGCCCTTCAATGTCTTGCCCACACAAAGGAACTGACTGAGTATTTTTTGAGTAAGCCATGCTTTAAATGCTTTTTGAAAATATTTTAACTTCCTTGTCAAGGCGGGGTATTCGAGGACGAACTCAACAGAGACAACCCTCTTGGGATGGGCGGCGCTATTGCCGAAGCTTTCGGTTCACTTCTCCAGCGCGTCTGGGCAGAAACTGGACCATCAACATCATATTCTCCCAGAGAATTTAAGTCTCAGTTGCAACGATTTGCCCCGCAATTCAGTGGCTATCAGCAACATGACTCGCAGGAACTTGTGGCCTTCTTACTTGATGGATTGCATGAAGATCTGAATCGTGTCCTCAAAAAGCCATATGTGGAGAAGCCTGATTGGGAAGGGGGAGGAGATGTAGAGATGGTGAAGTTAGCGCAGAAGTCCTGGGAGGGCTATATGATGCGGAACGATAGTGTTATCGTCGATCTTTTTCAAGGACAGTATCAAAGCACGCTAGTCTGCCCAGAATGTCAAAAGGTTCTTTGGCCGTCTGTATTTCCTATACTTTTACTGAAATATTTGACCCAGGTCTCAATCACATTTGACCCATTCATGTATCTTACTTTACCGCTACCTGTCCAAAAGAAGTGGAAGCACTCCATTTATTACATCCCATGGGACTTAGAGAAGCCCCATGTGAAGGTATGTGACTCTATTCGTCAATACGTCTTCGATGCGCTGAATGACGCTTTCAGGTTCCTGTTGAGATTAGTAGGGACGCTTCTTTCAAAGATCTGCGTATACTTCTTGGCCGGTGGATGGGAGCGCCTCCGGAGAACGTGTGTATTATCCTTTTTAGTGCCTGTGCTGTGGGTTGAAGAAACTTGATTTTAGCTCCTTACCATGGAAATCTTTAGCCATCGTTTCTACAAGACTTTGGACGACAACGTACCTGTTGGCGATATGGGAGACAACGACACGATCGTCTGCTTTGAGCTTCCTTGCAATGCTCGCCAGAGCAGGACATACAAAAAGCAGCCCGGGGACCCAATCATCATTCCCGTTTACCTTTGTGATGCCCGGACCCCAATACGGAGCAGCTACTTTACGAACTCTCGTTCCTCGACACCATCCCTTTTCGGATACCCTATGGTAATCGCAATTGAACGCGAACAAGCAACAGACGTAAACACCATGTACGACATTGTTGCCACCCGCCTGCAAAGGTGGACTGCACACGCAAGGGATCTATTTGCTTGGGAAGTTGGAGGTCCATCTCGTATTAATGAAGTCCCGATTCATATCAATGGGTTCCCATCTATGGAATCGGTCACCGAGATCACTGAGGATGGACAAGTCGTCACCGTTGAGACAGTCCCTCCTGAAGGTGATATCGTTGACGAGAAGGATATGATAGTGGATGAGGAACACGACGAGTTGGAGAGTTCGGAAGACTCTGAGCCACGTAGGGTCGGGGTAAAGAAGGACATTTTCAATCTTCGTTTGCAAGTCAACCACAAGGATCTCGGAACAGCGTATAACGCCTATGCCTCGAACAATCGCTGGGAGTCGTGGGACAATCGGATAGACGATGCTAGTACTGAACCGATTCTGCTCCGGGGCGACGATGCCTTCTATTGCGAATTTGAGGAGGACAAGAAGGCGTACTATTTTGGCGATAGTCCGCGGCATGAACATGCTCTTTGGGATAACTGGGAGGTGTTCGCGCACCCCGAGTATGAGGAGTCGAAAAAGGCCAGTGCAGAGAAACGCCATAAGGGCATTTCTTTGCGAGATTGTCTTGATGAATTTACCAAGCAGGAGCAACTCGGAGAGGACGACTTGTGGTATTGTCCGCAGTGCAAGAAACATCAACAAGCAACGAAAAAGTTTGACCTGTGGAAAGTACCTGACATCTTAGTCGTTCACCTGAAACGGTTCAGCAATAATCGCACATTGCGTGACAAGATAGACACGCATATCGATTTTCCGATTGAAGGCCTGGATCTCAGCGACATGGCTGGCGAACGAAATGTCGCGAAGAAGCTAGTGGACGAAGGTGTTGATGTCAAAGAGCTGAAGCTTGAGAACCTCGACGAGCCTCTTGTTTACGATCTCTTTGGTGTTGACGAGCATATCGGAGGGTTGGGAGGTGGCCACTATCGTGCTTACGCGTCCAATCATTTGACCGGCAAATGGTACCATTTTGACGACTCTTATGTCACCCCTGCGCGTGCTTCTGATTCCGTGGTACGTTTTTTTCGTTCTCATTTAATTGGCAACTTCTCCGAGTGTTGAACATACCTCTCCATCACATGCAGAATGCCAATGCATACCTCCTCTTCTACCGACGTCGGACTAAATCTTCTTTAGGAGGAAAGTCTTTTCAGAAAGTCCAGAAAGCCAAGCTCCAGCCAAAGGTAGAGGTCAAAGAGGAGCCGATTGTAATCATTGATACACAACTCCCAACACCTCCCAATGATACTGCCGACTTCACGAACACAGATCGACTTCCTTTTTTCTCCGAGCTATCCTCCGATCTAAGGTTACGCAACAGCGACCGATGGAATTTGCGATCCAGCGGATCAAACGGAGGGTCTTCAGTGCCATCCCCACCGACGGACGATCCGCCAGACTTTGAGGACTATCGAAACGACCCGCTCGTATCCTATAATGATCCTCTCGTGCTTTCCGCTCAACGATATGACTTTCCAGATCCCTCTAGTAAAGCCTCGCCTTCATCCTCCAATGAGGCAGATATAGACCTGGACACAGATTTAGATCATGAGGACTGGGATTCTCCTATGAACAAGTTCCGGGTGGGAGTGAGGGAGGTTTCCTCGGGCAGTGGCAGGTCACCGGAGTGGGATCCAGTGAGTATCAGGGCCTCGCCGTCTTATTCAGAAAGTTCGGACCTCGACCCATTCAGTGACGCAAATATGCAGAAGCTCGGCGACGACGAAGTCATGGACAGGAAACACGCCCATGAAAAGACAGACTAAACGTAACTTACCAGAGCTACAACGATGACCACAGTACTCCCACCTTCCTTTGCTCTTTGCTCTGATTGTTGTCAATATTCGATGCTACTACAGCTATTAGTTAGAGTACGAAACACATGTAATATTCTCGCTTCCATCCATCGCATCCATCGACTGTAAGTAAGTCGCAATATATAATCTCTTAAGCATTTTGCGTGTAGGATCCCTGGCAAGAATGAGCGATCGCTGGACCTTTTTATCGGAGTCCAAGTCACGCGAGATGAGTTGCCTTCCGTTTCGTATTTGCACGATGACCGTGACATGAATCGCATTCCTCCAAACCTTTCGTACCTTACAGTCTATAATCCAACTCTCCACCCGACCGGACCAGTCGATGGGGATAGCGAAGATGCCGAAGAACAAGCCCACATCCTCTTCTACACCTCGAAGGAACGAGCCGTATCGAGAGATCGAATGCTTAGGCAGATAGGCCTTGCCAAGGCGCTCATTAACTTTGCAGAGTATGCGCTAATGTTAATCATTTGCTCTGGATCACTTAGAAACAATTTAAACTGTGTAGGCTGTTCAACGCGGAAAATTCATGCGACAACGTTCATTCACAATCGAAGAGAATGATCATGGTTTCCCCAGAGCCTGACTTCTGGATACATGCAGTCAGCATTTATATCTCTGACTCGTCTCTGTGGTTCTCAACGATATGATGCCTAGGGCGTTGAGATTGCCAAGGTTCCAAGGGCTGCCGACCCGAAAAGTAATGCTAAGACGAAGGGCAAACCCACGACCAAGGGGAAGGAGAAGGAGAAGGAGACAGGACCTATATATGATTACGAGGAAGGGTCGGTGCATGATAGTGCACTTCGTGCCCACATCCTGAAGGGGTACGAACGGTTTAAGGTAAATGGCAAGATTAGGCTTCTTCTGTGAGGTTTCTGAGGTTATAGCTTTCACCCCCTCTCCTAGCTTACACACGGATCCTTCACTTCGATTCTGTCATCACTTGGCCAACAGGCCCTCGAGCTGCAATTAGAACGATTCTGGACGGTTTGGGCCTGGTCTTGGGACTTGGAGGAAAAAATTGAGTTCGGAGAACAATTGGGTGAGCACAACTGGCACTTCACAGAGATTACCTTCTTAACATCCCCAGGCCCACTTCTTCACCCCTGTTTCTCTCCCTTGATACCTATTATCGATGAATTTTCTGACAATCTCTCATCCGAGAGCACTCCGGTTGTATTATCAAGGCAGCACATTATACCCTCTGGTCGATATTCGGAAGGACGTTACCCTGCAGCCTTGGCATCCCATCTTTCGTCCATGATTCCTCCGCCAGTAGCGCCGTCTCGCAGCTCCGATACTCTTAACACGCTTGCTTCTTCTGTCGATACTATCAAGGGCAAACGTATACCTGACTCCAGTGCCAACGGTGCTCCAAGCAACCCGCGTGCCGATGATGGTGCAGGGGTCAACTTCCTCGGAATCCCGGCGATGAACGTGAACATGGATATGAAGAAATGGAATTGGCCTGGATATCTGACTTTTGGGAAGGGAAGTACAGTCAAACCTCCACTCGATAAATCTACCATCCCACTACCGGAGAAAGAGAAACAGCATGCAACAACTACAACTACTTCCAAAGATCTAGAACTGAGTCGAGTGGAAGTCGAGGTTAATGCTGATGCATTGGAAGACGCCATCTCCTCCGATTCTTTATCGTTAGCCCCGAATGTTAGAAATGGGTCGCTCAACGGAGACTCAAAGCCCACGACAGATCTACCTGGACCAGAACAATTGGACCTTTCTGACGGTATTGACCACCCTATTACCAATGACATTTCCTTGGAATCAAATTCAACGGCGTTGTCGTTAGCAGTGTCCAATCTACCTGACGACTCACCTCCACCATCGCCGCCTCCTCTCCCTGAATTCTCGATGACAAGACTCCACCTAGCACCTTTCCAAGATGAAACGAATACAAGACGAGTGACAATTCACTACCTGATCGTCAGTGCTCTCGACAATCTATAACCGGCTTTTCTTAACAATTTTGTATGATCCTAGAGGAGTGAATTAATGTTGGCTCTGATAAATACACAAGGTCGTGCCAACGAGAACCAACAGGAAGACGATACAGACCTCCATATTGCTGCAGAACGCGTAATTAAACTATTTGACGATCTAGAGTCAGCGATATACGATGCTGGTTTAAAGAGGTGTGTTATGCCTTTGATCTGTATATACATCTCTGAATTCAAATAAAATAAATCTTCAGCGTGTCCGATTCTCTTCCCTCCGCGACCAAGATTCTCCAAACTCAAGATCGGTATCTGATCTCGACCGGCCAGTACACGCATAGCAGTCCTGGTTTCTCGTCGACATCAAGTCACCTTTTCAATGCAAAGGCAATCTTAGATATGTGGGTATTGAGTTGGACTCCACCCTCGAAATTTATCATAACAAGTTCTTGTATAACAGAGATCCCAAGATCACTGAAGTCTTTTCACGCGGGCAGAACCCCCAGCATTGGCACATTGCGAAGCGTGGTCTGGCGAGCTCGCAAAGCGCCGAGAATGAAAATGCCGGATCTGACGAGGCGGTCTTTATGGAGGTGTTTAGGAAAGAGACGAGTTTGACCGACGTGGATAATGTTTTGGCTGGAGTGGTGAAGAAGTCGGGTTTATTGGATGGTGCATCCAGTTTGGGATTAGGATATAGATGATACTTGAGCTATACCCCTGTTGTATTAATTTTTCTCAAGTCTAACGGAGCTTTCACTGTTTTTTTTTGCGCTTTGACTGGTCGGCAGCGTGGTACCTCGTACTAAATTTGGAAATTATCGGTCCCAGTGACTCGCTGGATCCAGGTCATAACGTCGGCTGACCAATCGTGATTCTCTTGTTCTCCAACCACTTCGACACAGGACTCCTCTGGCCTCAAGACCCAAGCAAAGCTCGATCTAAGACCACATTATAGGAAAAGGGAAGTTTCAAGACATTCAAGAATGGCTTCTTCGTCAGCCGCGACGGAAGCTCAAATCAAGAGCGAGATTGAGAGATTGACAGGTAAATGATCTTCGAACTTACTTGCTCATGACATATACACCATCCCTCTTTAACCTCATCTGTCCTATCTCCAGCAACGATTAGCCAGCATAAGGCGCACCAGAAGAACAAATCGTGGAAGACGGGTGTGAACTACTACGCTCCTTATCCGCAAGGGGGACCGGGACGAAGCAACGCGTATGTGAACCCTAATTATAAGCCTTCGAACAAGTATGTCCGCCCAGGTTTGGACGAGGCTGGCCCTTCGAAGCCACCATCAACAGCGACAGCGACCCCTTTGATGAATCAAACACCGACAGCAGCTAGGATCACGGAGCCTGGTCCCTCCACGGCGGCTGCCTCAGTGCTCCCTGACTCTAGTAATCCCGTCCCTAGTCTAGGCGGGCAGAAAACGGAGGTCGTACTGGGCGGTGTGGCATTTGAGTCTTCTCGTCGTTCACTTGTCAGGAAAGATCGTGAGTGTTTACTGTTGGTCAGTCTAACAGTGTTTTGGGTATCAAATATATATGTAGTACCGAAACCCGCATCTATTGGCAGACCGGTTTCGACACCAGCACCTCATCACTATACCCGGAAGCCAGGCCATGTTCATCCCTCGAAGGTGTTCAAGTTGAAGGCGCGTCGAGGGAGGAATATGACCCTTAATAATACACGGAGACCCTATCCGTACGTGTTCCAGCGTGTTTTATGTTGTACGCTTATGATGTCTTGGTTAGATCTTCACGGAAAACAAATAAACGGGTCAACAAGTATGTGGACAAGCCCTGCCCCCGTTTTACAACGACAGGTGCGCCTCGCTCTTCCTGGACCTGCTTCTCAAGACCTGGACAACCGCGAGTGGCTTCTGTGGTCTTGAGGAGCTGGGCTTGCCTGTAGTTTGCTATACAATGTTTACATTTCATCCTTTGTTTTTTTTCCCTGTTCGACTTGCATCTGGCGACATCTTTACAGGCAGCTGCAGTCGCGGACTAACGTGCATGTACCAACATGATCCCTCGAAAATCGCGATCTGCTGGAACTTTCTGCAAGGCAACTGCCCCAAGACGGCGGAGACGTGCGACCTGTCACACGAGCCAACACCCGAGAGGACGCCACTTTGCGTGCACTTCCTGAACAAGGGGCGGTGTACTAGGGAGAACTGCCCCTTCCCGCATGTAAATGTGGGCCAGAGGCAGGGTGTGTGTCGTGACTTTGCGGTGTTGGGTTACTGTGAACGTGGGCTGGAGTGCGATCGACAACACGTTCGAGAATGCCCCGATTTTGCGGAAAAAGGGACCTGTGGGACGAAGGGATGCAAGTTGCCTCATGTGATTCGGGCGAATCGGAATCGCAAGGTCGCTGCCCCAAATGTTACTGCGATGGAATCCATACCTGTCGCTGGCGATAAGGTGGGCTCTGTGGTGGCAGCTGCTGGTGGCGATCAAGCGATGGTAACAGCAGAAGATGGACAACTTGGTGATGAATTTATTTCACTGACCTTCAAGGAAAGCGACAGTGAGGACGATGATGAAGAAGAAGAGGAGGAGGAGGATGACGAATCTGGATCTGAAGAGTCTGGTTCTGAGATTATGGATATTGTAGCTTGATTAGATTTTTGAATGATTATTCTGTTCCGTTCTAGTAAGCAGCACAGCCACTGTCTGTCAGCGGTCTATGTGAGTTGCAATCCTTCTCCTCGATGTGACACGTCCATGTCCCCTCTCTCCAACCTACTCCACCCTCGCCTCTCCTCTGCTCACCGTTTGACGCGTTACCTCGTGTTGACTCAAGAACACAACCTTCTAGCTCGGTCAACAAACCATATGGCATCCAACCCTGACCTGACACCAACCTCAACAAAGCCCAAGGCTGCCTCGCGCCTGCTTCATTCCGTGAAGCGCACATTTACGCCATCGCCGGCGCCTAGGAAAAGATCTCCAGAATACTCAGTGCGCCACTTTGGAAAGTATGCCACCGTTGTATTTACTAACTGAGCGCTCTCCAGAAGGCCGCCATGCACTCAACCTATGCCGAGTCTCGTGCTGTGACCCCGCCGCAGCAATTTAGGGAACCAGACCCGGCCTCTTCGCGCCCGACGATAGAGCAAATAGCCATGGGGCTTCATATTTCCCGAACACCCCACCTGCGGCCCCTAGTTTCCTCGCCCTACGCATTTCCCCAACGAACTTCATCACCCCACTCCATCAACCCCAACGAACACCACCATCACCGCGCGACACCTATAGTCCTACCACCCGCACCACAGCGCTCCTCCCTCAAAAAACCCTCGACGACCATCACCTCTTCCTCGAGCAGCCCTGCTGTCAGCCCCCCGTTCTCCACTGCATCAGGGTCTTCGACCACAGTTACGTCTGTAGCACCGTCCTCCGCGCAGTCTCCCCGATCGTTTGCTGCGATCAAATTTCGCATGGCACGGTTTCTGCCACAGGGTAGATCGGTGTCGGCTCCTTCATCTATGGTGTCCTCCCCCGCAGCGTCCCCTAGGACGAGTACGTCCGACTTTCTACCGCCGAAGAAAGCAGTGAGGTTCACGACCGAGGAGGTTCCGGACGGTAATTGACTCCTTCACCGCGTACCACCTGCCTGTTCCCTTTTTCGACTATCATTATTCATTCCACTTCTTCTCCGCCGTGAGGGCGCATTTTTCTTGCCTTCGCAGATTCCTTGGGGATTTGGCAGGCCACCGTTCTATTGTAGCGTAGCATCATGTACCGGCAATTTCGTTGTACATCCATTATATTTTTTAGGGTTGTCCCACCTCTGGCTGTGGGCATTTCACGCACCATACACACACCTATTAGACCGTATTTTTCAATCGAACTTTCTATAAGAAAGTTGACCCCAATGACGGAGCCAATTACGACTTTGGCCGGCAGTCTCGGTCACGCGTTTGTAACACTGCTCGCAAACCTTCGACTAGCACGTCTTAGCTGTTCGCAACTGCGGCAGAGATTTTATTTCTTGTACCATTAGAGCAGGCAACACAGCCCCCGTTCACGACCTGTCCTGGAATTACGTTTCCTCATTCTTCTTGAACTCGAACGCCCATCTGCACCACTGCGTCTCTCGAGCTAGACCAATCCACAATCCTACCATAATCTAGAAACTCCAACTTGCACGCCATGGCCCCCGTCGAGACCGAATACTATGATCTGGTGCGTAGACAAGATATCTCTGCAGTCCCGGGCTCATCATGTCACTGGTTCCAACAGTTGGGTGTTCCTATAGATGCTGACGAAACGGCGCTGAAGAAGGCGTACCGGAAACAGGCTATGAAGGTTTGTGATCTCGAAAAGCCTCTACGATCTAATATCTTACTGGCTTGCTCTTTAGTATCACCCGGATAAGAACCCTTCGGCAGACGCAGAGGAGAAGTTTAAGGAGATAAGGTATGTTAGGGCACCCGGCTCTGTGAAGGAGACTTAGAGTATCTCTGGACCTTTAGTAAAGCGTATCAAGTCCTATCTGATCCAGTAAGTCATGTATTGTATCCTACACCACGACGATTTCTCATCCATCCCGCAGAACCTACGCGTTGTATATGATAAGAATGGGAAGAAAATGGTGTGTTCCGTCTATCTAACGCCAATGGCACCAACAGAACTATATCCTTGACAGGTCGACAAAGAAGGCCCTATTAACATGGAAGACGCTGCTGGTTTCTTTGCGAACGTCTTTGGCGGAGAGAGATTTGTTGATTACGTGCGTATTACTTGTCCTACTGCTCACGAGCGCCATGTGGTGTTTACTCTCGACGATGTTTTTTAGATTGGCGAAATCTCGATCATGAAGGACATGACGTCCGTCGCCACAACCATGATGACAGAAGAGGAGAAATCCGAAATAGAGAAGCAGATGAACAGCAACAATCCCAAGGTTGCAAGCGGTTCTTCGACGCCTGTAGTGTCAGACGGGAAAGACGGGGCAAGTTCGCCTACGACGCACAAACCGAGCACACCACCTGCCGCGCCGACTATTTCAATTCCCGAGGTTCATCACAACGCAGCTCCAGGAACACCTTCAGGCCCAGCAGCACCGACCACGGCCACATCGAACGCCAGTCCTCCCTCTTCGCACCTCGTCCCACACGCACATGGTGCTTCATCACCCACAGGCACCTCGGGTACCGCCACCGCCGCCGACAAGGAGCGAGAAAAGCAGGAAGCCGCGCGCCGGAAGGCCGAGCAGCGCGAGAAGCTGAGGGAGCACGACAAGGCGCGGCGCAAGGCGATGGAGGCGCGCGTGGCGATGCTGACGAAGAAGATGATTGAGCGGATCCGGCCGTTTGTCGAGGCGAAGGACCCGGGGGGCAGGGACGATCCTGAGTCTAATGCGTTTGCGGAGAGGATGAGGCGGGAGGTGGAGGACCTCAAGTTGGAGAGCTTTGGTGTTGAGGTTAGTTCTATTGTTTTTTTTTTTTAGTTTGTTATTTATTTTGCATTCTTTTGGCTCATTTTTTTGGTGTTTTTTTAAATTCTTTAGCTCCTCCATACGATCGGCAACGTTTACATGATGAAGGCGTCATCGTTTATGAAGTCAAAGAAGTTTTTAGGAATGTAAGCTTTCGTATCTTCACTGCAGGTAACAGGTTTTTTTACACCGAATCATTGCTTTTCGTTCAGCCCTGGATTCTTCTCGAGACTAAAGGAGAAAGGCTCTCTTGCCAAAGACGTCTGGGGAGTTATCGGCAGCGCGTAAGTTTGCTCCTCGGCGAAACATTAAATGTCGGCTTTTATTGACTTTATCTCGACGGGTAGGCTGAGCGTTCGAGACCTGATGATTGTAAGTCCTTGAATTCACCCCCTACACTGTACTGGCATGAACTCCATTACGTTAGGAAATGGAGAAAGCTCAGGCCAAAGGCGACGTCGCCGAGGATGAGCTGAGAGCTCTGGAGATGGACGTCACTGGCAAGGTATGTCCAATTATAACGAACATTTGAGGATAAGGTATTTATGGACTGGATGTAGATCATGCTCGCGTCATGGCGCGGTGCACGGCTGGAAGTCATCCAGGTTCTCCGCGAGGTATCTTACTATGTTGCGGTCATCTCATTTGAGACGTTCTTATTGATTGGTTCGATGTAGGTTGTAGAAAATGTGCTGAAAGAGCCGGGTCAATCTGAACCCGTCCTTATCAATCGAGCCAAGGCCCTCCTCATCACCGGCGCCATTTTCAAGTCGGCGGTACCTGACGAATCGGACGAAGAGCGTCGGGAGCTCGAGCGGTAAGGACGAAATTTAGATGGTCCTGTTCTGTTACTTACCCGATCTATGCGATAGGATGGTGCATGAGGCAGCTCAACCAAAAGGCAAGAAGCATGCGACAAACGCAGCGAAGGCCAGGCGGGAGGAGATGCTCAAGCATCAAGCTGCTGCTGCCGCCTCGGCGACAGACGGTGCTGCCAAACCTGCATAGGACATTTCTTGAATGACGTTTGTTTGACTTCCAATTGCTTTCCCTCCCCTGCTCGTCCATCTTCGCCCATTTACATCTTTCATATCCCATTGCGTCAGCCTTTCATACATCTTAATTGGTTCCAAGCGACTCCCGCTCATATGCTTACACTACTTAATCATCCAGTACATCGTATAGCCCCTGCTTAAACAAACTACCCGACTTCGTTCCGTAGTCATTGGAACTTAAGGAAGCAGCGTGAAAGCCGTCCGGTCCGTCATACATAGGTGAGTCAGCGGGTAATGTGGGCACCATTCAATTGCGGATTTTTTTGGCATTCGAATAGAAACACAAAAGACTGAAATTTTGAGATTGAGATGTGAAGTAGCAATTATATATAGACTTGCATGTCGAGAATCTTCAAATCCAGAAAAATCCAGAATATGCGCTAAGCTTGTCAACGAAAGGTCCTTGTTGTTTGAAAGCTATGTATGTAAAGTCAAGACATGCTAGTCCGGTAGTCTTGGGTATACTTATATATATAGAAATACATATGCATATGGTAGCGATTTATGAATAAATAAAAGCACAGTGATGTTGCCGCAAGGACACATTTATGAATCAATATACAAATATTTCTTTTTCAGGAGCCGGGCCAGGAGGTTCGGAGTTGGGGCTTAGTATTCGCTCTTCTTTCCCTGTTCAAAAGTGGCTTGCACCTAGAGCGTGTATTGTGTAAAATGTAATAGAAGCAATATTAATACGAAGTGAATGAATGACGCACCTTACTGAAGAATTCGGCATCGGTAAGGACACGGTAACCCGTCAAAGCTAAACCTTTGGCGACCGCGATCGTGGCTGAATGAGCGGCCTCACTTCTGGCCGCTTTGGCAAACGCCGGCGTGTGATTTCCACCATTGGGCTCTGTGGGGATAGCTAGGAATAATTGGAGAAATTGAACGGGGGTCAGCTGCTGGACCCAATAAAGGCAGAAATAGTTACCAAAGGCGGGATGTAACGCGGGGAGAGCTGCAAAGAGATGTGAAGTCGATCTCTTGAAAGTAAGGTGATCTAGGACGTACCGTACGAAACATTGCCCTAGTAAGCGAGATATGTTTTTCAGTCGGCGGCATAGATTACAATAAGAGATTTCACTAACAAAGTCGGTAGACGCGGAAGTGGATGCTGATGTTGCAGCTAAACCGTACCGACTCCCGACAATGTCGGCGAAGTCTTGTGCTGGAAGAAGTACGACCACGTCAAGTCAATGCGAAATAAGCGCTCATACGAATGCACTCGCCAAGAACTGGATTTTGGTGAAGGTTGAAATAGGATGTTTCAACAGTTAATTTGATTCTGCAGCCAGTCGCCAAAGCTGCAGCTCTATTTTCCCCTCATCTGTCAGGGTGGTCTTAAAAGGCGTAATAATTCATTGAGGACTTACTCCAAGCAATTTTGTACCCGTTTAGCAAATGGGATTAAATCTTCCGATGTCGGCGCTCTGGCTATCCACCGCATTCTGGCGTAGTCAGGGATCACTGGGGAAGGGGATAGTAAAATCGAAGGAGCCCAGGCTGGACAGCAAAATACCATTAGGAAGCCAATTCCTGCCTTCTACCACGCCGTGGACACGGTGGTCCGGTTTCATCTGTTGCCTCAACATGGAAATCCCCGAATACGCCATAAATGCAGCATCCAGTGCGTTGGTCCCTTCCCTAACGGACAAAAAAAGTCAGCCGAGGCTGTAAGGTGTATATTTGCTAGTGCTTCACTCACCAGGGAGCACCACCTGCATGAGCGCTGGATTATCGAAGAAGCATTAGAAACATGGCTTTTGGTAGTGTGAGTAGGACGAAAACCTATGGCCAAAATATTCCACGAGAAAATATTGCATAGCAGTTGAGCTTCCGAGGCTTGTAGAGTGGGGAAGTCCGGCACTCGGATGGCACCTGAAGAAAACCCTTAAGGAAGGCGGTTTTCCTTGAAGCAGGTGAACCTACATGACACATGCATCCATCTCGTCGTATCCACCACGCTCCAACAATATTACCTTCCCACCACCACCCTCTTCCGCTAACAGAGGACGAGTCAGGCTCTGAGGTATCTGGGAAATGAAATGAGCTACCTGGTGTCCCAAGAAGTATAATTTTAGCGGAAACCTCAGGTCGAGCTTGAAGTGCGGCTTTGAGTGCGATTGCAACCCCGACTCCGCTGATTGCTATGAGGTTATGACCACAGGCGTGCCCTATGCCTGGGAGAGCATCCATCTCAGAGTTAATGCCTATGACCCTCCCCCCAGTGCCTTGGGTGTATTCTGCTCGCCAAGCAGTCTCAAGGCCCAAATAGTGTTTCGTGATCTTGAAGCCGTGTTTTGCCATGAATTCTGTCAAAACGTCGTGGGCATATCTAGAGGCTAACTTTAACGGGACTTCAAAAAGAAGAAAAAGTAGATAACAACCTCTCTTCAAACATAAGCTCTGGATGGTCTCGTTTTGGTGTCAGATTCGAGCTGAATATATTCGTGGAGCGCGAAATATCTACCATGTATCTTCAAGCTGAGAGCGCGAAGATCCGAGCTTGTTTTGTCCAATGTTCGTTCAATAACTGAACACACGTCACTCGTGTTGGATAGCGTTTGTATTTTTGGTGTATAGGATGGTGGCTGCTGTTGTTCGATCCACCGCTCATCCTGCTTTCCGTAAGAAAAGTCGCAACAGGGGTTGAAGTAACTGATGTCACCCTGCTGCTGAAGCAAGAATTAGCCAGGGAATGGTTGGACCTTAGGCTGGATACTGACTGTCTCCTCTCCAGTCTTCAGAGTTTCGGAAACCTGATAATATACATGCGAGTTTTCTGTTGTTCCCTCGGAAGACCCGTCTTGTGCCTGTGAAGAGGGAGAAGGTCGAGGTCGCTGCATAGGTGCTCGCGAACGCGCTTTACGCGCAAAAAACTGGCTAAAGCACCCTGCTTGAACTTCGGTGTGGTCCATGGTGCGAACAAGAGGAAGAAAAGGCGGCCTTGATAGCAAAGAGCCTGATGGGTAGTATAAGTATTTTAAGATCTGGCTCAGATCTACCATTCAGTTATTTACTCACCGATCGTCTGACGTCGTAAGTCTGTTAGGGTACTGACAGTGATATCTAGTCCCAGGAGATCCTGATCCTCAGTCCAAATTGTCCCATGGAAGTCTCAAAGACCGGTGTGTTCGGGATATGGGTCATTCGGCCTTGAGACGTTTCGTATCGTATGCGCATTGTACATGTAACTATTGATAGTCAGGAAGGAAGAGATCTTCGGAGAGCAACTTGAAGGTATATTTGTACGTATGTATGTCATAAGCATCAGCAAATGATTTAGGATAAGTAAGTAGAATCAGGAAAGCTGTAAGTAATTCATTCTATGTCCTGGGCCACGGGTGGAAACTAATCGCCACTAAAAAAGGACCACCTCGTCAATGGCAATGCCTCTCCAACTTCTCGTCCTTCACAGGTCCGCTACTTTCTCCCCTAGGCATCAGGTAACTACCGAGTCGTTTCCAGAATCCCACCTGGGGTGAATAATGATCTCGACCACTCAAACCAACGACTATATTGCCTTTGCGGCTATTGACTTCACAGAAAGATGCCTCCCGAGAGTTATCCAACTCGTAAACATTATTCTGCGTGCCTATCATGAATATCATCTCGCGGTTAGAAGATTTGACGATTTTGATGAAAGCTGAGAGCGCAGGCAGAACTTGCATGTCGCCCTTTCTCGTTGTAAGATGCACCACGCCAGCGAAACCTTCAGGCAAAAAGAGGACGACATTCCCTGGAGGACGGTTATTATGCATCCGAGTCCTTGCTTATTAAATCTTGAGACTGACCATGATGAGAATTAACATCTAATCCCATTCGTGGTCTTGAAGGAGGCATCGGAAGCTAGATTTCAAAATAAGAGGTTGACCAATATAACAAGAAACCATTGAACGCATACCAGCTTGATTTTTATGTCACCTGAACGGGAGGAAACAGCCACATTCGCCTTCGGCGCGTCCTGGATGTTACCGGTTGTGGCCAGTTCCAAGTCAATGGCGCCATGACGAGACCGAAATGAGGCATGTGGCAATGGATGCTTTGATTTATGTTTTTTACGACGATTGAGGTCAGGAACTAGTGGGTCAATGAAAAAGGTCCCTAGCTCAACAAGAGTGTCAGATAATGTATTTAGAAGAAGAGGGAGAAAGTGCCTTGGATATCGTGTTTTCGGTCATAGATATGGACCTGATCGGCGGAAGGTGGGGGGTTTGGGGTAGCTGACGCAGGGCTACCTGGGTCAAAATTATGATGAACAGGTGGAAGGTATTGTCCAGCAACGCTTCTATGATCGCTGTATGCAGGAGGTTCGTCAACAAGCTGAGGGGGCATTGTCATGAGTCCAGAACTCGAGCACAGGCAATATAGTAGAACATTCGACATACTTTGTGAACCATGCTGGTGTGTGCGTCTTTTGCAGGGGGCTTACCAGTCCGTGGATCGACTATCATTTTAAAAGACTGCGAGTTAAAGTGAGGGAAGGGAGGGTCGAATTTGACGTGCTGCGGCTTCGAGTTATAGGTTAAAAGTAAGGCATGAACAACTGACAATGATCAAATACAGGTGGTCAGGAGGACGCCTGGAGTTGCTGACCAGTTCCAATCCGAGACCGCAGCAAGCACTGCCGAGATAGTGCCCAGGCCCAAATTATCAGGGAGGATATATCACGACGGTGGGTGAATAAAGACGTTGTGGCTGTGGAACTGTGCTGGTTGCTGCGCGTCCGTCGGCCATCTTGACCTTTCATGATTGACGCATTGGGAGGTTGAGGCCTGAGGGAAGAGGCTGTGCAGTTAGCCCATCATTTTCGGCAAGGTCAATTTGATCCGGTGCGGAAGTGATTCGTGATCAGACCCAACCTGCACATTGAGAGGGAGTTTGCGTTGAGAATATTAATGAAAAAAATCTCATGGGCCTAACCGGGAATTGAACCCGGGACCTCCTCGAATCGGAAAAACCCTAACAAGGAATCATACTACTAGACCATCAGGCCGACGAAAACTCTGTGGTTGTTGAGGTAGACAAAAATAAGTACTTGAAGAAGTAAGTTGTACTCAAGCAATATACTAAAATTCACAACCTTAGGAAAGAAAAATACACGAAACAATTGCCTAACCGGGAACTGAAGGCGGGACCTCTTCGAATCGGGATGACATTAAGCGCCCTAACAAACACGGGCGTCTCTTCTATCACGTGCAATGGGATTCAAACGGTCAGGGAGATTCAAAACTGTGTCTACAGTTTGCACAACACTGAATCTCTGCCATTTTTTTTGGCATATTCTAAATGCCCTTTATCTTAGCTCCACGAATATGCAATAATTTGAAGGAAAAGTTAACTTGAGCCTGTTGTGGACGGTGTTCTCTCAAGACTACTCACATCAAAATGTAATAAATTTGTGTCTCAAGCTCGAACAACTTCGAATTAGAGCACAAAATTTTGGAGATACATTTTATATCTAATTCAACACCCGTGTACAAAAAATTGGGTTGTGAAAGTGAGTGTAGCACATAAGGTAGACGAAAAAGTTGAAAAAGCGTGACGAAATCGTGACACTTCAAAGGCTTTCGGCTCGCTAGAACATTCTGTGACTTCACGTTACTTTTTTTTGAATCTCTCTGACGGCCTTCATTTTGAGCTCAATTCTACACCAAATAACTCAAAATTTGCTATTTGAAATTCTTAAGATAAAGAGAAAGCCGTTGCAAAATTTGGTAAAGATTGAAGAAAAAGTCGTTGTGCAATTTGAGATTTAAAATCGCCTGTCAGAGTTTTTGAATCTCCTTGGGCTTGATGCTTAGTTATAAGGTTTGGAGGCATCTGCATACTGGAGGCCATAAAATTATATTCTTCTTACTTGAGGCAAAAAGGGCCTGACCGGGAATTGAACCCAGGACCACTTCCAGGTAACTTTCAGGTTAAGTTTGCCCAAAGGAAGTATCATGCGACTAGACCACCAGGCCGATGAAGCTGGTTCTCTTTTTGTGTACTTCTTCAATTGGCGGATCTTATGTAAGAGGACTTCCGAGGCAAGAGAGTTTAGAACTAATCCACTACCTTTTTTAACGATATGTATTCAACACATTTTCGCCTCTTGTCAGTTATCAGGAGCGCTGAGCTAAATATAATAATTGTGATGTTATGTGTCTCTGTTATCGATCAGTGTCACTAACGTTAGAACCAACGTCAGACAAATTACTGTCATGCCCATCACGGTTGGGCTCAGGTCGGGGTCATCACTTGCGCGTCTGAAGGGTGTCTGAACCTTCGACCACGCTACTCTGACGCGGACCATGGCTTCCGTGGTGCAATCGAATCAGACTGACCGTCTGAACCAAATATTCAATGGCTTGAAGAACAGAAATCCAGATATCAGACTACAAGCGGCGGAGGACTTGCGACGATTTGTGAGTACATCCTCGATAGCGCTGGCTGTTCTGCTCACCAACGTCTACAAGGTTTCTATGTCGGTAGCAGAAATGTCGTCGGATGCAGCATCAAAGCTATGGGACGACAATATTAATCGAAGGCTGTTTGAACTCACACATAGCCAGACTCTCGTAGAGGCATTCGGTGGACTGCTTGCAATAGGTGCGCTTACCATCTGAAGAGTCCTTGCCGATATGCTCATTGCCTTCAAACAGATAAACTCATCGTCATAGATCAAGAAGAAACCATAGAGTCCAAACGAAATCTTTTCCGATTCTACAACTATGTTAAACACCTCCTCCCTAATCATGACATGAATCTCATGCTCGCAGCTTCGAAAACCCTGGGTCGTATTGCAGAGATAGGAGGGGCCGCATTTGGAGAGCGTTTTATGGACTTTGAAGTTCCGGCCGCCGTGGAATTGATGCAACCCGACAAGCAAGAATCCCCTCGGTATGCTGGCGTCTTGATCCTGAAGGAACTTGCAAGAAACAGTCCAACCTACTTCCATTCTCACATTGGAATTGTCTTTGACAACATTTTGGTACCACTGAGGGATCAGCGCGTTATCGTTAGAGAAGGAGCCGCCGAATTATTGGCTGCCTGCTTGGAGATTGTCACTCAGCGCGAACGTCAACCCAGGACACCGTACCTGGCCAAGATTTTGCAGGATGCACAAATGGGCTTGAAGCAGACACAGCCAGAAGTCATTCACGGGTCTTTATTGACTTATCGCGAGCTGTTACTCCATGCTGGCATGGTATGTGGTTTTGATAAGCATCATAATCTCTACTGATGTTGGTTTCTAGTTCATGAAAGAGAATTTCTTAGATACAGCAGACCAAATTCTTCGGTTCAAGTCTCATCGAGACCTACTTGTTCGAAAAATGGTCATCACCATGATCCCGTCGCTTGCTGCTTATGACACACAGACCTTTACGGAACACTTCCTCCACAAGGCTATGGCACATCTTCTAACTCAGCTGGAGAAGCCAAATGAACGCTCCTTTGGTAGATCCCAATGTATTTTTTGGTAGACGAGACTTACATTTCCCTTAGCTTTTATTGCAATCGGACATACAGCAACGGCAGTTGGAAGCGACATGAAGCCATTCCTCGATTCTATCATGATGCAGATCAAGCAAGGGTTACAGGGCCGAGGGTAAGCTCTCTCTTCTGAGCGCAATCTTGGTACTTATAATCCCCTAGCAAAAAACATGCCCCTTCTGAAGAGCCCATTTTCCAATGTGTCGGCATGTTGGCATCTGCTGTTGGACCCAACTTGACCAAGCTGTTACACGACCAACTCGACCTTATGCTCGCATGCGGTCTGAGTGAACCCCTTGTCCAAGCACTTGTCGCTATCGCCAAGTGTATCCCTCCCCTTCTCAAGACTATACAAGGTCAGTCCTTTGGTCCTTAGAGATCATCATTAGCTTATGGATTCCTTTTAGATCGATTGCTGGACCTTTTATCAAATATTCTAAGCGGACAACCATACAAGCCTTTGGGAGCTCCGCCGTCACTTCCGAGAAATGAGATAACAGCAATAAATCGAGATCTAAATCCGACCCAGGTTTGTGCTCCCTTTCGCTAACACACTGGACTGCTCATTATTTTATTCGCCACAGATTAACGGAGTTGACAAGAGCCCAGAATTAATTACACTAGCACTAACGACGTTGGGTTCATTTGATTTCAGCGGTGAGTATTGTTATTCATTTCACTTTCTATGATGGCTGATCTTTCGCAGGCCACATCTTGAACGAGTTCGTCCGCAGTTGCGCACTGCCATATCTCGAGGATGACAACCCTGAGGTGCGGAGGGCCTCAGCATTAACATGCTGCAGACTGTTTGTCAAGGATCCCATTTGTTATCAAGCTAGCAGTCATGCGATAGAAGTCATCAGCGATGTTTTGGATAAATTGCTGACAGTAGGAATCGCAGATCCGGGTAATGAATACCTTTCACATTTCAGGGATAGTATCTAACAGGTTTATAAACAGATGCGAGCATACGACAGACTGTTTTGTCATCGCTCCATGAACGTTTCGACAAACATCTAGCTCAAGCCGAAAATGTTAGATCACTTTTCATCGCATTAAATGACGAGGTCTTCGAGAACCGTGTTACGGCGATTGGTTTGATAGGCCGCCTTGCAAAACACAATCCAGCATATGTCATGCCTTCGTTACGCAAGGCCTTGATCCAACTCCTCACCGAGCTTGAATACTCAACAGTGATGTAAGGTCTTTTAATCCATGTATCAATTAAGATCTCACATGCCTCACAGGCGAAATCGGGAGGAATGCACCCGGTTGCTGACCCTTTTGGTTAGCGCCACGCAGCGCTTGATAAAACCATATGCATTGCCTATGCTCCGTGTTCTCCTTCAGAAGGCTAATGATAACAATCCAACAGTTGCGGCCAACGTGTTAATGTGCCTAGGCGAATTGACCTGTGTCGGCGGAGAGGACGCGATGCAACACGTACCCGAGCTTATGCAGGTTATCATCTCGAGGCTTTCGGACCCATCGTTAATTAAACGTGACGCTGCACTTCATACCCTTGGTCAAGTCTGCTCGAGCACTGGATATGTCATTGCCCCTCTCGTCGAATACCCACAGCTGTTACCTTTGCTTGGAAGGATTTTAAGGACGGAAAGCAATCAGTCTGTGCGTCGTGAGGTGGTGAAAGTCCTGGGTATTTTAGGCGCACTGGACCCTTATCGTCGAAAGGTGTTTAATTTTTCTAAGAGTCCGAGTCCCAGCTAATGAATATATAGAGCAGACCCGACGAAGATACCTCCAGCGAAACCGCAGTGGCAGCTGTAAATCAAGTGCCTGTTGCGCAGCACACGGCGACACCTGCGTCTGATGACTATTTCCAAACAGTTGTTATAACAGCCCTTCTTGCTATTCTCAAGGATCAAGCGTTGAGCAGTCATCACCATACAGTTATTGAAGCAATCATGTCGATCTTCAAAACACAGGGGTTAAAGTGTGTTACATTTTTGCCTCAGGTATGCTTGGTCAGTTTGTACAATTATATTTACTCACATGGGCATTAGATTATCCCGGCGTTCGCGGCTGTCACCACTGGCTCAGCAGCGAGGCTACAAGAATTCCATTTGCAACAACTTGCCATTCTTGTTGGGATTATCAAACAGCATGTTCGCAATTACATGCCTGACATTTTCGGCTTGATCACCGAGTTATGGGAGAACCAAACACTCCAACTTCCTATCGTTTCCTTGATTGAAGCCCTAGGTAAAGCCTTGGACGCGGAATTCAAGCCATTCCTACCATCCATTCTTCCTCTTGTCCTCAAAGTCTTCGATGGAGAGCTCACAGAGAAGCGGATCAATACGCAAATCAAAATCTTTGATGCATTCTTGACATTTGGGGCGAACATTGAAGAGTACCTGCACCTTGTTATCCCGATCATTGTAAAGTCATATGAACGCCAGGAAATCGTGGAGCGGGCGGACTCCTTGACAGCCTTGCGCAAACGCGCCATACAAACTATTGACGGCTTATCGAGAAGGGTCAACTTTTCCGACCACGCATCCCGTATCATCCACCCTCTAGTCCGTGTTCTTGAAGGCTGCAACAATGAATTGCGGATGACTGTCATGGATACTCTTTGTTCTCTCGTCATCCAATTGGGCTCCGATTTTGCGATATTCGTGCCAACTATTAACAAGGTCAGCGACCTCTCTACGTCATAGCTGGAAGTCAACTAATAACTTTGAATTTTAGTGCCTACTTAGAAATCGAATCCCCCACCCTAAATACGAGAATCTAATTTCGAAACTTCTTAATGGCGAGCGACTTCCACAAGAAGTTGGAGTTCTGGAATTACTGTCAGTTCGGATTTAAGCTACTCTATTTCCAGCGCTGATTCCTTGCCAGGCTGAGTGAAAATTCCAAGGCTCCGGAGTTTTCTGCGCCTGCGGAAGCTACAAAGATGAATGTGAACCAACAACACCTCAAGCAAGCCTGGGATACATCTCAGATCAGCACAAGGGACGATTGGATCGAGTGGATGCACAGGATAGGTGTAGAATTTATGAAAGAATCGCCTTCACATGCCCTCCGTGCGTGTATGAGTCTTGTCGACATCCATCCGCCATTGGCCAAAGAGTTATTTAATGCCGCGTTCTTGTCGTGTTGGGGCGAACTTTACGATCAGTATCAGGTATGCTCGTTGTGGTTGCTCACCTAGTTGATAAGTTTTTTATTTTCTTTCAGGAGGATCTCGTGCGCGCAATTGAATTTGCGATTACTTCAACGACGGCTCCTTCTGAATTGATCCATCGCCTTTTAAACCTGGCCGAATTTATGGAGCACGAAGAAAAGCCGCTGCCGATTGAACATCGCACACTTGGTGAATATGCGATGAAATATATGGCATACGCGAAAGCTCTTCATTACAAGGAGCTGGAATATTTTTCCGAATCCTCCCCCGCCGTGATTGAAGCCTTGATCTCAATCAATACCCGTTTACAGCAGCATGACGCGGCTTGGGGAACTCTACTTACTGCACGCGAGCAATACGACGTTACTAAACACGAAGAATGGTATGAAAGGCTTGGTCGTTGGCAGGAGGCTCTGGTTGCTTATGAGCGAAAAGCCGAAATGGACCCAACTGCTCCAGATGTGCAAATCGGACGGATGAAATGTTTGCATGCCCTTGGCGAATGGGACCAGCTGGCTACTCAAGTTGACGAAAACTGGACAAATGCTAACCATGAGGATCGTCGAGAAATCGCGCCTATGGCGGCAGCCGCTGCTTGGTCGCTCAACGAGTGGGACTCCATGGACGACTACATTGCCACTATGAAACCTGATTCGCCTGACCGCGCTTTTTACCGCGCGATACTCTCTGTACACCAAAATCAATTCCCCAAGGCCCTTGTTCACATCGCAAAGGCTCGTGATCTTTTGGACCCGGAATTAAGCTCTTTTGTCGGAGAGGGTTATGGTCGTTCTTACAAGTAAGGTTATTTCTGCATGCTAGCAGCATCTTCCTCATAACTCCCTAACAGTGTCATGGTTCGGGCGCAAATGCTTTCTGAATTGGAAGAAATTATAGCTTTCAAACAATATGCTGATCAGCCCGAAAGACAGCAGACAATGAGAAAGACCTGGATGAAGCGGTCTGTTTTTTCCATCAGAGAGCACGTTATAACATTTGTTAACTAGTACCTTAGATTGCAAGGTTGTCAGCCTGATGTTGAAGTTTGGCAAAGGATCCTCCAAGTACGAACCCTTGTCTTGACTCCAGAAGATGACCCCATGATGTGGATCAAATTTGCCAACTTGTGTCGGAAAAATGATCGCATGGTTTTGGCAGAGAAAACGATTAATTCTTTACTGTCGCCAGACAGGGTGAGTTCTTTTAATGATATTCGTTCAGATGTTGACATTTTATTTAGAGCCAACGCCTCCATGATCATCATCACGCAAAGGCTCCGCCCAACGTTGTTTACGCTCAATTGAAATATATGTGGGCATCTGGATCTAAAGACGAAAGTCTCAATTTCTTGCGACAATTCTCTGCCAGCCTCGCAAGGGATGTCATGCAAGAAACAAATGCACAGACACAGCGCCAGGGCGTATCAAAGCATAAAATCGCAGAACTTTCTAAACTCGTGGCCCGTTGTTTTTATAAACAAGGTGAATGGCAAGATCACCTCAAAGTCGAGTGGACTCCGGTTAGTCATGTCCCGTTTGAGTTTTATTTTCTCGCTATTTACCTTTTGTCAACTTGCAGAGGAACGTCGAAGATATCCTTCATGCATATCTCTTGGCTACCCGCTACGACCCAGGATGGTATAAAGCCTGGCATACATGGGCCCTGGCAAATTTCGATGTCATTGGATGGATGGAAGGTCAAACTGATGGCAAGACAGATGTCGCAGGGGAACGTCTAGCGGTCCATGTTGTTCAGGCTGTGGAAGGTTCGTAGGATGAACCTCCAAAATTCCACATCTTACTCTGGAAATCAGGTTTCTTCCGTTCTATAGCACTTCGAAACCAGGATGCTCTACAAGACACACTCCGCCTTCTTACGCTTTGGTTCAAGTTTGGATCCCATGACGATGTCAGTCACGCCATGGGTAGTGGTTTCTCGACTGTGGAGGTTGATACTTGGCTTGAAGTCATACCACAGGTATATTTATTTCTTGTTCTCCCTGGACTGGAAAAGTTGAATTTTATGTTAGATAATTGCACGAATTCAAACCCCTCACGCCAACATCAGGAGGAACATCAATAACTTGCTGACTGATGTTGGCAAGCACCATCCCCAGGCTCTCATATATCCGTTGACCGTCGCTTCCAAATCTTCCAGTGCTGCGCGTCAGGACGCAGCAGTCGCCATCATGAACCGGATGCGCGAGCACAGTCCTACCATCGTGTCCCAGGTTTGTCCATTCGTATTTTCAGTCCAGGAATATCAACTTCTTACTTCTGTACACAAGGCAATGATTGTCAGTCGTGAACTTATCAGGGTGGCGATATTGTGGCACGAACTATGGCACGAAGGCTTGGAAGAAGCCTCAAGACTGTTCTTCTCGGAGAAAAATGCCCCGGGCATGATTGCGGCCTTGGAACCTTTGCATGACATGCTGGAAGCTGTGAGTGACACGAACGATCTTGTTAACCCGTTCAGGCCTCATTGCTCGACAGGGTCCAACAACTGCCCGCGAGACATCATTCGCTCAGGTATTCGGTCGTGAACTTCATGAAGCACGAGAGGCATGTCGTCGCTATCGCGCTTATGGTGATACGAGTGAATTGGATAAGGCTTGGGATATTTATTATGGGGTAATTAGATATTTCAGTCCGGCCCATTACACCGACTGATCCTTCTGAACAGGTCTTCAAGAAGGTTGAGAAACAATTACCTTTGTTGACGACTCTAGATTTGCAATATGTATCACCCAGCTTATTGAAAGCACGAAATCTCGATCTTGCTGTTCCTGGTAAGGTTTTGCGCTACATTGCTGTATGCAGACTCTCATTTTTTTTAAAAAAAATAGGAACTTACCAAGCTGGTCGCCCGATCATCAGGATAGCCAGCTTTGCCACTAAACTGACTGTCATTGTTTCCAAACAACGCCCGAGGAGACTTTCTCTTAAAGGAGACGATGGCAGAGACTACCAGTATGTCTTAAAAGGTAAATTCTGCACAATACTTTTTTGGTCTGGGCTCTTGATAACACACAATATATCTCAGGCCATGAAGATCTAAGACAAGATGAACGAGTCATGCAGCTTTTCGGGCTTGTCAACACGTTGCTTTCTGTCGATACCAACAGCTTTAAGCGTCGTCTCCATATCCAGAGATATCCAGTAATACCCCTAGCGCCGAACGCTGGTTTGTTGGGTTGGGTGCAAGATAGCGATACTCTCCACGTCCTGATAAGAGACTACCGTGAATCTAGGAAAGTGTTGTTGAATATTGAATATCGCTTAATGCTTCAGGTAGGTTCTCTCTACCCTCGAAGCTTATATCCTTCTAAGTCTCAACTTATCAATAGATGGCTCCAGACTACGAGAGTCTCTGCTTGTTGCAAAAGATTGAAGTCTTCGAGTATGCACTTGAAAACACAACGGGTCAAGATCTATACCGGGTTCTATGGTTGAAGAGTCTCAACTCAGAGCACTGGCTAGAACGTCGTGCAACTTATACCCGGTCACTTGCGGTCAATAGCATGGTTGGCCATATCTTGGGTCTCGGTGATCGGCATCCTTCAAATGTCCTACTCGAACGGAGTACAGGGAAAGTTGTGCATATCGACTTCGGTGATTGCTTCGAGGTTGCAATGCATCGCGAGAAGTTCCCTGAAAAAGTTCCTTTCCGACTTACAAGAATGCTCACTCATGCTATGGAGGTCAGATATTGCAACATTTTTTTGGAATTTCTGATTAAATTTGCATCGCTATACAGGTCAGCGGCATTGAGGGTAGCTTCCGGAACACATGCGAAATTACTATGCAAGTCCTCCGTGATAACAAAGAATCTTTGATGGCCGTTCTAGAAGCCTTTGTGTACGACCCTCTCATCAACTGGAGACTTATGCAGACGGAGGTGGAAGTTCGTCGACCGGAAGGTGTGTATTGTGCATTGGGTACCTGGCAATCCTTTTGATTCTTGACTTCGAGATGCCGAAATGGACCCTGAACGTGCGGCAGAACTAGCACGAGTAGCTGGTCACCCACAAGGCCCGATGCGCAAACTCAAGGCCGACCGAAAATGACATTTTTAATGGCAAGGCGAAAACTATCTTGAAATATATGCATCTGACCTTTCTGAATAGATGAGGGCCAACCAGGTGGTGCACAGGAAGTGCGCAATGAACGAGCTCTTTTCGTTTACAATCGCGTTCAAAACAAAATCACAGGTTCGTATGGCTGTTGTTACCATTATAATACCGATTTCTGACATGCTGAACTTCAGGGCGAGATTTTAATCCAGACGTGGTGTTATCCGTTCACATGCAGGTCGATAAACTGATTGAACAGGCCACTGCTCTGGAAAACCTGTGCCAATGTTTCTCTGGATGGTGTGCGTTCTGGTGATATTTTTGCCAATTGGCCATATCTTTTATCCTCCTATATATCGTATGCACTTTTGTACATTAGCTGTATATTATCGTGGACTATTCCTAAGGGTATGTTTTATCCTGCCCCCCTTAATTATTTTCTTACTTTGCTTGAGGGAAATTTTAATTTTCCTCCTTCATACCAACTTACTAAATGCGGTAATGACTTGATGGGTCACGACTCGATTGTGTTCAAACAATGTTCAAACATACGGCATTTCTTCCTTCTCATACCATTTGAGCTTATCTGCTGTGTGTCTGGAAGTCTTGTGTAAACCGGAGTTGCATTCGACAGCTATTCAAGTTCATTTCCGGCTATTTCAACGTCCAGACCATGCCTCGGGGAATACCCAACGCGAAACGCGATGAAACTGGCATGCGTTATACAACGTTCACTGTGCCATTGGCGTATGTGTACTGCAAGAATCTCAAAGATATAGTGCAGCTAAAGCAAGGTTATCTTTCAGTTTCAACCCTAAACACGCTAGTTCTACATATCTCAAGTCGGAATCGCAAACACTTTGGGCAAGAAATGCTGTTCGAAAAGGCAAGACGTCGTTCGTCGATGAAAGCCCTCAAGAACAAAGGTGAGAACACTCTGGATGCCCTACTTAAATATCTAAAGTGAAATAAGACGCGGATCTCAGGTTATTGTCATACACCCTGGTTCTCGATTCATTAGAATCGGACGAGCGTCAGATGTCAATCCAGTCACGGTCCCCTGTGTCGTAGCTCGTAAATCCAAGACATCATTTACAGTACCGGAGCGCGTTCAACTTGTCTCGCGCCCGAGAAAACGGAAGGAAAAACGTGCAGCTACAAAGGATGAAGGAGGTGAAACAAACCCTGTAGATGATCCTGTGAGTGGTTGTACTCACCGAAATTTCACCTTTCTCTAAGTCGAAATAAGTTTGATTCCAAATTGTCCTCGATAACTGTATCCCTACGGGACAGGATGCGTTTCTACAAGCTACGAGTGACTCCCAATGCAACCAAAATCGCCTCGACCTTTAATGAACAGTTCAAACCGGAGAAAATCGCGGAACACAATGACTATCAAACTGAATGGATAGACGCGTCATGTGAAGAAGAAGTTTTAGTCGGGGAACAGGTCTATCAAGCATCCGCTCTACAGGGATTATATTAACGTTTTTTTGACAACAGGCCCTCCGTATTGCTGATCCGGTGATCTCGAACTACTTTGTAAAATGGCCGATATATGCCTCTAACTTCAACACTCGGGATTATAACTCAATTCAAATGATTCTAAGCGACCTCGAAGCAATTTTTGAAAAGACCCTGAGTGATAAATTTAACATTCAAAAACCCGATTACAAGGTACTTCATTATTATTCAAGCAGTGCTTACCTGACGGTTACGGACAGAATTTCTCAATCATGCTTGTTATTCCGGACTTTTACGACAGGGCATATGTTCGAGAAATCGTCAATTTGCTGACAGTCGCAATGGGCTTCAAGCAAATCTGTGCGCAACAAGTTGGGTAATTTTGATATCCGTTTGTACACAGTTGGTAACCAAGATCAGGAATCTCTAGCAGCCAGCTATGGTGCGGGCATTTCTAATGCATGCGTCGTGGATATAGGTGCTACAAAGATAAGTATCGCATGTGTGGACGAGGGCCTCGTGCTTCCCGAGACCCGGTAAGTCTCAACTTGCAGGCCGTACAGTTTATTTATCAAGGGTTGTTTAGCATGACATTGAACATGGGCGGGGATGACATCACAGAGTTCCTGTATGTGCTCCTCGAGCGGATCAAATTTCCCTATCGAGACATCGACCTCAACTATTCCTATGACTGGCATGTGATGGAGGATTTGAAGTCAAGACTATGCACTCTGGCTGATGTGAGCTTTGGCCCCATCGGCTTTTCTTTTAAACCACACTTACCTGCAAATTAACAGAGCGATGTCGCCTTAAATTTATACGACTTTATTGTCAGGAGACCGAATAAACTGACGGAAAAGTATGGCTTGCGAGCATATGATGAAATTATTCTTGCCCCAATGGTAACCGAGCTGCTCTTCTACCATATGGAAGCTACTAAGCCTTTTTCGCGCCGTTATAGTGCCTCTTCGAGCCTCGCGTCATAGAGTTCGACCACAAGCGCGACAACTTTCACCCAATATCTCAAAATGTGACAGAAGAAATTATAGGGCATCAAGCAGATTATGTTGTAAGTATTGCCTTGCATGTGAAGATCCTCCTCTCTTACTTGTATCAGACAAATGCGATGGTGATATCCACCCAGCATTTGATGCCAATAGTACAACAACCCTCTGAACCAGCTATACTTCCTCAACAATCAACTCCTACCGATGGAGCTCTAGGTTTTTCCTTTTCTTTTGTTGCATAATTTCTTTCTTATTCTCCTTTTCGCAGACCCTTCTCCCGTAAAAGCTGAGGCAGAAGTGCAGGCTATGAATGTAGATACGAATGGCGAAGCCACCGGGCAAGCGGAAGCCCCAATCGAAGTGGTTGATATAGAAGACGAAGGCAAGCCGGTGTTATTACAACCTCAATCGGTATCACAACCGACACAGAACCAGCCATCTACACCCGCTTATCCGGGGGATGATGCTATTGATGTCTGCTTCGAAGCTAGCAAACTCCCCTTAGATGTGGCCATATTCAACAGTGCTCGGGCAGCCGGAGGCGATGAAAAGATCCGGAAATACCTTCAAGCTGTACTTGTGATTGGAGGTACTGCCTTGATACCCGGAATGGCTCACGCCTTGGAGAGTAGGTAAGCCAGAATTTTCTACCTTTAAGGGTGGTAGAGATTCAATGGTGGTTTCAAGGTTACAAGCCATTGCTACGCCATTAGTCCCTAACATGGAGA
Source organism: Galerina marginata (assembly GCA_023014335.1). Lineage (NCBI taxonomy): Eukaryota > Fungi > Basidiomycota > Agaricomycetes > Agaricales > Galerinaceae > Galerina > Galerina marginata. The sequence continues at coordinate 698,360 of JAECYW010000013.1, read as the reverse complement.
AGGTGCAAATCATTCCTCCACCGAAAGAAGTCGATCCGCGTGTCCTGGCCTGGAAAGGTGCAGCTGTGTTGGCCAAGATGGACAGCGTCTCCGAACTGTGGGTTTCCCCGTCTGACTGGGTAAGCCATTTCAGTCCGGGCACCCTTTTTGCGCTTTTTTTAACCATTATTTACGTCGGTTATAGGATATATTTGGAATGCGAGCGTTGAAGGAACGTTGTTTTTATTTGTAAATTGTATAGGCTCGAGTGTTTGTATGTTCATTTTACATGTAAATGCATTGTTTGTATTGTGCTTGGTTACAGTGATAAATGCAGAGACGATAGCAATAACAAAACGCGGAAAACTTAAATAGTGAAAAGGAAAGGCATAAACCTAGAGCGGAAAAGGATGCAAAGTATAATAGGATTGCCGAAAATGTTGAATGCTTTGACCTGAACAAGGAATTTCCAGGGTGACCGAATGATGACATTGTGCTTGTGGAGTTATGCTCATGGAATTTGGTTCCAACAAAGCTGGATGATATTTGGGGAAGGAGGGTAGAAGCTGCAGTGAATGGGCCTTCAAACACCGAGTTTCAGTTTCATAGTGATGAATTCTTGCGATCCCATCGTGCTCCAGTTCTTCAATATATAGGCCATTTCTCGCTTGCCTTCTCTGCAAGATCAAAGACGTCAATGGACCGCCATGATTAATCACACTTTCGGAATGTACTGAGGGAATGGACTTGCCTATCCTTTTTGAGCCACTCCGCTCTCATGTGCCCACCCTCTCTCCAAGTAGTCACGTCCAAGGTATCCGATATCTTTTCAGAATCCCTCACTTCCGGTGGTTCCATCTTCCGAGCACATCCTCTGCCGCGATTCTTGCTCGATTGTGATCCCCATGTGCCTTCGTTTTCTTCTCTCTTAATTTTCGCTTGCGAGTACAACGGTGCTTTGGCAAGCTTTTCAACGAGGGACTCAATGACCGACGCAGTTACGCGATTAGGAACAAAGGGGAATGTAGCTTGGGGCCGAGGAGTGCGTTCGGGGGTTGGAATCAGGACACTGCGGCAGATTGGACAATCGACAGATTCATGCCAGAGTCCGCACACACGATGCAAACGGGAAAAGAACCATTTGAGGATGCAAAGCCCGCAGAACGTGTGACCACAATTGGATGGACTCAATGAATAGGGAGCCGCAAGACTTTCCATACATCTGTGAAAGTGTATTACGGTCAGAAACTGTCAAGAGGATCGTTAAATTTTTAAAGGGCTCACAGAGGGCATGTAAAATGTTCCTCGAGTTGATTTAATGTTGCTCGGGTTTCTTGCCCGGCGAGCTGTGACATCATCAATAATGTTTGGTCCTCCTTCTTGGAGAGCAACATTATCCGCTCTTCGAGTTCGTCTGACCGATCCTTGAAATCTCGTTCTTGGCTTATCAGTCGTTTCTCCCGTCTCTCGAGTTCTGTCGCCGTTATCCGTCTCAATCGTCGACGGACGGGCCCGGAAGGGGTGGGAGGTTTGGCAGTCGATGTGGTTTCCTCATCGCAGGCCCGGTCATTAATTAGGAGCGCGCCACCATCGGATATTCTTCTTCTCTTTTTACGGGAAGCGGATGAAGAGTCTGCCTGAGAAGTAGTAGTTAATGCTTTCAATGCCGCTACTTAGAAAGAAAACAATGAGAGCCGGGTTGGACGTCATCAGGGAAAGAAAAACCTTCCCGATCCTTGAGCCGAGACGAGCGCCTCTTCTTCAAAGGACTTGATTCCAGGTTTACGGGCATAAATACGAGGAGATTGAAGGATACTCGTCGTTGTTGGGACTAAGACGCTGTCTCGTCTGTTTAGAGCTGCTTAAAGTCACGTGAATGAGTTCATTGAATTGCCGACCGAGATTCAAAGTTCAAACCCAGTGAAAGTCGATCATGAGCTGGTCTGCGAATATCTGAGATCAATCGAGCTTGCAGGTAAACACAGACAACCACTAAAATTTACCATCTGCAGATTTTTTTCTGCGGATTTCGGGCGATCTGCGCGAACTGTTTTGTTCTGATTTATGAATACTACAGATTTTTATGTTCTCTTCTGAGCCCGTCTGAGCCCGTCTGAGGTTTTCTGGAAATAAATGTACATTTCCGAAATAGTATAGAATACATCCCTGTACGTTACAAATCTAATTATCTCTGAGGATCCGCACCTCTGCGTTCCTCTGTTTGGGTAGTTTCCGCCTTGGCCAATCTGCTCCTTCTCCGTCGACTCCAATTGTTTCTAAGTACTAGCCAAGGACGACGCTCAGTAGGAGTTGCAATCAAAAATGAGGCTGTTACTCACCGTTCAGAAATCGTATGGATCGAGAGACAGTCCTGCGCTTTGCTCACTTCTTTATTTGATTCTTCAAGTTAACGAAACATTAGGAAGATTCGCTTCCAGAACCATATATTCACTCACTGTATATCTCGGTATCGAGGTTTTCGATGTTTAACTCCCTGAGGACGACAATAGACTGCTGGGAATTATATGTTAGATGCCGGCTGCAGAGCCTTGAGACGTACCAAGTGGTCGTAAGGGCTTCGTTGTCTTCGCGCACGTAGGTGCAGAGTAAACGAACGAAAACGCGAAGAAAATGTGGCGTCAAAAATAGTACATATAACATGAACGGATGGCTCACCTAGAGCAAATCTACCCCAACGCGGAAACCCTCTCCAGTTCTAGGGTTCATAAAGCAACATAAGAGTGAGAACGCATGTAACTTACTACACAATAAGTGAAATCCGGGTTTGCACTAGCCTCTAGCCCCCCCAAAAAGCGCATATAACTCACTGTGAAACTCGTTGAGCTCCGGAACGGGTAATATATCGATATAAGGACCTACTCGCTAGATAAGGGACCCAATGGTGCAGAATGTAAAGCATCATCCCGCCAGTGGGTTGCTGGGGAGGGGATTCCTGACGGGATTGCATTGTTGACGACGATGGTCCAGGGCAAAGGGAGGCCAGATGATGGGGGAGAGAAGAAAGGAGGCATGGGAGAGTTGGGATGTGCGTCGCAGTATATATGAAAGGATTGAGCGCACGGACTTCGTAAATAATACTCGAGAGCCAAGACGATGAGAGGGAGAAACAGAAGGAAGATGGAAAACGAGAACCCGATGGGATGCCGATTTTGGAACTCAGAGATTTGTTGCCGACGGCAAGTCGCAGAAAGCCCAGAAAGCCCATCGTATCGCAGAAGCCCGCAGAAGTAGACCCTTGTGCGCAGACGGGCTCAGACCAACGCATGACCGACTTTCACTGGGGTTCAAAGTTCAAACACACCTTGTATCCGTATTCCTCGCCCTCTGTTGGTTTCTTTTCTTCTTTCTCTTATTTTGTCTGGAATATCCCCATGAATTTACCACACAATGCAGCGCTTGCTGGCTTGAGGCGTGTCATCGCTCCAGAGAGCCTTCAACTTGCCGCTCAGGTTAACTCAACCTGTATTCGTCGACAAGGAGTTTCGTGTGGGCTCTGGAAATCGAGTGCTGCAATTCGCTCATTTCGCGTCTGTCTTGTCAAGATCTCAGTGTCGAAACTTGGAAGTCCCTGACAAACTGCAACTACTTATCAGCAGACAGATATCCCGATACAGGACCAGGCCTCGTCGTCGTGTGCCTTGTCTCCATAATTCACTGGCTTGGGTTCTCATTCGGAATCTGCTCTCTCAAGCTAATTGCTACAAAAGGAGACAGGAGCAACTGGCAAAGAGGTGAAGAAATTTTCATCCCTCCTGACCTGGTCCTGGATGATCGCAATTTTTCCTGTCTTGTGTGGTCCTAAAAAGTTCTCATGACGTCTTTCTTGGTGAAGCTTGTGTCACAATCATCGGAATCTTTGAAATTATGTACTCTTTCGCCACGAGCTGTATGACTTCGCAGAGCCACAAATTCCTTTTTTTTCATACCGGAGGGCTACTATCCTGCCTACGATCCAGTTAATTTTCCTCCTCTGCACTCGTCTTATACACAATCCGAACCTTTGGTCAATGCGGGCCGTTCCTTGCCCAAGATAAGATGACATATCCTTTCGTGCCTGTTCCTGGCATATGTCACAAAGTCGTCGTTTTTGACGACTTGCCCCATCTGGTACCGCGGCAGTAAACGCAGAGACAATCCCCGGCACCGAATGTCCTTTTGTGAGTCGCTATTCTCAATATGATCTCACCAAAATGCTTCAAAAGGTCTTAAAGCACAGTCCCGGTGTATACGCCTGGAAAGCCTCGTGAGCTCTTTTTCCGTCAGACTGTCAGATGGTGCGAACAATTGACGACTGCCACAGACATACAACGTGTTTACCTCCGATATACTTATGCCTTCAATTTCTCGTTCCTCGGTTTTCATCAGATCATTCTGTATTTGTTTTCATGATGCGACTTTAGGGAGTCGCATCATGAAAGGTCATGTTTGCTACCCGGAGTGATGACCCTCACCTTCCCTTGAAGCGCTTAAGCCAGGTAATTAAACGCCTATTTATTCTTCACCTCGACCCTGTCAATATTTCCTGACAGCTCCCGTCTTAGTTACAAATTATGTGAGCCCCGTGGTTACAAGTAGATCACTGATCAGTGGGTGAAAGGGAAAAAAATCATGACACCTACACTCAAGAGCCTTTTCAGTCCTTGACATACGTCAACGGAAAGTAACCAATGCTTTGCGTTGAGGAACAGGTCTTGTCGAGACCAGCTCTCGGAGGGTTGGTGTGTGCCGCGTTTCAATCAGATTGGTGGAACTTAACATGGGTGGGTATTTCTTCCAGTCTATGGTAGGTCAGGTAAGTCGCGAGGAGCCAATTATGTCCTTTTGCTTTTTTTGGTCAGCCAGATACATCAATAATACACGATAAATTAGTAGGTGGACAGCAATTTCTCTCTATCGTCTGTTTTGCTAATAATACATGTGCATGGAAGCAGGACCGGAAAGTCCACAATTTGCGCTGCCGTCTCATCGGAGTCTCTCATCATGCCCATCTGGTCATCATGTTTTTGCCTCCGCGGTGCAAATCCTGATGTCGAATAATTGGGGAATTTGCGAAAGGTTGTTTACATTTATTAGCGCCATGTTCCAAGGCTGTGGGTTGGCCATCCTAATGGAACTGATGATGGACAAGCCGTTGAACAACATGTGTGCAATGTGCAATTGACCTGTCTGAGCCCCTCCGGTTTGGTAGTTGATAGAACTCAATTATTGCTTAGCTGGTGGGGTCGTCACACACAGCATGAAGCTTGGCACGTCGAATCGAGACATTGAAAACGGGGGGCCGGGGCCGTTAAAAGGTGTTGACCGCGGAAGAGAGTAGGACGTTCACGAGCTCATTAGGCTAAAGGAATGGTGAGCAAAATGGGATATAGTCAACGTTCATACTTGCCCGTGATTAACCAGCTTCAGCTAGGAGACTGTCGCTTGCAGTCTTCTCGACCTTGAAATTGGGGCCAGCTGTAGGGCTTAACGCTGAAGGGTATTCTGGCTCGCGGAGGGGTGAAGAGTGGCGAATCCTTCATCTTTCGCGCTTTTATGTCTTCTCGAGTGACTGTCAAAGCTACATTCCGGCAACTTGGAAGTCGAGTTGCTCAACTTCGATTTACCCTGTCCGCGCTTTAAAGGGGTCCGGCTGGGTGTCATAACTGACCAACGACAGTTGTCCTTTCATGACGTACTTCTTTCAACTGGTCGTTGAAGGTATCCAAATTCTAAATCCTCTTGGCGTTCATGTTTTCCTCTTCGACGTCACCTCTCCTAGGAGGCCTTCAGGATGTCAGGCGCCTTAACTCGGAAGACGACTCGGGGGGACTTAAACAGTCAAACTCTGACGCTAAATGTTATGTACTCAAAAGCGAAATGCGCAACATTCCCTTACCTTTTGCCAGGTGATCAGTTGCGATTGGACCCCAGTTCAAGATCTCATATCCCTTTCGGAGTATTTGGGCACTTAGCATCCGCGCGATTTGTATATTGATTACTTGCATTCAACACAATCTCCCGATTTGCCCGATTCATTCTCTTGATTACTTCAACTATTGATCAAGATCATGAAGCGAGACGCTTTTCAATGGATATTTTGGCTGTACATGTACACGTCGGAGGGGGTCATCGAACAGCGCGGTTCAATTATGCTGCCAAAATTCAAAGTCTGGGCGGCAAGTCCAAATTTAGATCGAAGCATGGCAAAGTTCGAGGGAAGGCGATCAAGGCAGCTTAGAGCGCATATTGGCACGCGGAGCGTAGAAAATCTTTCCATCGTATCCACGTCAGAAACAATATCTGAGGACGACGATGCATCCGTCAAGGAATGCAGAAGAGTTCCGACGTAACCGGAATCGAACGGAGGGATATACTAGTAGATTCGGTGTCTTGGGATTAGCTCCATGTGAAGTCGATGGATCCCGTTGAAGATAATGACAGGCCGAAGTGCCCATCTCGGCACTCGAGGTTGTGGTCAAGCCGAAAGATTTTCTCTTCCTCTGCGATGAAACAATTGCGACGCAATGCCACACAGCAAACGGGGGAGATAAAGAGCGTGTCGAAGCCCCGTCTATCGAATAACACGGAACCTACTGGATTGAGGAAAGTATTGCATATGTAGAGGTTCCATTCCGCTCCCCGCATGTCGGTAAAGCGGAAGCATATTAAGTAAGGTGTTGATCCACTGTCTACATTTAAATAATAGATTATTGACCAGTTGTAGAACACGGGTTTCAGCGGGGCGTTGACAACGAGCGGAGGATGGGGAAGAATATGTAAAGATGTTATTTTCAGCCGTCCTTTTAAGATTTCTTGATTTGTGTTTCGTCATTTTCGTCGGGATGATGGATTCACACGTTCTGTTACGATCGACCGTATATGGTGTTGTTTGGTTTTGCGGGGAGTGGTGGGAAAGCCGGGTCACATAATATCAATTACACAGAAAAAGAGATCGAAGATCGTTGGTCCTTCTCTTGATAGATAGATGAAATTCCCATAAGCTCCAACAAAAAGAAAATGAATGTGACATGATAGATAAAGCTTGGATTTCCTGTGAGTGCACGCTCGCATGCGTTGCGCCCTTGGGGGAGAAGGAGAGCGTCGAGGGTGATAAGATCGGGATGACGAGAACTGAGTTGCCGCTGGGTGATATCGCGTGACCTTGGCTGGATTTGGAGCGGATGTTCTTTTCAGAAACGTCCAGAAGGAGATCTGAAGGGACTACTGTAATTAAGTGACAGTCACAGATCGGATCTGAGATCTGGCAGAGCCGATGATTTACTGGCTCTCAAAACGACAAACGGTCGCAAGGCCGTTCTCTCCTTTGCACTCCCAGAGATGCTCACCCAGCCTCCGCCCCAGCTCACCATTCCAGACCACTACATTATGACCGACGAACATCGCCCAAAGGTGTCCTCGTCTTTCTATGCTGTCTCGCCCCTCGATTCCCCTGCCTCCGAAGAAGACCATATCCCATCTCCTTCGCTCAATTATTCCTATGCTCCCCGTAATTCCACCGTCCCGTTTGATTCCTCGGTATCTCCAGTTGAGATTTATCACAATCATCATCACTTTTCTTCCGTGTCTGACGCACCAGAACAACCATCCTATGATATTAATAACTCTGCAACATCCAATTCTGGGCCAGTGGATTCGTACCAACTTTCTGAGTCACCGTCTCCTGTAGACCCCCAGGGTTCTATCTCTGCTGCATTGCCTCATCCCATCAGCGTCTCTATTTCCCAAGAACGCTTCCTCCATTCGGATGTCAATCCATATCCGGCAGAAGATCGTTCTTTTCCTCAGGCAGATTCTGGGTCCGACCATCCGTCTCATAAACACCAAGATAAATACTCCCATCCTAATCTACAAATTTCTCTACTAGACCAACGACGCATGTCCGAACCTGCAGCTCTTGGTGGCCCGGCCCTCTACGCTACCTCGGAAACCGATCACTACCCTTTCGCCTACAGCCCTCCTCCATTACATCCCACTCGCACCTCGCTCTATGTCTCTCCTTTGCATCGTGGTGCCAGCACAGGCTCCCTCCGGGATTTGCGCCACCATCATTTCGAGTATCCTCCCCAGCAGCAGGAATGGAAGCATGATGACTCCCGTCATCGCGCGCATGAATATTATAATCATCGGAGCGACATCCTCGATGAACCCATCTCGCCCATGCAATCCACCTTTGTGCATGGTATGGTCGGCTCCCCGACTTCTGGTCTACCGTACTCACCCATCAGCGAAAACCTGTATGGCCCATCGCCTCCGGGGACAGGTACCTCCACGTCTTCTTCAGTAGCCCCACTTAGCGCCGGCCTACCTTGCAGCCCATCCCGTTCGATATCTCAGCACTTGCAACGAAGTCTGAGCGCCTCGCAGCTTTCCAACGAGGCCATCGACCGTAAAACATACTCCTTCGTGGCCTTGCCCGGCAATGCCGTCAAGAAGCGCCCTCGACGGCGGTACGATGAAATTGAACGCCTTTACCTATGTTCATGGCCCGACTGCAATAAATCATACGGCACCCTCAATCACTTGAACGCCCATGTTACAATGCAAAAACACGGCCCGAAGCGCAGCCCCAATGGTGAGAAGCTCTTTGACACTCCTTCCCTAGACGTCTCGAATTAATCACCAATCGACCATTCTACAGAGTTCAAAGAGCTTCGGAAACAGTGGCGCAAAGCCAAAAAGGACCAGGAAGCCGTATCGGTGTCGATGCGCCGCGATAGTTATAGTGACAGCTACGACGATCACGCTGGCTACAACCAGCGCTACCTGCTGCATTCGCTTCACCACCGTCCCCACTCATCGCACCATCCCGGGATGGGGTCGGTGACAATTGGGACAACGGAACGGTACACCGTCCCTATCGAGGATATTCGCTATCCCCCACAGGAGCGGGACGATGCCTTGGGCGCCTACGACCATACGACTACTCGACAAAGATATAGCAATGTTCAGCCTGCCTCTTGGCACGGTGGATCGAACGTCAGCTCACTCCGGAACGTGCAACAGTCCTATAATCCATCCTCTCTCTCCGCACACCATTCCCAATTACCCCAGCTCGCTATTAATACTCGTCCACCACAGCCATTAAGTGACGATGAGCCCGCCGCCGCCCAACTTAACCGTCTGCCACAAAACAGCACGCTACTGACGCCGCTCCCAGGATACCATACACCGTCATTAATGCCCTCTTTACACAACGGGAGCGGGAGTGTGGCCTACACTCCCCAGGGCTACGAGATCTACGAGGAAGATAACAATGGACGGCCCGGGACTGGTCACGCTAGTATAGCAAGTATGGGGCATGCTAGCGGCGACGATTTCGATCATTCACAATGAAAATCTGGGGTATAGAACCACAAACCGTGCCAGATATGTTCAACCGATGCCACCAATAATGCATCGGTACTTATCGATGGATTAATGTACGGTTTTATCCCTCTTTCCTTCTTCCTCAGGAGCTACGTCCTCGACTTTCTCACTTCTAATTTCTCTCCGTCAACATGCCTTCCTTCTTGATTCCCATTCCTCGCATCCAGTTCCCACTGTTGTCGGTTTGCTATCGAATTATATCCTCTTGTTTACTACCTATTCCCTATTTGCATTCTATATCGTTTCCTGCGCATAATTACTCCTATCTACACTATTTACACTCCTGTCATTGGGTCCTCATCCGGTTTTGGCCATTCGTTCTGAACATTCTTCCTGTACGTTACATTGGCATATCCTCTATTTCTATCCGTGTTCTCCCCTCCCCCTCGCGGCACTTTTATCCGCTCATAAATTACATTCTCACTTGTTCTACCTATACTGTACTTAGAATTTCCAGATGTATGCCGTATGGCACATCATCTTTACTATATCCTGTCCCGCGTATACCTACTCATGTTGTGGAAATATTCAAAACACGTTCTCGGCTTCTTTTTTTCTTGATGAAAACGTTCCCGGTCACCGCTCCACTCCTCAGGGATCCCATAAAATCAAATTTTCTTCTACAGTCCTCGGTATTCGGGAGACCAAGACGAAGAATACAGAAAATTATGATCTACGGCGTGCCCGCAGCAATTATATGCACGTGCGCCTGTGCTCGATATTTGCCCAGTGTGCCGCGCCTTTCAAACTGCCATGACTGGCAATGAGCAGCCAATCAGTCAGATTACATATCATAAATCCATATATGTACGTACGTAAGTATTTTAAGACGCATGATCAATGAACTGTACAAATGAGATTCTTTCAAACTTTCCTTTGACATCTTCTCCGAGAAAAAATGATGCATGCTCGCTTCCGTTTGATTTCTTGCGTCGCCGCCTAAGTAACCTACCTCCATCTCGAACTTGGACAGGGTTATGTGTTTCTGTTGGCCGTCGAATCAGCGTCATGGAGCTTAAAAATATAAAAGTACCCGTGTCACCGCGTCGCGGGTTACGGGCTTGCGACTTCGAATTCCAAGAAACGTGTTTCGGGCATGGGCTTATGGATTTCAAGAAGTCACGTCACACGACTGGTGCTTCTCTTCGCACTGCTATGTTATTTTCGGAAGGTGGACCATCTGGTTGGTTGACAAGTTATAGACTTCGCATTCGAAGCTTTCGCTGTCTGTCCCCAATCGCGTCAGGCTCACCTAATAATAGTTCCGTTGACCCAATGGGCAGCTGAGTATCGCGGACGTCGAAATGATCTGAAAATGTCAAAATGATGAAATCAGGAAAAATAGCCTCTGTATGGTTAAATCGTCTAGATGGTTGATTGGTCAACACAAATCAATACTGAGTTGCTACACCGCCGGGATGAAGTTCTGAGTTTGAGACCTCGAGGAAGAAGACTTGTCTATCTGGCTGCTCGCTAGAGGCTATGATGATCATTTCACAATCGAAGCAACTCTTGAAACAGACTGTGCCGAATAAGAGCTTGACAAGTGATGTCACCAGATATGGGGAGATAATACCTGAATTCCGAGTTGTCTGTATTCGCTTCTACCCTTCCATGCCCTTCGGATGCCGATGGTGGGCGAAGTGGGTAGGGAAGTACAGATAGACCAACGAATACAACGGCGTGTTCGGACACTTTGACATAAATAAGCCGGATGCGCCGGTTGGCGCTTGTTTGAGTTGGAGCCCAGCAAATTGCCTCAATCAATCAAGGTGGCATCGTACGCATACGTGACGGAACAGAATTAATTGTGGCCCGGGTCAGCAATGATCCACGTCGCAGAAGGTGAGCCTAAAGCGGTAATATCAATCCCGAACAGAGCCAAAGAGTGGGTTAGCTATCCTCCACCTCCAGTTGGTGTATGGACTCAACCAATGGGATATGCCTCGAAAGCCCAATACCGATTCTGTCTGAGTAAAACACCCAAAGTCCTTGAAAGATGCACAATGGCAGTGCCTGTAGTCTCCATTGGTCTTGGCTCAGGATAGACAACTGCAAGCGGTTCCAGACCCACATGAACAGAGGGGAGAGGTGGCTCACCTCGTGGCTGTCGGTGGCAGGGCGCTGACCTTCCATCCTTGCATTCTGTTCGACTTCGAAAAGACAGATCCAGTCTCCAGGGCTGGGTAGTTCCAGTGACATCCGATGGACAAGTGTCCCAGCACAAAACAACGGGGAAGACCCCAAAATATTATAGGCTTGTGGTACAGATGTGCCCGAAAAAAATACCAGTATACTGAACGCCCTCAAGGGCAGTTGGGAATATAAGCCGTTGATATCATGTAACACGGAGAAACACGAAGACGAGCCCGAAGTTGAAGTCCCCGGACACGCCAAACCCAATATATTATAGGCTTGTGGTACAGTTGTGCCCGAAAAAAATACCAGTATACCGGACGCCATCGAGGGCAGTTGGGAATACCAGCCCTTGATACCATGCAACACGGAGAAAAACGAAGACGAGTCCGAAGTTGAAGTCCCCGGACACGCCAAAGAAAATAGGATGGATGCGATAAGACAGAGGCCCATAGGTAATGGGGTTCGATGGATAAACCAGGACGCGGGCCTCGTTATGTTTGTACCCGAGGCGAAGAATGGAAGCAAAGCCGCAAAAAGTTGTTGTGAGGTGCCACAGCTCCATCAAGGGTCGGACAGAAAGATGGGTCGTTTTGAACTCATTGTGGGGGATGGTGAAATCAGAGACCTGATGTAAAGACCACTGGAAGGACCGATGAACGGTGTCACTTCGAAAGGGTTTCTGGCATCCGGGTGAGCTAATCAAATTTCTTTCATGTCCGGGGGGATTGATGCGCCATACATATCGGTAAACAATATTGGTTGAGATGTACAGCTGTGACCATACGGACACCAGTCAGTCAGTACAGAGTGCTTCTCCTGCCGACGTATATTTGTTTGACTCTGGCACGAGTCTCAATTGCCACTGACGTTATGATGAGTAGACTCCAGCATGCGTCCAGTGGCGCGATTTGCGACTTCCATAGTGGTAGAGCTGGAGGCGATATCCCTAAGTTTTAGTTCGCGACTCGTCACTCCAAAGAATCAACTTCGCGTTCAGAGGGGTGGCAAATAACACCAAATACATCTGCATGACGGGCCGAGGTGCGCTCCCTGGATCAATGAGATCATTGCATTTGCTATCCTATCGCAGTAACCACCACCTTCGCCTGTCTACCCTAGCTGCGCATAAGTCTGACTCGTAGGCTTGGTCAAAGCCCTTGCATATTTAACTCAGCCTTCTATCTGCCTTTTGTTCTGTTCCTCTCTTCAACGCGCGACAGAATTATACTCTCGCCCCTTGCAATTTTGTCAACATCAACGTTTCCTGGTACGCTCAACCTCTCAACTGCGACGCACATATATTACTCGAAACGTCATCGTTGTCCCAAACCATGTCACAACCGATTGCCGGAAACCTCAACCTCACCGATATTCCTATCGAGGTTTTGCTCGAAAACCTCTTGCCTGTCATTCCCGTGCCCGATCTACTTAATCTGACGTGCTGTAATAAAGTCTGCATTGTTCTCTCAGCTATTTGATCTGCTTTTGTTCTGATGAGCATTCTCCACAGTTTTTCTCCGTCCTTTGCATTGATGACACGGTCTGGAAGCGCAAGTTATCCGAGGACTTCAATTTCTCAGGTCAGGGCACCGCCCGTACCAGTGGCTGGAAGTTTATTTATCGCGGTCTATTCAAGCCACGAGGTCTGTATTTTAACTTATGTCTCAAGAAATGAATGACGAATCGATTATACTCAAATAGTATTTGTCTGGGGGTAAGCAGGAACTTATGTGCCCAGAAATTCTATTTTATTAACCCTTGAATCAAGAGAGAAAACTCACGGACGGCTTGGTCTTCCGAGTGTCCCCAAATCAGTCGTTCCAGGACTTCCATATCCCATGCAAGTCCCTCTTCCAAATGTTCGCATTGTTAGCTTGGTAGCTGGAGGAATGTAAGTAAACCCGATCAAATTATTTCCTTTCCGTCTTTATTTTTTGAACCTGGAAGGTCTTTTCATGCGTTGGACTCCGATGGCAGCGTTCATGTATGGGGTAAGTCGTACCTACTCCCCAGTTTCAAACGCAAGTAATCACTTGTGCATTCATGCTTCTAGGTTCGCTAGATGGTAGAGCGTATAGACCGAAACAAGTGACAACTCCTCATAGACTTAGTCTACCTGTGCCCATCCGCAGTATCAGGTGAGCAAAAACTCCATTACATCTGTAATCAGTATTCTAATTCTCACCATAATTTATAAATAGTTGTGGACGTCTTCATTCGTCTTGCTTGGATCGCGCAAACAAGATCTGGACATTTACAAACTGGGATCGGCCTTTCTGTCTATCGTCTCCCATCCTGTGCGATCCTGAGAATGCTCCCAAACAAATTGAATGTGGATGGACATTCTCTTCCCTCCTGACAAAATCAGGTGATGTTTTTGTATGGTGGCCCTTCGGAGGTTCCATGGGACAAGCCGTCGAACAAAAAATGCGAGACATGGACCAGGAAACAGACACGACAGCATATGCTACTACAGATAGCAAAACAATCCACTGCAAGACCTGGGATTTGGATATGGTTCCTACTCGTCTGCCTCAGCTACCCGCTCTCCCCGAGCTACCAAATATAGGCGATGTCAATAATGCACAACATATCACGCTTATTCAAATCGCAGCATTTGACAATCACATTGTCGGGTTAACCAATCGTGGACATGTCCTTAAATACGGTTCTCTTCACGATGAAACCGGAGTTCCTCACGGACGATGGGAATATGTGGGTCTCCTTTGCATGGGTTTGTAGCATACATGGACTGAACTCCCTGCAGCTTCCTCAATTCAGTGAGGTCGCAAGGGTAAAGGATCAACCAGCCTTTTCGGACGAAAGCAATTCCGCGAAGCTCGAAGCTCCTCAAACGATGCAGATTACTCACGTCAGTGTGCTTCTCTTCTTCCCGGATTGTTGACATGCTCACCGATCAAAAAATAACAACAAGATAACTGCGAACTTTGTTAATTTCGTCGCTTATTCGACAGGCTCTTCTTCTATTGTACTCGTGGGCGATACGAATACAAAACCGGATTCTCCGCCAAAAATAATTCCGGAGCTACAAAACAGATCTATCATCTCCGTCGTCATTGGAGACTATCATAATGCCGCTCTAACGGCTAATGGGAAGCTGATGACATGGGGAAAATACTCCAATGGTGCTTTGGGTTTGGGAGACCCTCTCAAGCTTGAACCGGGTACACCTGGTGGATTTGCGGATTTTGCAGCCCGGAGGACTGCCGAAGAGCGAAGGAGAGGAGAACCTCCGGCTGTTAACGTCCCCAGTGAAGTCAGATTTGACCACAACAATAAGAAACCTAGAGACCGGTTTTGCTTTGCCACTACGGCAGCTGGATGGCATACTGGGGCTTTGGTGATCGACTTGGAGGTCAGTGCAGTTTTGACTGAGATAAGCTGAACTTAATCGTTCCCAATTTCTAAAAGTCCGGGGAAGAAGAAGAAATCGTGCAAACTCAAAGCGATGCAAGTCCTCTCATCGCCGGTCCATCTCGCAGGCAGTGGGAGTCCCCTCCTATCATTCCTTTGCCAGGGATATTCCGTATGGGACATGCTGCTCGTGGTAATTTCAGAGGCGGGGTAGGTGGGATCCATCGACGCCCACAGCCCAATGACGGTGAACCGTCGTAACTTATATAGCTCGGAAGAAGAAATTAAAGCGGTCGAAATAAGTAGGAAACAAACATTGTAGCCGTACATATGCCAACCACCTCTCGCATCTCAAGTTTTAATCCAAAAATTTTTATCAGGTAATATCTCATCTCGCCGCCCAATAAATATTACCTCGCCCAACTGGAGCACATGGCGTGCTACCTGAAGCAGAAAGTAAACTCTAAGGAAGATTGTTCATCCCCCTAGAAGCAGGGTGAGTTTGTTTAAAACCACGCATGTTGACCCCTGCCCCCCTGGGTAGCAGAATTATACCTAGCCAAACCATCGACGGAGATATTAAGTGAGTGAAAAGGCGCAGATAATCTGACGCGTCTGTGTCAATTATCTTGTTTTACTGTCATACCTACGCCCGTTTCGGTCAGTGACGCGGCTCCGAACTGGGTCAAAAGCAGGACCCCGGGGAATAGTAGCAAGAGCAGCCTGATAACTACCCGGACAGATTTTTCAGAAATTTTTGGAGCCATGAATGAATCCGGACACGTTGGATGGTTTTTTGAACAGGCTCGAGCTAAGATACAGGCGCAATTAGGTGCAGCAAACCACAAGATCAAGACTAGAGATCTATGAATGTATGACGCGCCCGTGGATCAGCCCCCACTAAGGCTGAATTTGAGCAGTGCCGCAATCCATCTCGCATGCGTGCCAATTAAGCTTGGGTAATCGACCATGTTGTGCATCTGGTATACTCCTTCTGAGGTGAGGGGAGCACGAGAATCGTTGATTTATTCGGATCATAGAAGGCCAGAGGCTGTCAGAGGCTCAAGTCAGTCCCGATGCCCTTTAGGTGCACAGTGGGGAGCATTGGGGAGTATTGGACGCATGCCGCGGGTTCTAGGTCATTTGAAAAGTCACTGTACGGGCCGTCTACGTCGCGACCGGAATGTTGATAAAGTCAATTTCGCAAGGTATGGAAATGTCAAGATCATTCGACATGGTCCGGTTCTGGAATGCCCTTCTCTGTCAACAGCAAATAGTCAACTGATGAACAGTTCTCAATTGATAATACACGTCTTTTAACCCCGAAGCATAAATAATAGGAACCCCTAGTATAAATCGTATTTCGTCAGAAATGATACCGCAATTCTTAAGGAGAAGAAAAGCCACTGAAGAGCAGACAAGGCAGGCAGAACAGCCTTTTTGTTGTGTTTACGTATACCTTTGGAAATAGGATGCGAATGGCCCGGCCACCACACCAAGGCAACCTCGAGTGTTAGGAAAAGGCCTAGGGGGAGAGAGCTACCCTGCGCCTGAACGGCTTTTCGAAGGACACTGTCCAGAACCTTCGATAGAGGTGAGACTACAACGGTCGTGCGAACAATGCGACGCACCTACAGATTTCGGTTTGAAACCAAACCGCTTGTTATAAGTACCCAGCTCGCTGCAGCTACTGCCGTGTTGGACAAGCCAAGGCATGGATTATAGACATCTCCGAGTACCAGCAATCTTGGAGCTTTGAGAAAGTGATCCACCTGAGGACATGAGAGATGAGATTCCTGCCTTCGGAATGAGGACACCGGCTTACCAACGAAGGAGACAGCGCCCGACGACCTGAAGCCGGCATTGTAGGACGCGGTGTTTTTCATAGTCCCGGTCACGCTAAGTACGGTTGTTGTCCGTCCACAGGACCTGCCACAAGCCGCAAACAAGCTAACAAATTTGTTGGTCTGTTCGAAGGCGCTGGGTCCGGGTCTAATGTTGCTGTGGCCGCGAATTAGCTGCTTTACGCCTAGTGGGACGGGATGCCAGCGGCGTTTGGGGCACATTTGCACTGGCAGTGCTGCTGCAAAATGGTGTTGAAAATTCCACCCGAACGGTCCAACAGGACATCTCAACTAGGTCCAGGTACATGCTTCGTATATGTCATCGAGCTTCCCAGCACTTTCCCCCAGCTTCTTGATACACATTGAAATGGAAATGCTTTGACTGGGGGTGCGTCGAGGCAATTATGTCGACCAGAAGATCAAGGTATAGTTCGGCTCTCGAACGACATATGACCGGTGTCCAATTACTGTACGATTGCTGACAACTGGTCGGGAACCTATGGTTTTCAAGCACCCAGACAGCAAGCCAGTAAACAGTTGGTTGAGATGATTCAACGGGAAGAATGCACTAATGGCGCCTATCATCCCATATGAACCTCCTGTGAGAAACACAGCAGGATCAGGGGTTTCAAAATACTGAGCAGGTTAGCAAAGCAGATTTCGGGGGGAGGAGGGGTATAGTGATCAATGATGTTGGGTAGAAGGTGTAGATCACAAAATTAACGTCCGAAGTCGATCGAATTTGTTTGACTGACGAGCAAGGGTGTGTGTAACAGATTTAACCTCATAATTTTTGCTGTGCCTTGGTAGACGTAAAAGACAAAAATAAAAGAATATGGACGTCACGAAGAGCTACATAATTGGCATCTGCAAAAAATAATACCGCTGGGCCTGACCGGGAATTGAACCCGGGACCTCCTCGAATTGGGAACACCCTAACAAGGAATCATACTACTAGACCATCAGGCCGATAAAGTTCTTCTCCACTGTGAATTGCTGAATCTGTGATGGCTTCTTGTGAATGGCACCCCAAAATATTCACAACGGAATCACGCAAATGAGAAAACGAGCTTGGCAAGCAGCTGAGAACTACATATGACATTGTCAAACGATGGGCATAAGGACTACTTGAAACGAGTCAAGATATTTCGCAATGGGACTGGCATACGACTTCTCTTATGACCGTTTGGAGTTCCGCTCCCTCTCCTTACGGAGTTTTCATCCGTCGCCATTTCACTAGCAATCGACATCGAAGATAAAAGAGTGGCGCACTTGACATCCTTGCCGGAGAACATAGGCCCCTTGATGATTCGACTCAGAGAATGTCGTCCCAGAGACTGCGTAGAACGGCGAGGGATCGTCGGGTCACTTAGGTCAGATTTGACGTCAGATTCGGGAAACACTTTGGATATGACAGAACGTCGAAGCGGAGAGCCAACAGTGGCGGAGCGGGCCCTCTTCCATGTCGAAATCGAGGTTGAGCTTCTGGAAAGGGCGAAACTTCTGTGGGACAAATGTTTGGATAGCATCCGTTTAGGAGTTGGAGGGGTGTCCTGCTTTTCTGATCGATCAAATAATTCCACTCCGGTTTCGTCGTTTAAAGTCGTAGCAAACGTAGGGTCTGTCTCAACTTCTCGGCTAGTCAATATAAAGCGAACGCGCTTCATAGGCTTCCTGGTAAACAAAACTCTAGGTTTGGCCATTGCGGAAGGACGCATAGCAGGAAAAGTGACGGCCTGCCGCAGGCCTGACTCAAGGTCCTTGACGCCACAGGCGGCGCTACTATCAGACTGGTTGGAGTCCTCCATGACCTTGACCGTATTTTCGGTCCTACCTTTGACTTCGAGAGCAGGGTTTATGACGGATGTCCTCGCGCCACACACTGCACGCCGTCCATGGCCAGGTGCTCTGAGACGGTGGCCAGACTTGACTTCCGATAGCATGTGTGGTTGCGGTGGAAGCCTGCAGTCCTCAACTAAAGACTTTGCAAAGGCCCATTCGTCACCTTCCACAGGCTGCAAATTCGTACAGATGTCACGGGACAAAGGCTCGCGTTTTAAAAATGCTCGGGAGTTCCAAGAGGCATCCAGCGGAGGAGTTTCCAAAGCCATCGTCGAACATTGTAGGCGGAGATTGTTGATCATTTCCTCAAAGGGTAGGATTGGCTTGGTGCGATTTGTGCATTCAAAATGCGGACGGTGTCGCGTCGGAGAGCCCAAAAAAGCGGTTGGAATCTCGGGGTAAGAGAACTCTCGTGGATCTTCCTCTTTCTCCAGTCGCAGGCGGGGTGGAGTTCTTTTGCCTCGCCGATACGCCAGAGAAACCGAGTCGCAATGAGAGAGACTGCAAGAAGATTCCAGGGTTACTGGAAATGTGAATTGTGAATTTGACACCACCAGGGAAGGTATATGTAGCTTGTTCGAGTCGATGAGTCGTTCGGAGGGCTTATTGACCTGTTCATCCTGAGATGGTTCCTGAAAGAAAGAGCTAATAGTCTTGAGTTCATCAACCATCCCGAGTAACTCGGTCTGCATCAAGTCCTGAAACGCAAAGCGCCCACTCCGGAGGTCCTGTGTGTTAGATAGCAATTCTGGAGAATATCGATGTTCCCAACAAGGTTGAGAGACTCGGCCACGCGTCCGGGATTGCAACAAAGCAAGGGCGAAGCAATCAGGTGAAAAGAGAGAGCCATCCGGTATCCAGTGTTCCGCTGCATTTTCCTCTTGGCCTTCCCATGGACTGTGACCAGGCGCATGCAAAGCTACGGACGTTTCCTTGAAGGGAAGAGGTTAGCAGCTATCGCGGAATATTCGTTTACAAACTCACGGCCCATTGCTTAATACTCAAACATTCCTTAAACATCGATTGAAGGCGAGGTATCGTTGGTGACGAAATCACAATCGATGGATTAAGACGCTTTCGAGGCCTCTCGTTTGGCCGAGCCTTTCCGGATGAAAACATTTTCAGTCCATCGCCCAGTTCAACCGTTCTAGTGACGGGGAATCCACGACGGAGAAACGCAGGGGGAACATCTGACGATTTGCTTGACAGAGAGTCGAAAGTGATGGATTCCGACAGGAGCGATTCGTGTATGTGAGCGCCTGCTAGAAGTTCAACGTCAAGAGAATTTGTCGAGGAAACGGGCGGGATCCATGCATAAGGCTTCCCGGGTTGAACGGCGGGTGTCTCCATAGGAGAGGCGGCTTCAGTGGACAAAATCCCTTCGAATCCGCTCTAGAGTAGCGGCTGACGGCACTTTCTTCTGTGCTGGGAGTGTAAACATTTCGATAACGACTGGTTGACCACATGCACCCTTTGTAAAGGTAAACACGATTCTCCCACTGTCGAGAAAGCTCCTGTAGTTACGCAGTGAACATTGAGCATAGCTAGTCGAGTATTTTACTTGTTCATCCGGTCGAGCAACCTATTTGTCACTGTGGCGGAGGTGCATGTGGAGAAGTCAGGCATCGGGAGGATTACTTGTTCAAGACTTCAAGTTGTTGGGGCCTTCAGGACCCCTGACATACGGCTAAAATGTCGGATCCCCGAAAACGGACAGGTTTTCCAAAAATTTGGAGGGTCGTCGAGACCTTTTTGAACCGCATTCTCGAGAAACGTCCAAATCCGCGTTCGAAATGCGTGGGAATATTTTTCTGGTCCGGACAGGAATCCCGAAATCGTTGATTTTTGGGATCCGACATTTGAGCCATATGTCAGGGGTCCTGGGCCTTCTGACAACAACAGTAAATAGACCAACCTCCAAGTAGAGCCGGCGTCGACAGAACAGTCACTTTACTGAAATACATTTCGCTTACAGTCAGTCAAGTTACTATGGAATTCCACTTCCCGTGCTTTGGACTGGATGCGCAGGAAATGAACTTCAACAAATTTCCAGTGCCAAGACCATGCGGCTCATGAACAATATCTTGTCACACGGACATCGTAATTTGTGCAACACTGAAAACCGATCGGTGGAAGGCGCTGGACCGACTTCGACACGATATTTTGTATCTATCTGTTTAACAAGACCTCATGCTTCCTGGTATCTCGTGCACTAAGCTTTTGTCCTTGGCCAAAGGAATCAAATGGCGACAGGTCTCCGAAGGCAAATACTGCATGGTTTAACCAGGTGTTGTTATCTCGGGTGTTTTGGCGCGATACGTTGTGTGGTGTAGGCGTTATCGAAATGGTATAGATCACCATGGCCGTCTAGTATTTAAGAATCAAAGTTCTTAGTTCCCCGTTTTGCTTGCTGTCTGGAAATCGACTTAACAATGCGTTTCGCACTCCCACTGGCCATTTCCTCCCTTCTCCTTGTTGTCAGTGCTGGGCCGATCCAGGTCGCAGACATCTCACAGAACGCTGCAAAAGGCTTGCGCCTTCTGAGCCTCGCCGAAGGCGCGGACTTGGTCTGGAAGACTGAAACACAGGTGCTCGACCTCCTCAAGTCTGGCGTTAAATTTGTGAGTCCTTGCATAATTCTGGCTACTGCTCAGAGGGACGCTTATATCTCCATGTCCTCAAAGTTTGATGTGACGGAAGTGTATGAAGAAGAGCAGAAACTAGCAGGCAAGGAGTCAAAGGTCGCGACCGTCGTTTGTGTGTTGTCAACCCTTCCCGGTTGATTTATGCTCACAATGACTAGATCCCTCCCCCTCTCACCAATCCGCTCTCGTACCTATCCTTAGCGCCGTTTCAATAGCTAATATGCAGTTAAATCTCGCGACATTGACTGCCTTCAACAATCGGTATTATAAAGCGACGACTGGCGCGAGTGCTAGCACCTGGATCCGCGATAAGGCTGCAAGCGTAAATATCCATATCTTATCTCTATTTTACGAATTATTCAAGCCCTTCTATTAGTATATAACGACCTCTGGTCGCCCGGACGTAACTGTCAGCCTCTTCACCCATTCTTGGGTCCAATCTTCTATCATCGCAAAAATTCCTGGAAAAAATCCTTCTGGTCCAGTCACGATTCTGGGCGCTCACATGGATTCCATCAATTTGAGCAACCCCACCGCCGGACGCGCTCCTGGTGCTGACGACGACGGGACAGGTACGGTCAACTTGCTCGAGGCCTTTAGAACTTTGCTTGCATCGAACTTCCGCCCCACTGACCCGGTAGAATTCCACTGGTACTCTGGAGAGGAAGCTGGCCTACTGGGCTCCCAGGCAATTGCGACGAAATACAAAAGTTCTGGCGTGAACGTTAAAGCCTTCATGGAACTAGACATGTCTGGATAGTACGTCGTAGTTCATACTCGCTGTACACCCATCTGACCAGCAATCTTCTCAAAGCTTCAAGCCGGGTACAAAGGAAGTTATGGCACTTCAGGCGGATTACATCGACGCAAACCTGAATACTTTCCTCAAAGCGCTCATTACGGCATATTCTAGAATTCCTTGGGCGATGGACACTCCCGTGAGTGTCTTTCTGAAATCAAATTCTCCACATCTCTTATTTAATTGTCAGTGTGGATATGCTTGTTCCGATCATGCCAGTTGGTACAAAGCTGGCTTCCCGTCAGCTTTTCCTTACGAAGCTGTAACGGGGAATGATGATCCAAATATCCATTCCGCATCCGACACCACAAGCGTTACTGGATTTTCTTGGTCACACTCAGTCGAATTTGCGAAGATTGCAGTCGCTTTCGCGTACGAATTGGCAATTTAAATGGTCAAAGGCGCGGAATAAATAATATTGCAGGCAATACAATGCGAAACTTTCTTGGCGTCCTAGATAATTCGACGAGGTCAGTGCTGGGGACCACAGATAATCTTAAACGGCTTGCCAGGTCCGAGTTGTTCCTTCACCTTCGCATCCTGGAACTCAGGCATTTTTCGGTTCCAATCTTATAAATCCATTCTGCGATTAATTTATAGCAATACCTAACCTTGAAACCATACTCACTTCAAATCTGCATGATTCTCAATTTTTATCCTTAGGTTGTCGTCTGTGACTTGTTCACCCATGGTATCCCTTATTACAAAATGGGAAGGAGGCTCTTTGACTTTCAGATTGAAGCAAAGTTGTTTGATGACTTCTTCAACAGGAAGGGTGGGATCAATTCGTGCCTGCACAGTCCGTCCATTGAGAGTCACGATAGAATTGGTCGCTTGAGTGGAGGCAGGATTTTGCATATTGAATCAGGATGACGGGAGGATGTGCAGAGATGGGAAGTTGGATAGCACTAGGAGTACATGGCTATATACCTTTGCGTACAGGTTGAATCAAGCTCCATACACTCTGGGGAGCTGTCCAACAAAAGCCGATCAGGAGACAGCAGATTGCAAGGCGTGCCGCATAAAGCCATTTCAAGACGCCTTGGTCGAACCAAGGTTGAAATCAATGTTGGATAGATGGATGCAAGATTTAGATCACGATCAACGGGCAGAAGTAAACTCATTTGTAGGGCTCACGTCGTCCACCTGTAACATAAGTAATTCCCACGGTTGTCTATTGAGCGCTGAGGTCGAGCGACACATCATTTTCTCTTCGGTGCTCGCTGCCAACCTACTTTTCTCCCTCTTCCGTATCCTGTGCAGTGCTTCACCGACCATAATTTGGGCGCATATATACCAATTGGAAGGTTTTTATACCCCTTGTTTTATTTCTTGGTAATTGTTCTGTGAGTGTTTCTTCATATCGCCTGTTGGAAGATGAACCTGTATCATGATATTTGCACGTCAGTCGGAGCATCGATTCCTAGTGAATCGACTGCATAAGATGCTATCTACGCTTTCCTGACTCTTTTTTTTCAACCCCTCGTATTCTTACTTTACTGACCATATTTTACTGTAGGGTCGCTTTCTTCAACGAGCCCTCAACAAAGTGCCAGTGAGTCTAGAACATTGCTTATTTAGGACCAGACGAGTTAGAGGTCGTTTCTTCTGTCTGTATCTCGAACTTTCTTTAGCTACTACCACCTTTTTTTTTGACTCCAACATTACTCGGAAGGCAATTCCTCTGTCGACCCGTTCCAAATACATGTCAAACTCAGGTCACACTTCCTCCGCAGTGCGAAGCCCTCTGGGACCTTCGAACTCTGCCAATGGCACTCAAGCGAAACCTGGTGCACTGGTCCCCACAAATAATGTCACTACTGGGGATGGCCTGACAGTGCGCACACGTATTGACCCCACCCTCACTGTGGACGATGTCATGAAGCAGCTTTGTCTCAATTTGAAGATTAAGGAACCACCTTCGCATTTTGCTCTGAGGGACGATACGGATGAATTGGTGACAAATGACAACCTGAGGAAGAAAATTAGAAACAAGGTTAATCTGAAGTGAGTGCGATGTAAAGTTATTTTCGACCCAACAGTTTAAGAAAGAACGTTATAGACTCGTAAATGCACCCGCTCGGGAGGCGAGAGAAACTGCTGAAAAGCTGAGGAACAGAAATGACAAGAATATCAAGCTAACCCTCTTCTCCTTGCAAAAGTTTATACGGGTATGTACCACTTGGAATTCTTGCGCATTCCGGGTCTTGATCAGTTTACAGGAGGAAGCTTTTGCACATGAATTTTTGGATCACAACGGTTTGAATGAGCTTGTCGATGTCATATACACCGCCACTGGAAACACACTTGCAGTGAGCATTCCTTCAGAATTGTAGATTGCAAAGATCTCAGTCATGATTTTAGTACGCACTTGCAGCGATGCAAAATCTTATGGAGCTGGAATATGGGTGGGCAACACTTAGTGATGACTTCATTTTGAAAGTCGTGCAAATTCTATCGTCCCCACAATCCCTGATTAACGTCTGTCGCCCCGCCACTGCCATTCTTAAAAAGCTGGTGGAGGCAGACCCTACCAGTATTCCCGGACCCCAAATAGCGAGCTCAAGTAAAGGTCCCCCGGCTCCTCCACCTGGTTCTATCTACCGATATGGTTTTCACATCGTTTTCGAACAAATGAGAAAGGAGCGGGGATTACTTGAAACTGTTGTCAATCGCTTGGGAAGTGCGGATACTGCCATGGCGCAGTACAGGTGCGCTAGGAAACCTTTCACGAGATATCTAATATAATTAACCATGGTTGTCCTGCAGCATGATGCTCATTAATTCCCTGCTCGCTCATGCTAGCGATGCAAGATGGGAAGAGTTTATTTCAGAACTGGAAAGATTAAATGTCCGAAAAGCTGTCGTCGTAGGTCGTTCGCGAAAATTTTGTAGTGGACAACTCTGAATGTGCTTTTAGCGATTGATGTCTTTGCACACCATTGAAGACTTGACGTCATGTATCCTGGATTTCCAAGCCAATGTCATCCGTGTTACCTATCGGAAGAAGACAACAATCGTTGACCCGGATGTGGATGAGAGCCATGCTGACGCTCTGAAGTCTATTTGGGCCTGTAGTAGACTCGACGAGGAACTGGATCCGAGCGGACAAAAGCTAAAGTGGAGAAAACTCGGATTTGAAACGGAAGATATCGTACAGGAATTTAGTGAGGTTGGTGTTCTTGGGTTGGAGTGTTTGGTGAGTGATAGTCCAATTTGCAGACAAACTGGGAATTTACGTCTCACATGGATTATAGAAGAAATTTGTTGAGAGTGACCCAGACTTTTCGAAGGCTAGTTTCTTTTCCTGATGTTTCCCGGTCTGGCACATAAGACTAAATCTTTATAGGTAATCCTCGAGCAACTGAGCAGGCCTGAGGAACGACGATGCCCTATTGCCAAAGCATCTAACGAAGTCGTTGAATTATTATCTGAACACTGGGCAATATTTGCGCCAGGATGTGAGTTCAAATTTCATAGAATTCTGTCTTGTAGTTGATAATTCGGCTCAGACTCGACATCAACGACCTTCCAGCGGTTTTTCCTTGACTTCCCAAAAGTGCACTCTTTGGCCACACAGTTCTTTATACGCATGTGGAGTGAAAGTGGGGCTGCAACTGGGGACTTTACTCGTGTTGCAGCATTGGTCCGCAGCCAGTAAGTAACCGTTCTCACTTCTGATGAGTTCCTCCTGACCCTTTTTTAGAGTCAAAGTTGCACTTCGTAGAGAAAACGTCCGGCCTTGGCATGAGGTGGAACACGATTTTATCGAATGTGAATACCGTGCCGTTCGGGATCGTCAAATGAAAGAACTTGAACTTGAAGATGATTTGTTAAGTAAAGTCCCAGTAAGGTAGGTCGGGGCTGCTCCTAGGCACACCAAGTTATTCACCCCATCCATTATCAGAAACCTCCGTGCCAAACTCTACAAAGAGTCTTTCGAGTTTGTCCGCCAACAACGGATTCAATGTTTGCTCCAAGGCGCGTGGTTTGTCAACGCTCTGTCTCAATCCTCCCCACGAGAAGTCTTGCGAAGGCCTAGTCGTCCATGGCGTTTTATGAGGCTGGTAAATTGAATTCTATTTTCGTTGGCTTTTTAAAAAATATTAACCTTATTGCAGGATAGTGGCCTCAAATTTTTGCATTATGTCGACAGCGCTATCAAATTCCCTGTCCGCAACGGCCTTGAGGACCTTCCTGAAAGGATTGACATGTCCTTGATAAGTGAAATTGCTACAGGAACCTGTGCACCACCTCCAAATGTTTTGAGGGATCAAAATGACCTCCCACCAACATCCGCCCTCATGCCGTCCCCCCTTTCGTTCTCCCTGTTGAGTGCGCACGAAGGTTCTCTGGCAGATCTCATTGCGCCTGACCAGTCACGCTGGGCTGATTGGACGGATGGGCTGAATATGCTGAGACGGGATGGTGGTCATGTAGCGTCGAAGGAGACAGCTGGGTTTGTTCAGGCGCTGACGGAAATTGGTTTGAAAATAAAGTTGCTTGGTTAGTTTCTTCCTTCCCATTCCCAAGGATTCCTCTATTTTATTCATCCTTGTGCAATAGATCTATCAGGGGAGATGGTAGAGATTCCAAGTGGTCTAGTGGCTGGTCCTCCACCCATGAACAATGATTTCTTCTTTTCGGAATTGATGTAATAATTTTGTAGTATGTTTTCTCAGCCAGTATAGGAGTAGTGTCAAGTTTAAAATGTAATTCCGCTGTGCAAGTAACTAGTGCCAAATGACGCGTGGGATATCTATATGATAATGCAGTTGATGCAGAGTATAATGGTAAGTAAATGATGAGTTCGAGTCGCGAAACTACTGAGAGAGAGAGTCAGTAGAGAAGTGTACCCCTGGCCATGGCTGAAGATCAACGGGGGTTGAACCCGTGGCATAGAACAACTGGAGGAAGGGCAGTGGATAGTTTGGTATATACGAGACGAGTGGTGGTTGAACCGAGGGATGTCTAATGGCCATTGACGGCAGTCGTCTTCGAATTTATGGCGAGATACTCAGCTCCAGCCTTGTAGAAAGGTCTGAAAATAGCATCCCCATCGTGGAAGTCATTGTGGACGACATTGACAAGGAAAGATGTTTCCATGAACTCGGCAATCAGCTTTTGAGACGGTGAATTGTGTTCATAGAGTTTGGCCCATTGTGTGCCGAGCTCAAACGCCTCGTCCTGCTTGAGATTTAGCTGTGTTTAAGTGTTGCGTTACAATAGACTGACCTTCCAAGCCATGAAACTGACTGCCTCAACAATAGTAGGCTGAATAATTTCCTTCCCAGGGAAAACGCCCCATGTAACAGCGTTGGGTCCATCAGAGTGGGTGTTTGTCCGTAGATCTCCGCGCTTGTTAATCACGTAGTAGGTGATGTTGCTGTCCCGTTCGATTTGACTTAGGAGCAATGTAAGAAGGTTAGGGTTGACAAAGAATTCGAGATATGCCTGATATTAAACTGTCAACGTGTCTTTGAATTGAAAAAGAAGGATGGTACCTTCTGGTAGACATAACCGTTGCTCGGACCCCAGCCAAACACTTTGTCATCGCTTCTGGCACCGTTAACAGCGGGTTGAGAATTAATTGTCAAGAATCCAAGTTCGTTGATCTGGGCTAGTTGTTTGGAGATAACCGATGTCTCAGTAGCAACTCCTTGATCAGACCACGGCAAAGCTTTGAGATCGGAGGTGCAGAAGCGCGTGAACAACGTTGAGATATCAGAAAATGTTGTTGGGTATCCCCATAGTTTAACGGCATCCTCTTTCTGGAGAGAAGAGTGAGCAGTGAAGACTTGGGTGTAAGAATGGAAGATAATTTACTGTTTGTTTGATCCAGACGCCGTAGCCATCAAGTTCTCCGTAGGCAGGACTGCGAGAGTCCCCGAAACGACCGTTAGGATACTCGTCCCAGTTCTCGGTTCTTGAAATATAGGACTTTGTCCGATTGGCCCAGAAAATCGGGCGAATGGTTTCTTGACGTCTGTTCGGAGTGAGGGACTAGAAAGATGTTATGTCAGAATAATCAATAAGAAGACTTCATCATATGATACTTACTTGTCTCCAGGGCAGTGGTTTGATTGTCTCAATTCTAGGCACGAGATTCAGTTCCTCGAGCAGCATCTTTGTACCCTTCTCCAGATTCATAGTGTAGAAATGGAGACCCCGAATCCCAATGTCTGCGTTCAAGATGGCACGGCACATCTCTGCCACAAGCCTTGTCCCGATCTCTCGAACCTTCTCGTCGTTGTTTTTGACGGGCTCTAATGCATCAAGGTA
Source organism: Galerina marginata (assembly GCA_023014335.1). Lineage (NCBI taxonomy): Eukaryota > Fungi > Basidiomycota > Agaricomycetes > Agaricales > Galerinaceae > Galerina > Galerina marginata. The sequence continues at coordinate 670,068 of JAECYW010000013.1, read as the reverse complement.
GAGCTGGGGAATAGTGATTTTCGCAAGGCTTGTCGCGCGTTGGAACCCATTCCATGTCTGAATTGGGGCGATCCCAGGTACAATTGGAATTGTGATGCCCGCTGCGCGAATTGCTTTCACCCAATCGATGAAGAGTTGGACATCGTAAAACATCTGAGTGAAGATAAAGCTGACCCCAGCATCAACCTTTTCCTTCAGCCACTGAATTTCCCTCTCAAGCTCGTCAGGAGGAAGCGTCATGTGTTCGGGAAAGCCAGCCACGGCAATGTCGAAATAGTCATCGTACTCCCGTCGGATGTGTTTGACGAGATCTATGCCATGCACAAAGCCGTCATCGACCGCCTCCCACTCGTCCTTCCCCATTGGGGGATCGCCTCGGAGGGCCAACACGTTCCTGCAGCCATGTTGCTTTGCGTCCTACAGAATCGGGTAGAAAGTCCTAAGTTAAGGGCGGCCGATAAACCCGGAGATGTGCACACCTGTAAAGCAATGTCGACTTTTTCCTTGGGCATATTGGTGCACGTTAGGTGCATGCAAGTTTCTATCCCAATCAAACCTTGACATGTCTTGACCATCTCAGAAGTCAGGTCAGACGTTCTACCACCCGCATTCCTAGCACAAGTGGAGATCATTTAGGTTTGGCAACTTTCAAGAGGCAAAAAAAAGCCTACCATGTAATGTCTATAAATTCTGGTCCCAATGCTCGCATGCGCTCTATACGGTCCAAAAGATTTTGCAATCCCTGAGAGGTGTTAAGTTAACCTGGTGACGAGGGGATCCCATGTTATCAAACGATGAAATACCTGCGCAGTCCGAGGAGGAAAGTACTCGAAAGACCACCATACTTTGTCCTCCTTGTGGGATTGCTGGATTTTTTGTGTGATTTTCATGGTCAGGTAGTCGTAAGAATGTCGTGTAAAAATATGGAAGACAAGCAGAAAAGAGAATATGGTGAAGAGCAAAACGAAGGGAACTGAGTCTTTTCAATGGCCGTAAAGAAATAAAGATCGAACCATCAGATTCCATTTTTAAACCACGTTTTCCCCAGTCAGGGATGATGGATCTGCCGCTTTTGAATTGCATTGATCTAATCAGTTAACTCCGAATCATACAGGTTGCAAGCTCGAAGGCTGGTTCCAGTACATAATTGAGGCGATAGTAGAAAGCATGACAGGAGTAATACATGTAATAGAAGGGGCAGCCATGCAACGGGAAAGGGTAATAAAACAACCCTGCTTGGCCGAGACCATACTTCTTTGCAAAACTGTTCCAAGTTCTTAGGACCAAAGACGCAGCATGTTGCTTGCACATATCTCTTCAGTGCTTTTCAAGGTTGTCAGATTTGAGTAATATGAAAACAATTTGGAGAATGCGTGTCAAATGACAGAAGCTACATAGTCCAAATGATGTTCGGGAATCATCAGGACGTGCACGGCGCAAATGAAAAATTTCATAGCAGTGCAACCTAATCGTCTTGGACAAGTAGAACTATACACGTTCCAAAAACGACGCCAGCCACGGCACCCATAATGATAAGGTGAACCCTATCAAAAGAACTTGTTAGGATCGGAACGTGTAAAGAATGATAGCAAACTGACTGTGTTCCAGCCAAGAACGCTCTTCTCTGCCTGAGATCATGATAGCCACTGTAATATTCCCATATCCCCCCAACGATAGCAGTCATCGCCGCAAAAAATTCCACAGATGCAAGGGGGATTCCGCCGCCTGACTGGTGTTTTTGCTCATCTGATGGAACGAGACGCGCGTGGAGAAGAAGAGAGGAGGAGAGTAAAGACAGCAGGAGCGCAAGCTTGAAATGAGATAGGATATTCCGCTCGAGCATGCAAAAGTCCCTGGCGGTGCTCCCGGTGTTCTCTACCATATGAGATAGCATCGTGAAGAGGCGTAGTAGGCGTTAGAACTCGTCAATGTCATGGTCTGGAGCAATCCCAGGATCCGGATACGGACCGAAAAGTCCAAGAACTGTGCTCACGTGAGTCAAGCGCGTACCTGTGCTTGTACATATTTGGCACAAGTTCGAATCGTTCACTCTCGACTGTCCTTGTCGTCACCGTTCAACTGCGCATCCCCGCCTCCACACTCGTTTTAACCACCTTCATTAATGGGGTTCCTTAAGCGTCTGTTCTCTATTGGCAGCAAGAAAAACAAGAAACAACGCCTGCCAATCGTTCATGATGTTCCGTTGCCCGAACAGTCCTGGACAGCGAACCCTACCACCAATGACGAAGAGCATGAGGCCGCTGTTGGCCGTCTCTTGAGGTCATCGTCAGCTCGATTTGTTGAGCAGACGCCAGGCCTTGATTACGCTACTTTACCTCCCTTGCGTGAGTCGTAGTTGAGCTGCATTTTAAATATCCCTAATCATCACCAAAGCGCATCCCATTAACCGAGTCATCCAAACACCAGCTTCGTCTACCGTCAGCTTGGAAAGTGCTAGTTTGAGTCAGAGAGGCACATACAACGTTACGGTTCACAAACGGAAAAGGCACGCTTCGACAGAGCTCCCCAATGTCGATGGAGAAGCAAGCGACAAGGCAAGGAAGAATGAGCATCGCACTTCCCTACACCCAGTAGAGGATAGCCGCGTACTTAGGCTGCGGTCGGATCCATCTGTTGCCAGTCTCCTTGATTTATACGACGAACATGGCAAGCTGTCTCAGGATGCATTCTCCAACAGTCCTCCAACATCTCCGAATTCCGGGGATGGACGCGCCCAGGTTCGCCGCAATGGCTCCACATTGCGTCAACTTCTCGGTGCTACATCAAGTTTGAACTCTCGGAACAGCGATGAAAGCGGGAGTGCTGAAGGCGACATTTCCTGGGCTGAACGATTCTTGGCGTAAGAGTGATTTACTCAGCCTGTTAGAGAACGCATTTGCTCAATTTTATCAACAGTGAAACTGAAGCCACCTCGTCAAAGTCCTCTCTGGACCTCCGTACGCCCATTACGCCTAAAGGCGGCCTACCAGAGCCTGAAATATCATTTATGACCGAAGGAAGTATGACCAACACAACATTCGACAATCCAGCCATCTCATCCATGGAAGTCGAGCTCAGCATGAGCATAGATGTTTCTCAAGACATGGACGATTTATATAAGAAGAATAGTCCATACCAAAACAGCGATCCAAGCACCCCTCAAAGAGCGTCACAAGTTTTCGGTTTCTTGACTCGAGGAAAACAATCAAAACTCGTGGAAGATTTGGATAGGTCTCTTCCAGAGCTTCCGAGCTGTTTTAGCTCGCCTACCGATGAAAATGGCGAAGTTATGTCCTCACAACAAGAGCCCCCCAAATTTCAGTTTAACCCCACACGATTTTCAGTAATACCCATCCCCCACATTGACGATACCCCCAAACCCTCTCGACCTCATTCGGTCCAGTTAGAAAACTCTTCATTTGCTTGGGAATCCACAGAACCCCGTTCTACATTCTCAGATGATAGTCACGATCCTCACTACGTTCCGAAAAGTTCCTTTCCCGTCCGTCAAAACGCTGCATCCAACAAACCAATTTCTGCAACTGACCAGGAAGAAAAAAAGAATGCCATCAAAGTTCTTATGAATGGACCCACCAAAGTAATCGTCACTGCACCCACACCCTCCACAAACCATGATGGTCCTTCTCGATTACCGAGAGGCCCTCGTGCGCTCCCAAGAAAACCATCTTCTAGTCATCGCCGACGATCTGCTCTTGTTGAGCTATCGAATTCTTCGTCGTCATCAGTTGCCGAGCCCTTCACCGTGATTCCGTCCCGACGAAAGCCCCACAAACGCAGCAGCTCTCAATCTTCAAGTCATTCCTTGTCGCGCAGCACTCCCTACGAGCAAACAAAAAAGACCGATATAGGTTCTCAGTCCGCCGGAAATAGGAAGGAAAACCAGCTTGGCCTTTCTGTCAAAGCCGAGCTGCCATCAACTCCTCTCCGTACCAACACTACTGGATCGCATTCTCTCCTGCGAAGCGTAGTCGAACAAGCCATGTTCCGCCCACCAGTCGGTATGACGCCTTCTCCTGCTTCTTCGTCTGAAATGTCCCCTGTTGGCCGACAAATGATGATGGACGTCAGGCAGCAAAGGATGAAGGCCAGGGAAGCGGACCGCGTCCGATATGGAAGCGAACGAACGACACAAAGGATATGAACCCCAATGAATTAAACAAGGACGAATGAACCTTATTAACGACTTTTTTTAGTTATTGTTCTCTTTCGCATGCCTGCTCTCGTTATTATGTTTTGCTTTGTCGTACTCTCGCATCCTAGCTATTCCTTTTTTCCCTTTGCCTGTTTTTTTTTGTCTGTCGCACTGTCCATGACTTTCTCGCAATTTCCCCGCAATTGTAATTTATTTTTTATTCACTGCCACCACTGGCACCAGTACTACAGTATGTTAATGTCACAAACGCGTGACATAATGCGCGTGATAACTTCTGTTCCTGTGACTCGTGTTCCGGCGTCACCCTAGAGCCTCCCATCCTCTACCGACCACCTCCCTCACCCAGGATGACAACGCAGGCGATCAGCGACTATCTAACCAAGCAAATCTTTATCGAGGGGAATGTTGTTCGTGCCTTGTCCCGTATCTTCTTCCTACCCTCTTGCAGTTTCGTTGATCATATCTTCCATAGGTGACATATCGCTCGCTCAGCCGTCATTTCTCAATACACGTCAATGTTGCAAAGAAGTATGTGAAAATTTGACGAATAGCTTTCCGACTAATTCCTTCCACGTAGCGAACTCGCGACTTATCATCACAATGCACCATATCAATCCCAAACTTCTCTTGCCACGTTCCTGCTAAGCGGTACACCTACGAGCAATGTTCGGCCGCAATACAAGGACGAGGAAGACGATGAAGAGGACTACAACATGGACAGTACCCAAGCCTCCGACAAGGAAGAAATCGATGATGGAGATGAGGTGCCACAAATTAAGATTACGATTGTCAACGAACGAGATTTGGAAGGTGCGTTGCGATGAATCAGGCTAGATAAAGATCGTGGTTTTGACCAATCCTTTAGACGCAAAAGAATTATACGATGAAATCTATTCAATTCACGTTTATAGTTTATCTCCTGCTCCGTTGCATGTGCGTACCACCACCCATTCTTTGAATATTTGGACTTTTTAACGACCGTTGTAAACATCCAGGATGCCGGTCTTATCTGCTCACCTACAGAACTCGTACGAAACATGGACAAGTCCAAAGGACCGGAGTATGCTGCGACTGTAGGACGCCTCGTTGGCAAAGGGATTAAGGTAGGCTTTGAAGGCTCGTATATGCCGAGCAATTCGGTCTGACAGACTACATAGGCGGGCACCGCGAAGAAAAGAATGCAGCCTCCTCCCCCAGTTGCTGGTCCATCCAAACCGAAACAACCAGCAGTAGCAGAGCCGAAACCGGTTGCTAAACCAGAGGTGAAGGAGAGACATACTGCCACCACCGACAAAGCAAAGCCCAGCGGAAAGATCGAATTCTTTAAGAAGGCCGACAAAGCCAAAGAGACCACTAAAGAGGTAAAGAAAGAGGCTAAGGAGATCAAGAAAGAGGAACCTGCTGAAGATAAGAAGAGAATGTTCTTTTCAAAACCTTCGAATCCTGTGTCAAAGGTCTCCACGAAGACTGCTTCAGCCATTCTCTCCAAGCCTGCCTCAGCCGTACCCTCGAGGCCTGCATCAAAGGCCTCGTCTCCAGTTCCAGATATTGCAGCCACCGAAGATGAAAAGGTTCAACCTAAGGTGCGATCCCTGTTCCTTTGCTTCGAAACTTGAATCCTCAATGTGGTTCGCAGAGGGGGGTCAAACGGAAGTCCTCAGTCGGCTTGGAACCAAGACCAAAGTCACCTGAAGACGTTGCCTCTGCTGTCCCGAAAGCAGAAAGCAATACAAGAGTCCGGCGCAAAGTCGTCATTTCCGATGATGAATCCGACGCTGCACCCGCTAAGCCTGTCCGCCGGAAATCAAGGCTCAGTATCAAAACGGAAAGCACTGAGAACTCTGACGCCGAGCGCGAGGCACTGGCGATTATGGATATCGACGACGGTTAGACTTATGCTATTCTTATTAAAACGTCATTCTGAATTATGTCTGGATTTAGATGAAGTTGAAAAGGTGTCGCGCGTGCCATCGACGAATGCCAGTTCGAACGAACGCGACGAGGACGAGGATGCAGAAAGCTCTTTCGCGAAGGATGAGGACGTGGACATGAGCGACTACACGTCATTGAAACCCAAGACAGTGAAGACGAGGAGAAAGCCCAAGACCGTGATCCCGGTTGGACGCAACGGGCTGAAGAAGAGAAAGGTGACCAAGACGAGAAAAGCGCTAGATGAAAATGGTTATATGCGTGAGTTTCTTGGCGTTGTGAGACTTGTATCGTACTTATTCTGTTTTATTAGGCAAGGAAGACTATTCGGACTGGGAATCTGTGGCCACTGATGATGAACCTGAAATACCTGCCCCGAAGACCAAAAAGACGAAAGCTAAGCCTGCTGTTGTAAAAAATGAGTCCGAGGACGACGAAATGCCAGGCCCACCGCCGACCCAGCCTGCAAAAGAGAAGGAGAAAGAGAAACCGACGGCGGCGAAGAAGGCTCCTGCCACGAAAGCGAAACCTTCGGCCAAGGGAGGAGCCAAAACACAGAAGGGTATGATGAAGAATTTCTTTGCCCCTAAGAAGGCAGCGTCATGAATATGGTACGGACTGGCAGCCATGCTCTGTTTGAATGATATTATATACATTGAATGAATTATGAAGCTTTTGATTACATCCGGATACCTAGTAAAAATCGTCCATCTATACAGCAAGTCAGAACCGGCAGGTGTAATTATGGGTCTGGCCTCCAAGCGACTGGAAGCTGGATGTCTGTCTTCAGAAGACGACAAACATCTAAATATCTGGGATCTGTGGCTTCAGTGATATACCCATGCCTTATCAAGAAATCGACGATCGCTAAAGCGGAACTGGATTTAAATGTGTTGTCCAGGAGTGCGAGGAGGACGTCTTGCACGTCGAGGAGTTCGAATTTCTCCACTTCGCCGTCCAGAGCATTGATTTTTGGGATGATAGACCCGTCTGCGGGTAATGGAAGGTCGAAGAGGTAGTACATCCCAGGGAGAATCCATCCTCCCGGAGAACGGTTGGGGAACGGCAGGACGCCGACGGGGCGGATGAACTCTTTCACGTAGTCGTGGTCAAGCAGGGCCTCTTCTGCTGATTCGCGGATGATGGTGTCCATTGCTGTGTCGCCGTGTCCCATGCCTCCGCCGACTGTGACGTCCAGCTTTCCGGGCCACCTGTTGTGAGCGATGCAATTAAGAAAACTGAGGATATATAGACAGGAAGCACGTACGTTCGCTTCGACAGTGATCGGCGGGGGATCCATAACTTTGTTCGTCCAGATGCGGGGTCCCGAACGAAAGCTGGGCACATGGTTGGTAAAGAGTTGGATTAGAAGGAAATTAAATGTACCGGTGAGTAAAGCGCCGAAGTTCACAAGCCCAAACAGAGGAAGAGCTGCGCGTTCGATCGCAAAGGCAAGAGGATCGTGTGCTGAGGTCACTTTCTGAGGTGGGTGTGTATAAACTGGATACGCTTCATCACTCCACCCTGGTAAATATTTTATTGGTCAAATTATTGGACCAGCGGAACGAAGGAAAGCAGACCTTTCAGAACTTCCGGAAACATGTTACGCCTCCTCCATTCATCCACTAAGTGTTCTATATGCATTGTGCGAGTATACTTCCCTCCTTCATTGATCCAGCCAGCGAAAGCCACTGATTTCAGAGATTTGGGATGGTCCTTGGTGTATTTGAGGTCCCAGGGCGAGGCTGCACCGGAGACAAGGTGCTTTTGGTGGTCATCTTCTAACGCCGACGCGACCTGCGGACGTAAGAAACCGACTGGGCCTTCCCGGTGGCCATGGGACAACACGAAAGGGACGATGTGTTCCTTATCGACAACTTCTCCGTCAGAGTTTCGAGTGCCGATGACGAGGGGAGCCTGTGAATGCCATGGGTGGTGTGGAAGAACAAGATTGTTGCAGGAGTGAACGAGAGGGAGCAGGCTGCGGTGTCCTGGAGGCAGTCTCAGCGGTTCGACGGGCAATACGTCGGTGTAGTAGGAGCGCAGGATGGCTCTGCAGGTACGTGGTCGAGCTAGGCGTCGAGATAGCTTGCACGTTAGAAGCAGCGCAGCTCGATGGCTGGGAATTGGGATATGAGATTGCATTGTGAAACTGGTTCAAGATGAGGACAGGTTGTATAATAATATGACGAAGTTAGCCTCGCGAATAAGGGTCGCGCTGGTTCAGTTCCTCCGAGATAGTTCCGAACCATGCGACTCCAATCAAAAATACCTCCACGATTTAGAAACGCCTGCTCGTTCCCCTCCAGCGGCCTCTTGTACACCAACTTCAAGGATCGGCCGACCAGGGATCTTACCCCCTCTCGCTCCCAGTTCGAATTCCAGAATCTACTCACTCGCCAGCTGGTCGACTTTGCGCGGACTCAGGCTTGCCTCATGTTTTCATAGAGGTTCAGATAGTTTCATTATCTTCAGGAACAAGACTTTTGGCCCTTGTGTCTGTTTAAAAACCCCCCTCGGTGATTACCTACGTCTCGAAGTGAACGCGGTCGTCTGTGTTTTCACCGTCTGGAAGAAGCGCTTGGAAAACTTGGTGGCACCCATCGGCTCAGTTTATTCATTGAAGCGATGTGAAGCCTACCTTCCAATGAGTGGGCGATAGAGCCTCATTCATGTCTTCTTGCCAGTTATGCTTGTAAAGCGCCTCGACTAATATCCGAAGCAAAAAGATTTCTCCGAAACATATGCTTTGATAACAGAATCAATCTTAACTTTGATACTCCTCTGCTGGCACCACTGGGCTACATCGACGACGCGCTGAACATGGTCACCCTTCTTCATCTTGGCCTAGTTCATCCTTCAGATTTCAGCATTAGTTTCTGGGTTAAAACTACCACAAGGAATAACTATCACATTGAGATACTGCGCACAAGTTTTGACTCGCCATTTCTCAGTAACTTTAGCCTACTGTTCACCGCCGAGCACGACTTGAGCTTCAGCTCCTCTTTGCAGAAGCAGAATATTTCGCAGGTGAAGGTTGACTCAAGGAGAAGTTCCCCACGGCTGTTGTTCAGCTTTCGGATACTGGAACCGACGAGGATGCTCAGGCTGTGCTTCGTGTCGTCCAGAGGAGGGGTTACCAGACTTTTTTGCAATTCTGAAAATAGGATTGATATTGCGTAGTTGCATCACCTTGTGATGAAAGCGAAGCTTAGTATCAAGTCAATAGCGAAGGTTACGCAAGCAATGAACGTTAATCTGATTTCGATAGGCGACAGACCACGACCAAGATAGCTGCTATTTACGGGATGATTAGCCGCCCAAATGCTACTCTTTGAAAATATTGCACGATTCGGAAGAAAGGGAACCTAATGTGGATGTACTAGTATCGTAGGAGAGGCCCTTTGTACACCCAGGCCCCAGGGATATCGCTGGCCGATTACTATTTCTGGGTTTGCAAGGTGAATTTCGAGTCTCTGGTGAGTGGTTGGCCCTAAAGAGGGTGAGCAATGGAAAGGCAGTTAGAGCGATTTAAAAACAACTGTCCGCTGGGTTTCATTTCTCCTCGCAAGCGATTATCTTTATTGTCTGAAGCAGTAGACATTGCGTTGGTACCAGGTACAGGTGAAGAACAGAAAAGTGGACGCGTCTTGGTCACATGGCGATACGCGACGAACCACGTGCCCGTCCATTTTATGTCGAGGAACAACAGGTCGGCAGATGCGGACACTGCTTGTCTTCCAGCTAACTCTAACACCTAATACCCCAAGGAACCTGTTCTGGCGCAGCGCAAGGCGATTATCGTCCAACGCCAGACCTTTTATACCCGTCAGACTCCCTTATCCTTATCTCACACACGAATTGGAGCTCCGGATATAGGTGCTCTTAATTCCTGGAACACACGCAGTAGTGGCTGCTTCGTTTAAGCTCCCACCCTCGTCCTCGTTGAACAAAGCGACCTTTCTGCCGTCCTCCCTTTTGCGGTCACCGATCGAGGCTATCCGCAAGCCGCTTGGGGTATTTAAGACCGAGGCTGCATACGACTATCAGGAGGACAACGGTAATACTAATAACGAGGACGAATCGTACGAAATGGTGCAGACGTATGGGGTTGCGCCTGAGAATTCGGCTGAGGCCGAGCCGGACGTGCATGGAGTGGAGGACGAGTCGAGAGCGTTGTTAGGTGGTGGTGGTGCTGTAAGGAGGAAGACAGAGGAGGAAGACGACGGACACGCGAGTCTCGTCAGCTGCATCAGCAATTTGTCGAATACGATTATTGGCAGTGGTACGTGTTCATACGATTTTACCGTTTAAGAAAGTGACGAAAGCAGACTCATCTCACTAGGCATGCTCACCTTCCCACTGGTGAGCAACCTATCTCTTATCTCGCTCCTCGCGTGCCGTCAAGCTCACAAGCTTTCGTGATTCAATTAATTTACTTTGCCTCGCTTTCGCGCCTGCGTCTTGTGATGGGTGATAGGCAATGGCCTCAGCGGGAATGATACCCGGGATGATCACCTGCGTGTTCTCCGGCTCCGTCGCGGTTTTCGGGCTGTATCTCCTCTCGCTGTGCGCGACGAAGACGAAACACCGGCACGCGTCGTTCCACGCTATTTCGCAGCTCACGTTCCCCGGCGCGGCGGTGTTCTTTGACGCGGCCATTGCTACCAAGTGCTTCGGTGTGTCTATTAGGTGGGTGAAATTTGCTTTGGCTTGGCCGAATTTAGGCTCTGTGGAGATAGGTGCGCGTTGTTGATGTTGGAAGGGAATCAGGAGATGCCCATGGCGAGATGGCGACTGCGAGCCTTTTTTGCTTTACATCTCATTCTCAGCCTTTGACTGGGAGCGAAGTCTGATCTCGGTGCTCACTCCTTCGTGTTCTCTAGTTATTTGATCATCATCAAAGGCCTCATGCCAAACGTGGTGGCTTCTCTGTACCACGACCTGACGTCGGAGACGACGAACCCGCCGGAGTGGGCTCTGAACGGAGGCAACTGGATCACGCTGTTCATGCTTGTTCTGGTACCGCTGTGCTTCTTGAGACACCTGAACAGTTTGCGACATACGAGCTATGTCGCTCTGTTTTCCGTTGGTGAGTGGGGTAGTGGAACTGGATATTGAACGGCTAATGGTGATTCATTTATAGCATATCTGGTGATAATCGTAATCAAGTGTTATTTCTGGCCATTGAAGGGAATGCCGGAGCCTGGAGAGATTCGTCTTATCCATTTTACGCCTAGCTTTGTTTCGACGTTTCCTGTTCAGGTGTTTGCCTTTACATGTGCTCAGAATGTAAGCCAATGCGTTTCATCTATTGGTGAGGTTACTTAAAGTGACCTTAGCTATTCCCGATATACAATGAACTTAAAACAAACTCTCAAGCACGGATGAACACGGTTATTGGAGGGTCGATTGGGGCAGCTACACTGACGTATGAGGTTATCGCAGTTTTCGGATACCTGACGTTTGGGTCCAAGGCAAGCAAGCGCCGGGGAGGAGAAGTCCAGAGTTTTACCGACTAACGTCCTTGGTTGACAGGTTGGGGCGAATATTATTGCGATGTATCCATCGACATCGCTCTTTATCGCCGTGGGGCAGCTAGCGATCGTTATTTTGGTGTTATTCTCGTATCCGCTGCAGGTGCACCCGTGTCGGAATTGCTTGGACAAGGTATTCCACCCTGCACACGCGGTTGTTGTGCCCAAAACCGTGGCGGGGGGAGTGGAGGAAGAGGAAGTACCGGAGCCCGAGGGCGACGAGCATGGGCACGGGCACGGACATGTCGAGATGTCCAAGTTTAAGCATTTTGTGTTGACGTCTGGGATCATTGCCAGCGGGTTCACGATTGCGTATCTGGTTGACGACCTGCAACTGGGTGAGTTTTCATGTTTGGAGAGAATCCATTGCTTATAATTCCGGACTAGTGCTGTCGTTCGTCGGAGCCACGGGATCGACGACGATTTCATTCATCCTGCCGGGGCTTTTCTACTGGAAGGCGAGTTGATTGTATTTGGATATTTGCCGGGTGACTGAAGTGACAGTGTGCAGTTGACGCGGAACGACCCAAGCGTGAGCAAGGGCATGAATCTGGGCGCGTTTGGGCTGATGATATACGGGCTGTGTGTGTTTGTGTTCTGGTAAGTGGGCCCGAATTATGACGGAGACGGAGCTGATTGTATGGCAGTCTGGGATTCAATATCTATCAGGTTGCTCACGGAGGGAGACCGGCACACTAGAGTAGCGTAGTAATATGTAATATTTACCCACGGTGTTATATAATGCAAGGGTGGATTCTAATTTTCGAGTTGCTCTTGCCCTCCTCCATGGCTTGACCAAAGAACTGTCCTCTCTCCCACTCGCTGCTCCTCTTCCCCGCCCCATGGCCCTCCGTATGTCCCCGCCTGCCCCGCTGTCTCTCGCTGTCCCCGCTCACCGCTCACTCCCCCCCGCAGATCCCTCGCTCGTCGTTTCCCAATCTCCCTCATCAGTCCCGCGCATGGACCACCCACCCCACAACATCCCCAGCCCCCAGTTCGTCGCCGTACCCCCCAGCTCGTCCTCGCCCCCCGCAACCACCACCCCATCCCCCTTATCTCGCCCCCACCACCCTGCACAGCACCCAGACCCATCTCTCCGCCCATCCTCCATATCGCCAGTTTCCGACCACAACGGCCCCGCCCCCACAGACGATGACCCCGCGCCTGTCTCCGCGACCTCCACCCCCGATGTCGATCCCCAGATCCTCGAGGCCCTCAGGAGCAAGGACAGGATATACGTCCTGAAACTCGGCGAGACCTTTGAGGCTCTGATCATGGACCGCAGGTATGTTTTCTTTTCCCGCTTAGCGCCCACTCCAGAGACCGGGCAGACTGTGTGCCGTTACTGATCTTTGACCACAGGACGCGCGTGGAGCTCACACCGGCTACCTCCTACCAACGTCTGCTCGTCCACCGCTGTTCCGCGTACTACAGGCTAGCTCCTGAGAGTGATCCAATCTCCAAAGGAATCTTTGTTCTCTCGACTCCAGAAAGTAGAATGTACGTCTTCCATGCTGCCTGTTCCTTTTTTTTTCTTCTCATGACCCAACTTCAGTCCTGACCGTCGAATTTGCGAACTTATCCCCGCCGAATCCACCGCCCACCCTGCCTTCAAAATCATGCGACGATCAGTCCCAGAACGTCGCTCAAAACCCACCTCTCACGCTGGCTCCGTCGTTGGTGAAGATCTTGATCTCTCCGACGTCGAGCCTTCAGAGGCTGGCAGCCTCGGTGGTCGCAGCAACATCACCAGTTCTAGCAATAAAAAGCGTATGACCATAGAAGAGCGTGAAGTTGCCTACAACGAAGCAAGATCCCGCATTTTCATGGATTTCGAAGAGAAAGAAAAGGGCAAGGACAAGGACATGAGCGCAAGCTCCTCTTCTCTTAGCCTTAATGGCTCTGCTTCCACCAGCGCAGGTGGGAGGAGTAGCATCAGCGATACCGACGATGCCGCCAGCTCTCCTGCTACCGAGAGTGAGTGGTCAGTGCCCTCTGGGTCCAACTCACGCGACAAGAAGGAAGTTCGACGTGGAGGTCCTGGCAGTGTTTCTGCCTCCTCAAATCGTTCCCTCCGTGCTGGTGGATCCTTCCATGGGAACAACTCTGGAGGCAGCTCCCGTAACTCCAGGGCCCCATCACCGTCGTTCAGCTATGCGTCCTTGCATGATGCCTCTCCATCCGGGCATGTTTACGATCCTAATCAACAACATCATAACCCAAACATGTATTATCCCAATCAGTACGTATATCCTTACCCCCACGCCGGTCAAGGACCCACTCCTCCTTTTGCGCCCCAATATCCATATTACCCCGCTCCATACAATCCGTACCAGTCACCTCCTCCAATGCCTCAGCACAATTCACCTGACCCTACAACACCGTCGGGCCCAGAGCCCTATTCACCACCTCTTCAAATGAACTATGCGCCTCATTATGGTTGGGCTCCTCACCCACCGCCCATCCAGTCACCACCCCCTCACAACATGCAAATGTCACTTCCTCCGCAGCAACCGCAAAATCCTCCACACTCAATGGGTCCCCCGCCTCCGCTTCAAGCACAGTCTCCTCAGTATCAGCCTTTTATCCCACATGGATATCCATATCCAATGAATCCGTACTACCCACCACCACCGCAGCCGCAGCCTCCACCTCAAATGCCCCCTCCACCTCCTCATATGAGCATGCACCCGCAACAGCAGCAGCAACATCCTGGCTATGACGTGCCAAGATCGATGAACGGGGCCCAGATAGGGAATGCGCCGAATGGGCACTTTAACAATCACAATCACGGCAACAGCACTGGCCCTGGGCCTCGCAACGGTCTCGGGAATGGCGTCATCCCACCTAATCACAGTGGGCGGACGAATACGAACTCGAGGAATGGCGTAGGTCCTGGGATGAATCTGAATAACGGCTCGGCAAATGGGAATGGCGTAAATGGAGGCAAGCAGCGTGCGCAGATGCCGCCGTCTGCACGGTCTGCGTGGAGCTATGGACCGGGTGTTGGGCATGGGGGATTCACTTCGGCGTCGGGTATGGCGAGTGGGAACGGAAATTCGGGAGAGTCTGTAGGCCCTCGCTTCCAATCACATACGCACGGGCAACGACATCCGTCGGGGAATGGGAGCTCTGGCTCTGGCGGGCACAGGAGCTCGTCTCATTCAGATGAAGTCTCGTCGACCGTGAGTCTTTCTATATCCGTTAATAGGATTAAATTAATTAACTCATTACTATTCAGTCCTCGTCGACAACGTCGTCCTCATCACGTCGTACATTCACGTCTACCACCTCGTCTCAGCAGCACCCATTGCCTGCTAGGCCAGATTGGGCCGTCGGGCTGAAGGCCCAGCCGACCCTGGCGGCCAGCGGGAATGGGAGTCGGCACCACGACCACACCCTTACGAGCTCAGGCTCGCGTGGTATGTCTCCTATCTCGCCCCCCCGGTCGCATGGGCATGGGCACAGCCCGAATGGGAACTCGCCGTCGCATCATCAGCACCACCAGCATCAGCATGCACCGCCTCTGTCATTACAAGCGATGGATTTTCCGCCGCTGGGCGGCGCTGTACCTGAGAAGAGGACACCTGTTGTGAGTGGGGCGTGGGGACAGTCGAGGCCTACCTTGTCGATGTCCGCCAATGGGGTTGTTGGGAATGGGAACGGGGGCACGCCTATTGGTTCTGCACAGCAAAGCCCGGTTTCGAGTTCGAGGCTGCAAGATGAAAAGGTCCGTTTACGTCATTCTTTACTATGTGGGCTTGCGTTAATTGGATTTTCTCTTCTAATATAGCTTGGAGACGTGTTTAGCCCAAAGCTCGTGAGGCGGCCGCCACCTGGACCTATCCCTGGAGTTAATGGTCTAGGTCAAGGCCACCAACGAGCGCAGAGCGATAGAGAAAGAGGCAAGGAGGTGGCTGCTGGACCTGTAGCGGCCCTTGTTGGACAGGTGTCGTCATTATCTTTGGGTGAGGATACCAGCGTCGATGCGTCTGTCCCGACAGCTGCTGCCGCTACTACTGCGAATCCGGTCAACGACGTTGCTCCGCCTTTCTCTGCGTCTGGACACCCTCCTCTCTCTCCACCTTCCGCCGTTGCCGTTAACATTGTAGCATCAGCGCCGCCTGTGTAAAAAAGACGATACGATCATGACGGTACCGATGACGATGACTTCGTGTCTCTAGGTCTAGATAATGTAGAAGATGGTTTTTTTCAACTTTTGGTTTCGAGCACAGATCTAGCTAGTATTGTGGGTTTCTGTTGTCTTTGTGTAGCCGTTTCTTTCTCCTCTTTTTTTTTTCTTTCCTTCCCTTTTTCGTTGATTTCTTCTTTTCCATTTGATTAATTATTTTTTTTGTTGAACGTGGTTCTACTTATATATATATTTGTCCGATTGTAATGGTCCGTGTCACTGTCTCGCGTAGTATTCGATATCGCTGTCGTGTTTTTCTAGTTCAGAGTTGAAGAAAAAAAAATATGTTTTTCCTGTTGTGGCAACACGGGTGCCATTGGAAGTGGTTTAGCCATAGGATGGGGTGGCATCGGTATTTAGACATAGTTTTAGGCGAAGAAAGTATAGCTCGTGTATTTATGTTGCTCAAATGCACAAAATTTATTTATTCAGTTCGCCTGAAAGGTCAGAAAGGCGTTGGTAAGAAATGACGAGGACGAGGAAGCCATAAGGAGTATCGGACCGGTATCAAAGTATTATGATCAACGGATCAACAGTATCAACGCCGATGCCCGATCGTCCCCGATCGCCGATTTCTAAATCTGAGTGTGTGCTTATTGTCCAAAGACCTCCGAAGGAGTTGCCGAATTGAGCGTACAGACGCCGACACTAACTTTGCTCTGCTCGACCATGTCAAGACTGCGACACCGACCGCTCGTGGAGGAAGAAGATGCGTCGGCATTAAAACTTGGACCTGGTGCGTCTTTTCTTTGCTACCCCCGGGGTTTTCTTGTCTCATCGACGTGTTGTGCTTATTTCATGTGTTCAACCGCCTGAACAGAATTCAACAACGCCGGTTGTTTGCTCATCTCTGAGGTGAAATACCTGCTTGAAAATCGAGACAAGGATGCGCCGGACACCGCGTACGTCGTCTTTGTGTGTCCCTCCACCGCGCATGGGCTGATCTTGGACAACTGGATGGAAGTGTGTACAATAAAACGCTGGAATACGTGAAGACGTTCGCCAAGTTCAACACGACAGATTCGGCGAGCGCTGTGCGAGAGTGCGTGTCGGTTTACTCTATGTATTTGTCGCAGTGGTTAATTAGTATTTGGAATGCGTGTAGGACTCTTCGTCGAGAGCCGCAGCTCACTCAGTTCGAGACCGCTCAAATAGCGAACCTTTGTCCTGCAAATGCTGAAGAGGCTAAAAGCATCGTCCCCAGGTGCGATTGACTCAGACTGGAGCTTTTTTTTTGCAAAACTCATCTTCGATCGTCTCTTAGCCTGGTCAAGATCGACGACGACCGCCTGCAAGCTCTCCTCGATGAAATTCAGACGATGCGGAAATTCCAATCGTGATATCATCATCTGGGTGCCATTGACCACCTTTCGGTACTCGTACTTCTGTGTGTATATCCACTAAACTGTATATTATTATATTTTTGCTGGAAATCTAGCCCTCTGTCTCCTCAAGTTGACGCTTGTCAAGCACTGCATCCTCCTCATCCTCATCCTCAGCATCCACCTCCTCCTCAAGCTTCTTTTTGATTTCACCTGAGCTTGGGAAGCTAGTGGTGTCGAAGACCCTCTTTTCTCTGAATGGATTGTCTCGTTTTACGCCTTTTGTGATCACAGCTGCGTCAGGAACAGCGCCTGTTGGGTTGAGGTAGAGAAGGTCGTTGCCGGCATAGGCATCAACCGCTCGGACCCAAGCATCGAATCTTGGTTTTTGATCAGCCAAGAATGAAAGCAACGCAACTTCTAAAGTCAAACTCACAGGCCATCCCGGTCCTCTACTTCTCTCATGTTTTCATAAATATACTTCTGCTTGAACACATCGATCTTGTCACGATATTGGTCGAAGTCGATGGGCGGACGATATTCGGGGTCGGTGGATTCAATTTTTGAGTTGATGGCTCCCATTCTTTGGTTGTATGAATCAAAAAGTGGCTCTTCCAAGAGCAGGCCAAGCGAAGGCATTTTTGGAACGAATACGTCGCGTTGTCCATATAACTGAAATCCGAGTCAGTATAAGCGCCGTCGGAGCAGTTGAATCGGAGCATACTTCACTGATGACTCGTACTGGGGTTCCCATTCGACAGGCCAAAACCAGGATTGCCATCATTTTTCGCTTGAAGAAAATTAGAACGCGAACTGAACGACAGTTACTACGCTTACGATCTAACAAGTTATTAGTAGGCATAACAATTAAGAAATATGAAGTGCATTTACCTGATGCAACATGAAACTCTGACCATGGAAAAGAACGCTGATCCATTCAGTTTCTCCGTATACCATTGGCTCAGAAATCTACATCGCAAACTAAACAATTAGACCACGTTGCAATATCAAAGTCAATGATGCTCGCCTCGATCTTCTTCATATAACGATTGTTGCTGCGATCCCCGAAGTCCCGCCCCACAGTGAAGTTGTGGAAATTATGAGTACCTTCATATCGTGCAGCTAGTTTTCTTAGCGCCTCCAATTGTTCTTGGTTGATTCTACAAGCCCGTTTACGCGCAAGGTCTTGTTCCTTTGTACCAGTTTCTTGTCCTTCCCAGAACTCGTAGGAAACTACAGGTTTATCGTCCGAGCCGGCTTGGTCTGACCATACTCGATGGAGTCCAGATCCAGGTTTCGGAGGTATCAATAAATATGTCGGGAAGAAGTAGGTATATTTGCGGCTTTCACAGATCCTGAGCAAGTAGTGATCGAGTCAGCAAGGCGACTCGTCTGGGAAAAAAGATGTCTAACAGTCGGGCATTGAATGAATTTTGTGTCCTGACCTAGAGATGAGTTCAGAATGTACATTCTAAAAAGGCAAGGAAGTGGACTCACATACCCCCAGAGACGTATCTCCGGAGGCAGTTCTTCATTCACCCTCGCGACAATGTCTTTGACACCCGGGATTGTTATGATCATTTTGAGCGAAACTATATTGCCTGCTGCATGAACCCCTGCATCCGTGCGAGCAGCTCGCGCCAGTCCTACCTGTAGAGTGGTTTATATTTTCCTGGCAAGTGGTTAAGAGGTGTACTGACTTTGACGGGGTTGTCGGCGTTGTCTTGAGATACAGCGCCGACCTTTATCAGAGCATTGAACAAGACTCCCTCAATCGTCCGTGTGTGGTCCGGCTGGCTAGGAAAAAAATCAGCGAGAATATAAAAGGTCTCTAATTGCTAGCCTCACATTTGCATACCACTATACCCAGATCCACAAAACCCTAGGAGCAAGGCGCATTGGCGTTTTGGATATCTAATGGCTTTTGGGATTGGTTCTCCGTCTTCAGTGTGCTGAACATCCCTTGCGGCATCTTCTTCATTTCGAGTTCGTCGGCCACCACGCCCACGACTTTTCTTCCTGTTATCTTTCTTGACCTTATTGGAACTCGAAGATTGTGCTTCGTTCGACCCTAAATTAGCTGGCGCATCAACGGCCATTTCGTTGGTGCCGTCCTCAGGGTCCCCTGTCGCGGGTTGTTCAGCAATGCTCATGCTGGCAGACGCAACAGGCGGTTGGTTATCTTGATCAAGTCGTGGTCGCTTGGTCGATTCGGGTGCTACAAAGCTTTCGGCTGATGTTTCTAGACCCCGTTTTTCTGTTTTCGAGTTCAGATCCGAGATTTCTGACATTATAGACGATCTGAAAAACGTCCTAGACGTTGAATGTACAAGAAAGCGTGGTGTTTGTCGAATCAACGGCGAAGTCAGACGACCAGGTCCAGGTATGTGTTTCAAGGTTAACAACCTGGAAAATGTTGTCATATAAGTTACTCCCAGGTTCCCTGCCTGCCCGTTCTTTCGTCAGCAGGATACTAGAGTAGTAAAAGGAAAACGGCACCCGCACAGCTGCTGTCCAACGATAGGACGGAGATTTTGGAGGTTAAGCCTGCGAAGGCTGAACGAACTTTAAATCTGGGAAGTCGGCCCGGTGTTCCTTCCCTCTTATCACCACAGTTAAACCGGGATCGCTCTCATGCAAACCAAAAGCTCCTTAAACTTGCGTCCGACGGGCCAACCTTTGTACCTTTTTTGTTTATTCTCACTACCTCCCCTTCAGTCGTCTTTTTCGTTCTGAATCCGCATCCCGATCCTCAAGATAGCGCGCCAACCTGACCGGTCTTAACGCACATATGGTCTGACGAGTGGCACATTTCCCTAACGCCACTTCATTCGCAGGAATACAACGTCCTGGCGTATCTCGCCCCGGTGAATACATCCATGGCCTCCAGTGACAAACTCTGCGCCGAGCTGTATGACCAAATTATAGACTTTCTGCACGACGACCATGCTACTCTGCGCTCTTGTGCCCTGGTGTGCCGCTCCTGGCTCCCCTCAAGCCGCGGTCACCTTTTCTACGATCTCAAACTCAGTGGTAACGGGTCGCCAACCAGGGCGCAAGATAGCGCGTGTCATCGCATTTTCAGGACCATCCTATCTTCCCCACATATCGCGTCTTATGTCAAGAAACTTTCGATTGTAGAATCCAACGTTACCCGACCGTGGACTTACAGATGGGTATGCGAGGAAATCACATTCCCCTCTCTTCTCAAGAAGCTTGCGTGCCTGCAAGCCCTGGAGTTTAATTTCCCTCGCAGCCTGGACATCAACAAGCCTACAACCTGGTCTCCAATGGTTTCGGAGGATATCACCGAGGCCATGTCTTCAATGACTTTGACCTCTTTCACCTTTCGACAATTTCTATTTGCCTCTTTTTCTGACTTTGTCAAGACCGTATTCTGCTGCCGACATCTCAAGACCCTACAACTCGACCACGTAGACCTCACTACCGCAATCAGCTTGAGCCCTTCCGCTTTAGATTCGGTCCTCACTTCACTGTTGAAGGACAACTCTCCAAAGAAAGCCAGTGTTGAAAAATTCCTACTGAGATCTAATACCGCTTATCTGATCATCCCTGTTCTACTTCATCGCCTTTCTTGTCTTGATTTCACTGGCCTTCGCAGCCTTGTTATAAACATCTCCCCAGACGGCTATGACAACGTCGTACAGCTTTTGCAAGGGACTCCGGCCTTGGAGTCTCTAGAACTAGAAATAGATCAAGATTGTAAGCGACACCTCTTCACCTAACAAAATCGCGACTGACAACTTAATACAACCCAGTCGACTACGATGTTCATCTGGAACATAGCGACATCATCAACATGACCCTCCTTCCCTCTCTCAAGTCACTCTCTTTCCAATGTAGCTTCCTCCTAGGGAGAATAGAACCCATTCCATGGCTTTCAACAACGCTCAGAACATTGGAGCTCTCCAACACCCTTGAGGACCTTTCCCTCACATTTACTGTCGATAAGCCCCCGCCAGATCTTACGATCCAGGCATTTGACCACAACCTCCACAAGTGGCGTAACCTCGACACCTTGCTTACAGGACCAGCATTCACGTTGATGCGCAGGGTCAGGTTGGACTTTGCTCTAGATAATCCTCTTGGGGACGAGTCAGTGAAATTCATCTCGCAGGAGTTCGTTAAGCAACTGCAAGGTTTGAGGGATAAGGGTGTTTTGGAAATGGATTTTTATGAACTACGGTAGGACAACCACACAACAGGAGGGGCCTCGATCTCGATAACAGGATGGGAAAAAATGACATTATTTGATGGGTTTGAACACTCCTGCTCTTGAGGTCCATTGGAAAAGTATATCTGGATTTCTGCGTGAATCTGCACGCAGCCAGGATGACATTTCCGACGCTTCGTGGGCGCCCGTTGGTCGCAATTTGCAGCAGGGATAGTGATGTTGGATTGATCCCTTGCTCCTGGACATGATCTCCCGCTGGAGCCTGTCCCAGACTGCTTATGGATCATTTGAGAACGCGCCTGAGAGCTCTGGTACAAGACGCATGCATATGTTCCAAAGCCTAGCTTGTGCATGATCCTGTACTGGAGTGACCCGTTCTTACCGTCGTCGGGAGATGGGCCGAGAATGTCGCCAACAAGTACAGGGTGATAACCCCCATTGATATAATGCATTATCTCTTCTGCAGTCTCCGTGGAGCTGAAGTGGAGATCATTTTCGGAACAGGTGGGGTTGATGCCATGGACACTGGCCATGGGGTGGAGAGGCGAACAGGAATCAAACGCAGAGCACAGCGGATATTTACTTATAAAATAGATTCTACATTTTTATTTACACTGAGTCTCTTTCAAAATTCAGTTTTTTGTAGCCAATAAATTGACCACTTGTGCTTCACAAGCGTCGTACACGTCGACAAGGCCATCATAAATCTCAGAGATCGCCTGATGAGGTTCCGCTACCCGTTGGAGACCCATGGCCCCACCGCTTGTCATTTCTTCGAATGTTCCCTCCGGGTGTGAAAGCTTCCACCAGGCGTACTTGGCCAACAAGGCGCCTCCTGCAGCTGCAGCTTCTTTGGTCGCGGAGACGTATACGCTCATCCCAAAAATATCCTGTTTGAACACATCGGTCAGACATCGAAAAAATAAAATGGAATGAGGCTTACAGCCGCCAGCTGTCTGATAACCAGGTTTTGTGAAGAACCACCGCTTATCACCAGGCGGTGCAAATGTGGTGAATCCCTCGGCAGCATAGCTGCTATCCTCGACCTAATTGACAAAAATTGAGATTCCAAGATAGCCCTCGGATGGATAGACGGAGAGACGTTCTCCGTCACCAAGGGAGGCTTCGCGGTTGTCTTGATATGTTCGGTAGTGAAGAAAAACTCCCCCTTAACATTCGGAGGGATAATCTCCGGGAGAGGGAAGTAGAACCCCATGACTCCGTTGCAGCCAGGCGGAGCGCGTTCCACGAGCTGATTGAACCTGTTCCAGTCCCCATCGGCGAACCTGTCCCTGATTTGTTCACGAGCAAGAGCACCGTTTTTGTAGCAAAGCATAGCGATTTTGTTCTCAAGATGTGTGGGATGGGATAACAGATGGGAGGTTGTAAATCTCTTTGGAGGGGCCGACGAAGGAGGAATAGAGAGGAGGAAGGTGGTCGATGTGCCAAGTGAGAGTAAAGCATCACCTGGAGCCGATAACGACATGACAGTAGCAGGGTTATCGCCTGTAAATGGTGCGACAATGCAGTCTAGATGAAGAACGAGACCATAAATTACTTCCAAGAAAATGAAGAAAAGTCGGGCGAAGGTTTATACCTGGATTCAGGCCCCACTTTTGCACCCACCAATCGCTGACATTGCCTAACGAGGTTCCTCCAATGATAGGTTCCTCTCCCAGCTTGTCGCGTAAAGTCGGTCCTCCACAAATATCGAGCAGTTTATCGTCCCATTTGCAGCTCAGGACGTTCATCAAGTTCATACCACTAGCGTCGGATATGTCGATCGGCGCGATGCGACCAAGAAACACGGATGCTATGAAGGACGATACCAAGGAAATATGGGCTGTGGCTTCGTAAATCTCTGGGAATAAACGACGTATCTTCGGAAGGGGTCAGTCACCAAACCGGTTTCACGATGTGAAATTAGACCCACCCTGGAGATTTGGTTGCCGGTGAACCGTTCATACGCTCGGCTTCCTGACAAGTCTGCAAGGGCTTGGTCGCCTCCAAATTCATCTTCCAGCCTCTTACAATCTTCTCTTGTGGAAGAGTCTTGCCAGATAGGGGCTTTGGGAGAAGAGAAAGCAGCGGGAAACAGTTGGTCTGTCAGACTTTTGCTAGTGTCCAATCCAGCCAGGAGGCCGTCGGACGCATCAGACCAATAAACAGAACCGTGTTGCTAGAAGTCAAATTGATTGAATAAATAACAGTTTCTATTGGGTTCAGATGGGGGTTTACCTGGCCTGCACCAGATACAGCAGCAATGACCTTGAAGTCGATCTGCCCGTCGGCCAACCTCTGGAATAACAAGTCGATAGCCTCTAGCCACATACACACAGGCGATGTTACTTCCCCAACGTCCGGGCCGTGGATGGAACCGTTCGTCGTCCCATGGTGTGGCAAATCACGATCGAAATGGACGGCAGCTTCATGCACAATATTCGAGTCTTGATCAAGCAGGACCGCCTTCAACTGTTGTGTCGATAGGTCGAGGCCAAGGAAAAGCGGACTAGGGGATGCGGTAGACATGATGGTTCGGAGGTACGGTTAGAATAGGATCCCCTGTGCCTCCGTTCATTATCATTCCTTCAGCTTCCCTCGCGGGGTCTGTCGACGACTCTGAGGTTGTAGCGATATTTATCCGTCCGGACCGCGTGCGGCTGTGGGTGCGTTGGGAGAATGGTTTTGGCGATGTAGACTCAGTAAAGGTGTAGACGAGAGGTCGATCTGCTAGGAATCTGCGGAAATAAATAGCGTCGGCGAAGCGTCGGTAAAGGTCGGTAAGGACAGAAGCACATTCGACCGCGAAAAAAAAGCGTACTGTAAGGAATGGAAAAACGCTTGCACATCAGATGGCCGTCATTGACTTCCGATGCGTTCCATTTTATCCAATCTTACAACTTCACGAAGTCCCACAGCACTTATGGTCCTTCCCAAGAGACGAAGGAGGAAAGCAACGAATGAGTGTCCTTTTTGCGGTTCCTAATTTTGGGCATTGTGATGTTCCAGTGCCACTCGATCCCGTGTCGTCCTTCGTAACAATCGCCCCGAAATCCAATAGCCTTGGTAATGCTTATCTCTCTCAAAGTGCGATAGACTATCAGGGTTGGAGTGGAGAGAGAACATATACCCTGGTCTAGAGAAGTTGGACCCAGGATTAAAGGATTTGAAATGGCAAGATTTTTGTCCGTGAATCGGGCACGCAGCAAAATGGTCGAACCACTTTCTGGTTCTTCGCTTTGCACCCAACCGCTCACAGGTATATTAACCGCCCTTTGTTATCATTTAAACGACCTCCTGACTCTATCAGCCCCAACCTTGGACTAGAACAGTGACTTTTGTAACATCCGAAAGAGATCGATAACCAATTTCAGTCGATCAAGATTGCACGTTCCGTTGGCCGCCATCCGTTCTTGTCGCTCTTTGGCTTACTTTTTCTTGGAATCGCCGCATACCTCGCCGCAAGGTCTCGTCCGATACCGGACGACATATCTAGCTTCGTATCCACTTTTCTTCCCCAACACCCGCAATCAGAACCCCTTCCACTCGTCCTGAACATGTCGTCTGCTGAAGCCAAAGCAGCGCGTCGCGCCAAATTCGAGGGCGTGTTTGAGAAAATACGTGATGAGTTGGTTGGGCATTTTTCTGCACAAGGAATGCCCGCAGAAGCCATCGACTGGTATCGCAACGTAGGTTCCGCCATTCACCTCTAGGCGCTGCACAGTCCTTGACTACAGATTTAGAGTCTCAATTACAACGTCCCAGGAGGCAAACTTAACCGCGGAATGTCGGTCGTCGACACTGTCGAGATTCTAAAGGGACGCGCCCTGACAGACGACGAGTACTTCAAAGCGGCCATACTGGGCTGGTGTGTCGAACTTGTAAGATCTCCTCATTCCGTTCTTTTATTTATCTAAATT
The DNA here is from genome assembly GCA_023014335.1 of Galerina marginata. Classification (NCBI taxonomy): domain Eukaryota; kingdom Fungi; phylum Basidiomycota; class Agaricomycetes; order Agaricales; family Galerinaceae; genus Galerina; species Galerina marginata. The sequence continues at coordinate 644,799 of JAECYW010000013.1, read as the reverse complement.
TCGTATCTTCCACCAGCTCCAAGCGTACTTCCTCGTCGCAGATGACATGATGGACTCGTCTATTACCCGTCGCGGGCAGCCATGCTGGTATCGCGTCCCTGAAGTCGGTCAGATTGCGATCAACGACTCCTTCATGCTCGAGGGCGCCATCTATCGTCTTCTGAAGGTCCACTTCCGCTCCGAGTCGTACTATGCCGACCTTCTCGACGTGTTCCATGAGACGACATACCAGACGGAGATGGGCCAGCTCGTGGACTTGATCACCGCGCCAGAGGATAAGGTCGATTTGAGCAAGTTCTCTTTGGAGAGGTATGACTTTTGTTTCCTCGTTAAACGAGAATTATTTTGCTGATAAATATTTAGGCACCGCCTGATCGTCATCTACAAAACCGCTTTCTACTCCTTCTACCTCCCAGTTGCATGTGCCATGCTCGTCTCGCAAATCCCCGAAACTTACAGCGTGCCCAGCGGCAGCGGCACCAGCACCGTGAAGCCCTACGACCTCGCTCTTTCCATTCTCCTGCCTCTCGGCGAGTACTTCCAGATCCAAGATGACTTCCTCGATTTCTCTGGTACCCCAGAGCAGATCGGTAAGATCGGCACGGATATCGTTGACAACAAGTGCTCCTGGGTCGTAAATACCGCCATCAGCCTTGCCTCACCCCAGCAGCGCAAGGTACTCGACGAGAATTACGGCCGCAAGGACGCGGAGAAGGAGAAGGTTGTTAAGGCTCTGTTTGAGGAGCTCGGCATTCGTAACGTCTATGCGGCGTATGAGGAGCGTGTCGTAGGTGATCTGAGGAGGAAGATTGATGAGATCGTGGAGGTCGAGGGCGGGCTCAGACGTGAGGTCTTCCAGAGCTTCTTGGGCAAGATTTACAAGAGGAGCAAGTAAATTACTCCTGCCGCCGTTGCAATACCGGAGGTCTGGTGGGAAACATGAAAAGTTAAAAGACGTATATTGGAGTGAGCGGAATGCCATTGTATAATTGTATCCACAATACTAGACGTAAAAACACCAGATTTTACAATTTAGACTTGATTTAGACCCCTATTTCTGAAACCCTTGTATATGTACGCGCTGTTGGTTCATTTCGGTACTCAGTCGTATCGAAATATGCAGCATTATAAATTGAAGGAAGGAAGGAGTGACGGTCCCATTAAGAATTGTATTTAAAAGACGATCCTCGATAGTTTTATCCTACAGCTGTAGTCAACCGAATCACTTGCCTTACTTGGTATGCATGACGTAAACTTCAATGACTGGTCTTGTGCACTTGTTGAGAAATAATCCCGACTTCCTTTGTCGAGATCATGCGTCTTCAACCCGGCATGGAGCCGCAGGTGTACGTAGGCGGGCTTTTGACCAGCAAATCCCCAAGCTACAAGTGACCGAGTCCCAAAATCTCCCTCCCCAACAATGGGTTCCTTCATATCCTTCACAAAGCGTATATACACTTTATTCAATCCCCCGACCGCACCCAAATTCACCACTCCCAAGCCGCTCAAATTTGGCATCCTGGGTGCGGCGAACATCGCGCCGCTTGCTCTGATCAATCCAGCGAAATCACATCCGGAAGTCGTGGTGTACGCCGTCGGGGCGCGGAGTCTAGCCAAGGCACAGGCGTTTGCGAAGAAGCATGGTATCGAGAAGGCGTATGAAGGCTATCAAGGTGCGTCTAGGATGTTCTTTGTGTTGATAGAGATGTTGACTTTGGTTCTCAGCGATGTTGGACGATCCCGAGGTGGATGCGGTCTATAATGCGGTATGTTTCTGTAGCTCGGTGGTGAGTATGTCGATTGACCTTATTATACTGTCTACGCTTTCAGCTCCCGAATGCCCTTCACTTTGAATGGACCATGAAAGCGCTTGCAGCTGGCAAACATGTCTTGAACGAGAAGCCGTCTGCTGATACTGCGGAGGAGACGCGTCAGATGTTCGAGTTCGCTGAGAAGAAGGGACTGATTTTGCTCGACGCATATCATTATCGGTGAGTGCCACAGGGTTTTTGTTTTGCCTCTACTCAATCCTTCTGTATAGGTTCCATCCTGCCACGAAGAGAGCCAAGGCTATCATTGACAGCGGCGAATTGGGGGCTGTGAAGAATATCACAGTGGATTTGATGGTCCCGAAAGGAGGATTCGGAGACGGTGATATCAGGTTTGATTATTCGTTAGGAGGAGGCGCGCTTATGGATTTGGGCTGTGGGTTTCTATAATAAATTTCGTCGGCTGGAACCTGTTAATTAACGACCCTTATATACAGGCTACGTGATAAGCACCCTTCGGTACATGTCCTCCGCAGAGCCGACATCGGTGGTGGCGACAACGCATACTGTTTACGAACCCAAGTCTGCTGTATATGCCGAGTCTGCGAAAAAGGTGGACCGACAGATGGAGGCGACGTTCGGTTTACCTAAGGACGTCACCGCGACAATCCGGTGCGACCTGGCTATGCCACCTTCTTATGGCTTCGTTCCCAAGTTTCCGCGGGTTGGATTCGTAGTTGAATGCGAACTTGGGAAGCTGGAGATGATCAACCACGTGCAGCCAGCGTTTTATCATTCTATTACGGTGAAGATCCGGGGAGGGCATACTCGTGTCGAGAAGGTATACAAAGGGACAGAAGGAAAGGGGGAGGAGTGGTGGTCGACTTATAGGCACCAGTTGGAGGCTTTTGTTGATCGGTTGAGAGATAGAGAGCCAGAGACCTGGCTCAGCAAGGAGGACTCTGTTGCAACCATGGAGTGGATTGAGAAGGTTTATGAGAAGGTATGTAAATGGATTTTTGAAGAGGATATGGACGCTGACACCAAAGTGCAGAGCGGTCTTGGTAGTCGGCCCAAATCTACTTACATGCAAGAGTAAATAGCGCTTACCGGCGTTTGCATTTGAAACTAGCGACTGTAATCGATCTCTGCGATTTAAGTCATGTATGTACAGTAGATGTAACATTAAGATTGGCAGTCACGGGTGCAGGTGCAGGGTGATGTCATGCGTGCTATAAAAGTCGGGAAATCGAGCGAGCACGGGCACGACGATGTCTCTCCCTAACCCTCCTCAACGCCGCCTCTCCGCTCGTCGCGGCTCTACTGCTGCCCCAGACCCGCATGGTGTCCACGCACCAGTCAACTTGAACCCGAACCGTTCCTGTTCAAGCCGGCTCACCATCGTGCGCGTTCCAGCGGTCCTCACACCGACCCCGCTCAACCTCAACGAGCCACCCGCCGCGCCTGTCCTGAGCCAGCGTAGACTGCACCGTCGCATCGGGCCAAGCACAGGTGGCTCATCTCCGACAACCGAACGAGTCAGCTTCGCGTTCTCGACGTTTGGAGGTGGCAACGCGCGGTCCTCGTCCCCGGATCAGCACCACCAGCCCAGTTCCAGCCCTTCTTCATCGCCCCGCCTCCGCCCGTCCTCGCCGCATCTCTCTGCATCCAACTTTGGTGGCAAACCTCGGCTCACCCCAGATCAGCTCGTCGATCTAGCGCGCCAGTCCACTGTTCCTCGCCCCCAGACCACTCCTGCCTCCGATCCCACCTCGCCTCATGGGAACCAATCGCCTCAACTCCGCCCACAAGCCCACACTGCGCCTGCTACATTCACGCCTCTGCCAGATGACATTTACCTCCCCTTCATCGATCGTCCGGCAGAAGTATCCGCGCTCATCTCGACTCCTCCAGATGTCAAACTGTTTACTCTCCTCGCGCAAATCTTCCGCAATAAGCATGCTTCACCTGTTGTCGAAACATCAGTTTCAGAACATAAACCTGTAGATCTCCCTCGCGATCCCACCCACTGGAATTATCAGCAACTTGTTCACCATCTCACGCACATCGATCGCGACATCGCGCCTGATTTCATTTGGGCCATCGCCGCCCGTAAATGTATTCTGTCCCACTCGGAACTTCTCTGGGAGCGTATAAAAGGCGCGCTTGGCGTTCCTCCAGAGCTAGACGTCGAGTACGACTTTTTGGAGGACGACGAAAGCAGTCCGGACACAAGTGACATCTCAGACGATGAAGGTCGTGCAGCCAGAGGCCATTGGTCGGATTGGGATGCCGTCATGGACTCCCCCATCGATATTCGGCGTAGCAAACGACTCAGCGTTGACTCGTCATATTCTGGCAAACGCGTAGATGACCATTTCCGGGCCCAAATGGACGACAAGTTACAAGGCCTCCAAGGCGGTTTTGTTCAATCTCATACAGTCCCAGTTGAAGAGTCTGCAGGTGGAGATTCTACTATTGCTCCCACTCCACATGGCGCTCGCAGTCCCCCAGAAGAGGAAGGGATTGTCTTTGGCACCTTCAGCCCGCCGCCTCCTTCCGACAGCAATGATTATTTGTCAATCGAGCCTCTTCTCGCCCCTGTAGTTTCCCCTTCTCACTCAACTACGGGCGACGGTCTAGGGGACATTGCAGAAGGCGCGGAAGAAGAAGAGGCCGAAACGACGAACGCCAACTCGACCGCGCCAGTCGCCATTTCCACCACCGATCATGACGTCGCAGATGGCTTCATTTCGCCCTCTCAGATTCAAGGCTTGCGCATCTCCACCTCTCCAATGCCCCCGTCTGGCTCTTCCTTCAGCACAACACCAATACTTTCGCCTATCTCCCCTCTTCCCCCGTACCCATCTGCAGCCTGGACCGCCGCCAACATGAGCACAAGCGGCTCCACAACAACAGCCGGATCTGGACAAACTCAAACTTCTACTCAACCCCAGCCCATCCCCTCATCTACATCTTACAACCCAAGCTCGGGATCGCACTCGCGTGCGAGCTCGTTCTCTTCCGTCGGCCCGTTCCAGCGGTCCGAGTCCACTGGGAACCTCGCTGCGTCGTGGAGTGCCATGGCCGCCTCCGCCGCCTCCGCCGGGAGCTACGCTGGCTCGGTCATAGGGAGCGATGCAGGCGATTCTAGCGACTATATCAGCGATGGCGATCGTATGCCTGGCAATCCGATCTTTCCAAGCAATTTTGCGCGGTTGGCGGGTGGGCCTACATTGAGAGCCAAGTAAGTCTTTTCATGCTTTTCTTGGAGTTGTCTCTTTTGTTGGAAATTTACTGATTGCGTTGGTCTTTAGTAATCCAGTTACACGACCCGTGCATGTTGTACGGCGTACGCGATACTTATCCAGTGGGAGCGCGGGCAGTGAGTCCGCTGCCGCCGCAGCAACTGCGACAGCCATACCCAGTGGGTCGGGGAAGGCGCGCACTTATTCCCATGGCGCTAACACACTGGCTGCGAGGGCCGCTACTGTCAAGGCGTCGAATCCTTAAATATGCACAAAAATCGCACTTGTTTGGCACATTGGCTTGGGGACTACATCTTGAAGACTTCATACCTCGCAACAGATAGAAAGACGGCAAAGGCGTCTGCGAAACCTAGCACGAGCGCTTAGCCATCATATAGGGACGTCGTGGATTTGCTGTCGCACAGGCAGTCCGGGATTCTTTCCACCTTCTAGAACTTCGAAGTCGAGCATTACACATTACTTATAGTCGGCTTCTGGCCCGTGTCTCCTCCTAAAAACGATATGGAGCAAACTTGTTTTCGAGCTGGTCTTTTTTTTCTTACTTCCTTTTTTTCATCGTTTTCTATGCTTTCGTTGTTGTGGATGTAAACAAAAACTGCTGTGATGGTCTGTGTAATAAATTGTACATAGTGGGGTTTGGGATCCAATCCTGCTCAAACCTCTCGACTGTAAGCGCGTGAACATCGATTTATCCCATCCGACGCTGTTCTGGAATCCCGTACCACGGTGCCTGCTGGACTCCTAACCAGCCGTCAGATGAGGGAGAGGAGGAGAACCGTCACCGGTCACCGGTCTAGGTGCCTGCCTCTCTCAACAATCCATTTTGGACTTCTCGTTATAGCCTGCCTAATTAAAAGAGCTTACGTCGATGGACCTTGGCTCGGTACGCCTCTCGGTCTTTCACGACGCGTGTTGCGTCTAAGTAGGCCCAGTTGTGGAAACTTTAAGATAGCGCCAAAGCTACCCAGATTGAGGTAGCGTAGTATTCATGGCGCCCAATTTTTGGTCCAATTCCCTTTGACAATCTTACGCAGGGATACGCAGCTTTGGGATTTCCGCCAAATTCGCGGTTTGGTATATCAATGAGCCGCGAGGTCAAACGTCTCCTGCGAATTGTGTCCAGTGCGATACCCAATTTTCTGCCGGATGCGTGGCTGAAGTATGCAATTGGACCGACTTACTTTAAAAAGAGCTAGAAAGATGAATGAGTACTACTAGGTTTCAGCTTTCGGTACTTATCGTGGACGAGTTACTTGAGAAGTTGAGTTTTTCCAAGGAATGCAGCTGATAATGTAAGTATAATTTGGTTGGCTTGTTTAAAATACCAGCAAGGATGCAAAAGTCGGACGTCCGATGAAGAATGATGGCAGTCAAATGGCAGTAGTTGAGAGCACGAGCGCTTATTGCAGGTCAACCGGCTAGTTATAATTATTGAGTCACCGGAACAACGTGACCGTGGCGCGTGTAGAGCCACTGTTTGGATTTGAGACGTCTGAATCTACCTTTCGCTCAGTTGTCATTTGTAAATTCCAATTCGATTCCAATTCGCCTTCTTGTCTCCAGGAATTTCTACTCTTGATTATTTTGCACGACTTTCACGGGTTTGGTGTCTGACCTTGTCTCTTCTAAATCCTTGAGTTCAAACTTACTACATGCCACCCACCCACGGAAGGGTACACCAATCTAGCTCACAAGACACCAACATCATCGACGTCGACGCCCTCGCGATGCAGGTCGTAGACGTGGACCAGGTGTACATGAAGTACGAAGACAACGAAGATGAAATCGAGGCAATCGACTCCAAGGCCTTTCGGGAAAGCGTGCGGCGCAACAGGGAACAAGGCAAGGACAGGCCGACCCAACAAGCTGTCCGCTATGCGACACCGATCAGTGCCCAAAATCGTGTCGGAACTGTAGAACCCAGGTCATCTATCGGGCCTGCAATACAGAGCATGCGAGTACGTGTGGGCATCCGTTGCCTTTTATTGTTATTATGAATTATGTACCAATTCTCATTTCTATCATTAGGCACAACAAGTGCAAAAGCGTGCTCTATCCAACCCAAAGGAACCTGCGGTAGCCATATCTTCCAATAAACGACGGAAAATTGATAATTCCCGCTCCCCTTCTATAGTCTTCCCTTCACCGTCGTCGGCATCCAAGGTTCTGATGACACCTACTCCGGGGCCCTCCAACTCTATTCGCAAGGGACCTTCTCCCGAAGTTGCTCAACGCAACCCACCTGAAGTTTCATTTGTTGACTTTGCACCTCGACCGGCAGTGCCTCGCACCCAGAACTCAAACCTCAGCATGCATGTTGGGAACAACAGAGTCAATAATGCTAACAAGTTCAAGCAACCAGTGAAACGAGTGAGCGAGGTTATTGAGCTTTCCAGCGATGGGGAGGAAGTAATTGAGTTGCTGACCCCAAAGAAAAAGGCGAGAGTCTGCATCAATTCTGTCATTACTGGACCTGACATTCTGGCAGAAACAAAAACGATCAAACTCACCTATCTCTACAGTTATTGCTGGCATTAGCATCCAATCCAATGAGCTTCCAATTGAAACGGAGTCAGATGACGAATGTGATTGGGGCCCTACTGGTATGGATCTGAGCGATTTGGCGAAGGTATGTCTTTCTGAATAATTGCGTCTTTCAATTCGGCTTCTGACTTTTAAAACCAAGTGGAAACCAATAAGTATAAACAAAAATAGGCTTGAGGATTCTGTTGACGATCTGGTGCTTGAAGACCACCATATTGATAAAACATTGTCATCTCCACTGCCCCGATATCATCACCCTGACACGTCAAAATGGGTCGCGAAGTCTCCAGATCAAGATATAGAATTCATCTGGGGTAAAGTAGGTATCATCGTCTTTCTTCCAGCTGCAGGATTAATATTAGGATATGTTAGCTCGGGAAATGCTTAAATCTGAATTTCAGACCTCCTCGACAACCGAGCACTTTTCCGACCTCGTATATGCGACCATTTCGTCTGGATTTTTATTTACATAGTCTGAAGCCCATCCGCTCCTTCAAGGAAGCTCCCGGGCGTGAGTAGAGGAACCCCTTTATTTTTCTACAATAAATATTGACTACTCAATTTCACACCAGCTATAAACAGGGTTGAGCAAAAGGCTGGCTGGACCGTTATTGCCAGTGCTTGCGATGGCGGAGGGCCCGATGAAGAAAATGGTCTGTATAGTAGCTCATTTGTTTGATCTCTACTCTAATTGATGTGAATATTGATCAAGAGCAACCAAGTGCTTATAACCGACATGGGTCATTGGCCACATGGTGCAACGGGCTGGATATTCCTGAGGGTCATCGTCTGAAGAAATCCGCATATCGTGACGGTTGGAAACATTATGCTGTTCATGATGTCAAGTTTGATCCCAACAGGTACTTCCTCTAACCGAAGACTCCAAAATCCTACTCTGACTTCTTCTGCAGAGAGGCCTTTGTTTCCTCAGGCGCAGACCGCAGAACACGTTTCTGGACCTTGTCGGAGGAAACAGAGGATGCCGACCCCAACAGCCTGCAAGGCCAATCGCCTGGCAAAAGCCGATGGAAACAAATCCAACTCGATACTTATTCCCGGCCTCCTCATGAACTAGTTTTTCAACAGAAAGCATCAATTTTGGCTGTTGCTGAGAAGTAAGTTTATCCGAATTTCTCCTCCAAGATTGTCTCATTCAAGGCCTGCGACAGAAAAGTGCACATCTACAACATTTCCGATGATACACTTGAACATTCATGCATCTTCCAATTGCATCCTTCAAAGGCGCCACACCTCATTGGTGCCATGGCTTGGGGTGTGCAATCAACCGAGAATCACTTGTTTGTCTCATCGGAGCCTCTGCCCCCAGTATTACCAAACCCACCAATATTCGAAGGCTTGCACAAAGTTTATGATGTAGCCCGCCAGTTACCACTCTATAGCCTAGATGCAACAGAGGCGGGTGACACAATCGCTGTTGACCCAACAGGTATTATTTTTGTTTTCATGTGCAGGTCAAATTTGACCACTATCTTTCAGGTGCAATGCTTGGACTGTCAACACGAGCTCCAGAAAATAGACACATCTTACGTCTGTATGATGTAAGTCGTCGAGAACACAAAGCGGTGGCCAAAATCAATCTGGAGGCCTTTCCTACACACCTTGAGGGTGAAGTTAACTGTGCTACGTTCAGCCCAGACGGTCTTTTCATTGCCTTAGCCCGGAATGATAACCAGGCTCATGTGTATGATGTCCGCATGCCGGATCGAGGACCCTTATACAGGTACAAACACTTTGGCGAATCGAAAGCACCATCGCCAGACTGTGCTTTTGGTGTCGTCAAGGCGCAGTGGTTGCATTCAGCGCAGACTAGGCGCATGGCTCTTGTTACAGCAGGAGAAGATGGTATGAGTGTTTTCAGCTTGTAAAAGCTTTCCGTCATTTTTTAACTTTGCTGACCTCTTGCACCGTCGGCTAGGTTGTGTGCGTCTGTGGAACCCATTGACGTCGAGTGAAGATGCGGCAAATGGGGCGTCCGTGGCTGAGGTCAATTCTGATATTGGTCACTTCTCCCTTGGTGATCCCTTTGCTGGTGAACATCAGCTAGTTGTGTGAGTGCCCTGGATAAAATGCTTTTAAAACACTGACCTACCTCTCATTCAGAGGTGACTGCGCAGGAGAAGTTCATATTCTTGATAATGTTGTTATCTGATTTGTCTCCCTTTTTGTTTTTTGTTAACTTCTCTTTATGCAATGATCCCGAGAAAGGCTAATACTCATACGGAACATGTTAATACCAACTTGATGGACGATGATGCGACGATTATTGGATGAAAGGTGGACTGGGCAAGCATCTCGACGCCGCGAGTTTTGTCTTTTGGCGAAAAGAGATGACGCTCACACACATTGAACTTTAGCTATCTGTAGACTTCAAGAGTGAGAATGGAGAAACCTGTTTTCACCCAGAACTAAAGAACTTTGCCATAATGCTATCCAATCAGAGTTCTCCGTATTCCGAGGATTCCATGGGGAGCGCCGCTTTGGCGACCCAGCTGCAATCTTTTTACAATGACGAAGGTCAAACCCCGGCTGCTCGACGCCATGAATGAAAATCAACTGATCCATCGTACGGAATCTGTTGAGAATATTTTATACGAGACCATATCGCCTGAATGTGGGCCAAGTAAGTGATATATAGGCTGCCAAACCTCGTATCGAAAAGTATCAGGGTGGTTATGATACTTAGTTAGTCACCCAAGTCTTAGTCTATCGCTCGCGATTTGATGAATAGTAATGCTAGTAATGGTCCACTCTGCCCGCCCATTATGGGGAGTGTTGGCAGTACGAAGCCGTCAGTGGTCGACGTTGACTTGGATAAAGCGGAAGCGTATACGCTTATCTGATATGATGTGCAGTAATCAGTACCTGACCGGCTGACCGATCAATCAACCTCGTCCTGCTGCGGAGAGCTCTTGTGAATAGCCTTGAAACCTATTACCATGTTCAGAGTTGCTTTTCGGCGGTGACCTCTCTTTGACCTCTAACAGCTATCCTCTACTCTACACATGTACAGTCCTCCCGACAGGCCTCTGATTGTTAAATGCACGTTCGATAAATGGCACAAACGAATCACGTTTAGCTCTGCACGGAATTGTTCGTATGATCTACTCCGGAGAAAAGTATGTCTGCAGTTGCTTTACCACAGGGAGCTCATTTAGACCTTCGTCCAGGTAGAACAATGCTTTTCGCTCTATGGAACATCCTATGCAGTTTCATATAAAGACGATGATGGAGAGATCACCAATATTGCAACGGACCCCGATCTCATAGAAGCCATCCAATATTTTCAAGCAGGAGATGACGCCCCAATATCTTCAGCGGCATCCATTCTATCTGGGCGCAGTTTCGGTGCTCGTAAAGTGACTCTTCGAGTTAACATCACAGTAGATTATGACGGCCCAAGTCTGTCAGACACTTCTTCCCTCGCCAGCCTGGAAGAATTCAAGGGAAGGAATGGCAGTCAACAGTCGTTTTCTTTCGGCTCTCCTTCCGTCGATCTAGATGATGACTCTGTTACTGTCAGTTCAAGAGATCCGGGCACGTCGTCCGCACGAAATGGAAGAACATTAGGCGAGTCCCTCCATTCGATTCCGAAACAAAGGAGCTTCACCAGCTCGGACAATCGCAAGACGTCCGTGGGCCTAGGCGAACGTCCCATGAATGGGCGGAACAATACCCAACAAAACCTTTCCTCGTTGGATGTGGGCTCTCAGCGCGGTTATCAAAGTTCAGCCAATAACGAGCTCACTGCCGCGGCGGAAAGATACCCAGCGGACCCTTCGGCAGTATTCGAGCGGCTTAAGCTATCGGAAACTTTGCGAGATGATTCATCTAGCGTGGACTTTGATTCATTGGCAGCGAGTGAACGTGGAGCCGCTTGGTTGCGAGATCAGAACCAACGAGCGATTCGGTCAATGTTAGGCGCGTTGCCCGAACCGTCTGATTCCGACGGGTTTTCTCTTTCATTGAACTCTCAAGACGATGCCCTGGGTGGAGATTCCTTGGGCGGCGATCTCGCTCTAGAGAGGGATCCTCGTGGCAAATACTACTACACATATACGTCGGGCTCGTCGTCTCAGTTTCAAGAATCAGACGACGATGGACAAAACGGCAACGCAGAAGCCGATGCGTACGTCCAAGAAGTTGTGCGTGGTCCTCGGCCTACTTCGATGCAGCTCAATTGGCTTGCAGCGCAAAGAATCGAATCAGCTGAAAATCGAAGATCAAACCATTCTGATCTACGATCTTTGTCGATCCAGGAAGAAATGCATGGCGGCTTTCCTGAAGTTATTGACAAGGACCTCTTCCCATTCTTACCAGTTCCGGGACCAGCACGAGAAATTCTTACGGACTGCTCCAATTGCGGTCTCCTATTGGATGCCATCAGATACGTGTGCTCTACGTGTGGAGAAAAGGCTCCTGTGGGAAGCAGTGGGTGGGAGAAGGGAAAAGACAAAGAGCCAAATTCTTCACCAGTCAGCGCATATACTTACCCGCCTGAAACCCATAGGGTATTTTCCAGTCCCAACTCAAGCTCGTCACAGACATATATCGGAAGTTCGGAATCTCTACACGACTCACAACGCTACAAACCTTTACCATCTATACCCTCAGCTTCTCTGCCTTCCCTTCATTCTACGTTTGCATCCAGAACACATATGAATGCGCCATCTTCACCCTCCTCCCAACATTCTATGGGATATGAACTTTGTTCAGCGTGTTTGGAGTCTGTTGGAATCCATCACGCAATCGAAGCAGGCTTGGCAGCTCCAGGGTCATCCCCCGGGTTCAACAACATGTCCCCGTCGCATGATGATCCGCAAAGGGCACTGCAGTGGAGACGCGCGGCGCCGAAGAAAGGCCAATTGCGTCATGCTTATCAAGAGAAAGTCTGGGGTCATCTAGGTTGGGAAGATGTTGGTATGTATTATCAGCTATTACTGCAGTGTCATATCCCAACCTTGACCTACTAACAAAAATTGAATTCAGTTCTAGACGAGGCGCAGATATCACAATGTTCGACATGCACAGCTGTTACAGAAAGAAAGCGGTATAAATGTGCTTCTTGTTCGAAGATGCACCTCTGTCGAGCTTGTTACAGGTTCGTCGATCTAAGAATGATATGTCTGGTTAGTTAGCTGATTAATTTAAAGCCAAGTACATGAACTACACCCTTCGCACGCATTCCTCATTGTTCCTGATAAACCTGCGGAAGTTTCAGGAGCTTCCGATTTTCATCCTAGCGCATTGCCTGACCCACACGAAGAATTATGTGAGGTTTTCACACCGTAACGATTGGTTTTGACAGCTGACTTTCCAAAAGCTCTCAAGCACCCTGGAGTCAAATGCGCGCAGTAAGTGCATGTCGGCCTTTGCTCTTCTTTGACTCATAGAACATCGTAGTTGCCTGCTTGATATTGTCGGGGCAAGATTCCACTGTGCGATATGTGACTCTGTTGATATCTGCTCTAATTGCGAATCTGTCGGTCTTCCCGGAAATTTGGATTCCGCCGACGGCGGGCACAACTCTTCACACATCTTGATCAAGGTACTTCGCCAGTATAATGGTCTGTTCACAGTAAATTGACTATCTTTTTTTAGATTCCATACCCATTGGAGACTACAGAGGTCAAGCCACTATCGATCAGCAGCTTGGTATGACGGCTGATATTTTATAATAGCTTCAAAACGCCAGTCGGCGTGCAGTGGACTTGTGGACGGCAAGAGATGCTGCCAGTGTGGGCTTCTCCCTCCCAAGGTCCAAGGCAGAATCAGAAATATCTTCATATGCCCACACTTTGATTGGGTCTGGAACAAGGGACGGTTTATCGCATTCCCCTCGAGACCACCGCCTTTTCTGCAACGGCTGTGGACATGTACGTGACATCTACCTCCTTCCTTACAACTATTAATTGGTTATTCCACAGTTGATTATCGGTACCAGATACCAATGCGCACATTGTCCTTCAAAACCTTCTGGATACAGTTTGGTATGTACATAATTTTGCGACTGACCTTTGGTGACATCCGATGCCTTTCAGTGTTCTAGCTGTGAAGCTCGATCCTACCTCATCCATGACCCAATGCACATCTTCTTCAAACTACCGCGACCAGTTTACCAACAGCTGGAGTCCCCTTTTCCAATGCTTCCTCCTTTGTAAGCGTTGCAAAGTCGCATACGACTTATTTTGACCGCGCCTTTAGGTATAAGATTCCAGCTGGACCTGCACCAACGGCTCCCAAAACTAATGACCCGAAAGGTTATTTTCCTCAGCTGTGACTTTAGTTCCAACTGACATATTTTTCTGTAAGCTTATCTCGGATCGCTTGTTCATTCGTCGGCCATTTGCGATCGATGCATGACTTGCATTGAAGGAGAATGGTTCCGGTGCGCCTATTGTGCAGTTGACTTATGCGACGCATGCGAAGAAGTCGACACACACGACGATACCCATGTTTTCCTCGTGTTCAAATCACCCGTGAGTGCTCGATTTCGATTGCTTCCGCGAATCTGTCTGAATTCTGGTACAAGGTCGACATGCAACTATTCAAGTAAGCATAAAACCTTTTCTATCCAGGAACATTGGCTGACTCTTTACCAACAGGAACTTTGCCAATCTAGACAATCCCGCTGGAAGTCCGCCTGTTATTTCCTATCCTGTTTATCGCTGAAATATATATATATACATTTGTACCATCAATCCATCTACCTTTTAATGAAAAAAACTGTATAAATGCAATGTCCTGTTGTCTACCCTTTCTTGAAACCTGAAAGAAAGTGAACGAATGAATGGCGTCTATGATGCCCATCGAAAAGGACATACCTAGGCGGCGTCTTTCATAGAATAGATCTGTTCGACTTGCTCCAAGATTCACGATTTTAGGACAGCCGTCCCGGTCTTTCTCTAACCTTGTACATTCGGCACAATAATAGGCGTCTGATATGCCTAATGTCCGCTGTTGGTATTTCTTGGGATGATACAGAAAGCTGAAAACATACCAGGTGCCCCACAGATGATACACCGACCACCGTATGTACCGAAATTGCACTCGTCGCAAATCCTAACCAAGGTTTCCGGCCTCACATAGGAGTCGCACACTGGGCTTGATGGAAGGGTTGGGAACCAGTTTATACTGAATGGAAAAAAGCTCACATACCATTTACCATCGCATTTTTCGCATAGGCGGCCAATCGCTACAGTCACATTTGAATTTAAGCTTACAGTTGGGTGTAATAACCATTTACCTATGCCAGGTTGCCTCCGGCACATAATCAAATCTGAGGGGGATGGTGAACTTCAAGGGATTAATTAGGATTTAACCCAGGAAGCTTACCAGGGTGGTGTTTCGACATGGTTACAGGCAAAGAGGCTTGAAGTTAAACGTTCAACGGCCTCGCGCCCTTCGACTCGCCAATGGCGCTTACTCAGCAGTAGCATGTGACCATCAAGCCTCCACAGACTCATTCTCATCGCTGCTTTCAACCACCTCGCTTCCTCACTATTCTCTCCACTTTTTGTTACGCCCATCACAGCTCAATCCGACGTCGACGACAGCTGGAGCTGCTCCTCTTAGGATATGGGCGGCCTTGGAAAGGGTAGCTAAACCTTGTGAAGGGGAGCTCTGGACTAGGGAAACAAATTCTGTGCGTCACGAATCAAAGTACGCGTCAACGCCAAGAGTACAGTCATTCGCCGGCCCCCACCCCAGTCTCCAGCTAGTTTTCTATACAGACCATAAACAGATTTCAATCGATCTGTTATTATAAGGTCTCCTGCCAGGACCTACCTTCACTTGAGGAATGCCTGGGCTCACGTCCCCAGGCTTGAGAGGATGCACGGTCAATATTAATGCGGATTCTGCGCATGCGCAAGCGCGGATTAATGTGGGATCTCTCACGAGTTTACGACAAAACTTGGTAAAAGTAATGGTGATTGGAACACGTTTCGGGTTGAACACGACTCGTTAAGTGGATTCGTTGATGGCCTATGCAGACTGCCGCTCGTTCATGCCTTGCTTCGCAATGGCCCACACCCGTGAAGTGTGACTCTGTCAAGGATCCTGGAGCCTACGACAACAAGAAGAACATTGTGTCAAACTGCTCAAAGGACCTCCTCGGGCAACTTAAAGACTTTTGTGTCTTCGACGGCTATTCCAGTAGCGACAACTCCGGTCCGACGTCGAGGTGGCCCAGCAGCTTGTTAAGACGCAACTCCTGCAAAATCTCGAAAACCGCGAATGTGATTGTTATAGGAATGTTGGACGAGGATCTGAGGCCATCGCATACTGCCTAACCAAAAGTGCCTACCACAACACCTCAACCGCACAATGCTACCAGTCAACACTATGACTGCTGAATTGCAACCCTTTCAACATCCTTCCTATGCTTCTTGTAAACCCGCGACTTTTGGCCGAAGTAACATCTCACTCTCCATTTTTGGACAACAGTTCAATCCATAACCTCGACATCTTCTTTATATGGCTATTTCGCCGTCGAGTCCATGTCCATTCACTCCCAAATAAAGTTAATCCTTTTATCCAAATAATATTCAAGTTACCTATAGGGTATGAAGGTGGTCAGACACCTTGAAAGACATCACCAGGGCAGTGGGGTGCAGGTGGTTTATCAGCAAACATCTAACCTCCTACCTGTCTGAGCCTCCTTTCGAGATTGAAGTACATGGCCTTCCAGTCTTCATTTCTTTTCACAGACCGCGTTGTTCTGTCACTCAAGGCACCATCGACCTCCTAACCCTACGAATTTTACTGATTCTCGTTTGCGACCTTGTACGCATCTTTTTTGCCTCTTAGACGCTACCAAAGGTTCGTTCTCCCGAGTAGTGCAGCTAAAACGATTCTCGATGGTGTGGTTGATTAATCATGAGAAGGGCCCGTGACCTCATGATTAAAAAAAATTAGCATAGATTGATTGTGGAATGTAGGTAATCTGAATCAATACTCACTTTGTCCACTGCAGCCTCAGGGCTTCCGTAGGGGTATAAACCTTGTTCGCAGGAATGGGATGGTATTTCTGAGTAAAGCTAACTGCAGCCTCGATGTACTCTATGAAAGATGTACGTTAACGTTGGGTTGCGAGTACTTGAGTACTTTTAAAACTTCATCGTTGAGGGTGATACTAGCCCATGCTTCTTCCCAACAAGCTCAGTTAGGACCTTGGAACCTCCCAGGCTTAGGGAATCCGTTGTGTACTTTTAATCGGTAGTAGTAGTTTCGGTACAGGTCAATGATTCTGCCCTTCGAGTTTCTTGGTGCTATTAGTACCAGAGAGGGCCAATTCAGATTTCAGGATAACTTGAGCAGCCTACTCAAATAAGCGTGAAACCAAGAGGCAGTGAGAGGGGCTGGAATTCAGTTAGATAACAGACCTAATCACAAATTGCTCACATGTAACCGAGCAGCAGTGGTGTAAAATTAACGTTTTAGACTATCCTGAGCAAGTTCTAAAATAGACAAAAGGGACTGCAAAAAACGAGGGCATCATGATAGATGGAAACTCCCAACTCCTTCCAGCATTGCAGTTTGGAGTTTCTCCTTCATTACTCGCTTGGAGCTATACTCTGGAAGCTTCAAGTAGTTGACACAAGTCATGACGCTTGGTAGATAGTCGTCCGCAGTTAGAGGTGCTTCGTGAGGTTTCCGAACAACCGTAAGAGGAGGGTTTAACCCTCGGAAACCTAACAACCCAAGTCAACCAACATCGAGCCTCGGCTTCATAACACTCACCGCCAATCGGAAGCTTCGGACTACCCGTGATAAATTGCAGATATGCACGGCGAGTGGATGGATCGTATTCTGACATGATGTCGATGAGGTCGCGTATTGCCTTGCTTTCTACATTAAACCCGTGATCCGCTTTCAAGGCCTCAGAGAGAGCTATTACACAACATCACTATAAAGATAGAAACAGCGAGAGAGCGAGACTTACTCTCAGTGGCCCAGTCCTCCTCCGAATTTCCGAAGAGCATGACTAATTCGTCTGAAGAGAAGGCACGGAGGTCGGCAATTGGGAAAACTTTGGAGAAGCCATCCCTGAAGGCCTTTGCTTGAACGACAGCCCCCTTTCCAAGAATGGCATCCAAAACTTCAGTGACATATTCGTTGACATTCTCAGATGTTACTGGGATATCTCTTCCATTGGTCTGTTAAAGAATTACGGGTCAGAAATATAGAAAAATTGTGTCCGAGCGTACCCTTAGTTCGATGTCATATCCGGGAATTGTAAAGTCTAACGCAAGGTCTTCGATATTAACACGTTCAATCATGGCCACTTTCTGTGCAAGCTAGAGCAAAATAAGCTGCCAAGGCAACGGTCCAATCTGTATGATGGCCTACTTTGTCCTTAGGTGAACTATTATTAGTGGCTAAGCTCTGAACCTGGGCGAGAGAGTTTGCAAGGTCAACGTCGACGAGCTAATGAATGGGTAAAGCTTGAGTAAAGATTCAACAAGACAAGGAATTATATTCCCACTCTCAGTGTCGCAATTGTGAGTGGGACGTCCTCTCCCAGGACCAGTTTCAAGAAGATCTTGTTGAAGGACAAATCGATGATTCGTGAATCAAGCATCGCTTTTGCAACAAACTGGCCGATAACTCGTAGGATATGCGTCCGTTTTCTAGAGATAAAGGTTTGAGACAAGTGTTGATTTGAAAGGGAAATGAATGCTCACTGTCCACCATCGTTTAAGATGTCTTCCCTACTTATAGGGG
This sequence comes from Galerina marginata, assembly GCA_023014335.1. Lineage (NCBI taxonomy): Eukaryota > Fungi > Basidiomycota > Agaricomycetes > Agaricales > Galerinaceae > Galerina > Galerina marginata. Next base: position 626,471 of record JAECYW010000013.1, on the reverse strand, counting down.
CTGGATAGAGACCATTGGGGTGATCGACATATACACCAGGCCCAGATGAATCTGCATCTCTCCAGAGTTTCAAGTCTTTCCTAGCAAATTCCTTTGATACTAGGGAATAAAACTCTAAGGTCGGTCCCAACCCAGTTCCCACTTCTTCGAAATATTCCACCTCAAGTATTGACGACGATGACCCATATAGCTCAAACACCTTCACAGCAGACTCGAGTATATGTTTCCTGGAAATTCGGACCTTCTGCCGCTGCAGCCGTCCGAGGAAACCGATTCCATCATCGCGCCTCGAAGTGTCTTGCCCCCTAGTTTGCTGACTTTGCCATTTCAAGATTAAACGGGCGTACCCAAATGAGGTAGATTGCAGGAAGTTGTAACGGGTCGCAAAAGGGAATAAGAACGGAAAATGCTGTGGGAGGTCCAACGCCCAATCAGGGAGGCATGAACTAAATTATAGTAATACGAGGGGGTAAGTAACAGCTATTTCATGGGCAACAAAAACAGACCTGGCAACAATCATAGGTTCTTCCAGCTGTCGCGTGAGCTTAGCTGTGAGTTTGTTATTGACAAAGACCGAATCTTGGAGATTCCTTTTGTCGCCAGGGAAGGCTACCCGTTCCGCTTCAAAGGTGTTGAGATGGGAAAGCACGCGGAGGAGACGAAGAATTTTGGCATGAGGTGCATCTTCTGGAAGAGATGACAGCGTAGGACTGGGTGACCTGTTCTTGTTCACTGTATCAGAATTATCCACCCGAGCTTTACACAGTCCTTCAGTGCTGTTTTATAAATACCCGAAACGACATGGCACACCTTCAGGTCCTGGAGCAGGTCCAGAGATCTTCTTAAACTTGATCGTGTAGACACCTTGCCAGATCATGCTAAAAGGAGTGGCCCCTGTTTTCTTTCTCATTTCGTGTTGATGAATCGCCCCATAGATTGTCAGGTCCAATGGCAGGATGTGGTCGTCCATCGAAAATTCGAGATGCCAGTCTGTGGGTTTGGCTTTCAGAGCAGCTGCATAGGAGCCGCGAGTCGATAACGAGTTTCGGGCCATCGCTAGCAAACCTTCCTTGGCACCGTTAGGAGTTGCGACTCTGGTGCCATCTGGCGTTTGAGCCTCAACCTTACTGCCGTCTACTAAATAGTTTTAATATGATGGAGAGATAAAGAGGTAGGTAAGGACAGACCTTCAACAACTGACAAAGTTATCGTCTTTTCGGATACCGGATTGTCGGGATCAACGTCATCCTCGAATACCTCGGCATCGATTTCTTCATCGTCCGTGAAATCAGCTTGCAGTTCGTCATCTACAACCGTATCGCTTGGCGTTGGCTCAGCGACAGCAGATGTGTTTACAGGAGTTTCCAAAGATTGAGGTCCAGAAAGTGAAGGGATTGCACTTGCAGAAGAATCGCCTTCTTCCATTGCCGTGGTTACATTATCAGATGAAGATGACGCCACCCCTTGTTTAGCCAACCGTTGACTACGACGACGCTGGACGACGGGTGCTGATGATGCAGATGCAGCAGAACTCGATTCTGCTGGTGCATTGGACCTTGGTGGGACGGGCGTGTCATCGCCGCCTGGGGGTTTTGATGTTGAACCCACAAGGCCTGACGCGGCCAGGGCCGCGAACATGCCAGATAAGCGAGACCCACTGCTCAGAAGCCCAGCGACGCGAGGACGGAGATAATCGTGAAGAGCCTGGAAAGTCGCAATCGCATGAATTGATACAACAATATTATGAAGATTTCTTGGGATGTCGGAATCATCTCCAGCGACAAGTCGCAATCGCAATTGACGAGCAAGGAGTGATGGAGAACTTCGTTTGGATTCTGCAGCGATGTCAATTATTTTTCAACAAATAAGAATGCGGTCTTACCGTCACTGTTTTGTGCAACAGTAATGACTTCAAATGACTCCATCCTTGTAAAACTTTCTTGCAATTTCTTGACAAGTGTTGCAAACGGCGTTTGGCTTGGGTTAAGGTTCTTGATTTTACGGCTCGAAAACGCGTCTAGGAGTATCTCTTTTCGCCTTTGGAGACCGACTAAAGAAAGATGCACATCAGGACAATCAAGAAACAGTGCGAGGCATATAGCGTACCAGCACGATTCTCGTCGGTGGCAAACATAAGGAGACTATCGACGACGCCACTTTGAAGCAATTCAAAACTAGACACAGAGGTATGGGGGGAAGCAAATAGGTCTGCGAGTTCGGATAACGCCTGAGAATACTCCTGGTCGGAGGAATTGGGAGCTGAGATTTTCTCGACAACACTCCTTAGATTCTCGAAAGCCCCATTTTCACCTACATCACCCTTGTCTGCAAGGTATTTGAATTGTATGACACGAGCCCTTAATGTGACGGCATCTTCAGGGTCCAGCGAGATCGACGAAAGCTTCTTGAACCCAGGTATGACTACTGGAGGGTTAGTTGAAGCACCCTCTTCACTTGCTTCCGACGGCTCTTTCTCTTTAATTTTGGACGAGGTGAGTGCTCGCTCGCCAAGTGTCTCTATCTCGTGAAACACGCCTTCCCTGTGGAAAGTTGGTTTGTAAAGTGATGGCAACTTTCCCAGAAGTAAATCCACAAGCTGAAGGGCCCCGATGACCAGGGAAGAGTGGTCTTTGGACGACAGTATAGATGACGCGAAGCTCGCCACAGGAACATACTAGGCGAAAAATATGTGTCAGAGGCGCGATAGGGATACGGTTCAAAAAAAAATGTACCATCAAAACAGGCTTCAAGCCATCTGAGTCTAAGAAGCTGACCGCCTTGAGCAATCCTGTTAATGTTTTGATCCTGACTGGGGTGATGACGCTCGCAGCATAAACATCAACGAGGATGGGAACCAGGAGTTGCATAAATCTTCCCACCACAGCTGATTTTAACCTCAACATATCCGTTCGGTCGGGCATAGCTTCGAAGCTCGGAAGAGCAGCAGAGGCTTCTGCATTTTCCTCGGATTCTTGGGAAGGCATATCAACAGATCCTGCAGCAGGTGAAGCGTTATCTATGGGTGGCCCAGATACCATTATGGGTGATGGTGCTACGGGAGGAGCCACGCCGTTGGCCTGCCCTTGTGCAAGTAAGCGAGCTGCAGCTCGGTCTGCCTTTGCCTTTGCTTTTACCATTCTGACCAATGACTTTTCGGTATAAGCCTTGTGGTCGAACACACCATCTAATCAATGTTAAAATAACCTAGACATGTATCATAAAGGAAGAACACACCTTTGGGCAATGGCGGGAGCAACTCGGAAATAAGGCCAAGAGCTTCTTCCACCTGTTCCTTGGGCCGATGCGCTAGGTTCTCCATGACAGTCATATCAGCAAGACCACCTCCCAGACCTTGTCCGCTGGCAGCATCTCCTTGATCAGAATGACTTGCAGAAGCAGACGGCAGGACGCCCGTTAGTATTTGATACAAAGTATCAACAATATCCGCTTCCAGGAGGGTGACAGTAATCTTTGCGCTTGCCCTGGCAGAGGTGGCCAGCGCTCGAAGAAGTAAGGTGTAAGTGTTGGAGGCAATCAAAGGCGAACCACCTGCAGGAAGAAGAAGTTGGTTGACTGCACGAATGAGATCTGTATCCATCAAGGATTCCAAGTTCTCGATAGAGGAACGATGGTAGGAATCGACGACTCGGATAACCGATAGACAGGCATATTCCACCAAACGTTGGTCCGAGTAAGCAAGACAGTTTCGGATGATAGGCCATACCCCACGAATCATGGGGAAATGCTCAGGAGATACATTTCGACAGCAATTTGACGCCGCTTGCAGTGCGGTCCTCTGAACTGCAATGGAAAAAAAGTCTAGATAATTGAGCAAGGCCGCTAAACCCCCTTCACGAACAATGGAGCTCGGAAATTCTTCCGATATTTTTTCCATGGTCTATATATTGTATGAGAACTATCAATCATCACGGCGATGACAATACGGATGCTTACACTGAGAGTCTGTTCTGCCAGATCAATGTACGATATCTCAATCAATTTGCTGCAGAGAACCGGGATTGCACCGTGATAAACGACAGTATGCGCCACGCCTGGAAGAGCTTCCATGAGGTTTGCTAAGCATCTGCACGCTAGAACCTGTGCTTCAAGGTTGTCGTCCCCTTGGTAAGTGCTTCCTGAACTCATCGCAAGGGCAGCAGCAAGAGCAGCGTCTTCATCGCGTTCCGCCGGTTCCTCGTCTTCGTCCTCATCTTCGTCTGCTCCACGACCACCTAGAATCTTGACCAACTCCCTGACGAACTGTTCAACCTGGAAGGAACCAGCCAAAGTATCCTCAGTGCTGATACTTAACAGTTCACTCAGCTCCTGAAGAGTGAGCAGCCTGGTAGTCGGGTCGGCAGTCGTTTTGATGTTATTTAGCATAGTTTTCAGACGCGACGAAAGCGACATCATGTATGATCCAAACTGACGATAATCACCGAATATCGCCAGAGCTGTCGCCTCGTCCATGCCGCCTGGAATGGGTCCCGCACCGCTTGATGACATCCTGCCTTCGTCCCCTTGCCCAACTTCTTCATCCTCGTCCTCGTCCTCATCGTCCTCATCTTCATCTTTCACCTCTTCTTCAGCGGCTCCTTTCTCGCCTTCCTTGGGATTGTCATCCTCCTTACGTTGGGCGTCTACGCCAGATTTCTCTTCTACGGGTTCGTCGATGTCAGAGGTGTTCTCTTGTTTGGTATTTGTGTAATCGGCATCCATCATTTCGACATCTTCACTTTCGATGCGAGATGAACTAGCGACTGCCATCTTTGACTTCAAAGCAGCCTTGCCTTTCGAAGCGGATGTTCTGTTGGGGAGGTCAGCGAAATTCAGAAAGCAATTAAAACGACGAACCGCGATTTGCGGGGCATTTCAAGGGTGTGGGCGGATGATGAGGTAGATCTAAGTGAGTATGCCGAAGTTTTGGTGCGCTTCGTAGAGGGACCTGCTATTTCTTCGTCGTCGGTTTCTGGGGCAGCACGTTTCTTGCCTTTGGGGTCACGAACTGGTTCGTTTATTGTAAGAGAAGTGGTTGTAGATGTAGGATTACGACGCTGACTGTACATAGTAAAAGTGATATCAGCCCCTGCGGAAATGCGGCGGAGTCACATTGGCGCTTACCGTTTATTGCTTCGTGTAGCCGGCTCTTGTGGCACTTCCTTAGCCTTCCCCTTTCCGAAGTTGCCTTCACGAGAGCGAACGCCTTTGACTGAGCTCGCGCGAGTATTACGTGTACTGATAGATTCAGAGGGATGTGTCGATGATGTTCCAGGTTCCTGAGTTTGGTTCGGGGACTCGGGATCTTTTACTTGGGCTTTGTGTTTCGCAGCTTTCACTCTTGCACTAGAGCGTATCGGTTTGGTTTCTGATGTCGTTGCCGAATATGTTTCTGGGAGACTCGGATGGGTGGTAGATGCACTGGAGCTGCTTGTGGCTTCTGAATGATGGATTGGTCGTAAATCCATTTAGTGCATGCACCCAGCCATCGATCCTGAGTCTGAGCGTATAAGACAGAAATTAGAGACACAGAGAGTGTGATGAGTGTGTGGAGGAAAGCAAGAGCAGGTCAGACTTCGCGAAACGCCCTAAAGCAATCCTTGGTCCTTATATAAGCAGGTGGCGTGCAATCTCTGGCGATCCGACCTCCAAGCCGACGATTATAATTATCTCTGTGGCTACCTAGCTTTATTTTGTACATTATATTCTTTCAGGATCTCGTCGACACTCCCAATAAAGATCTCAGCGATTTTCTTTACCTCTTCTTTTGTAACATTGTATGCAGGGGAGAAAATGATGTGGTCTCCTTTTGTTCCTTCAAGGTTGGCCCCGCCGACCATGCCCATAACAATCAGGCCGTTTTCTAGAGCCTTCGCTTGGACGAGCATAGCAAGTGAAGAGCCTCCAAAGCTCATGTCACCAACTTCGAATTCGACTGCCCAAAAGCCGCCGCCACCCCGGATATCGAATACAAATGGTGCAGCCAGAGAATTTGGGCCAGCAAGACCATCTTGCAGAAGTTGACCTGGTTTAACCTTAGCAGAGGCCTTTGCAAGAGTGGATGATGCTTACGAAGATATTCTCCTTGGGTACGAATGTTTTGAAGCAAATTTTCTTTTTCGATGACGTCTTGGACAGCCAAGGAAGCAGCGCAGGCAAGTGGGTGAGCCTATCGATAAGCGATAAACGGATATGACGACATTCGTAATCGATTCAGCTTGCCTGGTAAGTATGGCCATGTTTCCACAGACCTGAATTATCACGGATACCATCCGCAATTTTATGGGACATCAAGACAGCCCCGATAGACGCATAACTTTTGAGTAATCAGCATTCTCTATAACAGCTAGGAGCGATTAATTTCACCCTCCACCAAGGCCTTTAGCGACAGCTTGTATATCGGGCTAGCATGCTATTCAGTGGTGGAGGCGCAGAAGAACTGAAAAACATACAGCTACACCATCTCCGAAGGACTCCCAAGCATGCAAACTTCCCATGCCTGGTACGAGCATCAGCCAAAAAAAAGATAGTACTCATATGTTCTATAGTAAGTAAGACTTACGTCCCATCCCACTCATGACCTTGATAAGAAGTGTAAGCCCACGATCATAGGTCCGGGGATGTATGTACATACCTCATCAAGTATGAACAACGCGCCGTATTTGTCGCAAACAGATTTCATAGCTGTAGGACAGATGTGTATTTCCAGCACCATCGGGATCTTAAAATGACATACCCTTGAAATAGCCCTTGGGAGCGGGAACAACTCCAGTAGTAGCTCCAACCACGGTCTCGGCGACGACTACAGATCGTCCGTCAGGGGTGCAATCTTCGATTTCGGTGGGATACTTACATCCGATAACGGTATCGGGGCCAAGTTCATTAAACTTTTCTTCTAATTCAAGCCTTAAGCGTTCGACGTATTGTTCTTCGCTCTCATCAGCCCTTTGGAACCGCTTAGCGTATGCAGGCGAAACGTGATAAAAATGCTCGTCGTCGAGGACCGCTGCGTATGGGGCACGACGTGTAGGATGAAAAGCTAAAGCCAATGTGCCCAGAGTATTTCCGTGGAAAGATAACTGCCTGGCGATAAACTTCGTGCGTTGAGTTTGGCCGGTCTCAAAGAAGTACTAAGATAGGCACATTTTTGTTCAGTGGGCTCGACTTTCGCATAAAATCGTACACGCACTTGTCTTGCAAGCTTCAGAACGCTTTCCATGGCCTCTGAGCCTGTAGAAATCAAATTTAAGTACTAGGTCTCATGCAACAAAAGGGGTGAACCCACCTCCAGATGCAAATCCACATAACGCGAAAGCCCCACTGCTGGTGTCAACCAGCTTCTTAGCAAGGGCCTCTGCAGGTTCATTGGACAGTTGCATGTTGTAGACATCTGATCCGGTCAGTGAGCATCGTGAATGCGTTACGAGAAAGGAGGAGACACAAACACGAAACTTTATCCACTTGGTCTTTGATCGCTTGCATGACTGTCGGATGACTATTCCCAAGGCATGCAACCGCCGCGCCGCCAACACCGTCGATGAGCCTTTTTCCATCTTCAAGATCGATATAGATTCCCTCAGCAGCTACAGCAACAGGGGGCTGCCAGGGGGTTCGGTGAAGAATGTGAGTTGGCTTTAACACATTGGAAGCCTTCTTCAAGTCATGGATCTGAGATAATGCAGAACTGAGTTCTAATGCAGGAGCCATTGTGTATACACTGTGGAGTGGGTCAGAGAGGTGAGTGACAAAAACGCGGAGAGAAATATTTATATGATATGGTGCGATAAGAACTGATGGGAATTATTCAAATTCAAAAGAACGACTTGCCCTGCGCACAGTTGCTTAGGTGAAGGGATCCTCAAGTTAATTTGCTTGTGAAGTGCCAGATACATAACATACATATTATTGCAGCAGTCAGAGTCCACAAATTTGGTGAAGTGATGGAATTCGAAGCCAACATCCAGTGTTGTTAAAGATTATCGATGGGATACGGCAGGATAGTTTGCCTTGTGACTAGCTGCTGGACGTCTACATAACCGAAGGGACGATGATGAAATGGAAATCTTGCATGTCGAACGAAGGATGCATTCGGCAACTCGGCGGGTGTGAGCTTTATCACATAAGCCGTTCGCGATACCGTGATACAAGGTGGGAGACAATCCTTGGCTTACTACTCCTTGTTGAAAGCATATTCTCCCCGATATGCCTTCTGCAAAGAAGAGGAGAGGCGACGTTCCTCGACAAACATTGCACGATTTTTTCAGCTCAAAACCCCTTCCAGTGATCAAATCTGAACCAAGCACCACTGCGCAACCTACCAGCACCCGGGCCTCCTCCCATCCAGAAATCATTATCATTGACTCGGACAGTGATGAGGAGCCTGAATTTGTTGCATCGACAATTGCCAAACGGCGGAAACTTAGCCCAAAAAATGTTCATACCTCTTCAACGGTTAAAGTGGATAACCCGGTGGTCTCCGTCAATGTTACTCATCGTTCAAAGGAAAATGCGAATATCCCAAATCAATCTCTTTCTGGAAACTCCGCCAACGATACTAGCGTGACCGGGGATCCCTTATGTTTCGGAAAGCCTTACCTTCTCATGTCTGATTCGTCACCGATTACCGCTGAACCCAAAGGCTTTCCATCTTTCGGGCAGCCTTTTTTATTAAGAGCTCCTTCGCAAAGGAGAAGTGAAGAAACGGGGTGCAATCAAAATCTGGCACCTAGGGTGGCGTCTACATCGCAAATTGAATCCGCCGTTGACATTGATCTTACGCTGGACGATTGGGAAAACGGCGATGATGAGGTTATACCTGAAGTCGCGGTTGACGACGATGTTGACCTGGAGTGGGTATCCTACGAAGAGTCGCAGAATAAATCCACCTCGAGGCCGCTTTGTGGTTCCTCTCCAGCAAAGGTCGGTCGCGCTTCGACCTTAAGAACTAAATTTGATTTCCTTCTCAACAGTATCAGGCATGCGGGCTGCCCCATGACCTCCCGCCCGAGACATCAACTTCCAGCACACTTGTTAATCCTCGAGCCTCACTGCCCTTTGAACCTGACTGCCCAATTGACAAATCTCGAGCCAATGAGCGAGCCAATGAGAGCAACGCATTTGCATTTCTTATGTCTTCGTTCAAAGAAAACGAAGTATGGAAAGAAGCGACAGTTGCAGAAGGTAAAACCTCCCTCCCTCTGAAATCTAAAGGCGGCCGTCGAAAAGCGCCTTTCTATAAAGTCCTGCAGGGCATGCCTATCGCCGTCGACGCCTTCAACTACGGGATGATACCAGGCGTGACTGCCTACTTCTTAACGTTGGCTCCATATTTTTCTTTGCGAGAGTCCCTCTCTGAATTGAAACCACAACAGACATGCTCATTCTGACCACTATACCAACCTCTCTTCGAGTTGGAAGAACGGCCCTATCTATTGTTCTCAAGGAACCGCCAATTTGATCATACACATGCTTTCTGTGGACCGAAAATGGGTTCATCCTTTACCCATGGACGTCCCATCGCTTATCCCGAATACGGATGGTGTAACAGTGACACTTATAGAAGCAAACCATTGCCCAGGATCTTGCCTTTTCTTCTTCGAAGGTCGTCAAACCATAAATGCGGGAGATAGCACATTTAAGTCCTCCTTTATTGGATCTTCAAAGACCTTTCGATACCTCCATTGCGGTGATTTTCGAGCTTCCCCAAAACACATTCTTCACCCCGCGGTAAAGGGCAAGGCTATCGATCATGTTTATCTTGACACAACTTATCTCGACCCCAAGGTAAGTTATTGGCGTTCTAACAGCTTGGCTGAAATACAATATCGGCCGTACAGTACACATTCCCCCCGCAGCCCATGGTTATCTCTGCTTGTGCTGAGCTGGCCAGACGGATTGTACACGGTCAACTTACGAAAGACAAGAAATCAACTGTTCTTGCTTGGATGGCCACCGTGGACCCCAAAGGGAAGGCAAAAGAACAATCAAAGATTTTAATCGTTATTGGGTTTGTGGGATCATAATACCGATATATATGTGCATTAAGACGTCCTTTTTAGAACCTATTCTATTGGCAAGGAACGGATTGCCAAAGGTGGGAACCCCTTCTTCACAATATGGTGGGATTTCCAGCTTATCCCTTCCTAGCCATTGCACAAGCGCTGGACACTAAGATATACTGCGATGCACGGAAAACCGCCATACTCAAGTGTCAAGATGACCCAGAGTTACATGGCTTATTGACGTCAGACCCAATGGAAGGGCTTGTCCACCTCGTACCATTGTCTACTATCTCCACAGACCGTCTGAAAATCTATCTCGAACGCTTTCAAGGACAGTATGACCGAGTGATTGGTTTTCGACCCACGGGTTGGACGTAAGTGGATTCAATAATTGATCTGCGAGCAGTCATTGACAAAGTCACGCAAAGCTACACTCCCGCGGCAGGAACTAATCTGCTGCCCTCAATTTCCAGCATTCTCTCTTCAGCATCAAACCGGACTTTTACTTTCACAGACCTTGAGTTGTCGAAGCAGTCAACGTCAACGCTACAACTTTACCCCGTCCCTTATTCGGAACATTCATCTTTCCATGAATTGACATGTTTTTCTCTTTCTTTCAGCTGGGTCAAGATGATTGCAACGGTCAATGTCGGCAGTGAAAAGAGTCGGGGGAAAATGGCGAAATGGGTATCTAAATGGGAGGCGGAAAGGAAGAAACGAGGAAACGATGCAATAGTACCCCACCGTCATCCAGATTACTGGTGATAGCCAGTAGAAATACCTCAATGCAACCAAATGCAACATCATCAATGTTCATCTTCCAATATCGTGTTCCTGTTCTGGGTCGTTGACATCCTTGCAACTTAGACTCGTTGGCGTCAACGAATCAAAGACACCTGGACCAGCGTCTAATGCATCATGTGCCACACCGCTACATCTCCAATACTGAGCATATATGTTTTTGGGCTTGTCGGTCATTCTCGAAAGAAGAGAAGCTTTGCTGTTGGGCTGCAGCCTGCCTCCAATATATACTATTGAATGTCGTTTCTCCTGCACCTTGGCACTGTATCCCAAGCCGTATAACTCATAAGTTGTACACTGCTGGGGATTTTATAAGCACCATGATTTGCATGAAGATATGTCATGTGGTAGGCATACAAAACATAGAGGAAGGAAAAAGTAGGGCAACACTTCGAAGACTCAAATTTACTCTGCCGCTCGTTTTCTCCTTACATCGCGCTCCTCTGTAATCGTAAGCTTGATTCCCTTGCCCTTAGGCAAAGATATCCAAGACTTGATACCCTCACCAATGACGAAGATGTTGGTGAGACTACGCATGCACAATTTAGCACGTTAATTGATAGAAGCAAAACTGAGACAAACCGGGTAGCGAATGTCCTGTCCAGAGAATCCTTGACGTGAACAATATCGAATCCTCCTATGTGCTTTTCTCGGTGCACGATGACACCAGCTCTGCCCATATTACGTCCACCGGTAACCATCACTATGTTACCTGTGTCGAATTTGACATAGTCGGTGATCTTGCCTTGCTCAATGTCAAATTTCACAGTGTCGTTGGCTCTGATGTGGGGATCGGGATAACGGATGGTGCGACCGTCGTGAGTCACAACGTGGGGGACACCACCGTTACCGATAGCGACACGACGGACCTTGAGGAGTTTATAGGTGGCTTCCTCGGGGGTGATTCTGTGAATGGTGAAACGGCCTTTGACGTCGTAGAGGAGACGGAAGTGTTCTCCAGACTTTTCAATGGAAATAACATCTAGCAAGACACATTAGATTAGATATTTTGGAGCAAGAATTGAGCTCGCTCACCCATGAAGCCAGCAGGGAAGGTAGGGTCTGTGCGGACTTTCCCGTCGATTTTGATCAAGCGCTGCTTGACAATGGATGTGACTTCCTTCCCAGTCAGGGCGTACTTTAGCCTGTTGCGGAGGAAGACGGTAAGAGGGAGTGATTCGCGGAGCTTATGGGGACCGGGGGAGGGGCGGGAGGCCTAATCGAATGAGAAAAATCGTTGCTCAGCACAAGTCCTAATATCCAGTATCTGAGGACTCACGTAAGTCCCACTGAGTTTGTCCAGCATCCATGATGAAGGGGCACTGAGACGCTTCAAATGCTTTTTGGGTCCGCGAGCCTGTAGGCCAAAGTGTCAGTCTCAATATGCTTGGGCGGAGTATCTCCAAGAACACATCGGAAGGTCATCTAGCATAGTCTCGACGCATCCATCGATTAGGACCGTATTTTCGCCAGAATAACGACCACGATGAGCTCCTGAAAGCCACTCGGATGGAAAGTACGGACCATACTGTGCTGAAGTCTGCTTGAGGGAGGCGGAGAGTGTCGGCGTGCCCGTTGTCGAGAGGCTTTTGGCGACTTTCTTCCAACACCACGTGCGGAAAAGTCGATTTGTTACATGTCACACACCAATTATGTCACGACCCACTCTTTGCTCAAGCAACGAGCAGTCTTTATGGGGGTGAACAATCCCTGCTAGTGACCGCGGCGCGTGACGCATGTGTGACCGTCGTGACAGCGCCATTTCCTTGAAACATTGCCTTCGTGCTTTCTGCAACACGATAATAAAATGTTTACTCCAGCTATTCTCTTTAAATTACTGTTACCAATAGTCCTATAAGATTATACTTTTTAAATATTAAACATTGTTGTCAAAAAATCGAAATTGGAGTGTTTTCCCTGCCAAATTTGTCTTCAGGACTATTTTGAATAGAACTCAACAACCAGAGCACCTACAAACATGATTCATAGGAGTATTTTGCTTAGAATTTTAATCTGAATCGAACTACAGATCCATAATTTTTAATTTAAGCTCTCATCTATGTGATAGGCTTATTTTTGGTCCATATTTTGGACATGTGGTCCGAAATTAAGAAATCTGTTTCTGAGGTTCGATTTAAATTAATTTTATGACCAATGTACTTCTATGAAGTTTATGCATAGGTGCTCTAGTTAACAAGTTCTATTCAAAATGGTTAGGAGGCAGAAACTTGGCAGAACACTGCTATTGATGAACCATATCAGCCCTTATTTTAAATGTATATATAGATAGAGCTTATGAATGGTGTTCCATCAAAAAAAAAATTATGTGAATCGGTGCAGAATTGACTGAGCTATGATTTTATCAAGTTTTTTCGTGTTTATTATTGACTGTCCTGCAGGTCGTTCCAAATCGGGCCACGCATCACTGTTTGCCAAATTTGGCAGTAATGCGCGCTGATCTACAGATTTGATCAGGCTCTACTTTACTTAATTCTGCTCCGTTTTTCGAGGTTTTTTGAGGAGCATGTTAAGAAAATCGGAATCTATTCAAAAGGTAAACCAGTTTATGGATTTGTTTCTGTTAGCCTAATCAGATGCGTGTGGACTGAAACAGCATTTTGTAGTGTACATTCCTACTTTTTTGATACTTACGGGACCTTGGGACCTCAAATTAGTGTAACATATTACTAGGACATATAATTTTATGATTACTGTGGAGAAAAAATGGAGAAAAAGCGTGAAAAACTCGTGAAATTAGCTGGTCTCAACATTTGCGGCGTTTTGGGCTGTCACACGTGACATAACCGGGCCGTCACTATCACGGGAATTGTTCACCCCCAAAGACAGTCTTTACATAAGGTCATTTCAGGTCGTTCCAAATAAATAAAAATACAGAAAGAATAAAATGGCAATAAGATATAGAAGGGGTTGATGAAGGTAGACCTATGATGAGTTGGTTGTCGAACGCCTCCCCATGATGGAAACGAAGATGATACTCTATGCGTAAAAGGAAGGTTTACGTAGTTTGTAGGAGGATGAGGAATGTCTCTAATTTGCAGCGTAATAACACGAAAGGAAGAATTACGCAAACACAGATGTTTGGTGGTAATGATGGGGTGAATGAGCAACTGTGGGCAAGGGAATTGTATCTGATGGGGGCGAGTCATTTGAGGGCGGTGGGGAAGGATACAAATCCACAGGCGACCCGACTTGTTCCTTTATTGAGGGTATGGCGTCAGATGTGTTGATATAAAGGGAGGTTACAGGAGGCGGTCGATGATGCTGCTGTGAATATGTTTGGTGTCCCAGCGCAGCTGATATTGATACTTTTCTCGGACGCCCGTATATCGTCCCAGAGCCCATGCCCATGATTTCCGTGTTCTGATAATCTGGAAGTGCTTCCAGCGGAGGAGTTTCGCTGCCTTGCAGTATATGCACATCTTCCTTGGTGGTAGGTAGCATCATCTCCCGGTTGGCCTCTATTCTTCGCAATTTCTTTTCGCCTTTTTCGACATCTCCTTTGGCGTTATTATACATATACAGTCCGGTGAAAGTCATGACAATGCCGAAGGCTTGGATGGGATGAACAGATTGGTTGAACCACACGATGGCAATACAAATAACAGCCACTCTTTTGATAAGGGACGCAATCGAATATGTGACGGGGGAAGTGGAAGAAAGAATGACGAACGCGATTATGTTTTGGGCATAGTGAACGGTGCCATTCATAAAGAAATAGTAGCCAACTGAATGGGCCGGTGGACCTCCCTTCGATGGAACAGCAGGTTGAATGGTTCCGGAGAGCAAGCGGGGAAGATCATAATAAACCCAGATGGGGATCATCAACAGGAATGCCATTCCCGAAGAATATAGGAGAAGGTTCATTTTGTCGAGTTTATGGGAAGAAGACGATGAGGTCCCTCCGCTGTTGGATGGCATTATCTTTTTGAAGAAGATATTTGAGCTAACAAATACAAGAGCTGAACCAAAGGCACACAGTAAACCCATGGCGTTTGAAGCCGATACGTCGAATGAGCATGCCAGCATGACACCGACGGTAAGTGGTAGGAGAGAAATGTACGTTTTGCTTGAATAGCTGACACCAAAAAGCAATGCATAAGCGGCGACGGTGAACAGAGGCGATAACGCCTTTATAAATAGGCCGAATGTTATTGGTATTTCTCTGTGAAGTAATTACTACCCACCTTGATCGTATGCACTGTGCTGACGGGAATCCTCGAAATCGCTATGCTGGAAAAAATGTGGCCACCGACTTGGAATAAACCCATGGGAAGTGTACTTCGTATGATAGCTCTGGTAGGCATGCGTAATTTCGAAAACCGGACCATTGGGGACATGAATAAAAGGCAATAGGACGCAACGAAGCCGAATTGGATAAAGGTGAGGGTTACTGGGTAACGGAATTGGTTTAAAATTGCTTTCCCTGTATTCGAGGAGAGGGCGGAGGTAGTATACCAAAGGCCGCACAACAATATAAAGAGGAAATTGGATGAAGGGGCCGTGGAAGTCATTGAAGGTCTCCCTGTTGCAAAAGACCTAACCGATCTTCTGCTCGTAAAAGGGAGATAACGGGAAACCAGGGTAGGGAGTTCAGCCAAAGACGAGCTGAAGTTGTTGGCCATTCTCTGGACCCAGGATTTGTCGTTGGTCCATACAGGACTATACATTGGCAACCGCCCAGCGTGCAAGCCCCATCCTCCGTCCCGGGATCGTTGGTCTTCGAGATTGAGCTGCGTAGGGTAGTCATAAGCGTGGAGAGGAGTCGGGGACATTATGATAGCGGGGGAAGGACGAAAGGTCTACTCGGTAAATGGGAGCATTCAGGATTACGATATTCTGGATTGCGATGATCTGTATGTTTGAAACAAAGTGAGGGTCTGCAATTGCTTAGTATCCGATGCTGTGTTGGCAATTTTGACAGCATTGATTCTGGGTTGGGCCGCTTATGCAATCTGGTCTCACGGTGTAGATTAGCAAACTGGTGAAAGAAGCGCCCGTAAGTACGTCTTCCCAGTCGTTCGTATATTTTGCCAGGCTCTGATAAGAAGGTCCGAATTTACCGCTGCCGCTGTCGCTGCTCATGCTTCTGAATTTATACCTAGTGCCTGGCTTGCCGTTACCCCTGAACCGATGTCACAAGCTCAACACGAGCTACCACGATGCCTGTGCTGCAACAATTCCAGAATCATGAACTGCATCTGTGAATCGGATTTAGGCTGAGCTGGCTGGACCTGATTGAGCCTGATAAGATGATATCGCTTTGTAAGCCTACTGGCACTGTATCCTCTCAATTTTTTATGCCTGAACAACTTGCTCCTCCGAGTCCACCTGTACAGGAATCGGTCTAGATCGGCCTTGACACCACTGTCGGAGGAAATGACAGATTCTCTCTGACCATAATAACACTTTACCCATTTCAGCCTTTCAGTCTGAACAAACACCTGTACCCTCTCCCCTTTGTATGACGCAACTTCGGTCACCCCAACCCCAGCTACAGTGGCATTGACTTTGGACACTATGCAGAAGTATGTCCCTAGCCTCAAAGTAAGAGAGCAAACAATTGTTTTCTGGGGTGTTGCTATCGATCATTATCACCCGGGGAAAGTTGCTCGTCTCAGCTTGACACTTGTAAAATTTATCCCTGCAAAGGTATGCACAGTTTCTTATGTATTTTATGTATTTTAAAGTTTATGACCATATTGCAACTGAACATAGAAATATAAGCGCTGCCGAGGCTTGTGCCGCGTTCGCCTATACCTTGAAAAGGAGGAAGATTTTAAATATTGAAGCAGCTCTGAGTGTAGAATTCCGAGTCCCTCCGGATATTTCGAAAACCTAGGGCAGGTTTATGGACCCGACAAGAAAGGAAAGCCTGTCACGTAGGTGATTCAAATTCACTCTTCTTTTCAAATTCACTGACGCTTTCTCTCCATCAATAAATTGGCAAGTTGTCAGTTGTCGGGACAGGGCTTGCCACCTTGTCGCAATCAGAGAGGCCCTTCTCCCATGTATTGACGCGAAGAAGTTTCCCAGGAGGTATCATGGCGAGGCTGAGGCTTTTTGAGAATTTATAGTAACAGAACTTGAAGCAAAGCAAGTTTAAGTTTCTTACTTTCTCATACAACTTTCATTCTTTATTGTATGTCCCCATTGGTCCCCCAAGTGATCCATTCGAACAACATTCGAAATTGACGCTTTCCCGTGGTGCATTATCCAGGATTTAGAAGGTCTCCCATATAACAGGAATTTTTTATCGAAGGGATCGATTTATCTTAATGCAGCTCACCAATAATTGTTTTCACATCTTTAAACTTTCGAGGCTAGGACCTAGCTCAAGCGCCTAACTGATCATGTGCGGTCCAAACAGCTTATGTAATTGCATCTTATCAGATAACAGTTGAAGTCGACCCACTCTATCCAAAACGCCTTCACCTCGCACGTACTTTGCCCGTAAACCTTCCATAAGAATGTCCGAAACTGCCAATGCCGCTGGGCCAACCCCTGCCACCGAGCCCACACCTACTTCCCCAGCCGCAGGTTCTCCTGATGCCCCTGAACCTCAACTGGCAGCCACGCCTGCGCCAACAACTGCTACAACAGTGCCGGAGCCAACTGCTGCACCTGAGGCTTCACTTCAGGTCGAGTCGACTGTAACTGCCAGTGCAACTCCTCATCCTGAACCTACTAGTACCGTACCTGGTCCAGCTCCCGAACCTGAGCAAGTCCCTGTTCCTGCCCCAACTGAAATGGCCAACGACTCGATTACCACCTCCATAACACCAGATGAACCACAAAATACCCTCACGAAGAGGTTCACTGAGGCTGAATGGAAATCTCTCTCAAAGTTTCGAGTTTGTATTTTGGACTTATTGACCGTGCCATTGGTTGACGCTTGCCAAATATACAGACACAACTCCCCGATATCTTCGCAAACGCATACCCTGATAACCCCAAAGCCCGAGAGCAACCTATCGCTCTTTGGGGTATTACCATCGATCCGGCTCAACCTCAGAAAGATGCTCGTGTCAGCGTCATACTTATGAAGTTCCTCCGTGCAAGGTGTGTATGAGATATCGTTTGAAATCAACGTTATAAATAACTGGATGCAGAAATCTGAGTGTCTCTGAAGCCCGTGACATGCTCGTTAATACTTTGAGATGGAGAGAATCCTTCGGTGTCGCAGCAGCTCTGAAAGAGGAATTCCCTCCAGACATTTTTGAGAACCTTGGGCACATCTATGGACGCGACAACAAAGGAAGGCCCGTGACGTAGGCGACTTATCCCTCTTTTTATTCATGGTGTTGAATTATCTGCTCCAACTTAGCTACAATGTGTACGGTGGTAACCAGGATCTGAAATCCGTGTTCGGAGACGTGCAAAGATTTATTCGGCAAGTCTTCTGCCATTTTCGTAAACTCTCGTTAACCGAACCTCATGATAGTTGGCGCGTGGCTCTGATGGAAAAGAGTGTAGCTGAGCTGGATTTCGTTGAGGTTGACCAAATGCTTCAAATTCATGGTATGATATGTTTTATATATATTTCGCTTCACCTAAGCCCCCGGTAGATTACGAAGGTGTCAGTCTCACAAGTAGGGACGCCAACTCCAAGGCAGCTGCAGCGGAGGCGACCAACATATTCCAAAGTCATTATCCAGAACTTCTCGTAAGTCCCCGATTTTATTTTTCCAGGTGGAACCGAATTAACAATCTTCCAATAGTACAAGAAATTCTTCGTCAACATTCCCACTCTTCTTAATTGGATCTTCTGGGCTTTTAAACCCTTGCTATCCGCCAATACACTTGCAAAGATGACCGTTGTCGGTACCAGCCACCATGCAATCAAGAAGGCCCTTCTCCCTTATATCGATGAAAAGGAACTGCCAAAGAGGTATGGTGGGGATGCTGAAGCCTTCTGAGAATTCATGCTAGCAAGATCGACAAGCAAACGACTATTACCTCTCTCCACGATTTTTTCTCTCATATATGCCCTCATCTACTCAATATTTAACTACGGATTACTACTTATTCGAACGCTGCCTTGAGACTCCGTAAAAATGCAATATTCGCGAGCCAGATACCCGGCGTCTTCTTTTTTAAATTTTAAATGATTCATTTTATTGCACCTTACCAATAGGATTTGACTAGAATTTGACTAGAATGGACATCAACCAAAAATTCGATATTTATGGGGGGAGCGAGGTCTCCGGCGACTCACCCCCAAGGAGTCAAGGACCCGTCCGAGGGTTTCGGCGTCGGGATCGAACCCATTATTATCTGATAAAATACAAATAGATAGTGGCTGAGTAACTATACAGTTCTTGGGAATTGCCGCAACCTTTCTCACGCATCATACCCAATTATCGTTGAGGCTACCTCACGTCGCACTTGACCCAACCCGACTTTCCTCAAGATGGTTCGTGTCCTTGACAATTCCCGCAAATTCTGTCCCCTCACATTCCAAATTCCCCACAGACAAAACGCACCAAGAAAGTAGGAATCACCGGTAAATACGGTACTGTGAGTCGAGGTTCAATCGAAGCGTCTGGCGATGGGGTTTCTAAACGAGTTTTTGGATCCATAGCGTTATGGTGCCTCCCTGCGTAAGCAGGTCAAAAAGATGGAAATCTCACAACACGCGAGATACACCTGCACATTCTGCGGAAAGGTGTGGATGGTTTCACTGCTGTGATATAGCGTGCTGATATTCATCTGAATTTCAGGACTCAGTGAAGAGGACCGCTGTTGGAATCTGGCACTGCGGGGCTTGCGGGAAGACGATTGCTGGAGGTGCTTGGACCATTTCGACGACGGCTGCTGCCACAGTCCGCAGGTGCGTGTTTGTGTTCCCTTGTCCATGGAGTTTGTTGTTTACTCGCAACACCTACAGCACTGTCCGTCGGTTGCGCGAACTTACAGAGGCATAGAGTGCTGCCAGTCCTTTTCTTTTCATCATTGATCGCACCTTTGTATGTTCGTATGCCCACATGAATCTAAAATATGAACACACCCCGCCAGTCTCGAGGACGTTGACTTTTTCCCGTTCGCTCACGAACTGCGCCTCTCGAATCAATCCATAGCCCATGGTTAGCCCAGTTATGCCATTCAACGACTGAACGGAATGCGACACTGCACAGCAAGCAAACTTAGAAAAGTGGCCCTTGGAGAACTGATATCGTTTTCTCAAGCTGAAAGAGCGGGGTTATGTATCTAAATTTCTGAAACAATATCAATCGCTCCGTTCAGAGGAATCCCAGCTGTATCATCCACTTCTCCGTCAGCATCTGCATCGCCCCTCATAAGCAGGAACATAGGGTCTGCAACCTCTGCCAATGCTTCTTCTCGCTCATCCTCTTCCTCTTTGCTCATAGGTGCATGCAGCACTCTAATGATCTCCCACTTGTCTTCATACTGGTCGTAAGCCTGAGAACATCAATTAAGCAAACAATGCAAGAAGGATATACTGGATCATTACGTTGACGCGTTTCTTTTTGAGGTGCATCTTCCGCTCAATGTTCTTGTAATATGCTCCTTTTTCTCTGGGAGGAAGTTTGCGATCTGAATCCATAGCATCGATGGCGTCTGGTGCTGGATCGCCGTCGTATAGTACAAGCAGAAATTCGTTGGGAACTTCCTGCTCGACCTTAACTGTTTCGTAGTCGCGTACAAAGTGAAATGTGGTTTCCTGCACATGTAATTGTGTGATTAACATGCCGTCCTTTAAACAATATCACTCAAAATTACCTCTTGACTGTCCGGTACTTCGTAAGGGGCAAGACCGAAGCGCGTCTCCTTGAATGAAACAGCCGATTCGTCGTCTTCTGTGAGGTAGAAAGCAAGGAACGAATCATGTTCCGTTTTCATGGGTCGTAGAATCGCACAATCCAAACGGGGGTCTTCAGTCTAGTTTGACTGTCAATATGCATTTCAGAACTCAATACTCGCACTTACATCGAGGGCTCTGTCTCCAGGCCTCTCTGAAAACCTGAAAAGATCATATTGATTTGCCCAAATGTCCGCGTCCGGAAGTACTGGGTAGGACTCGACGGCGGTGACATCTGGTTTGTTGGGGTGTTGTAGTGTTTCCAGAGAGAAATTTTCGTTGCATGCAGCGAACGAAACTTCAATGTCGCGTAGTTGTGCATTTCTCGAGACGTCGATCGGCGTGGCTACAATGTGTTTTCTGCGATGGAAGTAAGAGCCTGAGTATCCTGTATGGGAACAAGAAACGGCAGACGAACGTCTCCTGTATTCCTGACCGCTGGGTCGCTTCTCTGCTGATATACTCTGTCTTTCGTAGCCATGGCACATTTGCAAGTGGTGTGCCGTGTGCGATACTGGAATTGGAAGTGGAGCCGTTTATTGAATAGGCGTTTGTTGAAGAAGAAGGATCGGCGAGTAGGAAGGCATCTTTCGGGTCGAGTTTTGGGAGGTTTAGAGGGTCAGGATTAAGGCCTGTTGCCAGAATCGTGTGTTAGAACCTCATTTCTGCCATACAACTCCACAACACACTTGAATCGTCTCCATTTTCTTCCCAGAGGCTTTCCCATTTGCCCAGATCTAGCGGCATGCCGCATTCAGCATCAACAATCATGGGGAGAGGCGTTTCATTAGCCAAGGCATTGAGGAATTCGGGACGCGCATAACGCATGGGGTTTGTTGGGATATTGAGAAGTTTTGGGGGACATGGCGGCGCGGGCAGAGGATTCGAATACCGGACGCGGACTAGAAGGTCGAGCTTCGAGCTGCAAATTGCTCGTTATTTCGTGTTGTCTATGAAGAGTAACGAACACACCTTTTCTTGGAACTCATCGTTGCACTGTTGCAATTCGTTCACTGATCGCGCCTAAGGTCAACCTAACTGAGCCAAATAGAGCATAACTTGAATTCAGAAAACCAATTCGCAAAAATGGTCATCAAAAAGTACATTCTTCTAGCTACTACTGCGCCGACCTCAAAACCATATCTTCCAAACTAATCGCCTTAAATTCTTCACCCTCTACGTTGGGCCCATCCGACTTTGGGGCCCATACAGCATCATCCAAAATATAAACCAATAACCCCTTCTTTCCGTCCGCCGTCCTACTGACTCTGAACAAAGGCATCCTTGAACGCTCGTGGGCCTTTCCAGCCGGGATAAACAACAGATTGTGTGATGCCGCAAATTCTTCAACGATAGAGCGGAAAGTAATTTCGTGGGTCCGAGCTGATGGTCTAGTGATTTTCTCTGCATCCTTTGTTCCACGGGTGGGAGAGCTTGGTGCTGCAAGTTCTTGGAGAAAGTCCGGTTTCAAGAGTTTGGTCGGTGCGTCAGGACCAAATTCGATGGCCTTGTTCATCAGCTGCAACCCCCGAGTGAAACCACGATTGATCCCAGGTAGAATGCGAAGGTCTTCAGGAAATGCTCCCTTCCAAAATGAATACCACTGTGCAACCTCTTCGAAACTGACTCGAGGTTGAATAAGCCATATATGAAGAATGTCCAGCCATTTGGGGAAAAACTCTGTTTCGAGGATTTGAGAAAATATAGAAGGACGTATAATCTTGGACCAAATAAAGACATGATGCAATGGCTCCATTTTCTGATCTCGTGGGTTGATACGGAAATCATTGCGCAGCGTTGCTCCGAGTTTAGGCACGACATATTTGAGAAGCATTGCATCCCATTCTCCTGCGTCAAACACCTAAGAATAGATCAAATATGTCAGAACAATATGATAAGAGAAAAAAACACAATTGGTACTTACGTCTTTCCATTCCACCAGGTCAGTCGGCATTAGCTCATCAATAACCCAACTTCTGAGGAGATTTTTGATCTTCCTCCTCGCATCCCCAACGACATCTTCCAATCGCAGGCCAACGTGAGGCAGCCAAGGGAACACAATAGATTGTAGAGAGACTTTCGCCTGTCTCGCAGTCCAATTGGCGACTGCCTTTTGCACTTTGGGCAGAAAAAGTTGATCCAAGAGGTTGTCGCGAATGAATGGGGGCAAAAATGTTGACCAAGCTTCATAGAGTTTCACAGCTTGTTGGGGTTCATCTGGTGACCAATCGTTGTTAATGGACGTCCGTACTTTGGGTAGCCATACATTCCATAACAGGCTCTCGAACGGGGTCATAGGTCGTTCTCTGGATGGGAGAAAGTCAGCAAATTGATTATAAAGTGTAATAGGTTCAACTGACAACTCCATTGGCCTTGGAACCGTGGTGTTCGATCCATACACGTCTATCTTCGTCTCAGGTTGTCCTTCATCGTCGTTGATTTTCAAAGCGCGACGCCAGGATCTAAAAGTCGGGAGGAAGAGAGTGGGGTCTTCCAAAGGGTTCCAATTTGCAACCATCCTTCGCATAGAAGGCGCAATTGCGCCGACAACGATTTCATCCAAGCTATACTTGTCATACTCGGAAGAGTATTCATGGATGAGCTTTTGAACCAGTGGCGAAAAGGGCTCCAAGGAGACTTCATACAGAGATGTTAGCTCTTTTGCAATAGTGGTTATGTCATGGGCTACAATTTGTATTTGCTGGAGCCTTGCGATCACTATCATGTATGGGGTTAGTAAGGTTGTCGAAAGACGAGCAGCATAAATTAACCTACAGTCCGCTTCGTCTTCAATCCTTTTACGCATCCGCATATCTTCTGTAACTACGAATTTTTTGCGTTCTTGTAGAGTCTTGGCTTCTCGAGCTAGGCCGTCGAGGTCTGTCTTACAGGCATCCGTGATGAGCCGTATGTTATGTCGTACTTCGGGTATTCGAGTCGGATCGTTGGACGGGGACCACGTATTTAAAGAAATATCGGCCAGCGACGACACTTCCCTGGGCTACATAATATAAATTGATCAGTCCCAGATGAATGAATATAACGGTGATTTACATACCACTGCACCTGTGGCGTCGATAATTTGGCCAATGCCTGGTAGTGGAGCCTCTTCGCCAGCTTCAGCCAGAATTTGTTCATAGCTTTTATGCTCGATCTTTGTCTTGACCTTCTTCGGGCGCTTCCATGCATCAGATCGCTTTTCTTGCTGTTCCTTGGCTCTCTTCTTGAACTTCTTGGTCTTATCATCTTCATCGTCACTAACTGCTTCTCCACGTCGCTTTGCTTCCAGTTTAGACTGATCCGTCTTTTCTTTAAAGCCTTTGAAAGCGATACCCATCTTCTGCGGACGCAGTTTGCTTTCGATCGGGATTACGATTCCCTCCCCGCCAACACCCAGACCAGTGCCGGCTTGCCAGCCCATTTTGGAAAGCATTCGAGCACCGAAGGATGTCTGGATTTTACTAAAATGTGCGAGCTCCGCCTTAGGCAAAGCGACGGGTTTCGGTGAATCAGTAGATCGGTTGAAACTTTGAGCTCTCTTGCCAAAGGCAGAAGGGATAGAGTCGGTGGACTGGAAAGGACTAGGAGTTTGATTACTGGTATTATCGTTTTCCAAGGACGATACTTTGGAACCTATACCGCCTCTAGATAATCCAGGGAACGACGATAGAGCTGGCTCGGAGCGCGAGGATCCAATGCCGCCTTGGGAGATTGAGGGAGCCCCAGAGGGCTCAGAAGCCATGAATCCAAGACCGCCAATGCGAGGTTTTGGTAAAGGTTTCTCGTATTCCTCATCCTCTACGCGTACCCGAGGAGAAGGTGCCCTGGAGGGTTCAGATTCGTCAGAATATTCTGCATCCTCTTGGGGCTCATCCTCGCCTTCAGATCCATCATCCTCACCGGCATCTTCATCTTGGTCGGAATTCTCATGTGGTTCCTGCTCGGCATCGTCTGAGTCAATGGACATTGGGTCGTCCAGTTTCGCTGGTTTGTCGCTGGTGACGAACGCCGGAGCTTTGGTCCAATCACTCTTCCTTTTCGTCGTTGACGCGCTTCTCCGCACGCCGTCGTCTTCATCGCTATCCTCTGCGAATATACCATAGAGAGCATCTTCTTTCCCGTTCTTTCGCCTTCGTTTGTGCCCATATGGGTTTTCAAAGAGTGCCCGTTCCTCTCGTGCATCGGGGTCATTGTCGAAATCCACGTCGGGGTGGTCGGAGTCATTTACTGAATCGGAATCGTCGCCATCGTCTAGCACACGTTTGCGCCTGGCCATCGCTTCTTAGTTGGTGGATGAAATGGGAGAGTCAGAGAGTCGAGTTTCGAAGACCGGCTGTCTAACTGACTTGGGGGCATCACCTGACTCACTCGAGTACTCTATAAATACCTTTGATGGGGAAGTACAGTCAATTCTTCGTCAACACTCTTGGGCCCGCTTACACTAGTCCTGAACACATGTATACTTGTATGCCTTGGCTTACGTTCACTCGTAAATGCTATTGTCTTTATTTCAGGCCTGTATTCAGGTTTTCTCCAAATCCTATCTTCCCCCGACGTTTCTGCGCGGATCAAGGGGTGCAAGGGTCGGCAAAGCTCACAGACAATAAACATTGATGGCAGTTCGCTTCCTTCTTTCAGGTTGCTCGCGCCTTCAGAGTCACAGGCGCCGGAACAAATTGGATCTGTCACTAAACTTTCTCAACAGAAATAACTTAATTGTTCAAGGGCCAACCCCATGTGGTTATGGAGTTCGCGATCCACCACTCACATATAAAAGGCGTCAACAGCAGCTTTGCAACCATTAGTCGCGAAGGCCCTCCGCACAACTAGACCTTACGACCCTCCCACCATGACTTGTCGACGACTTGCTTCGTGTCTTGCTTTCGCGCTCTTAGTCGCCCCTCTCGCCGTCTCTCAAGACCCAACGCTTCCAAACACATTCCCCCACGCCTATCCAGGTCAACCGCGCGGAGATTTCAGTCCTGTATGGCAGAATTGTACGTTTAGCCACATCGATAGATATTCCCGAATAATCTTACTCAATATGATATAGATTTTCAAGTCACGAGCAAGCTACCTAATGTAACATTCGACGTTGGAAGAATGTTTGCAGGAAATATACCCGTTCAGCGTGCTGGCCACCCCAATGATACCCTCTTCTTCATCGGCGTCGAAAAATCTAGAGGCTCGTTGACAGCACTATCAACACCCAGCAATCGAGATCCATGGGGAATTTGGCTGAACGGAGGGTAAACTGCATTTTTGAACTTGTCCTGAGCTTTTGCTCATGATTTCTTCATCAGCCCTGGCTCGTCCAGCATGTACGGGATGTTCCTCGAGGTATGTCTTTGCCACCCGAAGTTATGAATAGCACTAACTCTTTATTGTTTTGAAGAACGGGCCCATTAATATAAATGGCGATTATTCCGCCTCACCAAACCCATACGGCTGGAATAAACTGGCAGATTACTTTTGGATAGACCAACCAGTGTATGAATCATCGGCCTTACTTTCTCTCGGGTTGCTTGACTAACTATTTCATAAATTAGGGGTGTTGGTTTCTCGACGTCTGATTCAAACGGATATGGCAAGTCTTTTTGCCCTAATTTCTGTCCGGACTAACCCGTTTACTTTCGTATACAGCCCTGGACGAAGATCAAATTGGCCGAGATTTTGTGAGTCCAAAATGGAAGTCAAGCTTAAGCAAACTCATCTTATCGTCCAGATGGGATTCTTAGGCAATTTGGTCAAAGTTTTTCCAAGCCTAGCGACTCGTCCACTTTACCTCACTGGCGAAAGTTATGCTGGACAATATATCGTACATCGTTTCGCTATTCTCCTGTCCACCAATATACTCACCTCTTCGTCAGCCATACATCACCAAAGCTTACTTCGCCATGAAGAATCCACCCGTCCAGCTTGCAAAAATTGCAATCGGAGATGGTACCTTCACCTCGGAACCAGTGTTTGAGCTCCTACCTGCTGTTCGTCTCTTTGTCTGCCTTTTCTTGCTTACTCAAAACTGAACTGTCTATATTCTCAGCTCAGTGTACTAGAAACGTATCCTCAGATAATCGGATACGATCAGGATGTTTATAACTACTTTAAAGCACAGTAAGCGATATGGGTTGCGACCATTGCGTGTCACCGAAGTCGTATTGACGGACATTCCACAGGACTGCATACTGTGGATTTAACATTAATCTAACCTATCCACAAAACGGCATCATCCCCGACGTTAATTTTATCCAACCTACTCAGCGTGACATCCCCTTCGCTCAAAGAATGAAGTCTTCCAGAAAGAACTTTTTGATGGAATTGACTCGCCGTGGTGAGGAGCAATCGAGGTCACTTGTGAAGCGGGACCGGGAAATCGAAAAGCAAGCCTGGAAGCGCGATCTCTCGCTCCGAACAAACGGAACCGTCGATCCATGGGTTTGCGTCTGCCCCTTACATGTGATGAGAGCTAACCTCTTTTGTTTTAGTACGGTTGCTTCCTCCTGGACGAGTTCATTGATTACGCCCTCAACTATACGTTTCCATGGAGTATGTATTGACCTATTACCCCGTGCGAAGTCCCGCTAACCGTACGTAATTGTTATAGATTTGACCGATAACCCGGACGGCTTCTCATTCAATGTATGTTCAAAGAAGAATGCATCATGTCGCGGACTGATTATTGAAATAGGTTTATGATATTCCGGATGCATTGAACCCTAAAGTCGCCAGGGATGCTACCGTCTTCTTGAATGGTACGATCGTTTGCTCTACTTTCCCTTCGAACGACAACTCACGGGCACCCGTTTCAGACCCTCGTACAAGGGCAGCTTTCCATGCGCCAACAAGCAAAGACTGGGAAACGACCTTCGATTTCCCATTCGGTTCAAGTCAGTACAGCTTTATTTTGGTCATGACGTTATTCTAATATTTTCTGCAGACGAGGAAGATCCCAGTAGGTTTTGAGTCTTAAGATTATTCATCTGACATCTAAATGTCCACTCTTTATTCAAAGGTCCAATGTACGTCTCATTTGCACAACTACCTAACTGCTGTCTCACTCATCGCTGTATCCAGGTCTATCAACATTTTCAATGCACTTGCTGCAAATGCAACTGCTCACGGCGTCGGCGTTGTGTTATATTCTGGAAACGACGACGCTCTTATTCCTCATCGTGGTACGGAGAGTAAGTCTATCTCGCTTATTCCTACAGCCAGTAATTTGACATTCCATCTGCTCAGTTGCAATTCAGGTATGTAGATTCTCCCATCGACAACAAACCTAGCCTCATCATCCGTATATACACAGAACACTACTTTTGGTGGTATACAGGGGTTTACGAGAAAGCCTTCTACTCCCTGGATTAATGACGCTGGGCAATTTGCCGGCGTCGTTCATCAAGAGCGTGGTTGGACATATGTCCTCGTATATGGTGCCGGCCATCTACTTGCTCAAGCATCTCCAGCTACGGTACGTTGGAAGCTCCATTTGGTACCATCTATAGCTAATCTTCGTTGCTTAGGCATTGACAATGGCACGAGAATTCATTTTCGGGAACAACCCTACCGGGCTTGTGTCAAAAACCAGATCTGGTGCTACTACTGTCGTCGGCGGGGAAGTCAAATCTCTATCGGGAAACCTTCAAGGAGACGACAAAATCTTCTATGGCAATGGTGCCACTCAGTCGACCTACGTGTTTCCTGCGGCCACTCGATCAGCGTGGAAGACCTTTATTAACGCGCAGAATGCAGAACCAACGGCCCCCCCTTCGCGAATAATGCGCAATGCATTGGTTAACTTGCGATAACCTGCTTGGTTTAGGCGAGCTGTTCCACACATGATACCACGTTGCACACCATGCTGGCATGAATGTGCTGCTCACGACTACTGACGACTTCGGGCTTTCATTGTAATGACTCAAAATCCGACATGTAAACTTAAATCATTTTTGCAATAAAAATAGATAAACTGCACATTCGACGGTCAGGTAGCAATGAAAATGAAGAACTTGAAGTGTAGGAGACGACATGAAGGGGAAGAGAAGGAGCTGTGGAGGCATTTTTTACAAACCCCTCGTTGGCCTTTCCAATGTTTCCATTTATCTGTGCGAGTAAGAACCTTGGGCAGAATTATGATTGAAGTTATCATGGGTAAAAATATCGGAAAAAATTCAATTGGGCCTGACCGGGAATTGAACCCGGGACCTCCTCGATATTCCCTTAACAAGGGCCCTAACAAGGAATCATACTACTAGACCATCAGGCCGATATAGACAGGACTCAGCCTTAATTACATATTCGCAGGGTTCCTGATTTGGCAGTTAAACGCGTCAGACACTTACGCGTCCTGCACTTCGCATCGTTCACTCGCACTCTTTGTTCACCACTGTTATGGACTCACATCCCACAACTTCGTCAGGCGCCATGGATCAGCGAAGGCAAGACACCTTGAAGGCCTATCGTGAAGTAGCTATGAATACTCTCCTTATTCTCTCCAGTCTGATTATATCGTTCTAGAAACTACGCGGGCATGAAGCAAGCAGCGAAAACCTGAAAAACCGTAGGGATTTCGCTTGTCTCCCTTTATCCAAGTCATAACGGTTTTGTTGCACAGTCAGATTCTCGTTGAAGGATTTAGAGAAAGCTTACGAGAAGACAGAAGATGATATTAAAGCAGTTCAATCTGTCGGCCAAATAATCGGTGAAGTTATGAAGCAATTGGACTCGGACCGATGTGCGTGTCCCATATTTCTTTCTCTCTCTTATTTACTAATCGAATACTTGTGTAGTTATTGTTAAGGCGTCCTCTGGGCCCCGTTACGTCGTATCATATCGCCCAGCACTTCCAGTCGCGAAACTCAAGACCGGGACTAGGGTATCTCTAGACATGACGACTCTAACAATCATGCGAATTCTACCACGAGAGGTAGATCCGCTTGTCTACAAAATGAGCTTGGAAGATCCAGGAGGTGCATCATTTGCTGGGATTGGGGGATTGGGGGAGCAAGTGAGAGAACTACGAGAGGTATTCAACGACCTAGCAGATGCTACCTATATCCACTCACCAAAATGGCGACTTTCCCTAGATCATAGAACTTCCTCTGATGAATCCAGAGTTATTCGTTCGTGTCGGTATCACACCACCCAAAGGCGTTCTTCTGTACGGTCCACCAGGTACTGGCAAGACGCTACTTGCACGAGCAGTGGCGGCCACACTTCAAACAAATTTCTTGAAAGTTGTTTCATCTGCGATCGTCGATAAATATATTGGAGAGAGTGCTCGGGTGGTCCGTGAAATGTTTGGATATGCAAAAGACCACGAGCCATGTGTCATTTTTATGGACGAAATTGATGCCATTGGAGGTCGTCGCTTCTCAGAGGGTACAAGTGCAGATCGTGAAATTCAACGGACGCTTATGGAGGCACGTCCTTTCTCTATTCATTGTTCTCAACCTGACGGTGTTATTCCTTTTAGCTGCTAAATCAAATGGATGGCTTTGACTCCCTAGGGAAAACTAAACTCATCATGGCCACAAATCGACCTGATACCCTGGATCCTGCCCTGCTTCGTCCTGGTCGGTTGGATCGGAAAATCGAAGTTCCTTTACCAAACGAACAGGCACGGTTGGAAATCTTGAAAATTCATGCCGGTCCTGTTAACAAAGGCGGAGATATCGATTATGAGGCCATCGTCAAGGTTGTTACTACATTCTCATCTCCTGCTAAATCACTCATCTCGCATTTGGTAGCTCTCGGATGGCTTCAACGGTGCCGATTTGCGGAATGTTGTGACAGAATCGGGCATGTTCGCCATTCGAGATGACCGGGAATATGTGAACCAGGAAGATCTCACCAAAGCCGCTCGCAAAGTTGGAGAAGCCAAGAAACATGAGAGTTAGTCGTCTTGCCGTTTTTAGAACTTTTGATTGGAACCCTGACTCGAATAACTTATTTCACAGCGAAGATGGAGTATTCGACATAGTCCAGTATCATGTACATACCTATTTGTCTATTGCATCTCCTAACTTCCAAATGGACAGTGATCTTAAAAAGAAACAACCACAAAACAGTTATTTAATCCACTTTAGAGGTATAAATTCATCCGCATTACATCGTTCTCCTGCCTTATTAAAACCACCTTCAACCAAAGCGGAAGAGACCGCGCTTCTTCTTCTTGTCGTCTTTAACGGATGGCGTGACCGAGTTAACGGAACCTTGATAAGAATTTGTCGGCGATGGTTGAATTGGCGCTGCAACCCTTTCAGCAGTGCGTGGCGGAGGGTTCTTCGCTGGTGGTCTTTGGGTTTGCGGGGGCTCCTTGATGTAGTACTTTTCGTCATACAATTGTTGGTGCGATTTGGGTTCTCCTCTCATATCACGGAGGCCATTGGGAATAGCCTTTGACCCAGCACCTCCAAGATCGAGAACCTTAAGGTCATCGACGAATCCTTTGGGAGTAACAACATGAGTGGTCCCTTTAAGAGCAAAATGGTTAACCTTCCATTCAAGGTTGTATATCTCCAAAGATCTTACCAATATAGATGTCTTTGTGTAAAGATTCTGATAGCTGGTAAACCTCACGGATTTCTGAGTATGTAACTCCACCAGCAACAAATATGAGAACCCGTTGTCGATTATCTACGACCGCTGATGCTTTAGGTGCCCTATGCCATGCTGGCTTCTGGCTCCGGAGAGAAGTTGTCTGAGGCGGGGGGGATCGGGGTGATAGTGGTGTGACCGAGGGGGCTTCCTTCACGTATGGAAACATGGTGTGGTCGAGCTTATCCCCAATTTGGTCCTTAACCGTGTATGGTCAGCCAGTTTGGCACGAAAAACAACCTGTCAGTGAAATTTACCTCCAGGACGGCCTTCAGAGCAGGTTTAAAACGTGAAAGTTCGTATTCATCGCCTCCGTTTCCTTTTTGTTTGATTTTTTTCCTGGTATCTTTATCGGCTGGGCCCTTTTTGAAAGTTCATGCCAAAGAATGTTGTGCTGTAAGATCACTCACTCTTGAGAGCCGGACACCCAAGTGGACAAGGGCATTTACAGCATCCTGCTCAGCGAGCGTTAGTCTTGCATGTTGGTAGAGTCGTCGCCGATCCTCATCTGGCACACCGTCGCGGTATTGAACGTATAGTGCGATGATTCGAACTTTGCGCATGTTGCTAACAGGGAATATTAGAAACACGTGTGCAAAGTCAGTAAAGTAACGACCTACAGAACTTCTTTGCTGTCCAATAAGGGAACCATCTCTTCAACTAGGCCTTTGGGTGTCTTTCCTTCCGCAGTAAGACCTGTGGCACAAGACTTCCGGCACATAGTTTGAGGAAGATAGAAATCAAAAGAGTAAAAGTTCATACTTGTTCAACAGATGCCACTTCCGAAAGCTTTTGCTTTTCGAAAAGTTCCATGCAATCCTGGGCCATATTCAAATGCAAGGAAAACTAAAGCATTTTTAGCACTGAAGGAATCACCATGACGGCGTGGACTCACCTTTTCGCGCTGTTCTTGATATTGAGGAAGCGAAGCAAGCATGTCCTTCATGTCGTTGAGGTTGGCGGCGCCTTCTCTGCAGCAAACTCGGTATGGGGAAGGGCGGGAAAAAAAGAGCGACATAACACACCCTTTGAAAACGGCATTCTCCTCAAGAAATTTGTTGAAATCAGACATCAGTTTATCGATAGCTTCGCGCATATGGAGATGTCGGACGGCAGTCCAAGTGGTGTCGGCATCTGATAGCACGGCAACTTTATCTTCATAGGCACCCACAGAAGACTGAAATTTATATCTGACCCCTGGTTCGTCAGACAATGCTCAATGGGTTGAAAAAACGACAAACGAATATCGGGTTCCATTTTCGATGGGCAAGAGGTCATTCGCCATGGCCTGGTACGTAAATTCGTGCACGAACGGTGCCATCATATCCATCGATCTGTCGGTAATTAACAGCGTTGCTTTCGGACGAGCAGGATCGACTTTCTATGTTGAACGATCAGCCTTTGTGATTGAAGCTGTAACAAGCAATCACTTACCCCAAATTCAGGATTGAGCTTCTTGTGTTCTTCTAAATTTCCTTGGACCATGAACGCAAGCAACTTCGTCACAAAGTCTGATTCTACTGATTCGTATGCTCGTGCATCCGCTCCGCGAGCAAGATTTGTACGCCAGCGACTGGCACCTTCCGCCGGTGGTGGTGGTCGATTCTGAGCGTTAGGTTTCAAAGGCCCTAGAGGAAGATGGCCGGAGGGCATGTAATATCGGATGTAAGGAAATTCGTTCAACGAGATGCAAACATTTGTAATCTTAGTGGAGAAGGTGAGTAGAGGATTGAATGGGTACGGGTCGACCGACCATTTTACTCATGAACCGCATGTCCTCTTCAAGACGAGCACGCCCAGGCTTGTATGCAGCATCTGTCCTTGGAGGGCTATACATGCTGAAGAAGTAACTAGGTTCTTGCATGGCAAATGCTTGAGCCTCGATCGCTGGTGTAGAAATATATGAGCCAGAGTCTGTAGATGAATTTCATAACGCACCATGGAAATTAAGGAAGAGCTCCTTTAGTGCTCGTAGATGGGGCTCCGCCGGAGATGAGGTCAGACGTTCAAAGAGTTGTTCGGGTAGCCCTTGATATACTGTAAGCCATGGAACATAACCATTGAGACAAACCGGAATGACTCGCCTTCTATGAAGAACAAGTGGGCTGCAGCATATTGCTTTTGGTTCGAGAAATCCTTGATAATACGGTCGACATTCTGCGTCGTAGGCATGAGCATGTACAATGCTTCGAACTCTGGCTGGGGCTCCCGGAAGCTTGTAATAGATTCGATCACTGTACAGGCGTGGATATGAGTGATGACGAGGTGCCTCCCGTCCAGATTGCAACGCACAAGTAACATTCTCCTCAAGGATATCAAATTGCTTGAGGACAGCGCCCAATAGCTTTTGGGAGTAGTCATCGACGACGAGAATCTTCCATCTCGCGGGGGGGTTGACCGATCGAATGGCTTCCAAGAACTCTAAACAGGAGGTAGCATCTCAGTACAAGCAACGTAGAAAATGCTGAAAAGTTCCATACTGTTGCGCACAATGGTGATCAACGAAGACATCCTGACAGTTGGGAAGAGACTGTCAAAGATGTCTATTGAATATACATCTTCGTAGTCAATAACGCTTATATCTAGTAGGCGGCTATTTCCGGAAGTACAATCTTATCTTTATGTAAGGTCCAAACCGCAAAGACTCGAAGGATACCCTCAAAATAAGATAAATATCAAGCTAAGGAGGGAATACTACTGTATAATAATGACAAATGCCAAGTAATATCATATAAGGATGCTGACGGCCGCCAGTCCAACAGAAAGAGAGCTCCAAAGTGGTATAGCAATAGGAGATGCAGCAGAATTTTTGATGTCCACTTTGCCGTCTCCGTCGACATCCAGGCCACCCGCAGTTAAGTTGGTGTATGGGAAACTAGTATTCTGGTTGGTTTCGCGGTAAAGGTTTCCCTCGGGGATCCCCATACATTCACCAACGCGTTGCAACTAGCATTGGTCAACCAATTAAATTGTGGTTTGGAATGCGGGAAAGATACGCACCGCAAATTTAGGCTGGTGAGAGAGAGCCGCATCCAGCGTGTATCCGATTGCGAGATCGACTGTAATCTCAAACAAATCATGTTGAAGGGTGACAAACCTGTGCGGACACATTATATCAAGTTGTTGATCTTTGAAATTAGGCAGATATCTCACCCTGTGTTGAAAGTCGTCGCATTGCGCATGATGTCCTCAAATATACTAAACGCCTGTGGGCCAGTAACCAGACCACCAGCGACTCTCCAATCTACCACAAAGTAAATCGGCAGGCTATAAAGGGAGGGGGGGTAAATCGCACCGTTGGAATCAAACTTGCCACCATCAGGGGTGGAGGTCCAAAGAATAGGAACCATACCCATTGCCAGAGAAATCGCACGAACACGGTCGTCTAAACAGGTACGAATCGGGTTAACAATGGGGACTGTGCTACAAAAGACGCGCGACAGACCAATATCGCCCTTGGGAGGGCGCATCGTCGTAGGTGTGACACCAAGTACAGTTCTGATAGCCTTGCGAGTCCAACCTAGCTCAGCAACAATTTGTGCATTAGTCAAAGTCGTCAAGGACTACAAAAGAAGAATTTGTATCAATATCTTCAATGGCCGTCAACTTGAAAAACATACAGCATGAGACCAAGTGTGGACACTAATTTCATGCCCAGTCATATATTCTTCGATGAGCATGCCAGGACGCTCGACTACACGAGAACCGACGACAAAGAAGGTTGCTTTAACATTCTTCTCTTTCAATTTTGCGAGCAAGTTACTAGTAAAATGGCTCAGATGAAGCTTCATCATCTGCAAGAACGAGCGTGGGTACTCACGGTGCTACAAGAAGCTTGTCAGACGATTGGTTGAAAACGACAAGCACAGTAACATGGACGTACTATATGGCGATGGCCCATCATCAAAGCTTACAGACGTCCGTCAGTGGAAAACCTTTTGGAACCAAAGCTCCTCCTCCTCACCTAACTCCCCAGTCGAGCTTTTTAGGACAAGCAACAATATCTGACGGAAGATTTTATGCACTTAGCTCTTTGTTCGTTTTATTCGTGAAACAGTCAAACTTGCCAGTGGTTCGAGTATACCCGCCGCATGTCCACCATCCGCGTTTCGCAGCGTCCGCTGCTGCTGCCGGATCTGCCGCACAATTGGAATCCTTGGTAGGAGGGATGTCGGGTATGTGGATTCCGTCAAGCTCTTTCATCCATGCCTGGACCTCGGGCGAGTCTGTTGATTGAACCATACATTACCCCCAAGGCACAAGGGCATTCGGTTTTAACCAGACTTACTGGTGTCAGGGACTTTGTCAGCGATGGGCCAACCCGTTAGTACAACTACAGAAGAACCCAAGAGTTATGAAGACGATTATATTTTTCCTTTAATGAACGTACGAGAGGTGGGCAGAACGGGTGCGCCTGATATCGGAGGTGTAGCGCCCGGGGAGTGCGTAGCAACGAATTGCGGGGGTGGCCTAGTAGCCATTCCCATCGTGATGCTCGACAAAGGCGGGATTCCCGTAAATGTTGCCAGCGGGGGTGCGGTGGTGGCCGCTGGAGAAATGGCAACGAAGGCGGGGTGAGTTCGATAATTGAGGACAACAGCGAGAGAGTAGGGATATAGCGAATTATACCTTGTCGTACGAGATGGGCATGACGGTTGTTGAACGGGTCTGCTTTCGCAAGAGCGAGTCCGGGGAGGGTCGACAGTAGCGCCCAACTATTTAACTTCGACTTCATGAGAAAGAGGCGAGAAAAGAGAGATACGAGTAATGACAGGACAGAGAAAGTGAGCACAAGGGAGTTATGTAGGAAAGTAGGTGACCGGTGACTAGTTGACTGGTAAATTTTACTCGGCATCAACATGCCAAGCGCCGAGCCAGTACATATAACGTGGCTTCAACGAAAATTATCATCCAGAGGTGCCTACATAAGCACTGCACTTCGACCAGCGATTTCTTGTGGCTGGAATGGTTTACTCTCATTCTTTAACAATCGTTTTCGAGAGGTTTCGACATCAAACTCCAGAGAGCCTTGGAAAGGAATTCTTGATCCAGAAGATGATCGCAAGAATACGGGCAGAGATCCCCAGGGGTCCGAGCTGAACTCGGGAACCAGCGCAGCACCGATGGGCGACGACATGAATCCTTGCTTGACCTTGCAACTTCTGCTAAACTGAGCTGAGTGTGTAAAACAAGTAGACTGAAGCTAATCTGAAGGAGGTTGGAAGGAGGACGACAATTAAACGGAAGTCGGTCCGTAATGCCAGAGCGGCCCGGTGTACTCTTCTGGGTGGCTGGGGTGTTCACTGCTTTCAACTGTAGACCTCATCCTCAAACTTTTCCCCACTGAACCTCACAATGCACCTGCAATGAAAATCCCACCAGATTCAAAGTTTAAGCTGATAGCACGTCGGATTCGCGGATTGGCACTGTCACCACACTGCGGCATATATTTGAAAGAAAAAACATCGCCTCTGTGCTGAGCCACTTGAAACTTCACCACCCCTCACGCAAGGCTATAAGCAGGACGGGAGCATGGAGGTACCTGCAATGATGGTTGTGTGACTCCTGACGGGCTGCACGCATTGGCTTTTACCCAGAATCCCGACGACGAAGATGACGAAGAGTGGCCTTGAATGGTCCTGACAGCCCAGGCCTGCCAGGTGACGCTAGTGACGTTCGACTCAGCGGATGGCAAACACTTGGACTGTTAGAGCCTGGAATTTACTTATGATCGAAGAATCGATTCCCTAGGGGAATACTAGGGGAATTTTGAAAGCCGGGTTCCTCACTGCTATGATTCACCACCTGCATCGAGCTCTCGAGAAAGAATGAAACATTCCAGGGAACGGGTACACCAAATCTTGAGGTGACAAGGGACATTGGTGCTTGGTGACTTTTCTTGCATTCGTACTTACCCGGAATCAAAGGAACAACTTGTGCAGAAACTTCTGAGAAACTAAACACATTGGCATTGGTGTTGGCACGTCAAAATCCAACGGGTATGTAATCCTAAATGCCTAGTCACAGACATTCTTCCCAAGAGTCGGGGGGTGAAAATCTCAGTAGGTTGCATTCAGCATTGAAGATGGCCGCGGTATAATATAGTTCTCATACTTAATGCATGAATTCTCCTTCCATTGCACGAATCAGGAATAGGCAAGGTAAATCCATTTATATATCTCAGTCATATAGTTTCAAGATACTAGGCAGATTGTAATGTCCATTTACTTCCACTTTTCCTCTTCCTCCATTGTAATCCCTTTCCGCACCAATGTGGACACACGCAACGCCATGTCCACCGCCATGATAAGCGGTACCAGGAAAAAAGGCACGTAGCTCGACAGTAGCATCAACCGCTGCTGTGAGGTCACCGCTGCCACACCTCGGGAGAGAGCTATGTTAGTGAGTTCCGGTGTTTGGAGGACAGCTGTGATGCATGCAAGGGTGGTGGTGGCAGAGGAGGCACCGTAGAGGACGAGGAGGGGATATATTGATTGTGAGCCTGCATTTACGAGTTAGAAACCGGCAAAGCAAGACAGTAAAGAAATGCATGCCTTTGTATAGTCCTCGTATGCCTAAAACGAAGACCGGAATTTGGAGTACCCTGGAATTGGAGCGAATAAGTAATTTATTCGGTCCATAATGAAACTCTAGAGAATAGCTTACGCTTCGAGGACGAGAAACGTCTTGAACCACATCAAATGGCCACTATCCCCAAACGCGCCGTGGACACCACCGATAAGCGGGTCCCTTGACATGCTTATGTACATGTCGAGCAAGCCACGTAGAAAGCCTGGCACAAGTTGCGGTGGGTATATATACTGGAGATCAATTATAAGAGAAGCTGGGAGATGCATCTAGGAGAAAGTTAAAGTCAATTGTCGCGCCTGGCTGGCAAGGAAAAGTTGGCTGAAAACGTACAGCGAAGAACAGGAAATAAAGGAGGTCGAGTGGGCGCGCCGTGAGCGGGAGTTGGGCATAGCGCGAGTAAGCGCCGGTTTGCTTCTCGTAGTTGACGAGCATAATCTGTGAGAGGCGACTGAGAGTTGCAATGAAATTATGAAGGAGAGGCAGAACACGTCGCGTCTAAAGATATACGTTGAGAATCCACGTGACCCGATTAGATCAAACGCACAGTTGGCACTGTACCTATAGTGGTAGGTTTCCCGCGAATTAATATCTAAAATTAATTCGCGCCGCAGGCGCAAGGAAAAAATTAATTCACTGCTGAACCAATTGTACAAAAACTTCCTGGAGGGGTCAGCTAAACAGTAGAAAGCCCTGCTGTTCTTGCTTGAACAACAAGAAGTAAATTATTTCCTGTACTGGATGATAATTAATTTTTCTCCATTCCTCAATATAAATTAATTCTCTCCTGAGCTATAGCCACAAGAAAGTTCTCAATGATCAGATATGCAGGTACCACCTTTATCATCCTGGCTATGAGATGGAAGCACCACAGAATTATCTGTCTACCAAATAATATCCAATTCTCTCTTGACTCTCTCAATCACTGACAGTAAGCCTCTCTTGAAGTTTGATCTTGAATGCTGTAAGCTGGAATAAAATTAAAAATCAACACAAGCCACCATACATTGAAATATGACCTCCAAATTTCAGTCAAGGAATCCAGAAACATATGTACCCAGTATAAAGCATAAATTCCATTTGACTTTCCAGAAATTGCACTCAACTTCGGACTAGATGACTAATTTTTTCCAGGCGCTTCGCGCGGACTATATACACACTAAGCGCTTGGAATTGAGGCGCCAAATTGAATATATCCAGTAAATTTTGTCCTGCATTGAATGAAATATTGATTTTTTCTCCGCACCCTGCGCGCTATACCTGTACAAAAAAATCTCTATCTGTCTATAGATATATCTTCATATTTTTAAAGCCTTTTTGGAGAATGGAACAGCCCCTTCAGTGGACTGTAGTCATACATTGCCTGAAAGATCGGACAGGAACTACACATTTTATATTGCTCTCTCTAAATGACCGTCATTTTTTTTAAAAGTCAGGTGTATAAAATGAATTGTAGTCTATGAACTATTCTCTTAAGCTCTTTTATTTTTTGGAGCTGTGTTTGGTAGTGTACAACGCGATGAAGTGCAAGGACTCGATTCACAGCCCAGGATCAAAGTTGTGCCGCATTAGGTTAGGTTTAAAACTCCGCCAGGACCTAACTCGCCTACCACTATAAGTGGACTGCCGCGTCAAAAGCGATTCTGTTCAGCATCTGCGTCTACAAAATGTCCGTCTACCCTCATTCGCGCGTGTTCGTTGGGCCAACGCAGACGGTGGACATAGCAGGGCCCCATATTCAGGTTTTGGACACCGCGTACGTTCCTTCGATTTCCATACGACTCATCCGACAAAAACATTGCTCTGTTTTCTTAGAACAGGCGCCGTGCTCCATTCCACCACCACGATCCCAGGCTCGGAAAAAGCGTCTGTGCTAAAATCAGGCCCAGTAAGATGCGCGGCCGTCGACCACGAGTTCAAGTACCTCCTCACGTCGGGCGAAGACAAAATGTTGAAGCTCTGGCGGCTTGACGGGCTGCAGCTTGTGAGCGAGCGGTGTGCATTTGGCTTTCTACGCTTCTTATTGCATCAGTACTCAATCTATTTCGTAGAGAACTTCCTAAAAAGCCGACATCCGTCGCGTTTACCGCAGACGCGCAGACAATCCTCGTTTCTGACAAATTCGGGGACATCTTCAGGCAAGTCCCTACCTCTTCCCGAAATCACTTGTTTAAACCCTAAATCCACGCAGCTACCCGTTCACGTACATCCCACTCACTGTCAAACAAAAGAAAGACGCGCTTTCCTCACACGAAAACCCCTCCGGCGGGCAGCTCATCCTCGGCCATGCGTCGCCGATTAACGCGTTTCTGCTCACCCCGGATGAGAAATACATCGTCACCGCTGATCGCGACGAGCACATCCGGGTGAGCTGGTATCCGAAAGGGTACAATATCGAGATGTACTGCTTGGGGCACCTCAAGTAGGTTTATCCCTGCTCTTTCCGAATGTCGTTTGACACTCGGCTGGAATGTGTACAGGTTCGTTTCTGCGATCCACATCCCGAAATCCGACCCGTCCTCGCTCATCTCGGGTGGGGGCGATCCCATGCTTAAAATATGGGACTGGATGACAGGCGTCGTGAAACATGAAGTGCAGGTTTCAGAAGTGGTCGAGTCTTTCATCGCGGTCCGTGCTTCCAAGAGGAAACGCGGCTGGCAGGTGCAAGAGGACGATGGAGAAGAGGGGCTGGAGGGAGGGAAGCTAAAACGGAGGAAAGGACGCGGAAAGGGGAAGCAGAAGGCACAGGCCGAGGCTAAGGAGGTGGAGGAACCAGCAGAAGGAGATGGAGAAGGCGATAATGGGGAAGATGGAGAAGGCGAGGGCGACAGAGAAGACAGCGCTGCGCCTGTGCCTGCGGGTGATGCATCGGAAAATGGCGAGGAGGCTAAACCTGAACCAGAGAAGGTGCTGGTCATTCGCCGGATCGAGAGCGTGGACTCTGATACTGGTCCGCATATCGTTTTCAGCGCCGTTGGGTGAGTTTATAATTTCTTCTCTTGAAACTCGGAGTGATCATTGAAAACATACCTTCAGGACAACAGCATTGTTCGCCTTTCCTCACAAACCCGGCGTTTCGTCGAGCGAGATACACCATTTTGATTTCGGGAAACCTGTGATAGATTTCTCGGTGGTGGATGGGAAATCTCTTGTCGTCAGTTTGGATGGCAGCTGGGTGGAAGCACCAGAACCAGAGGATGTGATTGCTACGCGGGTGATTCAAGTTCTTCGGATTACAGAAGGAGTGGTAAGCTCGCAGATTGTCTTTCCATTTTGTTGACTTTATTAAACTTCTTATATTATAGCTTGTCGAAGAGCCGGAAACTCTGACATCGCTTGTCTCTGCCCTAAATTCTACATCGTTACTTCCAGGTTTTTAACTTCGTTCCTTATCCGAATAAACACTTCTGACCTCGAAACTGACAATAGCAACCTCAGAAGACCTCAAAAAGCTTGATCTATACAGCGACCTCGTCTCCATGCCCAAGCACGCCTCGGATGCGGACGCTGCTGACGGTGCCCCGTCTGATAACACGACGCTTCCAATTGGCGCTCCGGAGCTGTCCGCATCTGAGACGGCGAAGAGTAAGAACAAGAATAAAGGTGCCAAGGGCACGGGTAAGACGGAGCTCAGTAAGAAGGAGCTGGGGAGGATGAAAGGGAAGCAGGCGGTGTTGGCGAAGGCGCAGGCTGCGCAGGAGGGCGTGAGCACGGAAGTGAAGAGGGGGATGGGGGATGGGAGTGAGGAGCCGGACGCAAAGAGGGCTAGATCGGAGGCTGGGGCTGAGGTGGAGGGTGCTGACTTGGACGAGGATGTCGAGATGACAGGCGCTTAGATTGTGGGCAAGTAGTCAACTCAAAAAAAGACAACACTTGTGATTAAACGGCGAAGTAAAGTTGATGCAAGGAGATACAGACTTGGAACATTGGTGTGTAGAATGCACTTACATGTAATTCAAGCCGAGGGATAACAGGAAGAAAATGATTTTAGCAAAGTGGGTGGACTTTCGCATTTCTAGACGACCTCCTGCTAGACCTTCGCAGGCTATCTAAACCGATCATCGCCTCCCAGTAAGAGTCAGTATCAATATCCTATATTTATTTCGCTTCTCGATCAACGCGTTGGTCCTTTCCCGCGTCGACGACCGACGCGTTCGGGAAACTGCATGATCTCTTCTTCTGTAAAACCCTTAGTGGCTCGAAGCCAAAGCCGAGTTCTAGATTCTGCAAAGAGACGACACAAAGGTCTGGAGGAGGTAGGGACATATCAATCAGTGAGTGGGATCCTAGGTTGGCGCGATCGACGAACAAGTGAAGTTGGGTTATTTTGGGGTGCATTAGAAGACTTGAATGAATTGGAAGAACCTTGCTTATAGGATGTATGACCGTCCCATCGGCCATGACATGTGGGTTGTGTAGCGTAGGGTGGTGGTTATCACTGAGACATATGTGATTCCAGTGCTTTGCGGAGGGTTCGATATCTCTCTTTCAAAGGGAATGTATCTTCCTCTGGCTATAATTGGTGGTGTGCATTGTCGCTGATTACACCTTGGGGAAAGTTTCACTTTTGTCTGCCTAGTCGGACTGATAGAAATCCCGTGCCCGTGGAATGCAAGCTCTGGCCTCGAAAGGAGACGTTGGCAGCAGTTGTCGGTGAATCCAAGTATAAACGGTGCTGTACACGGTAGATGAACTGTCCGAGGATGCATGTGAGTGAGGAGAAATGACGACACTAAAAGGGAATAAATAAACAAAAAACGCGATTGGTCAGTTGGCACTCTTGCACAGTCGTCGATGGACAAACCTCTGGGTCCTCGCCAGCCGCCGCCCGACAAGCGCCATGCCGCCTACGAGTCCATCTTTGGCCGCCCCGGGCCTACCCCGACCCTCGCCCCCGTCTACCCGCCCCACAACCAGCAGCTGCCATATCGCACCTCCTACAATCCCGCCCCATCCATACACCACACTCCCAGCCCCGGCCGCCAGTCGTACTATCCGCCGCCCGCGCCGCCGTCCCAGTCGTCGTACAACCCACACACGTCATATCCTCCCTATGTCCAGCCCTATCCCTCACTCGCCCCGCCCTCCAATCCCACTTTGGCCAGAACCAGATCCATCAATTCAAACTCCCCAGTGAACGACTATCCCGGTCTGACCCCTGCTCAGGCTTACCAGGCCCAGATCTACATGAATGGCCCCAGTACCAGCCCCGTCTGGAATGGTGGTCCCCGTCCACAGCCGCCGCCGTCCCAGAGACCCAATAGTGGTCCCCTCGACCTTCCCCGGATCGGTGTGAGCCTTGAACACGATGACGGCAGATTGGGCATCGACTTTACCACCCCCGCCTCAGCTGATTCTGACCCAGACGAGAGT
The DNA here is from genome assembly GCA_023014335.1 of Galerina marginata. Classification (NCBI taxonomy): domain Eukaryota; kingdom Fungi; phylum Basidiomycota; class Agaricomycetes; order Agaricales; family Galerinaceae; genus Galerina; species Galerina marginata. The sequence goes on along the minus strand of JAECYW010000013.1, from coordinate 583,274 downwards.
TCCAGCGAGCTGCCCTGGGCCCGTTCAGAACCCCAGAGTATGTCTCTGTCTTTCTCTCGCGTTCATCCCTCTCACTCTCGATCTAGTTCCAATGCGGCAGCAGGCTCTATCGCGCCAGCACCTACGCCAGCCCTCGGCTTCGGATCCGGTCCACCCTGTACGTCAGAATCTTGTCTCTTGTGTTCTCATCTCATATCTATGCCAGGTTGTCCCTCTTCATGTCGATACTCTTGCATCCCGTGCCTCAGTCCTCAGTGCCTCGCCCTCACCCTCCTCAGGTGCCGATCATTCAGCTGCCTCGAGCACACTGGTCGAGCACAACAACAACCGCCGCTCCTTCGACTCTGCACGAACCATGCCAAAGTTCATCAATCCCAACCAGCGTCGCGACCATCGCACCTCCCAGGACCGCTCCATGTCCATGTCCGCCATGCGGCCCGCCTCAGAACCCAAGCGCGCATCAGGTCGCACCTCTCCCACATCCATCCGCACGCCGCCCGTACGGAAAACACCTATTGTATACCCTGCACTTTTATCTCGCGTGGCGCAGGCGTTCCGCGAGCGGATACCCATCACTGATCGCCTTAAAGACGGTTTAACCTACAAAGACGCCTTCGATGGCCGCGAAGCCGTCGATAAAATCGCATACATCATCAAGACCACCGACAGAAACCTTGCTCTCCTCCTCGGCCGCGCTCTCGACGCTCAAAAGTTCTTCCACGATGTCACATATGATCATCGGTTGCGGGATAGTGCAAATGAGCTCTACCAATTCCAAACAAAGCTGCCTAGCCCGTTTGTTAGTGGCGAACTACAGCATACAGAAGACCCCAATGCAATTAATGCCCCGTTCAATAGCATGAATTCCTTTTTTGAGGTTAGCCTTTTGCTTTTTGTCGTTTTATTCTCACTCTGTTGTTTCAGGGAGAAACGCCACCATCGCCTTCCCCAGCTACACCCAAGGATTCACCTACTGCGGACGAAGTGACCCTGCCGTCCGGCGTTTTCACCCTTCTCACAGACTGCTATTCTCCGACGTGTTCGCGAGATCAGCTATGTTACAGCATTGCATGTCCGAGACGATTAGAGCAGCAGGCCCGGCTGAACATGAAACCCCAACCTGGATTGTCCAAGCAATTAAGCAAGGAGAGTCTGAATGACGTCCCGGTGCGTTTCTTACCTCTTGGATACCTTTGAGGTGACTCACACAAGGTAGCAGGATGCTGGGACGTTGTGGATCCACTCAGTGCCTCAAGAAATCGTCAATAGCGTTTCAGACACGGAAAAGAAGCGCCAAGAAGCGATCAATGAAGTTATCTACACGGAGAGGGACTTTGTGCGCGATATGGAGTACCTTCGTGACGTGAGTTATGCAACTAGTTATTATTCTACTCTTCTAATAGGATCTCTTAGGTTTGGATAAACAAATTAAAAGACGACGATATCATTCCGCAAGACCGTCGCACAGACTTTCTCGCCCAGGTCTTTTGGAATATCCATGACATCATCGCTGTTAATACACGACTTCGTGATGCTCTTTCCAAACGGCAGAAACAGTACGCTGTTGTTGACCGGATTGGTGACATTTTGCTTGACATGGTGCCGCATTTTGGCCCGTTCGTCTCGTATGGTGCACACCAGCTATATGGCAAGTACGAGTTTGAGAAGGAGAAGAATACGAACCCTGCGTTTGCGCAGTTTGTGGAGGTGTGTAGGACCGCGTCGTTTCACTCGCAACATTCTGATTTACATTTTTATTCAGACGACGGAACGTCTTCCTGAATCGCGCAAGCTAGAGCTGAACGCCTACCTGACGAAACCGACGACGCGGCTTGCTCGATACCCGCTCCTGCTCGAAGCCGTGCTCAAGCACACACCGAACGACAGTACCGACAAGCAGATGCTGCCGCAGGTTATCAACCTCGTGCGCGACTTCCTAGCCAAAGTTAACACGGAGACGGGAAAGACGGAGAACAGGTTCAATCTCCTGCAGCTCGACCAGCAGCTGATGTATAAGCCTGGGGAGGAAGTGGTTGTTCGTTTTTTTTGTTTTTCTCTTTCTTTCGCACTTTTGACTGTTTCTTCGTCATTTATTTTGTGCGTTGCCATAGGATCTCCACCTTCGCGATGAGAGAAGGGAGATGGTGTACAAGGGTCCTCTGAATAAGCGGGATGGGGAGATTCAGGTGTATTTATTTGATCATGCCCTTTTGTTCACAAAGTTGGTCAAGACGAAGCAGCACGAGCAATACAAGGTTTACCGACGAGTGAGTTTATTCAGTTTGTGACTTAATTATTTACTCATGATTTGCATGCAGCCAATACCACTGGAACTCCTCCTGATTACAGCTCCTCCTCCAGAGGAGAGCAACGGCACCGTACGGTCGCAACAGCGAAAAACACAAGCTCTTGTGCGCAAGTCGTCGTTCGACAAAGGCCGTGGTGTGCCCGGCGTCGTCTCCGCCGTGACGATCAAGAACGACCACAAGGGGCAGTACTGGATCAACTTCATCCACCTTGGGCGGAAGTACTACAACCTGATGCTCTGGGCGACGTCGCCAATGAGCCATAAGAAGTGGCTGGAGGTGATCTACAAGCAGCAGCAGATAATGAGGGAGCGGAGTGTCATTTTTGATACTGTCAATCTGAGCGAGGGGTTCTTCTCGGGGCCTAATAAGGTGAACTGTGCGGCGCCCTATAGTGAGTCGTTTTTTCTTTTTTGGGGCTTGGTTTGGATGGTGATTTTGCTTTTTTTTACCTTTTTGCCTGTGCTTTTTCTAGGTGGGGGCCGGAGAGTGGTGTATGGGACTGACGATGGTGTTTATCTGTCTGATCTACGGGAACCGAACCAGGAGCCTGTTAGGGTTTTGGCGCTGTTGGATGTTCTGCAAGTGGATGTTCTTGAGGATTACCAGTTGCTGATCGTGCTTTCAGGTATGAATGGTGTCTAATCTTTTGGTTGTCTTGTCTTACTCAAACTTCTTTGCTACAGAACGTCAAGTTATCACTTTCCCACTCGAGGCGCTGGACCCTCTAGACCCCATGGCGGGCCTCAAGCGCGCTAAACGGATATCATCACATACCTCGTTCTTCAAGGCAGGGTTCTGCTTGAACAGAGTGCTTGTGTGTATTGTCAAGTCCAGTCAGCTCTCGAGCACATTCAAGACGCTCGAGCCTATTGATCAGAACGTCCGCGGACGTGCGAAGCCGACGTTCAAGAAGTTGTTGCAGGGCGGGAACGACACGCTCAAGTTGTTCAGGGTGAGTTTCCTTCCAGGGAAGAATATCCTTTTCTGTGATTCTGACGTATGTGCAGGAGTTTTATATCCCTGTCGAGTCGACGTCGATACATTATCTCAAGACGAAGATGTGTGTAGGGTGTTCGAGAGGCTTTGAGATCGTCGACCTCGAGAGCCTGGACACGCAAGGGCTGCTGGATCCGAATGACGAGTCGCTGGATTTCGTGCGTAAGCGCGAAACCCTACGCCCGATGGCGATATACCGTATCCACAATGACTTCCTGCTTTGCTATGATGGTGATTTATTTCTGTCCAGCATGCCGGTTAGCTCCCTGACGCGTTCTTGTGTGCAGAATTTGCCTTTTATGTGAATAAGAGCGGCCGTCGATCACGGAAAGAGTTCATGGTCCACTGGGAAGGCATGCCGACGGGTTTTGGTATGACATCCTGCTTGCATTATGGTTTACCCGTTTTGTTTTTCTCATGTCTTGTGCTTTAGCGCTTCACGAGCCATACGTTCTGGCTTTCGAACCGTCGTTTGTCGAGATACGGCATATCGAGACCGGATTGATGTCACAGGTTATCCAAGGTTCGAACCTTCGTTTGTTGTTCGCGGATACGCCGCCTTCTGTGACAAATTCGTCGTCGATGCATCAAAATCCGCATCCCTACCACCATGTGTAGGTCCTCCTTCTCTTTGTGGGTTCGGTTATTATGTGTTCCTGACGACTTTGTGTTGTTGTTACTGTTGTCTTGACTCTTTTAGGCCGCCTGCCGGGTACAACAACCCTTACGCGGGGTATCCTGGCCACCCCCAGGCGGCGCCTCTTCCGCAACACCAATATCCGGATCAATACCCGCGGCACCCGCAGGGAGTCGGGCGGGAGGAGATCCTGATTGTGTCTGATGACCGGGTGCTTGCGCTTCGCCCACGAGCCGCGGTGGGGGCGGGAGGTCATCGGTATATGTCGGATAATGCGTCGATGGCGTCGATGGCGTCGATACCCCGGTGCTAGTGACGCGGAGTTGTAGGATGTACGATATTGCTTTCTGTTCCGCACCGATTCCCCCTCCTTTAATTTTTTTTCTTTCAACCCCTCTTCCGCAATTTTTTCTCTGTGTTTGTCATGCGTAACTCTGTATGTCTGTAGTCATTAGCTTTGTTGTTGTTCGATTATTCTAGTTTGCACTACACGAGTTTCGGTCGGTTTGTTGTAATTTTACTGCAATGTGCATGCACATGGAACGGAACAGGAGGTGGTAACCTGCCCGTGAAGCCCTTATTGGAGATAAGTTGCCGGCAAAGAAATTCGGCACCGGAAGTGGGCTATCCTTGGTCGAAAATCCGAACGATGATCAACAATGATTGCCTGTGAAGACCTCACTGCAGCCATTTCTGACTTGCTGCACTTTACATACATAGACTCTGGGCTCTCTAAATTTACTGCAATGCAGCGCCGAAAAAAGCTGTAAGAAACTTGACAACGGCATGAGATTATTACGGCAACAGTAGACGGGGTAGGCAAGTGTGTGAAGATAGATGCAGAATATCTTGGCAGTGATGCGGCGCTCACTGAAATGGACGAGCGACGAACCACTCTCTTTCGCGTTTCTTTTCTCTCCTTTTGCCAGGCTATCCGACGTTCTCTCTAATATCCTGCGCGTCGTCGCAGCCCACCCTCATTTTCATCCACAGTCATGAAGTTCCACGCCTTGGCCGTCTTTTCCCTTCTCCAGCTCTCCGCTATCAATGCAGAGAAAATAAATCCTAGGCATCTTCTCGCCAAGCGGCAAGGGCCTGCTGCAGTTTCTGGTTCGCCCAGTGGCGCGCCGACGCCTGCACCTCCGGGGGCTTCCAACTCTGCGGCTCTGCCCCCACCCCCGCCCCCGCCCCCACCTCCTCCGCCACCTCCGGCTCAGAGTCACTCTTCCCCCTCCCCACCTGCAGTTGCGCCGACCACTCCGCCTGCATCGGCGGTGTCAGTGTCAGCGTCGTCCACGCCGCCACCTGTCCCGACCCCCACTGGGCCCCCGCCCATGGCGACTTACACTGGCGTGCCCCCACTTGCGAACATCAGTCTCGGCATGGCCACCAGAAATCCTATCCCGGCTACCACTTCGTTCCCTCCCGGTGCGAAACCCCCGATTTCAGGAGCCCCTCCTCTGCCCAGTGCCCGTACGTCGACGCTTGCGTTCAAATCCTTACATGCTCTAATGCACTTGTTCTCATAGTTGTTCTCGGCTCTTGGCCTGCTCAGGATAAGAAGCCCGATACCAGTGAGTCGTTTATTTCGTGGATCCGGGAGAGTTTGTTTACTCTCGTATTCGCATTCTAGATTCGCCGGAGGTGCAGGCATGGATGAAGGAGCTGGATGGATACAAGATCCCGAACATCGCTCCTACTGTCGATGGCACTTGTGCTGGTGATCCTGCTGCTTCTGCAGACGCTGCGAACCGTGGATGGTGGACTTGTGGTGGTTACACTCGTGCTACAGGTGTGTTGAATTGTCTAGTATCATGCAATCAACCTGACATCGTTCTAAATAGATATTGTCGCATGTCCTGATAAAAACACCTGGGGTGTCAGGTAGGCATGCTCGGACTCGAATCTTATCAGACGTTGACACCTCCTTTCTTTCTACAGCTTTGACGATGGACCTTCTGGATATAGTACGTGTTTTTCGACCTTATGATGGTGATCTGTTCGGCTAACAACTGTCGTCTTTTAGCTCAGTATGCATACTTCGTCCTGATTGTTTTCCGGCGTTTGACTGACCTTTCCAACTTAGATACCTTCTCAGCTACCTCGACCAAAAGGCTATCAAGTCTACTTTCTTCGTCGTTGGTTCCCGTGTCATCGAGTATCCTAACCTCCTGATCGAAGAGTACATGAGCGGACATGAGATCAGCGTCCACACTTGGTCACACCCGGTATGTGAGCTGACGCCTCTGCGCTGTTCCTGATCACTTACCTTGGCACGACCCTGATTCCAGGCCCTTACTACCTTAACCAATGAACAAATTGTCGCTGAGCTGGGCTGGACTCGCAAAGCTATCAAGGATGTTCTTGGTGTTACCCCCACCACTATGCGTCCTCCTTACGGTGATATCGGTTAGTGCAGCTTTTGGTTTCCTGTCATGCCCCTAATAATCGATATCACAGATGATCGTGTCCGTGCGATCGCACTGGCGATGGGTATGGTCCCTATCATGTGGACCAGCTCCCCCACCGGTGGTAAATTCGATACAAACGGTTCGTTTTACAATACATGATGTCGTGGTGCCTGTTTTAATCCTTGCCTTAGATTGGAGAGTCGCCGCTGGTCAAGTAAACGGCACTGATTCGTTCAACTCTTTTGAAGCTATCTTGGGCAACGCAACCTCGCTCGAGACTGGTTTCATTGTACTGCAACACGACTTGTTCGAGATCACTGTCGACCTTGCGGTTGGATACACTCTGGACACTGCTCTCAAGCATCAACCCAAATTTAATGTGAGGATCGGCCGTTTCATCTCTGTATTAATTTATATCTAACGGCGATACTCTTTAGTTGAAGCCCATCGGAGAGTGCCAGCATTTCCCAGCAGGCAACCTCTACCTGGAGACCAACCAAAACACAACCTTCCCCTACCGCAACCAGACTGGCGGCGGCGTCGACGTCAATGGCGACGGCACAGTGGACACCAAATCAGGTGACGGCGGTACGACAGTGCCAACAGACTCGGACAAGAAGAGCGCCGCGTTCGCTACCACCATCCCGCTCCTGAGCACGCTGACCGCCGCGGCGCTCGCTGCGGCCATGGGTGTCTTGCTGTGATTCGTTCCTTCATTATGTTATGATCTTGCTTTACGTGCGTCAACTTGGGACAAAACAAAGTTTACAGTACATTGGCATACTTATTCTCATGATTCGTCACGCTCGAGGGGATGTTGGTTGTTGACCTTATTAAACGGACTCTTTTTATTAATGGCTCTTTACATAAAATTTTGGTGGTTGTGCATTCTGTGGAGGCGGTTGATTTTCAGTTTTTGACCGCTCGTTGCGTGTGTTGTGTCATGTCGTTGGGGACACGCATGGTAAGTTACGTACTATCATCACATCTTGGACACTTGACTGTTGGATAGAGATGTGGTTTTATTAATATCTAGTTTGGAGGACACTCATTGTAGATCGTAGATAACGTTCTGCCGCTAAATATATCGCAACTTGCGTTATTCTTGTTTGTGAGCGAGGTTAAATTTGAAGTGAGAAGAAGGCTGGGTATTTCTTCAGTTTATCGCATCCACCAGTCAGTATGCACCACTTGTTATATGTATCGTATTTACATATAAATAAGTTAGGGTATGTAGGTGCAAAATAAACGCTCGATATTACCAGCATTTAAAGCACACGGGGAATTGTATTCGGGGAACAGTAGGCGCTTTGTCCGAGCAGTTCTACAAAGTCGGCTGCGTTCAAGAAGTCGATAGGGACTGGAACAATGACGGGCACGGGCACGCTAGGTCCAAGAGAGCAATTCTCATCCCTTGAAAACGGAAGGAAATATCAGTTTGCCATAGGGACAAATATACCACGTAGAATACTACTCACGCGAATACAAAGCAGGAAGCGGGTTGGCAAAACACGGCGTTGGCGATGATCGCCCCGTTCTTGCGCCATGGTACGCATTGGTTATACTGCACTGTTTCCGGTTGGCCATTGCCGTAGCGAATACCGGCGAACTAGAAGATGGACGGCGTTGTTAGAAAATATAACACGTTCGGAAACTTGTTATGCAACGTACTGTGGTGGCGGGGTCGGCCGCCTTGCAGGCTTGGTACTGCGCGTTATCCTTGATGAGGTCAATATCCCCAACTACAGGAATGCTTATCGACGATACGGATGAGACAGCAGCGAAAAGGGGGAGAGAAGCGGCGAAGAACTTCATAGCTGAGTTCGACGTAGAGAGTGCCGAAGGTTAATTGAGAGGAAGTGTAAGTTGGTAGGAAAAGTTCCTTGGGGGGTTGGTGAGAGCTCGACGTCCTTTTATACCTTGTCGGAGTGGATTTTTTGAAACGCTTTCGTCGATGAAATGAGCCATGAGCGTAATCTTTCTGATTGCCTTCTTCTTTGGCCAGGCTTCTTCGAGGCACATTGACATGTCGGCTTTGGCTTTAGGGTGACAGACAGGAGAAATTGTGGAGGTGTGGAGTACGAAGAAATATGGACGCCATGTCAGAGCATTCCAACGGTGTTCGGGACGCGATTCGATAGTCCCCCCATATAGCGAACAGTTTTCTGACGACTACATCCTTTTGGTAAACTGAATTTAGTGCTTGCCGTCCAAAGTAAGGTGCTACGCCCCAATATACCACCAGAAACGTTTGACCGAGCATCCCAATTGCAAAGGTAGCCCTGCTTGCGACAAGAAGACGAGACGAGGGCACAACCAGTGGCATGAGAAATGTTTCGGAGGATGTACAATTCTGGAAACAGTGGTGGTTGTCCCGACAAATGACATTGTCCGTTTTTGTTGATATTTTCCAAGAGATGAACGCGCTTCTAGTGCGATATGTTACGATGACAGAGCAGGGGTGTCAATGTGTGCATAAGTGGTCCCTTCAATTTTTTTTTCTTTGGCAATCGCTTCGGAGTCTGGTACTTGAACGAAGAAATGTTCGAAGAGGAAATCTTCGGAAGAACGTCAAACATACGATCTCCTATGAGATATGCATCGAAGTTCCAGAGATTCGTGGACATTTGCAAGATCCTATCTTCCGAAGGTCGTTAGCAAGGTTTGAGCTTGACAGAAAGCAATCCAAAATTGAAACCATCGGCTTTATCATCATGCGACGCGTCACAGATCACGTGAGTTCACTAATTAGATCGCGTTACCGTGATCAACGCGTTACACGCCATAACTTTCACGCAATTCCTTCTATTTCACTACAGAGGTATTATTGTAGATACTCGTCTGTCCATCGGAAACCATGATGGTTGTATCACTGCTGAAGCTAAAGCATTGAAATATTACAATGTGGAAATCAAAATAAGATTACCTGAACAAGGATTCCTTCAAGTTGCCACTGGCATGAGACGGACCAGGTGCGCCGCGGAATATATCCGCGTTTGCTACCTATTAAATTTCTAAGCCTTTGCGTAGCTATTTTCGTGTTTTGCAGAAAACCACCTTTGGATTCCCATCTCGCATGATTATCCACCTAGACGGTCCCTTTCACCCCAAGAAGATCACATATGGCTGACATCGTATGGTCGGGTCTGGCACTTGTATAGCTCAACTAGTTTGTCTAGTTGGCCTAGCAAATTTGACTAGCAAATTTTTCTAGTCCAGCCATAGGAAAGTGCAATGGCCTTTTCTGTGACCAACGACTGGATTTCTGGAGTTGTTTCATCACTTATTAGGTCGTCAGTGTCAAAAAAACATATTTGAGAGGTGTGCAAAACAAGCTACAAGGAACTTGGATTAACCGGGTGCTATTTGGCCATCCCCCAAAGCCATTATAAGCTTGACAAGACGCTCGCCAAGAGGTCCAGCTCATTTCTGGCAAAAAGCACTGTAACGTGATATCCAAGTATTTTAAACGAGGTAGTGCGCAGCCCAATGCGTTCCACCAAGATACAGGCATGACTACTCTGTGGATGAAGTGGAAACTTTTGAGACTTGGTACGAGTCGTGTTACAGCAAATGTGGAGGCACCGTCGTCTTCATCTGGGGACCAAAGCAAGTTACCTGCCGTAGGTTTTCATGAACTGCTGTGGAGTCAGAGAAAATACAGAGCTCCTTGTATCGTGTTTTGGAAACGAAACACTCTGATATTTTAGAGTCACCGGTGGATCAGCAGGAATGGAGAACAAAGAGCCGAAGACAAGGGCACATAAAGCTGGGAAGGCGTCTGTGAGGGATTTGAGAAATATGTCGCAATCCTGGAGATGTACAGTACCATAACTTTAGGAAATGTAATCGGGGTCTTGGAAACGCTGGGGCAGTCTTTTATGTTGTCGTGCAGATTATACTCGCAAAGAGCTACCTCTTTAACGTGCACCCTGAGATGGAGAGGACGCTTCCCGGTCCTTCGCATAGGTTGAGCTTCAGCGCTTCAGCATTCTGCCCTAAAAAAATCGCGTTATATGATCCCCTTTGAATGTGAACGCCTCTAGCTGCACGAAGCCCTTCCAAAACCGTCTGACGCGAGTTGTCCTCCATCGCCTCGGCCCATGCGGATAAGGTTGCCCGCCCAATAGTGCAAGAGCAAAATCAGGAGAATAGGTTTCTTTTTCTGTATCCCTATAGTGCATATGGGTCGTAGGTTCGACATGAGTGTTATTTAAAGCCTGTGTCAAAATTGGTGATATGGGGCAGTTCTCATTGTCCGTAGGCAAGTTTTCACTTTCAATCAACCTGGTTGTTTCGGGTAGGAGAAGGTCTATTTCCAGTTGGATTATGTACCTGCCAGGCCCAAAAACCTCATTTTCAGATTTAAAATTGGATACTCAACGTTCCTTGTCTGCGGAAAGGTGATTAGCCTTGTGGGTTCCTTTCAGAGGAGACTATGCAATAGGTGAGGCAAGGACAGGCTTCGAGTGTGCAACAACACCAAGGGGAGGACGGCGAGTGAGGACGTCGGGCATATGCAATCCAGCACACCGTCATTACTTAGTCGGTGAAGAGTCCAAGGTGGGATTTTCGCTATTTTTATGACCCAACGGAACCCGGACGAATCCCGTCCCGGGAATCATGCGCTAAACTTTCAAGTGGACTTTCTGCCCAAAGGGTTCTTGTCCTGAACTATGCTGGTGCGCAAGTCGCCCCGTTCCTTCTTCTCAGCTCCCCAGCATAGATACAGACAGATGGCAACTAGTCCTAGACGTCTGCGCCCAGCCGACTGGAAGGCCGCTGCTCCCGAAGCATTACCTGGCACACTGACATTCGGTGCCCAATCTACGCTTCCAAAGCTCCCGGTGCCAGATCTCCAGAATACGTTAGTTCGACTGAAAGAGTCGTTGAAGCCCATTGCTTGGTCCGACGCCGAATACGCGTCTGTAGTCGAGAAAATTGACAACTTTGGACTTGGAAAAGGCCCTGTCCTTCACGAACGCTTATTGCAACGAGCCAATGAACGACAACACTGGTTAGAGGAATGGTGGGACGATGCAGGATATTTGGGCTATAGGGACTCCGTACGCAATTGTAGTAACATCCGAACTCGTCGCTGACGGCCATTGTAGGTTGTGATCAACGTTTCTTATTATTGTGCGCGTCTTTTTACTTGCGTCCTTGGTTAATTGCTCACTTTTCTGTGCAGATGGATTCGATCAACCACCTTCTCATCTATCCCAAACACCGGCTGCCCGAGCTGCTGGAATAGCAAGAGCTGCGATGATCTTCAGACAGCAACTCAAGCAGGGTCTGATTAAACCAGAAGCTACCAAGGAGGGCGCTTTTTGTATGGATACTTATCGGTAAGAGTCCTTGCCCAGTATGACCACCATTTAACACGCATATTCTTAGGTGGATGTTTGACTGCTGTAGAGTTCCCGGTGATGGACTAGACTGGAGTGTTTCTTATGCCAAAGCTGGCGATGTGGGCGATTCGGGACACATTGTTGTGATTCGGAAGAACCGCGTATGGAAGGTCGATGTTACCCACAATGGCAGTATCTTAAGCACAGCAGACATTGAGAAGTAAGTTACTGATTTGTGCATGAAGATCCGGGACTAATGTGGCATAGACAAATTCAATATATCTATGAAAATACCCTAGAAGAATACCCCGGCGTTGGCATACTATCCGCGTCGAACCGTGATATCTGGGCAAAGGTTCGCTCATTATTGTTTTAATGGTCGGTCAAGACTAAACATCAGCATAGGATTACGCAGAATTGGAAAAGCAACCTCACAATTCCAAAATATTGGAAACTATCAATTCCTCTGCATTCGTAGTCTGCCTTGACTCCTCTCTCCCCGAAGATCCCATCCACCACAGTCGCGCCTTATGGCATGGCGATATCGTTGGCCGTGTCCCTGTTGGTCTTAGAAACCGTTGGGTAGACAAGCCCCTGCAGTTTGTTATATTCGATAATGGACGTGCCGGCTTCATGGGAGAGCATTCAGTTATGGATGGCACACCCACAGCACGTATGTGCGATGACGTGCTGGACATGCTGTACGACCCTGCATTTGACCATGGCACACCTGCTCCCAATGCCACGAAAATGCCAAGTGCGTTGGATTGGGAAGTTTCTTCAGCCACTAGTCAAGCTATTGCCAATGCCGACCGCGCTGCCACCGAACTTATTGAGTCGCAAGAACTTGGATTCCATTTGACTTCTTATGGCAAAGCTGCTATCAAAGCTTTCGGCGTCTCTCCGGACTCATGGGCGCAAATGATTGTTCAACTGGCTTACAAGCGGCTCCTTGGATCAAATAACAGAAATGGAGGCACATACGAAGCAGCGTCGACTCGGAAATTCTTCAAAGGACGCACTGAGGCCATCCGGGTCGTGACGAGCGAAGCGGATGAATGGGTGCGAAGCATGGACAACACAAACTCTACCACGGAGACGCGCAAGAAGCTCTTTGACCAAGCAACGAAGATGCACGTCAGTCTGGCAAAAGCAGGTGGGCAAGGCCAAGGTGTCGATCGTCATCTTTTTGGTGAGAGTCAACGCATGTGCCGTCCCGTCGTTTTCTTATCCTTTTTTTTTCGCGCATTAAGGCCTGAAAAAGTTGTTGAAGGCTGGTGAAGAGCTCCCCGAGATATATGATGATCCTGTCTTCAAAAGGTCATCTTACTGGGTGCTCAGTACATCTGCGATTTTCTCCAAACATTTCCCTGTCTATGGTTGGGGAGAAGTAGTACCAGATGGCTTCGGCGTGGCTTACATGACCGGATACGAGGGTGAGAGGCACAGTTGAACTCATGCTGCATTGAAAGAACTAATACGTCGCCTTAGACCGTCTCCAGTATACCATCACATCCCGTAAAGAGATGCCGAATGCCAAGTTCGTTCAGGAGATAGCAAAAGCAGCTGAGGACCTCTATACCTTACACAAGGAGGTTGCAGACACCAAGGCCAAACTGTGAGTGATTTACCAATTACATGCGCTCGAGGTTGGCTGCGCATCTAGGTGTATTTCTGTACATATGTATTGAACCAATGGGAGGGGCACATATTCTTCAGAAAATTAAGAGTAATGGGGTGTTTGAGCAAAGTATTGAAATGTTGTTGGAAGGCATGAGGGATCTTAAAGCTCAGGAAATGTGCAGTGTGCACTGCTGTATGACACAGGTACACAGAGAGAGGTTACCCCTACAATTATTTGGGAGATAATAGACTATTTCTCTGCAAGTGGTATTGATTTTCTTTGGCAATATCTACTGTGTGCTGTATCTCTGGGTAAGCCAGATCAACCAATCAAAGGAAGAATGTTTTTCTTGATGTCTCCAGCTCCGGCTGTAGAAAGATGAATAAATCAGATGGCAGAACAGGTATAGATCACAAAAACCAACCTTCCATGCCCAGATAACTTCGTCTTGCTTGGGAGGTACTGTTTTCTTGGGCTTGTCTTCTGGAGATTCTTCCGACATTTGATTTTGGTTACTTCCTTCGGTTGCTGATGGTATGGTGTCAGTTGTTAGTAGTTGTGGTTCTTCACCATAATTATGTACGGCAGGGATGCCCTTTTTTAGCCACCGCAGTTTTAGAGTGAACCGGGGTCCAATTTCTTGCAGAGCAACCTTTTCGGTCGACCGGAAAGCATACCTTTTAGAAAAACTAAGTTATGGGCTAGCAAGAGATGGCAATAACGAACCGATGCCGACGGAAAAAGAGAAAATCTCGTTGATTGTGCAGTGTCACGACCTGGCGTCCTTGGAACTCTGGCAATGGAGGGAAAGTCGTTTGGAACATACGGCCGACGGCGTGGCCAAGACGCGTCACAAAATTGTTCAAAACCAGTTCAGGGTAATGCGGCGTAGCCCGGGCGTGTCCCTAGAAGAGATTAAGATTAAGACTATTCCATCGCAAGGACAAGAATAGACCAACAAAAATGTCTTTTGTGAGTTCAACGGATGTTAACTTGAAGTACGCAGACGGTCCATTCGGCAGGTGAACAAGGGTGATGGCATCTGGAAATTGCAAGGTCAGGAGTGAGTGCAATGTAGCCGAGTATTTGCCTACTTGGTTTCTTCATGTCTTCGTTCACGACGCAGAGGTGTTTGTACCCACGGTCGGCAGCCCACCCTGCTATCCTGCCAACTTCAAAGCCTTTTCCCTTCTTTCTACGTATAAATTCAGCACCAGGGAAAACCCCCACTAACTCATCGCAGAATTCGTAGGTTGCTTTTGAGGCTTTTGGAGACGTTGTAATGAGAATTTTGGGTGGGATGGCAGGATCGTCGACGGACGAGAAGTAGGAGGCGAATGGATCGTTGTCGAGGTCTGCAGCTAGCTCGTCGTGTTTTGAGGATTCGCCCGTTGGATTTGACGAGGACGGATCAGCGGTTAAAATGGAAGGGTCGAATTCGCGCATGTTGTCCAGCGTGCGAGGGACATTCTCCGCCAGACGTTTCTTCGAAACAATCAATGAAGGTCGACAGCCCCCCTGTGGAATGCTCGCACCTTTTTGGCAGCAGGATCATTAGCTTCGAGTTTGGCCTGTGCTAAGCGTTTTTGTAGCTTCTGCTGGTTTTTAGCTTTTTTGGCTTTATTGGCAACTTCTTCTCTCTTTATTTTGTTCTTTATTGAAGAGGGTTCGAATCGGCTTGTAGGCATGGCTATTATAAGAGATAAAGCAGAAATTCTTAACCGATGAACGCCGAGCAGAACTAAGCAGAGTACTGTGTTCGATCGACTTTCGCGAAGCGAAGGTAGGTTTGAGCTGTATGGCCAGGTTTACATCCCAAGCAAGGCTGGATCTTATCTTATCTCCCGAACTCATATACCGACCACAACAACCTTAGGATGACCAGCGCGTTACCCGTTAAAAATGAACAATATGGAACAAAGGACTACTGGTCTGTGGAATCATTGTTCAACTGTATCTCCATATCCAACTGAATTCCAATACGCGGTGCAGGGACCAGAGATATCTAGAGTCAGTCTACAACTCGAAATTTTATTCGAACATCACTTAGGCTGAAGAAAACGTAAGGGAAGAAGACAAGGAATCATTCGATTGGTTTAAGTCGTATGCCGATCTCGCGGATCTCATCCACGAGCTTATTCCAAACAAGTCATCTCGAATTATAATGCTCGGTTGCGGCAATTCCAGACTCTCGGAAGATGTGAGCATAACCGCACAAATAGACGTTTGAAAAAAATTAATTTCCAGCACTCAGATGTGGGACGATGGCTATCGCAACATCGTTAATGTTGACGTACATATGAAATGGATTATCTTCTGAAAAAAATGGATCTAACTGGGTTAAATGCAGTATTCTGGTGTCCTCATTGAGCAAATGAAGAAACGGCATAGTACTCTGCGACCAGAGATGACGTGTATGTCATGGTCAGTATAGAGTGGGTGTGGAATTCAAATATACCACCAGGGCACGAGATGGACGTTCGGAACCTGACCTTCGAAGATAGTACATTTGACGTAGCAATTGATAAAGGTCAGTCACTTTTTTATAATATCAGTAATGTGTCCCATCTTACCGTCCAAAGGTACAATGGATGCCATGATGACAGCCAAAGGAGATGTATGGGTATGATTTTTTCTTTTTCGATTGTGGCTTGGTATTTTGAAGCCAACTATAGGACCCCCCTCAGCAGGTCATCGACGACTGCAATAAGGAAGTTGACGAGACACTGAGGTGCGAACCTACACTAATTCAATCCTGCTTGCTGACCGCAACGCCAGGTTACTTCGGAAAGATGGCCTCTTCGTCTATCTGACCTTTGGCCAACCACATTTCCGGAGACGCTATCTGCAGAGGGAAGGGACAGATTTAAAAATAAAGGAGCTAGGAGAAGCTTTCCATTATTACCTATACATTCTACGTAAAACTTTTGTTCATAAATAGACGCTTGGGGTAAAAGAGAAAGAACAAAGCCCTCTCAAAACAGGAATTTGACATTTTTGTAGAAATCCAGCATCGGATTTTCGCCATTGCGAAGTCTTGTCTTGTCCAACTCGGCATATGTTTCCAGGAACTGGGAATGTGAGAAAACACTTGACTTTCTTTCACCGACGGGAAGACCGCTTGCTGATGTAACGCCGTCGATGGGTTTCCTCCTGTTGCTTGGCTGATATGACGAGAAAAATTGTGACCCCAATGAGAAGGAAGACGCCGTCGAAGTGAGGGGGGTAATCCTTGGGGAAGACAAATCTTCTTTTAGTTGTGACGTACTAGACGGTGGTTGAGCTAGTGTAAGTTCATACATATCCCGAAGGCGTTCGAAGTTGGTGGGGAAGAAGATATCGAAATATCCTTGTTTGACGAGTAGGGTGGTGCATGGCACGGTGATGTTTTGAAATCGCGTCTGTACAACAGGGGCATTCACGCCGGGTATGGTATCAGGGAGAGAGGAAAAATCCGATAAGAGGAGTCGATGTCGAGGGAAATGATTCCGTAATGTCCTAAGAAGGCTTAAAAGTCTCGTTGGGACGTATTCTGCTGCTGATAAATTTGGCGCCAAAGGCAAGGAGCGATACAGTCGTCTAAGTCTAGACGACTTCAAGAGAAGTTTGTGGATTGGCGGCGAGTGCTTCAGAATCGAACGCGAATTCAGAAAAGAAACTATAAGCGGGTCAGTTACAGGCGTGTACACGGTGTCGAAATCCCCATTCTTGTCGATCGTAACAAGGCCTTGATAGGGTTTCAAGGTGTTCAGATCATATCGGACAATGTCATGAGCAAAATTATCCTGGTATCACTATTAGCGTTAAGAAATGGAAACATGAAAAACGACACACAATAACTTCCATGGCAATAAAGAAGCAAGGCGACGGCTCTGTGTTCTCCCAATGAAATATGCTTTTATGGGTAATATTTACACATGGGTGTGCGCTTTGGAGTTTCTTCTTTTGTAACCTCACCAGACTCTCGCTGATTTCAACTATGTTGTACCGCGTCCGCTCGTAGACCTCCGGGTATTCTTGCTGGAGAAGATTTAGGATATCCATGGCAAGAGTTCCATTTCCCGCCCCAATCTCATATATCACGAAATCTTCATAGGGAAAATATTTCAACAAATATTCGGAGACTAGGCATTTTCCAATAGCGCGGCCATACCAAGGCTACACGTTAGAGTTAGTTCAACCGTATAAGATAAATCCGTGTTGCCAACCTTAAAGAGTTCTGTCGGAGTATGCCACAGTTGACGCCCAGGTCCATCGTGCCTGTCCGCCCCATAATCAGCGTATTTGGCCCCAACTTCTTCCTGGAATTCTGCCGAATCACGAAGATTTGGAAAATCGAAGGTCGTATCTTTGGCATTGAAGATGGTAGCCTGCTTCGGAAAGTAACCGTAGTTTGGGTTGTAGAGGGAATCTTCTATGAAGTCGCGAACCAGCATCTTCACGCCGTGTGGAGGTGTGGCCTCATTCTCCAATGCGTTCGCGTCGACTAGGCGAAGAGATTTATGGTCCTCGCTTATGGTTCCATCGAAAGGACTGGCGTTGTAGTTCCATTTATCCTTAGACTCAGCAATGGTCCTTCTTTTAGAAGGTTTAAACAATACCGAGGAGCCGGAAAATAGTCGTCTTGTCGAACTTCGTAGTTGCGCGTTCAGCAGACATTGGGTGGCAGAAGGGCCCAAAAATATCATGGGCCAGGCAGGGCCGTTATGTCTTCAACGCCTTTGGCGACGTAACGAGGACGACCAGACGAAAGGTATGGGCAATAGATTCGGGGAAGTATAAGGCTCTGGCTAAGCCTCTAAGGCTGGCACAAATTATTGACGCGACTCACGTGCCACGGCCCACGGGTAAAGATTAGAACTGGGTCAAACTTGATTGGTGCTTTGAACAGGACCACAACTTTAGGCAGCTCTACTTTGCTCTCCACTGACAAGAACAGGTCTCAGTCTTACTACGTCCTGGGACAGGCGTCATGGAATCCACTGAAAAGCTGGTGCAAACCTGGATGGCGTCTGGCCGAGATGAAGAGATAAACCAAATCATATTAGGCATGCTCTAATGTCGCCGAATCGTCCATGTATCGAGATTGAATTTTGAAAATGGCAGACATTTCTAACGACCGCACATCTTTAATAAATGTTGTCAAGGCTCTTGGAGAATATCTAGTGTCAGAAGACAGCAGTCTACTGCAAAAGGGTATGCCCACCCTGTTAACTTCTGTTGTCCTCCGCAGACTTGTCCGATGTTAGGTGTCGAGCTTCTGGCTTTGGTTGTTGCACGGTCTCCTCCGGAAAAATGGAACCGACATTCTGGTATGTTCCTTTACGTTGTCTGTCTTCCCTAGCTGCAGCATCCTCAGAAGTCCGATAAGTCAGAGTCCTCACCGCATTTTTCTGTGGAAAATTGGACGATATGGTGACGATCAAGCCCGCGTTAAATGGCCTCTCGACACTTTCCTCCATTCCTGCAATGTCTTCCACAGAGGTTACGACGATCATAGAGGGGTACGTGCTGTATCACTTTGGATGATCTGAATATTCACTGTTGCAGGCTCATCCAACATGTGAGAATGAAATCGATCGTTCAGGATGTTAGGTTTACAGTCTTCTCCATTATGGATTCTTTAATGGCATTTCACCGCGATGGTAGTCTTCCTTTCGTCTTTTTGTTCTATCTATTGAACAATTTCCTTTTATTAGTTCTGAAATCTATGGGGAAACGATTCCTGGATGGATATATAAGCCTTGCAGAGGGCGAAAAGGATCCAAGGAACCTAATGGTGGCATTTGCCATAGCTCGGGTGATACTGATCGAATTTGATATACATGCCCATGTTGAGGTAAACACCCGTTTATTTCTTTCATTTTATCGATTCATACTTTTATTCAGTCAATGTTCAATATTCTCTTCTGTTACTTCCCGATTACCTTCCGGCCACCTCCCAATGATCGGTACGGGATCAGCACTGAAAACTTGAGGTCGTCACTACGGTGTGTGTACAAGATAAACTTGAATATCCGTTTTTCATGTACCTGAAGAAACTGCTTGAATGCAACACCTGCATTTGGCCCATTGGCTATCCCTGTATTCTTAGAAAAAATCTCCGCAGGCTCCCGTGCCACTAAAGTAATCCATTTGTTTCCAACCGGACAAACATATTGATTCAATTTTTACAGAAAGACACACTTCAAACCCTAAGCTCCTGTCTTCCAGTATATGGGTCAGCTTTGGCACGAGTATCTGCTCGTAAATTGTGGAACGCTTTGAAATTAGAGGTGAGTTTTCTCTGGCTCAATCCACAGAAGTTTACACTTTTTTCTTTTTTTCAGATTTTCCAGCCAGTTGACCCCGAGACGGAAGAAGAGGCTTTGACGGCCACTCGAATTTTAGTTAGAACTATATATTCCGAAGAGGAAGCCGCCATGGAATCCAATGAAGACATTCACGGCCTTGCAAGAGATGCTTGCGAAGAGTGCATACAAATTCTGAAAGAACCAGAAAAGAGCCAGGCAAAACCAGCTACAAAGGTCCTTTGTGCATTCATGACAACAACCCGTTTGTGAAACCAGTATGTTTCTCGATATCATTTGCTGACCAGCCGACTGCAGCTTCTGTGGCCAGATACACGATCTCTCAAGCTGTACCCCACCTCGTCCAACTTTTTCATAGCCCGGATGAGGCATCCACCCGGACACCGACTTTATTTTTGCTTTCCGAACTAATTACAGCTGCAAGAGGCTCAATGGACAACCCTTCAGCCTTGGGAATGGACTCCCCCCTTATTCCCTATAAAGATGACATTCTCGGCGTCTTGACCGTCGGGACCAAATTGGCCGGGTCACGTATAGTCGCATTGGAGGGTCTAAATTCCATAGCTTCCACGAAGGGATTGCTATCGGACGAGGAGCTTGGGTTTATTGTCCATAATGTAGATGAAATCGTTATTGGAGATGTCGAGGAGTTTTTCGATGCAAGGTCATGTTCTTCATTTTTAAGTTACGTTGAGGTTCTGACAGCAAGCTACAGGGATTCTATCTTGGAGTTGTTGACAACGATCAGCGCATTTGCACCACGTCATGTCTCCGAACAAACCCTTCCTCTGCTTTTTGGCTCACTGCCCGACACCGCTCCTTCGCGGGGGGACGGTTCTGGACGCGAGAAATGCTGGAGGATCCTGTCCACTCTCTCAAAGCTCTGCATTCAACCCGAGCTTTTCGAACATCTGGTCATTCGCCTGACTACGAAATTAGACTTAATATGTTTCCCTGCATCGGAACCTTCAGACCCTGAACCTGCTGCAGCCTACGCGCATATGATTTTGAAGACACTAGCCCAGGCTTTGGACACCAAGGCGAAGAAAAAACATCCTGACATCGCTAAATACCTCGATCGCTTAGTTCCTAGCATATTCAACCTTTTCGTGTCTTCGGCATTTTTGGCGGACGAGAAACCGGTTATAGCCACTGAACCACGACTTTTACAGGTGGCAGGTGAAATTGTAAACCGTGTTATGCAAGTTGTGCCACTCCAGTTAGTTGTCCTTATACTCTGTTTTGAACTGAAATACAATCCCTCCCTTTTTCAGGAAACAACAGTCATATTCGGCCGGTCTATCCAAGGCTATTACGGATGGAGACGTCATGAACATTGCACAGGGTTTCCAGAAAATACCCCATCGCCTCTCGATTTTTACTGTGATTGGGTTTATCATTTCGCCAAAATACAAACCTAACGACACATTCAGGAGCCAAGTACGCCAGCTCAGAGAAACCTCCTTTCATTGTTCACAGCAGTAGCAATCGCGTTGCACAAAGAGGTATGCCGCATATTCTAATATGGCATCACACATCCTTGATTGGCCTTTGATACACAGGTTCGCCTGTCTCTGGGGGATGTCGGACAGTTCCTTGACACGCTACTCAACTGGACCTTGGAAATTGCTGACGCCGATTTCCAAAGATATTCGGCTCTAGACATGCTTTCGTCTATACTTAATCGACAGGCTGACGGTAATGCCGACATCCTTGCACACCCACTCCTAACTGAGGTTCATTGTTTCAGAACTTTCATTATTCCTGAACGACAAGCTACAAGTATTCTGGAGCAGGGAAATATCTAACAACAATTTGTCATTGCAGCGGCGTAGTTGGGCAATAAAATCTTGGACGGGAGTAAGTGACATTCTGCGAAACTCAAGTGAATGTGTACCGTTGACACTTTCATTAGATAGCAAAAGCGTTGCTCGTTCGTAAACATTCACTCGCCATTACCTTCGCAGAACGCCTATACGATGCTTTCGATGATGAAGTAATTGGTTGGGAGGCTGCAAAAGCCATTGGAAGTATCCCTGAGCAAGATACAGTTTTGACCAAGGCCAATCACGCGGATGTCAAGGCGAGTGATTCTTAAAAGGAAAAAAGAGTCAAATTTACCTTCCCCTGACGCGTTGCTGGATCCATGACAGATCCTTTACGTACAAAAATACGTCGGAACGGTCCTACCTCGTGTAATTGCGTTTGCAAGAGATAGTAGTGGTTCGTGGGGAGTTTGTGGATTGATGTCCTAGGATGCTTACAGAGGTTATAGATCCAACAAGACAAACAGCATCTCTGGTAGCATTGACTTCTTTGATCAAATCTATTCCAAGGGCTGCGTATGTGCATGAAATGCCTTCGGTCTGTTTTTGTTCTGGTTTCTCGACGAGGTACTATGCGGGTGCTAATATTATCTTCACCAGCTCGTCCCTCTTCTCCTACATGGGCTGGAGCTCCCTGATTCGGAAATTCGGTGTAATATCATCGATACATTCCTTGCTGCAGCGGAAGGAGAATCTCCAGAGAGCAGTCTGGTTTCAGAGCACAGCGTTACGCTTGTAAACTCGATGCTGAAGAATTGTGCAGTTAGCGAGACATCCTCGACCGTAAGGAACTGGCCTCATCCGTTGTCATGGAATTATGCGAATGCTGACTTGCCGTCGTTATAGAGAGTTCGTATTTCCGCGTTGCGTTATTTAGCTGTCTTGCCTAAGATTGTACGATATGATGTTCTCCATCCATACAAAGCCACTGTGTTGCGTGGATTGGCAAACGTGTTGGACGATCCTAAACGATCGGTGCGTAAAGAAGCAGTGGACGCCAGGTATGTTTGGAACTGTTACAAATTGCTTCTGATCATTAATCAGAAATTACAGAACAAACTGGTGAGATTTTGCATCTTTAACCAGTATCGAGTACTAATATACTTCAGGTTCAAATACAAAGGATAGGTAGACAATTCAGCAGGTCGGATAGGGGTATTGATGATCGCCTTCTAATGGGGCGAATTGGGTACCGATGTGTATATAGAGGGGTCGTACAGTATTCCAGGCTAATGGGCGAATATCTTATAGAGATGATGCAAAACTGATAGAATGGGTTCGACGATAGCAAACAGCCAAGGAAACGTGATATCTCACCGAGCCATGATGGCCTGAGTTTTCTGAGCTGCTTCAGCCAAAGCTAGCTCAAAGGCTCGTAATTGTTCCTCCACTATCCTTCTTCCGTCCACTCGTTTTAATGGTGTTCGACCCGGGGAAGCAGGGGTTAAATTGTCTTCACCGTCTCCGTCGACTATTCCCGCCTCCCATTTTTCAATCTTTATGCGGCTACGCTCGGCGCTGTCCCAATCCGTACGCCAGCCGCCAAGTTTGTTCTTCAGCGCACGAATCTTCCTTCCAGCTTCAGTCGTCGCGGCCCCATTGACCTGAGCTTGCTCTGAAATAGTAGATAACGAAGAAACAAGCGATGTCGTATATGACCGGAGATGTGTAAGTTGAGCGACAGTTGTCGCTGGAGTTGGTGGTCCGTTGGTCGAAGGCGCAAGTGGAAATGAATCCTTGATGGGTGATGTAGCAGGTTCCGATATTTCATCTTCGTCTCCGAGACGATGCCTTTCGGGATCAAGCTCCCAGTCTGACGCAAGTGAGTGAGTGCGACGGTGTCTAGTTGGGGATGTGGGCTCTTCCTCGACAACGTCTAGGAGCCTGACGTCCGACTTTAGGGGCTGAGGTTTTGTAGGTTTGTCCAACAGATCGGCTACCTGCGCCAATTCATCTAACTGCCCCAGGATATCGTTGCCGCCAACTTCCCCGGCAATTTTCCTGAATTCTCTTTCATACTCCAGTAACTCCCGAACATGACCTTCTCTATCTCTAACGGTCAAATTGATTCGTCGAATAACATCTGAAGCGAGCCTTTCTAAAGCCGGTTGTTGCGACGCGGAAGAACCTGGATCAAGGTCGATACCGCGAAGGTGATTAAGAAACTTATCCGTTGATTCCAGATCCTGGGCGAGAACCTCCATGGCATCTTGCTCGGGCTTCTTATGAAGAGGCTTCTTTCTTGAAACGGTAGGGCTATTGAAAACAGGGTCGAATTCGTGTTCGTTCAGTGGTTCCTCTTCTTCATGTGGCAGGTCGTGAATAGACGCGTCGGTCGCAGAAGCTTCGAGTTCAGACGCAAATGTCGGGGTATCGGCATCTACGAGGTCGATTTTCAGCCCGTTCGGATGGATATCTTCAGGCGGTCCTTCATCTATCCCTTCAGTACCTTCGTCAAGCTCGATGCCAAACTCTTCCGCTAACAGTTTCGAGCCTGCGCTTGGTTCAGGCATCAGAGCCACTGCTAGTTCGTGCGCGAGTGAATGGTGCCTCCCATTAGCCGAATTATCCTCAATATCATGAGATAGAATCGATGGTGCGCGAAGGGACGCTGTTGAACGACGAGCATTAAGGTTTTGTCGTGATGGTGATTTCCTTGCCGAGGACGCAGAAGGAGCCAGAAAACGGCTATTGGAAGGGAAGACTTCGTCGTCCGGATGATAATGAGGCATGGAAAAGGGCCTAGAGAACGTAAGATAGATCGGAGTGGGTAGGTTGTGGTGGTCGTGGTTATCGCTGCTTTCCGCCTCTGGACGCGTCTCTGGAGATCGGACCCTGTATGGTGTACATTATGTAAGTTCCCACCAACGAACTACTTAGACGAGTCATGATCAACACTCAAAGATCCAGTACTGAATCGATAGACACGTAAAAATGATCCTATAGATATGTACAAGCACAGCATCTATGGAAAGGGCTAATTGGGAGCCCGAAGGGCAAGTGCAGATACAGCTGATGTCGATGTTAGGACAATAAAAGAAGCAGAGTTGGGCAAGGAATCTTTCTCTAGAATCCCGGAGGGCAAAAAGCCTGCGAAAAACCTGGGATATTTAAATTTGGCGATCTTCCTGTATTTCCGGGCATGGACACATACCTTTGTTCTCCTAAGAATTCTGCTTTCATAAATAATGCAGGGGTTTGATTTGAGTGCAGTCGCCGAGCAAACAGCCCTCCAGTCAAGCTAAAAATTGAAAACATGTCGTACTTCCTTCTGGAACTAGAACGAAATAAGATCAGGTTATTTTGAATGCTCTTTACATGAAATGAACGTACTCGGTGACCATGGAGGAGAATATATCTATGATGCGTACTCCGTTAGGGTTGGAGACAGTGAATGCTATGGACCATGAAGACGGCTTTATCCCGCTAAAGTGTACAGAAGGTATCGAAGCCTCTATTTCGGTTGTTGGTGGGAAAGTGGCGAAATCGTTCGCAATTTCAAGGTCGACGAGCTTTAGAACACCTTGATGCGTCGTTCCCAGCTGTACAGTATCAAGGGCTTCGCCAATCCGATATGATATTTTCGAGAAGGCAGGGTGAAACTGGCGATTTACAACACATTAGGTTGTGAGGCAGGACGTTCGTTCTTCACTTGCCTGCATTTCAGACACTATTCGTGAGACTAGGACCTCTAGATTGCAATCTTCTCAGTTCCAAGAGTCGGAAGCAAGAGTCCAAGGTCGTTCATAATTCACCTCGTGTAATACTGTCACTCATGGGTTTGAAGATTTGCTTGCAAAGAAAGACATGTTGGAAGATAACGGATCTCCAACAGCGGCACACGGCAGATGAAGTCAGTAGCGAGAAATATGGCAGACCAGAGAAAACGAGGGCTAGGAGTTCTGGTGGAAAAGTATCCATCTCCTGGGTTTGGATAGTGGCGAGGACGGGATCTGGTGGGGAGAGACAGAGACAGGAGGGTTTGGCTATCCTTAATTCACGAATGACAAGCCGTGAGTTGGGTTGGGGCTCCTATGGACTGAGGGTGGCCCAGATTGGTGCACTAAATCATCCAAGATCACCAGACTGTCAAAAGAAGCTTTGAGTTCATGAATCGGAAATCCAACCAGTCCTAGGCAAACTATATATAAAATTAAAGTGCGTAGGAGGGTTGTTTGATCAGTAAACCATGGGAATATCATCGGTTTATACCAGTATTCAGTTAGTGCGAGGAAGCGTTGTCTGGCTGAGATGATGGAAGGAGTTGGAAGGAGATGTACTCTGCGGAAAGACCAAATTAGCTCTGCGTGTTACGGCCTGTATTCCTAACAAGCGGAGTTTGAAGGGACTTCAAGCTTGGGGTCTCTTCGTTTCTGCTCGATATTCGTTGCACATTTGATAACAAAGACCTCAAAGTCTGTTACATTGTAGCCCGTCATGAACGTCTGGGTACGTATCTTTTTCCAGCAGAACCCTGAGCGATAAACTCACTCCCCATTAGACCGAGCATCGCAATCCAGAAGGACGCACATATTGGTTCAATACAGGAACCAAGCAGAGTGTTTGGGAAAAGCCCGACGGTGTGTATTTATCTCAAGTGAACGTAGCTTTACCTGATAAGCAGGTCTTTCTCAGACTTGAAAACACCGTTTGAGGTATTTCGTCACTGATTATGCACGAAGTTGTGGACTTACATGCTCGGTCCGCTCTAGCGTGCCCTTAACCAAACAAAATGGAAAGAGTACTTTTCGGGTGGTCGGAAGTACTACTACAATGTGAGTGCCGTCTCAGAGCATTTGAAGGAAGCTTGACACGACTTTTGTGAGATAGACCGAGACGAAGGAGTCAAAATGGGACATGCCTGACGAACTTCTTCTCGTGCTTGAAAAGGTGGAGAAAGAGCCTCAAGCACCAGCACCTGCGTAAGTACCTACCAATTGTCCTATATACCAGATGTTTCTAATATGATATTACAGAAAGCCTCTGGCGGTAACGGCTCCTGGTTTCACTCCAGTTAAAGGAGCAGTACAAGGTGGAATAGTCCCCATGGGAGGTGCTGATCCGTCCTCATCCTCATCCGCTTCTCAGCCTAGCCAAACAAATGGAACAAACCTCGCTGTTGGAGCACACACTGGTGCTCTTCCCCTTGCTGCGAATAGCGTGCTACCCGCGCGGCCTAACTTGCCGGATGATCCCGTGATCCCGCACAACGGGTTCTTGACCGTCGAAGAAGGGGAAAAGGCTTTCACCCATTTGTTGAGGAAAGCAGGGGTGGATGCGAATTGGACTTGGGACCAGACGATGCGTGCTATTATCACTGATCCGCTGTACAAAGCTCTCAATACTCTCGCTGAAAAGAAGGCTTGTTGGGAAAAGGTGCGCCTGAGCTACCTGAAATTTGGAGGCATATTCATTCAAATTGTTTTTGGCAGTACACCAACAACCTGAAGGTCAAAGAGCATGAGGAAAGAGAGGCGAGGCTGTCGAAACTGCGTCCTGCCATTCGTAACATGCTCAAAGGGAATCCCAATGTTTTCCACTATACCACTTTCCGGACTGCCGACAAACTTTTTTCTCAGCACCCTATTTGGCAACAAGCCAAGATCGAATCTGAGCGCAAGCTTATTTTTGACGAGTACGTTTCTGAACTTAAGGAGCGTGAAGTGGTGGGTTAATTGGTCTTCGTGAAATATTTCTTGACTCATATATTACCCGTTCCTAGAACGAAACTCGCGCCGCACGAGCGCGCAGCATATCCAAAGTTGTTTCCCTTTTCAAGGAGCTCAATGTGGATGTTGTTACAAGGTGGCGACAGGCTCACGAACTCCTCGTTGACTCCCACGAATGGCGCTCAGATACGGAATTGCGCAAGTTGCCCACCCTTGATATTCTGCTTGCATTTGAAGATTATAGCAGAGTGCGGGAGAGAGAATACGAGGAGCAGATGAGGAGGTCCCAGGTGGAGAAAACAAGGCGAGAACGCAAGGCCCGCGAGGCTTTCAAGGTTAGTAAAATCTTGACTGGTAATTCGAAGTACACACCCATTCTGTTTATGCAGTCTCTTCTCAGCGAGCTTATCCAAGCAGGCGCCCTAAAAGCCCGCACCAAGTGGAAAGAAGTGTACCCTCTCTTCCAAGATGACAATCGGTATCTTGACATGCTTGGTAACCCTGGCTCTAACCCTCTCGAACTTTTCTGGGATGCTGTGGATGCCCTGGACCAACAACTGGATGGAAAGATGACGGTTGTCGAAGACGCCATCAAACGTCACAATGCAAAACACGCAGATCGCAAGAACAAATCCGATGACAAAATGGATGTTGTGGAAGTGACTTTCGCCGTGACTTCTGAGACTTCTTGGGAGCAATTTTCTACTATCGTTAATGGTGAAGCTGACGCTTCCGTCAAGGCTTTATCGGATGACGAGCTTCGCCTCGTATTTAAAACAGTTCGTACATTTTTCTACGCAAAATCCTGAAATGCTTAACATACTTTCTGCAGCTCCATGACATAGCTCTGAAGAAAGAGTCCGACGAGAGGAGACGCACCGAGCGAAAGCAACGCCATCTGCAAGACGATTTACGTTATGCTATGAAGAAGCTGCCGGAGCCTATCGACATTACTTTGCGATATGAAGATGTAAGATTATCTCTATTTTGTTCGTAGCTCATTGATTGACTGTCCACAAGGTTGTTCCTCTCATCGAAAATCTTCCAGAGTACAAAGCTCTAGAAGACGAGGAGGGCAGACGAGCTGCATTTGGGAAGTATGTTAAGAGGCAAAAGGTAGGCGTCCTCCATATGTCGTTGATCTCGAACTTACGAGACGGACTAGGAAAGGATGCGTGAAACCGGTTCAGAAGATGGTTCTACAACGAGCAGAAAACGAAAGGAGCCAGCTCGCGAGCGTGATGATGAACGTGAACGTGACCGGGACAAGGATCGCGAGCGTGAAAAGGAGAAGGACAGAGACCGTGAACGCGACCGCGGTGGAGAGAGGGAGAAACGCGACAGGGATTCACATCGTGATAGGGATAGGGAAAGAGAGAGAGGCAAAGACTACGAGAGAGGCAGCCGAAGCTCCCGCCATCACCATCGATATGATGACTATGACGAACGGCGGCCTAATCGAGATTATACTCGCGGAGAACGGGAGAGGGAAAAGGAGGTTGAGAAGGAGAAGGACCGTGAAGGGTATAGGTCCTCGAAATCTCACCGCGATGGTGAAAAGGAGGATAGGAAGAAGGAAAAGGACGGTGGCAAGGACAGAGAACCGCGAGCATCAAGAACGGAACGTGCTTCGAGTCATGGGCGGGAGTGGGATGATGCTCCGAAAGGTGGTGAGAGAGAGCGAAGTGCCTCTGTTTATAAGGAAGACAGTCAAAAACGGGAACACGAGGACAAAGGCCAGAATGAGCGTGCTGAAAAGGTACGTCGCTATTGCATTTTGTGAAGAAGGACCAGAGCTGAAGGGATTGCAATCTCAGAGACCTCGCTATGATCGCGAAGAAGCTCCCGAGCAGGCGGGTGCTGCTAAGCGACATAGTTCTGCTCGGGAAGAAACGCCAGAGGAGGGAGAGATATGAGTGTTACCGTAGATGTAATGAGATTCTTCAAATTTTACGACAAGTTGAACAACCTGTTCCACAAACATTTCGGCTTTGCTTATCATAGCTACTTCGAATTCTCTTCCCTTGCAACAAGTTATCAGACCAGCCTCAACAAGTCCTGGAACTTGTGGTCAGTCGGCCTCTCCTGCAACGACCGTTGTCTTCTTGTTCGCTGGCACCAACTATCTTATAACTGCAACACCCTCCCCAGCCAGCTTCTCTTTATTTCATTGGCCCGACAAGTAAAGTATAAATAATAGGCTAATGTTTTCTGAGTGCTAGGAAATCTGTCGTTAGGCGACGTGAACGGGATTCAGATAAAACTTCCCACTTTCTGTATGAATATGATGACGACAGTTTCAACTTCAAGTCCTACCAAGTTTGTTTTATAGGCGAAGCTTGCTGTTGTTCATACCAGGTCAACAGAGAGTAAGTGTATAAGTATACATGCCGGCTGTTCTGGCGTGCCAAACATTGTTGAAGAAGTAGCTGTACTGTTCTGGACTTCGAATTCAACGAAAGAGAGACATGCATGATTGGGGTTTGCGCTGTAGGATGTCCAGGTTCGGCGCCATGGTTTATTGTGGATAGCAAATACGGTGGAATCCTCAATTCTGAGGTGGTTCACCTGCGCTAGATACTGTAATATCATTCCTGAAGAAGACCTTTGCAGGGAGAGGTAAAACATTAAGTCATAAGATACAAGAGATTATAGTGAAAGTTAAACACAAAAAAAAAATATCACGACTGGTCAACAGGAATTTCGATGTTGCCTATCCTCAGACGGGTATAAGGTTGTTTGTGCTGAATCGTCTTTCGATATCCTTTTCTTCTCTTCTTTTTGAAAATGTACTCCATCTGTCCTTTCGTATGTTCGACGACGGTGGCTTCAACCTTGACTTTAGCAGCAGGAATTACAGGGTTCCCACGAAGGGTGTATTCGCGTGAGCCCAGCTCATGAATCTCGTCGAGAAGGAGGACATCGCCAACTTTGACGTCGCGAAGGTGGGGCACTGTGAGCATGTCGCGTGGAGTCAAGATGTATTTTCTGCCGGCGAAGGACGCGACGACATATTGCGAGGGCTGTGAGCGGATGAGTTGGAGGGCAGAGGTCGTTGATTCGGGTACGGCTGCCGCTGTGTGAACCGCCCTCGTCGCCGCTGCGCGCAGGGGAGATGCTA
This sequence comes from Galerina marginata, assembly GCA_023014335.1. Lineage (NCBI taxonomy): Eukaryota > Fungi > Basidiomycota > Agaricomycetes > Agaricales > Galerinaceae > Galerina > Galerina marginata. The sequence continues at coordinate 553,019 of JAECYW010000013.1, read as the reverse complement.
GTGGGAGATGAGCCCGGGTTGCGCTGCGAAGAAAGAGGTACTCACACCACCTCAGGATGCTGGCCATTTTTGACGAGGACTTGGTTCTGACGCGAGAGATGTGAAAATTCTAAATTTGAGCTCCGCCTGAATGTTCCGAGTAGCGCCGACTTTGTTGGATGCAACCGAAAACTTCCCTGCTGAGTCTCTCATACCCACTTGTCACTTTCCACCTCCTCCCCCATGCACCGAATTGCCATTATAAACTCGGCGCGCGCTCGTGCGCTGGCCGCCTCTGCAAAGGTCTGTGCTCTTTTCGAGCTCTAGTTTGTCCCCGTAGTCGCGTTGGGCTCATTCCGGTGTTGCACGAACCTCTTTAGAGCACAAAACCCCTCGTTTCTCGTTCATATGCTACCGCAAAGCCAGGTAAGGCCCTTTCAGCAGTCGAGCACCGCAGAGCATCCAACTGACTACGCGAACCCGCCTTCATCTCTCTCCTGTCGCTCACCGACACGTAACACGTCACTTCAGCTGCTTCCGAGGTCTCGTCCATCCTCGAGTCTCGTATTTCTGGTACCGCTGTGGCTGGAAACGTCGAGGAAACTGGCCGCGTGTTGAGTATGTATTGTGTTTGTGCTAGTTGCACTGTCGTCCTCACCTTGTATCCAAGGTGTCGGTGACGGTATTGGCCGTGTTTGGGGCTTGAGGAACGTTCAGGGTAATCAAACTTTTTTTTTCAACATGATTTCCATGAGGGCTCATCTGCTGCATGTTTATAGCCGAAGAGATGGTGGAATTTTCCTCTGGTGTCCGTGGCATGTGCTTGAACTTGGAGGCCGACAACGTTGGTGTCTCCATTTTCGGTAACGATCGTCTCATCAAGGAAGGTGATACCGTCAAACGTACTGGTCAAATTGTCGATGTTCCTGTCGGCCCTGGCCTTCTCGGCCGTGTCGTTGACGCCCTCGGTGATCCCATTGACGGCAAAGGTCCCATCCAGGCCGCTGAGCGTCGCCGTGCCTCCCTCAAGGCTCCCGGTATTCTGCCCCGTCGCTCCGTCAACCAGCCCATGATGACTGGTCTCAAACCCATCGACGCCATGGTGCCCATTGGTCGTGGACAGCGTGAACTGATCATCGGTGATCGTCAAACTGGCAAGACAGCCGTCGCCATTGACACTATCCTCAACCAGAAGAGGTGGAACGACGGTCAGGACGAAGACAAGAAATTGTACTGCGTCTACGTTGCTATCGGCCAGAAGCGTTCAACTGTCGCCCAGCTCGTCCAGACCCTTGAGGAGAACGACGCCATGAAGTACACCATCATCGTCGCCGCCACTGCTTCAGAGGCTGCACCTCTGCAATACCTTGCACCCTTCTCTGGCTGTGCCATGGGTGAATGGTTCCGTGATAACGGCAAACACGGTAAGGATGTTAATTGCGAACTCTGCTACCTCAATTACTCACAAATTTGCAGCTCTCATTGTTTACGACGACTTGTCCAAGCAAGCCGTTGCTTACCGTCAAATGTCTCTGCTCCTCCGTCGCCCTCCTGGCCGTGAGGCTTACCCTGGTGATGTCTTCTACCTCCACTCTCGTTTACTCGAGCGTGCTGCCAAGATGAGCGACAAATTTGGTGGTGGTTCCCTCACTGCTCTCCCCATCATTGAAACCCAAGGTGGTGATGTGTCCGCTTACATTCCTACCAACGTCAGTCCTGCTTTGCTACGATTGCTTGTATTACTCAAGTGCTCCACAGGTCATTTCCATCACCGACGGTCAAATTTTCTTGGAGGCCGAACTCTTCTTCCGTGGTGTTCGTCCTGCTATCAACGTCGGTCTCTCTGTGTCCCGTGTCGGATCTGCTGCCCAAACGTGAGATTGTGTTCTTGTATTCTAGAATTTCCTGCTGACGCCTTGGTACTAGGAAAATCATGAAGAAGTTCGCTGGTTCGCTGAAGCTCTACCTTGCTCAGTACCGTGAAGTCGCTGCCTTCGCCCAATTCGGCTCCGATCTCGATGCCTCAACCCGCTTCCTGCTCTCCCGTGGTGCCCGTCTTACTGAACTTCTGAGTAAGCATTACTTCCGACCACGACAGAGTTGGCGTTAATGTTGATTTTCTCAGAACAAGGACAATATCAACCCTTAGCCACTGAGGTCCAGGTTCCTATCATCTACGCTGGTGTTAACGGTCTCGTAAGTGGCTATGATTTCGTGGAAGTTCGTTTATTAATTGTGCCAACCTAGCTCGACTCCATCCCTGTTGACCAAATCACCAAGTGGGAAGCTGAATTCCGTGCTCACCTCGCTACCCAAGACGCTCTCCTTAAGGAGATCTCAACAGGTGTTGTAACACCCGAACTTGAGGCCAAGATCAAGAAAGTTGTTGAGGACCACGTCTCTTCATTCACTTCATCGTAAAAGTAGTAGAGTCGAGTATTTAGACCTCGATGTTCATACAGTAGCACTTCGAGACCCAAAATGAACTCCATATTTCTTCTTCTCAAAATATTCCTTTTCCATGTTCAGACTGAATCAAAGCAACCTTTCTCAAATCGGACTTATATGGCCGAACATGTGTGGATCTAATCTAATCCGTGCATCCCGTTTGTATTCCGGTCAATCAACGGACCCAAAATTTTAAATTTATACATTCTCCAACTTCGCTGCTATCGCCAACTCATTCTTCCTTACCACCACACTCGTCTCTGCATCCCACTCTTCGCAAGAATGAATGCTGAGGAAATTGCTAAAGTGGCCAAAGCCGCGTTCGAGGAGTCGCAACTTATACCCGCGCCGGAGCGTGTTAGAGCTCTGGCAGTCATTCGCAAGCAGCTCGAATTGCGAAAGGCGGAGATCCTGGCTGCCAATAACGAAGATCTCAAGGTGGGCAGCTTATTCCCGCACGCTGTCTTCGAAGAATGCAATATTGACTGGGATAGGCTGCTCAAGTCGAAGTGGATGCGGGTCGCATGACCCAGTCTCTGCTCAGTCGCTTGAACCTGGGGAAGGGGGACAAGTGGGACTCTATGCTGCAAGGCATCGACGATGTAGCTTCGCTGCCAGACCCTACGGGAATTGTGACATACGCTTCGGAGCTGGATGACGACTTGGAGCTGTATCGGGTGTCGTGTCCGATAGGTGTGCTGCTTGTGGTGTTCGAGGCGCGGCCAGAGGTTGTGGTCAACATTGCAGCGTTAGCGATCAAGTCAGGTATGTTTCCGCGGAATATTTCTGGCAATTTACACAGTGCAGCCTGCTTACAAGTCCATCTGACAGGAAACGCTGCTATCCTAAAAGGCGGGAAAGAGTCCAATCGAACGACACTGCTGCTTTCCAACGCCATCTCAGAGGGACTCGCGCAGACGAACATTCCCGAAAAATATATCCAGTCCATCCAGACACGCGATGAAGTATCATCGTTGCTAAAACAAGATAAATATATCGACTTGGTCATCCCGAGAGGCAGCAACAATCTGGTGCGGAGTATACAGAACAGCACGAACATCCCTGTTATGGGCCATGCGGACGGTCTATGTTCTGTGTATCTCGACGAAAAGGCGGACCAAGAAAAGGCGATCCGGGTCGTGGTTGATTCAAAGGTGCTTTTCTCCATCTTCTCATAAAATTTTCTATTTATTGAACAGAGGAATTCAGATCGACTACCCTTCAGCTTGCAACGCTGTAGAGACACTGGTAGTCCACGAATCTCTCTTACCGACGATCTGGCCAGCAGTTGCAGACGCCCTGCTAGCCGTAAATGTGCGGCTGCTATGTGATCCTCCAACTCTCGACGCCCTGAAATCGTTGTCTCCCGCTCCTTCAAATCTCCAAACCCATGTAGAACAATCGACGCCGGAGGCCTACACAACCGAACACCTCTCCCTTGTCCTGTCTGTAATCACCGTTCCCTCTCTTCAATCCGCCATTCAGTTCATTAACTCGCATTCATCACACCACACCGACTCCATTGTAACAGAATCCGACGAGGCTGCGTCGATATTCTGTCGCGCGGTGGACTCTGCCGGCACATTTATCAACGCTAGTACGCGCTTCGCGGATGGTTTCCGGTATGGCTTTGGAACAGAAGTCGGGATTAGTACAGGGAGAATACACGCTCGTGGTCCTGTAGGTCTGGAGGGACTGGTGATCTACAAGTACATGATGAAGAGCAAGGGAAAAAGCGGGCATGTGGTTGGGGAATTTGGGACTGGTAAAAAGCAATACAAGCATAGACGTATTGACACCAATGTGCTACCATTTTAAAAGCCATCTTGCATTATGCGTTGTTTTCCAACGACATGGGAGATAAGCAGAAGGGTAATAATCATGTATTTAGGGTGTACATACTGTAATCTAGATACTTCAAGGGAATACATTGGGAACTATCAGGAGAGTTTCATTCCTCAGATTCGTCTAATCTGGGCCTTTTGTCAATATTGAGTGGCTCCGCCTCGCCCTCAGCTTTACGTTTCGACGCACTCGAGTCATCTGGTGCTGGTGCTGGCGCCTTTTTCTTTTTCTTCACGATAGAGGTCAGATCGTTCACAGCTGTGGGTGCAGGACCAGATGATGAAGAGGATGCGGCGTTCAATTCACGGTCTAAAGCTTCCGCTGCCAGGACTGGGGCGCTCGTCGCAACTGACTCGTTAGGGGATGTTTTTAACTCCTCGATCTAGAATAAGAAATCAGAAATAAAGGCAGTATTCAACCCATCAAGCTAGCCTACCTTGAGCGCCAAATCATCCCGCAATTCAGCAAGTTCTTTGATTTCGCTTTCAATTTGTGATTTCGACATATTTTGAACATAATCATCACGGATGAGGCGAGTCTGCGTTGATTTGCCCTTCCCTTTCGCATCCTTAACTGGCTCTGGAAGCTCTGGTAATTGACCAGCGAGGCCAGTTCGCAGTTCAGTCAACCTGCTCTCAACACTTTCTAGGGCTTTCTCTGCGTGTGTGATGGCGTCGGACAGACGGCCTGACGTGAGGTCGAGAACCATGCTCAACTTGTAATGAGCTTCGGCGATCTGACGCGATGATGAGGGTAACAGGCCGATTTTGAGTTTGAGACCAGCCTCGTAGTCCGTAATGGCTTGATCAAATTTTTCTGAAAGCGATGCATTAGCAAAAAGTATGTTCCTGAAGCGCATCGTCGTACCTGTTTCCAATGACACATCCCCAAGTGCAATATACGTATCGGCCAACTTAAGCTTGACCTCTTCATCCTCGTCCTCGTCCTTTTGCTTGTCGTAGATTGCACGGGCGAGATCGAGGACCTCCCATGCGGCATTGAAGTCATCTTCAGGCTCTCCGTCTTCTTCCTCTTCGTCACCCGCGTCCTCTTCCTCCTGCTCTTTCGCAGCCTTGCCAAACAGATCAACGGGATGGTCCTCTTCATCGTTCATATCCTCCGCATCTCCAGAGAATGAAAGAATGGGACCATTTGCTCCTACTCCCGACCCGGAGGCTGTAGAAAGGTCTTTGAGTAAATGTTAAGCAAAAGTAGTTGGTGCCACTGCATACCATTGTTCTGGTCTTCAGGCGGTTCTTCTGGTTGATCCTTTCCGAGAACCGAGCTTTGTGCGATGGCGTTTTCAAGAAGGGCTTTCCCGTACGAAAAGTACAGGTCTGCAGTCTGCGGAGCGTTTTCGCCGAGCTCCTGGGTGCTGTCAGAAAGAAAAAAACGCGTCAGATGCTTGCAATTCTTACGACGCGAATCGTCGAGTAGAATTCACAACGGACGCGACTTACATGAGCTCAAGGGCAGTAGCGTAGTGATCTACTGCTTGCTCGTATTTTTTGAGAGCAAAAGCGCGTTTGGCTTGTTCAATGGCACTGTCGACCGTAACATCAGCAGGAGTGGCTGAGGTGGTATCTTTCGGTACACTGGTAGGCATTATACATGTTATAGAGCTTGCCAGGCTTCTGGAAGGCTAAGCACGACTTACGAGGTCATTCCACCGATCGAGTTTGGAGAAGGTTAAGGTGTATGTGCAAGATGGGAGGCAACCGAATGAGGCTGATGGTGAGAAAAGAGTCACAGTGCCAAAGGTGGTTATATAATGTCTTTCAAGGAGTGGCATGGACCCAAAAACGTGACGACAAACTAAGTAGATAAAGAATTAACATGAACTTGTACACAGTAGGCGAATAAAAAGGAGGGAACAAAGAAAATACATGACAGGAGAAGTGTCCCAAAGATAGGAAGAGCGTGTAATCTAATCAACCAACGATAGAATGCAAGGAAGGTACTACTACGAAGAAAGTTAAATCAATGAGTTCACCGCCTTTTGCTGCTGCTGCTGCTGCTGACCCCCAAACATTCCGTTACCGAATGGCTGAGACACGCCAAACGAACCCCCAGCTGATGGTAGGAATGAGGAAGTCCCGGCTGATGGTCCACCAGCCATCGGTCCCCCAGCCATTGACGCTCGGAAAGGGTTGGCGGCACCACCTCCCGTCATCTGCGGTCGAAGGCCTACACCCAACGTGGATCCAAAGGATGAGCCGCCAAAGCCGCCCATCGCACCTGTGGGCTGAGTGTTCAAAAAACTGAAATTATTTGTAGGAACGCCATTCTGAGCGGCTGGTTGCGAAGTAGCTGAGGCAAATAAATTCCCGCCCGTAGACGAGTTTGTTCCATTTGGGGATGGAAGGCCGGTCACGGCAGGCGTTGTTGGTCCTGACCCGGGAATGGGAGGCAACGAGTCCATTAGTGAGGCTCCAAATGATGATGAGGGTTTGAAGGGTTTTAGCCCCACGAATCCTGTGAGGTGTGACTTGACCGGGGCAGTGGACGGTGCTTGTAATGAGGGTGAAGATGAGGTATTTGTCGCCCCGGTGGGTTGGCTTGATAATGAGGAATTGAAGAACGAGTCGGAGAATGTCGAGCCAGATGTCGTAGTAGTTGACGTGTTCTGAGATGAAAGAGGGCTAGTACTACCCGTTGGGTTCGTAGCTGCATTCGTGTTTGGCTTACTGGGATTCGAGAAAGCGAAAGACGATGCAACTCCTGAGATATCCGTGGCTCCTGGGTTTAGTGAGCTGTTAAGGAAAGCGAAACTATTGAACCCAGTTTGCTGTGGTTGTTGACTTGCTTGGGGCTGGTTAGTCGGGGTTTGATGATTTGTACTTGCATTGGATAAGGATATTGAAGATAATTCAAAGAGCGTGGGTGGTTTAGGTACAGGAGGTTGAGCGCTCACAATGGGTCCGAAGGGGTTTCGGGTCCCTGTTTGGTGAGACTTTACGGGTTGGGGAGTAGACGACAAAGTCGAGTTAGTCGAGGTCAACGGGGTAGACGCCGGCCGCGCTGGTGTGTTGTTTGGCCCAGATGTAAAAAATGAAGGTTTAGGAGCAGCAAATGGTAGTGCTGATGACGGCGCTTGTGGAGTCGCAAAGCCAAAGGCTGGTGCCGATGCTTGTGGAGTGAAGGGCTGAGGGCCAGATGCCGTTGAGGTAGGGCCCATATTCAACCCCTGAATCACTTGAGAATTTTGCATTTGGTTGCTTGATCCTTGTGTCTGGGGATTGGCGCCACCGAATAGAGCCATCCCTGTAGTCTGTGGTACAAGCATACTTTGCCGGAAGGGGTTCGCGCCTGTAGCTTGCGGTTGCAGGAAGCCAGTTTGCTGAGGCTGCTGGACGAAACTTGTGGCCTGAGGTTGTAGGTAAGAAGAGAATGGACGATGTCCAGTTTGCTGTGGGGCTTGAGCAGTCAAGAAATTCCCGAAAGGGTTTGGTTGTTGAGGCATAACAATTTGCTGGGGCATAGCAGTGGGCTGTGGCACGATAAAGCCTGTTGGTTGGACGCCAATTTGGGTATGTTGCATGAAGGGTTGCCCAGTTGCCATTGCCATTTGCGCAAATGGATTCGCGGCGCCTTGTTGTTGGAAATAAGCCGCGCTTGGACTGAAAAAATTAGTTGTCGCATCCATCTAGCATATTGGTGCCTCACCTATTGGTCTGTGGATTGAACATTGTGGGTTGTTCTTCCTCGATTGCAGAAAAGAAATCTGAAACATCTTTACTTTCTGGGGCCGTCGTTTTCGGAGCAGCCTCTTTGCTTGAACTTGTACTAGCAAATGAAACTTTAGTCGGAGACTTTGCTGAGGTATCTTGGTTAGCAGCTGTCGCTTTAGGATTAATTCTAAATCAACATGTATTGGCGTTTGCGGATTCAAAACGCTTACATGAAGTGGCCTGCTTTCCGTTCGGTTTTGTCACTCGCTCAGAGGCAGCTTTGGATGACTTGTACTCGATCCGATTTTGTTCAAAATTAGGATCGTCGAGGTATTCTTCCAGTGCACCGGCTAACGAAACAGGAGCCTAGAAAATATCAGAATCGAAATTCAACTAATAAGAGAGGACGCACGTGTTTTAGATTGGGTATAGACACGTTCAACAAGTTTTGGAGCTTTTTTGCGACACCAAGATATTCAACCACGTATTCTGTCTGTTTACAGAAGTGACGGTAGATCACCAGGGCTTCCTTTGCATCCACATGCGACATTTCAAAATAATGTTCTGTGGAGGGCCAGGAAATCAAATCAGTTGAACCTGTACGATAGATACCTGGGTACTAACCCAAAACATTTATGACGCCCTCATTTCCAGCTTGGAACAGAATCAAGAGATCTTTGACCAACATACGCAAAGCGGTAATAGTTAATTCGTCCTCCAGATCATCAAGATAAAACTGTTGAAGTCGGGTGATATAAGTCGCAGAGCAGCGATAACAAGATTGACTTGACGTACACGACATTCAACCAAAGCATCTATCACGTTGTGAACGGCCTTGGTTTCTCGTAACAGCCCCTTCTCCACAGTCATCGACCTGAGTTTCCTGCCCATGATTGTCTTACTCCTAGTAGGGGCCGATGCATTCGGGTTGGTGGGTCGATCCTTACGGCCACGATATCCGTCCTCTTCAATAGACTGAGAATTGCGCATGTCACGGTTGTTTTCAGCCTGTACCTTCACAGCATCATGTTTGAGATCCTTGTAGGCATGAATTCTTGAATCAAGGTAGAGAGCATAATTTTGCAAGTTCTGTGGGGCCACATAACCTGAGGGAGAGGCCGTATGAGAAGGGAAGAACGTCGAAATAGAGCTGTCTCACCATCCCAGTTTCCAGCAGAAACGTTCCGTAGGCGTAGAACATCCGAAGATGACAAATACGATAGAACGTTGTCGGTAGCGCCATTCCGTATCATAGTGTGAAGTACTATCAAAGCTTTGAAAGCGACCTAGACATGACGACACGGTTCAAGATATTTGCGGAATAGTAAAAGAAAGGAGAAGAAAACACACAATGGCGTTGGGTTCGCGAATCCGCGGGGATAGAGCCTTGCAGACATCGTGAACAGCACCGTCATCGGACCAGGTCGCCGCTATGATGGGGTCTATGTACTGCAAGTAATTGAGATTAGGTGCGTAAGAGACGGTCCAGCTTGAATACGCACTTTAGCCTTGGGGGCTGCTGCCTTTGGCTTGCAGGCCAATTTCACGACCTTGTCGTAACTGGACATGTTCACGGAAGAGCCTGGTCAGCGCGGGACAACACTGAGCAATCAAGGTTGTGTTGTGTTTAAAACTCAGCAAACAGTCATGTGTGTCTCTCACCGGCTAATAGAGCTAATAGTAACTTTTGCGATGGTCACAGTTAATTACATTACTACTATGGTTCACTAGTAATGCTTTCTGATTGGAGCTCTAAGTAATCATAATCACAATACACGTGGAAATGATACTGTCTACATGGAAGCTGAACGAGGAGCTCTGCGACGCTAAATTTCGTGCAAAGAAATATTCCCCCCAACGTTTGCACAAGCACACTGGACATTACGATTGTCCGACTGATTAGAATCAGTAAGGTGAGATTGTGACTGGAGGTGATCACTGCCGTGGCAAGTGGTCAGTGGTTAACAACCAACAGTATCATCAGGGTAGGTTATAACTCAGATTATCAAGACCTCACCTTCGACCATTTCATGAGCGTGACGTCCTTGCCAGTAGACAGTTAAGAGCGACGATCGAACCAGTGGCAGAAGTCTGGTGTCCAGGTTATTGAGGACTAACCGCGATAGTCTCCGGTCGAAAGCCGCAATGCCTCTGAAGGTCAAGTGTACGGCTAGTGATGCAGGTTACGCACTGGCATATCGTAAGGACGCCCGCCGCCGAGCCAACTTGATGGCTCCTAAGAGCACGATGAGTTATCCGATCAGGATGGGCGTCGATCGGACTCGGACTAACCTAGTGGGTATTGACATAGACCAGAAGGAATGCAGTTGAAAAACTGCGAGAGGAAAAGATTAAGCCAGCAGCGGAATAGCCCCCGAAGAGGAGCCCACCACGACGGAGACAGTACATCGCCTAGAATGGGACGCGAGCAATTTTTTCTTTCCTGTCCACTTCCAGACGTCAGACGAAATAGACAAATCCAACGAAGGCGAGCACGTATCGGGCCCAAGGATCCTCATACTGAACGGTCGATGTGGTTGGGGGTCCGCGGCACAACCGAGCCCAGTTCTCCGTCTCCTAAGATAGGGATAGGCTGAACCCGCGTCGGAGGCCATTGATTTTTTTTGGTCCTATCAAATCGCAAGTCAGACAGGATAAACGGATCGAATGGCGAACGTACTAGGAGCCAATTTCTTGCGGGCAGTTGCCGCTTTGCAAGGCAATGTCCTGCCAAAAGCCAGAAGGTAGGTGGGGTGAATAGGGAGAGCGAGGAACGAACCAGTAAGAAACGCTGAAAAACCTGGGTTAGATTAGGGAAGAATAGCCGCGATTCGAGGTCCTTTATACACCTGGGAGGTGGCTGACCTTGAATAATCTGGCCGACAGTGATCGCGGTTAACATGACGCAATGCAGGATAGTTGGCGCAAAGCTCGACCACAAACATTGAAACAACTGCAGTCTGCAGGGTGCTTGCGCGCAATTGCAACTCGTACAGCGCAATTGCCAAACCTTTCGGATCGATATGGTAGTGTCAAGTTTGAAGTTGGGGCATGTCGGTGACGCGCGTTATTTGGTTGTGTTTTTGGCAGTGTTGGATATATACGCTGAGGTCGCCTCCTGTTCATGCTCACTGTGTATTGCTTCAAACTCAAGCTGAACATCCGTGCTGACAACCGACCCCAGTGGCAGAAACGCATGCGCACCGTAGCGTTTATGTTCTCGCTCCTTTTTTGAATCAAGCTTGGAGTGACCGTGATCCATAGCTGGGTAGAATTTTAGAAAGCTACATGCTCCGGCGCCCCATCTTTCTGTGAATCTCTTCTGCGACATCCTTGTACTCCTATGTCTCTTCCGCTATCAGCCAACATGCACCCGAGTAACGTTCTCCGGTTCACTCGCCGACGACCCCTGCTGCGGAACATTCTCTATAGCCTCGTCGCATTCATGGCTCTGTATACCTTAAACTCAGTGGTCTCTCTTCGAAGGGCTTTATCCTTTCTTCCGGACTATCTTAAACCCTCAGAAAAGGACACCTCTCCCGCGACATGGAATGCTCGAGCTGAAAAAGTGAAAGAAGCTTTCGTGCACGCATACCACGGATATGAGCTATATGCCGCTCCAAGTGACGAATTGAAACCATTATCAAATGGGAAAATAGACAAGTCGGATAATTTATTTCAATTGGCGGGGATATGCTGAGTTTGCTTTGTTTTACCAGTTTCAACGGATGGGGTGTTACAGCATTCGATTCTCTTGACACTATGCTCCTCATGGGGCTCAAAGATGAGTATGAACATGGCCTAGACGTAGTCAAACAGGCCGATTTCTCCAAATCCAAGGTTCTCTAACAGGTGGATTTAGCGTATCTTCGACTAACATCTCAGTTCACAGCCCCATTTTGTGCCTTTTTTCGAGACCATCATCAGATATCTGGGCGGCCTTCTCGCTGCCTATGCATTGTCGAACGACGAACTACTTCTTAAGCGAGCGGAGGAGTTGGTCAAGCGACTAGACCCCGTATTCGACACACCGACTGGAATGCCCTACTACTCTGTTGATCCCAAGACGTGCGTCAATTGGTTTATCTAGTTTACATCGTGTTGACTTTTGAATCGTGCAGGGGACGGAACCAGGGTCCGGACATTGGAATACTAGCAGAAATCGCCAGCTTGCAGGTCGAATATACTTACCTTGCCAAGTTGACGGGCAAGGTGGAACACCTCAATCGAGTGGGTGCTACAAGATCATCCTTTTCTCTTTGTTTGTCTTGAATCTCATCCCAGTCACAAACAATTATGAAGACCTTGGGATCGGCCAACCTCACGAACACTGCTGGAATGTTTCCGCTGAAATGGAACATAACTTCAGGAGAACCACATCATTGTTCGTACGACTGGCGTCTTTCTCTTCTGACAATTGTAACAATTATCCCTATAGACCACTTATCTGTAGGGGCTCAGACCGACAGCGCTCATGAATACCTCTTAAAGCTTTACCTCCTTACCGGAAAATCCGACAAGGCCAGTCTAGAAATGTGTACGTCTGTGGGAAACATATCGTGAATTTTGTTGATATTTCCTGTAGACCTTCGTGCAACTACCTATATCATTAGCAATCTACTCTATTTATCACCCACGCGGAAACTTCTCTATGTCACTGACTCTACCACGCCGACTTTTGACCGCCATGAACCCCCTAGCCATATATTTGAACATCTGTCTTGTTTTCTACCCGGATTACTGGCTCTTGGGGCGCACACACTACCTTTGGATAACCTTGCAGAGCTCGGAATCGACTTCGAATCGCTCGGGAACGAATCCACTTACGGGTTAGCAGGGAGGGCATACACGAGGCTCAAGCACTACAATTTGAAAGATCTCCATTTATGGGCTGCTAAAGGCCTCGCACAAACCTGCTGGGTAACATACGCTGACCAGCCTACTGGTCTGGGTCCCGATGAAGTCGTGATGGAGACATCAGTCGGTAAGACATCCTGGAAATGGACGGACGGCGCAAGTTCGACAAGACAGGGCACGCATTTATGGATGGACATGGTCGAGAAGTGGGCAGAAAGCGGCAGGAGAGGTATCGTGCCTGGCCTGGCGGATCCGAGACCAATCAAGGCGGAGAGGCTCGGCGGTAAAGGCGTAAGTCGCGATTATCTTCTCAGAAGACCAGGCTACTTATTAAGACCTGAGGTAAGCAGAAGCAATATATTCGCTGTGTGGCTAACTCTCCCGAGATAGACTGTTGAGTCGTTGTACTTGCTCTGGAGAGTGACCGGGGACACAAAGTGGAGAACGCGTGGGTGGGCGATTTTTGAGGCTATCGAGAGAGAGGCGAAGACACCATCTGGATACGCAAGTCTGCTCTCCGTAGAGACTTCACCCGCTACTCAGAGAGACGACATGCCAAGGCAAGTGTTTGACCATCCATCCGAGGGTTATTTGCTAATCGACGCCATAGTTATTTCCTGGCGGAAACGTTGGTGTATTATCTTTGCCTGTTTGACTGACGTCACTGATGGATTAGAATTTTAGGCTAAAATACCTTTACTTGATGTTTCTTGACGAAGATCCTATATCTTTGGATAAATGGGTATTCAATACAGAAGCCCATCCATTCCCTGTATTCGAATGGACAGGGGACGATAAGGCCCGTTTTAATTTATAGACCACGGACCGTTCGGCCCGGTAGAACAGCGCATCCGAAAGTAGACATCCGTAAATGTAATTGCCCATGTTACTCTCCAGATGGACAGCCTTTCCCCGCGTCCACGGGGCGTGTAGGCGGGGTATAAAGCCTCAAATTTCCTATCATTTCAGTCGCTTCTCCCCCCGCTTCTCCATTGCTAATTATACCATGGCTGCCTTGAGGAACGGTCAGTTTATCGGCTCTCTCGATTGCGGTACAACGTTCGTTTTCCCAGAGTTAAAGTTTGCTATCACGTTCTAACGAGGGCATTTAGCTCAGTCAGATTCATTGTCTTCGACCAGCATGCAAATATCATAGCCCAACACCAACAGGAGTTCCCCCAGTACTACCCCAAATCTGGGTTGGTCTCTCTCCTTTACGTCGAAAAAATTTCAACTCACGGAACCCAGCTGGCACGAACACGACGCCGACGAGATTCAGGAACACGCGGATAAATGTATTGAGGAGGCGATAAAGAATTTGGAAAGCGAGGGTTGGGCAAAGGAGAGCGTAAAGGCGATCGGTACGCTTTTACTTTCATCCTTATCACATGATTATCGACGCTTGTCATGACCAGGTATCACGAACCAGCGTGAAACCGCTGTCGCCTGGAGTCGCAAGACCGGCAAGCCTCTATGCAGAGCTATCGTCTGGGCGGACTCCCGAACCAAAAATACTGTGGTTCATTTTGAAAATAAGCTTCAGTCAGAAGGTATTCAAGTATCTCCTGGTGTTTGGAAGAAGGGCAAAGAAGGCGTAGAAGCCCTGCGCAGCATGTGCGTCCTATTCCTGGACTCATTTTTGACTTGTCTTCTACAACATGACTGACTGAACTCCAATCTTTCCATTAGAACAGGCCTCCCTCTCTCCACTTATTTCTCAGGCATTAAGTTGCGCTGGATGCTTGACAATCACCCGGAGGTATCCAAGGCCCATGAAGCAGATGACCTCCTCTTCGGGACAGTCGAATCCTGGGTAGCCTATGTAGGTATCCCAACCGCGCTTTATGCTCACATGTCACTCACATTTCGAACTAAAACAGAACCTTTTGGGAGGTGTTGAGAAAGGCGTCCACATTGGCGAAGTCACGAATGCTTCGCGCACGCTCCTTTTGAACATGTCGACTCTCAAGTGGGAGTCGTCTCTTCTGGAATTCTTCGGGTTCCGCGAGTCCATTCTCCCAAAATTGGTTTCCACGTCCGAAGTCTATGGCAATATCGCATATGGCTCCTTGAAAGGTATTTCAATTGGTGGTCTTGTTGGCGACCAACAGGCTGCTTTAATTGGCAACAAATGCCTAACCCAGGGTGAAGCCAAGTGTACTTATGGAACCGGTGCCTTCTTGCTATTCTGCACGGGCGACGAGATCGTGAAGAGCACCCACGGGTTATTAAGCACTGTATGTTTTTCTTCCCACTTGGCATCTACCTTCAGAGGTTGATTCGTGACTTCGACAGGTTGCGTATCAGGCTGGTCCCACTGCAAAGCCGGTCTATGCTCTCGAAGGAAGTAGTGAGTTACGTCATGACGCTCAGCTCGGAAAATTTGACAACCGTTGCCTCTACTAGTTGCTGTCGCAGGAAGCGCCGTCAAATGGCTGCGCGACACCATGAACGTCATAGAATCCGCTGCTGAAATCAATACTCTGGCTGAAAAGGAGCCGGATTCTGGAGGAGTGTACTTTGTTACTGCTTTCTCTGGTCTTCTTGCGCCTTATTGGGATCCCGGCGCCGCTGGCATCATCATTGGCGTCTCTCAATATACGAACCCGTCCCACATCGCACGCGCAACTCTCGAAGCGAATGCATTCCAAACACGTGCTGTCATTGAAAGCATGAAGTTGGATTCGGGAAAGGACCTCAAAGACCTTAAGGTCGATGGGGGCATGACTAATGGTGACCTTGCGATGGGCATCTTAGCCGATATCGGTGGCTTCAATGTCGTTCGTCCTGAAATGAGAGAGTGAGTATAATCAACTTTTCTGTCCTTCTCTGCTAATAGTTTATTAATATATTCCCTCTTATTAAGATCAACCGCGTTAGGTGCTGCTCTTTGTGCTGGAGCTGCTATCAAGTTGTTCGGATGGGACTTGTCCAAGCCAGAGAGCCTCTCACAGGTAAATACTAAGGGTACTCGGGTGTTTGCACCTGGCATGCCTGAGTCTGACAGAGCCGGTAAATGGAAAAACTGGCAAAGGGCCGTCGAGCGTTCAAAAGGGTGGGACGAGGGTGTTGACACCTAAGAATCCAAGGCAACGGCGAAAGAGCCCCTTGGATCCAGATCTGTCCAGGAAACTAACACCTTTGTATTTTATAATCTGGGATTTTATTGATCTGTGTTGCTTTACATACCCTAGCAGTGACTATTTGTCAAAAACTAACATGAATTGAGTGCTGCATTGCATCCTACATTGCATCCTACATTGCAACCTACATTTCTGCTTCCACCTTTATCACAAACCCATTTGACGTCTTGGACCTTCAATAGCATTCGACTACATTTGGAAAATACCCAAGCACCAAGCTTTATATTTTTAATCTGATAATTTGTATAATATGGGCCACCATACTGGTATATGTAATTATTGGCCGAACTTTTTGAGGGGATCAGATTTTTTCCTGCTACCGCCGTTTCCACCGCGTCCTCCTCGACCTCTTCCTCGACTCTTACCCCGCACAGAATCCTTTTTGAAAGGTATGAATTGTTTAGGTTGCTCATGGTCTCCATTTATATTTCCACCTGCTACAGGAGCGATCCGCGGCAACAGGTATTTCGGTACATGCTTCATGTGGGGTTGAATTCGTGTGGGATGTAGGGGTTTGTCGTGTCGCAAGAATTCAAGATCGAGAGGGTTGTCCTCGAAATGCGCCTAGAAAGGAATTGTCAGCACTGGAAGAGTGTATGTGGAGAGAAATACCTTGAGCTTGTCCGAGTTCAGAATCTCTGTTTTTAGCTCCTTCACTCGAGCCTCTCGAATGGCCGATCTTGTCACACTCCGTAGTGCGTCTTCCATTCGATATCTGAATGCCTCTACCTGCTTCATATCGAAATTATACTCTTTTATTTTGCTGCCTCTTGCTCCTTGTTCTTTCTCGATCTTGCTGAAGACGCCTTCATCCTTCTCTGCGCTGGGCAAGCCACCAACTACCTTGTTCTTGCCCCAGAGGTCTTTAGGAACGACGAAAGATAACGACATTCCAGTACGACCTGCACGGGCTGTCCGCCCAACTCTGTGTGTATATGATCGCGAAGACGTCGGTAGATCGAAATTTAAAACACAAGCGACATCGACAAAGTCAACCCCTCGAGTGACTCCATATTCTTTGTCCTTGCCCTTGTCCTTGCGATCGCGTTTCCTGGATTTATGTGACGGAGGAGATGGTTCACGTTTCCGTTTGTTGGATGGTGTTTTGGATGAACTGGACTCCGATGTTTCTGCAGGTATTGGTTCACGTTGCGTGGAAGTAACTGAGATTCGCATGATAAGAAGCTAGCTCAAAAAGGAAGGCAGTTGGACTCACACTCTTCTTCTTCACCTTCCTCTTCCGCATCATCTTCCTCTTCTGTGTCAGGTTCATTCGCGCCGCTCTCGTCTGTAGCAATAATGTAGTCGTAAACCCCTTTATTAAACTCTTGCACCACATGGTATCTAACCAGTTGTAATGAAGTCCAGACAGGAAAGAAAGGTAAGAGAGCGAGCATACCTGGAATTCAGTGGAAGCTCGGAGTTCAGAACACAGCTTTTTATTGAAAATTGCTCCAGGAAAAGTTTGAGGCGATAACTCCGGTCGACGTCGTTCACAAAGATAATGGTTTTCCCTTTAATTAGCTTGAGTTTGAGAATGACATATGTAAGAAGGAATTTGTCGACTTCAGAGCACCTGTAAATATCCGGTCAAAGTTATCGTACACTAGGAATATCGTACGAACGAACCTAACAGCATATTGACTCAAAAGGGCTGCTTCATCCTCTCCTTCTTCCAGTTTTAATATGGCCTAATTACAAGGTCAGGCGGAATTTTGAGAAAGCCAAAACTTGGCGTACTGGATTCCTCAGAGCAAGACCTTTCAACAGTTCAACATCCTCCGTCATGGTGGCACTCATCAAAAAGGATTGATATACTTTCGGGAGATAGCCACCGTTGAAGATGTGCCGAACATCTTCATCATGACCATATGAAAGAATAAGATCAGCTTCGTCGATGACGAGACATTCCAGTGATGAAAGTGAGAGAATTTTTGATTGTAATAGACCAAGTGCTCTAGAGGGTGTTGCAATGACGATATCGGGTTTATCTGAAAGCAGTGTCCTACACAGTTTGGGTCAATGAAACCTACCCGGGAAAAGATTCAACGGACCGTTGTAAATGAGACGTCGTCCCAGATGCTACATTAGATACAATGATGTCCTTATCACAATATGACAGAAGTGTCTTCAGAGAGGCTGTTACTTGTTCTGAGAGCTCCCTTGTTGGCACAAGAATCAAAGCTCTGGTTGCTTGCCGACTTCCGTCCTCAAGATTAAGGTTCTTGCGGTAATCAATTAGTCCAACGTCAGGAATTGACGATAGCAAACCCACCCACATTTTTCGTACTCAGAATTTTCTGCACTATCGGAATGCAGTATGCTGCCGTCTTTCCACTTCCTGTCCGTGCACGGGCGAGGATGTCACGACTTTCGAGGGCGAGAGGAATTGCTTTTGCCTGGACAAGCGTTGGACGGGCAAAACCAGAGTCTGCGAGGGCTCTAAGTATTCGGGCATCCAGGGTATGTGAGAAGGCTGCGAACGACGCCTTTTTGTCCACCAGATGAGGCTCGACCATTTTATTGGAATATGAAAAGCGCAAAGTCGCGGTGCAAGTGCAAATCTTGATTACATAATCGTGTTGTTCTAAAAATACAAGCAAGTACCATGTACAGTATCCTCATTGGATCGTGCATTTCAACCTCTTCTCGAACAAGCGGCAGTTTAGATAGTGTTCAGTCACTGCAGTTCCGACGTCGCCCCCATTAGTAGTATCTATCATGAGCACTCCGCACTTGTAGCAGAAATGACTAAACAAAGTCTGAAGTTAATTGTCAGTGCAAATAAACGGAAGAGTAGCGCTTACACATTGCAGCCAGGAGCCCCACACTGCAATACCGTTGGTCAATGAATTAAACAAGAATGGAATGCGACCAGTATCTCACTGTCATGTGGTTGCACCCAGACTCTTTTTGCACAGGCGTTCTACATCCTACGTAAAATAGGGTTTGTCATTAGTGTCATGGATGACCAAGGACGAACACAGAGCTGACCGGGGCAGTATTTCCATCCTTTCTTCCTCATCAGCCGGTCTATATTACCATTCTTGCAGCGGTGGTTTTCTTCGGAGCTTGCCAATGTTTTCAGGCAGCTTTTACACCACCTGTGACCACATCTAGGAAGAGGACAGATAATGACGCTCTGCTCCCCATACTGCTCTCGATCAACGTTCATCGACTCCTTGCACCTAGAAATAGCTGAGACAAAGGAAAGTACTGGGAATCGCCGTGTCGAACTGACCTTGGACATTCTAATGTAATAGAATGGGCGACTAGCTGAAGCTCTTCTAACCTCTGAAGCTCATCCTTGGTAATATTCAATTTCTCAACGATATCCGGCGTAACTTCTGTGAGAAGACGTTAGCGAAAAAATCTATCAGTAAAATAATAATCGGGACTGACGACTCCTGCTGTTCCTTAGACGTTGGGCAAGACATTCCGGGCAAAAGATGGGGTATCGACCTTCTTCGATTTTCGTTTTGGTGAACGTCGTGAGACATTCTTTACAGAAATTGTGACCGCATTCAGTGAGGCTCAACTTTTCAGTTGCATTATGCATTTCTCCGCATACGCCACATTCGAACTGTTGAGACGAGGACTGACTTGGAATGTCCAATGTGTTAAAAGTTGATGTGTCCTCGGAACCTCTCCAAGCCGGTACATGCAGATAGTTCTTATTCCGAGAGTATGATGGAGGAGCGTCCGCAACCATATCACCGTCCTCGTCGCATTCGACAACGATGCGTGGCGATGGTTCTTTCACAGGGCCGAAACCCTCGTCGCGGTACACCTCTTGTTGCAGTTGTACGGCCAGTTGCCAATCCAGCTCTGAGCGGGAGAGAGAAGAAGAGCCGGCGCCCTTAGACTCACTATTCTCCCCGTTCTGCACTCGCTTCTGCAATGCGACAAGCCAAGCGTGTTCTCCAGAAACATGATTAGAAAGCGAGGCGGTTATCTCCTCCTCTTCTTGCAGTTGCTGAAGAAGAGCGGTTTCCCATGTATCACTGTCCTTCACTATATCAGGCGATTGTTGACCAGACAGTGCCGCCTTCGACGACGCTGCTTCCCCAGATTCAATGCCTGTCCCATTTCCTGTTTGCTGCTGTAACGCCAATTGCCATCCAAATTCTCCGCTTCGACCATGTGTCAGTACAGACTTTAGAGGGGGATCCTCTTTAGGTGGCAGGGAAGGCACGGTGTCGTCTTTTTCCTGTTCAGTAGACCCTTGCACAAAAGATGTTAACCAGTTGTATTCACTGGCTCTTGAAAGGCCGGACGGCGGAGGGATATTTTCCTTGTTGGAAATATCATAAGAGCTATCAGATGATGCGATAGTGGTCGGCTTTTGGCCATCTTCGTGATTGCCTGAGTTTGTCGAAACAGGAGTGGGGTTCAAGAGTGATAGCTGCCATCCGAATTCACCACGGTGGCGGGGTTCGGTCGATGGCTTCTTTCCTCTACTATGTTCCGACTTTGACGAGGCGGAGGTAGGCTGCGAATCTGGAAACTCTTGACTTCGCATTTTCCTCAAGGTTTCGGCTCGTGCTCGTAGAAGCGAAAGATGATCATATTCTGAGAAAGGTTGACCGGTATGCGTGGCGTCGGAAGCCATTTGTTTGCGAGAAAGATATACAGCACTCCTTGCCAACAAATGATGTATATCCCGTTTGTGTGCATCCACTTTAGGTTCCAAAACATAAGCAGAAAATTTGTCACTGGAAGGAGTGTCGGAAATGGACTGGAATAGAATCTGGTGGAGAATATTCGAAAACTCGTCGAGGTCTCCTGATAAAGTGAATGCTGGACCGTCAAGGTGGTTTCGACGAATGTGTGAGTCGTAGAGGCCATATAGACAAGCTTCATTATGGGGGAATTTGAGGCAGACGACGACTTCTGCGTTGCTGCTGAAGACTGCTACCCGGACCTTCGTAGAGGTGTCAGGAAAACAATTCCTAATTGCCGGTGGTGATTCAGAAGCGGCACGGGATTTTCAAGATTTTACGACGTACGACAATATGTTCTTTAGATCATCGACAGACTGTACGTCGTCTGTTGTCGGCTTGGCGACAAATGTTTCTTCGAAGATAGGGATTTCAAGAAGCTCTTCAATATCTAGATGATTTTCGACTTTTAGATCATTTAAATTGGCTATAGCCATCATTTCCTATGTCGAGGCGATTAATATCATCAATCCAATGGAAGCCAACATCAAATTGGGCGCTCACGTTGACCATTGCCTGAGATATCAAGCGCCGCGGGAAAGATTCCATTTCTGCATCTTCAGCATCCAGTTTCAAGGCCAAACGGGCACAGTTCAGCGCAACGAGTCCACAGATCGAGCGACTGGTCCCAGCTTGGGCGCAATCGCTTTGGTAGTTGCAAGTTGGTCCATGATAGCCAATGACTTGAGGGAAATCCTCCATTTCCAGTGTAGCCTCGTTCCAGTCCATCGGAGAATCGATAGCGGCGTCGACGAGCTGCATCGTGGATTCACCTCCGCCAAAAGGGCGTGAAGTGGCCAGGAGAACCTCACAGGAAGGCTTGGGTGGGGTAGTAGGGTAGAGGAAAGGAAGACCTTGAGCGCACCAGCCACGCCCCTGGACGTCAGATCAGCCTGATGCCCCAAGTATCCCAAAACGTACTTGAGCGTAAGAATTACCGATAACGGACGACAGTAGGAACGGGGCTGTGCGAAAGATCTTTGAGTGCTTTTCTATGATATATGACAAGTGCCTAGTCGTCAGCAACACGTTAGTTCCAGTGTAGAAACATCGGCCGTGCCCAGACTTCAATTGACCCACGATTGACAAGAACTGAAGTTTCCGCGTGGATGACTGTGAACTATGTATGGCACTCATTCCATGTCATGAGCCATCATATTGATAGATACATACCAGACCTTATATCCGGATACTATTATGACTTGAAGGGCTTGAATATTCGAGGCATGAAGCCATCGAAAAAGATATTTGATGTGTCCTACGCTTTGAGGCTTCAATTTGAGGACAAGTAGAGAATCGTGTAGGCGAGGCTACTTTCATTGGAGACACTCAGAGACAAAAAGCGCCATCCGTCTCTACAACCTATCGGGTATATCGGGCCGTCACTTAGGGGCTCGGACATCCAAGGATTCATCGTTCTGGCACCTTGACTGGGTTCCTGGTATATAATAATGTCTGCTCTCTCTTTCTCGTAATAAATATCGATTTATAAAGTTCAAAAGCGCCTCATCATATGAATCAATTCCAAAGATTACAGTAGACGCCATTGTCATGAGCATCCCAAGATATTCGTCACTCTGCCCAAACCTTTCAAAGAGTTCGAGGGAGCCAACTGTTGTATAATATGGGCGCCTGAACGGTATGGGCGCCTGAACGATATGCGTAGGTTTGTCACTCAAAATTATCGACAAAGCAATGTCCATAGGTCATGGAAGTAAGGCAGAATTACATTTTGGCCAACCAGGGAGTACACGAGAAAGACAAATGCATGGAGACAATGCAAGGCCACGTCGGATAGGAAAGACGAAATGAGAACGAAGTAGAAATCGAGCGGGGACTGGTAGAAATGTGGACACTACATGGCACCATCTATGCTAATGAATTGTAGTCTGCAAAATAGGGATGCTGAAGTGCTCGTTTGGCTTTGCACGTCAATGGCACCAATTAGTAGCCTCATCTTGGTCTACTGGTAGCGAAAAGAGAACATACCTGAAATTCTTTTGGCTGAGTCGTAATTAAGCGTACGCTGTGGGTTAAGTTGGAATGTGAATGAAAAAATAAGTCAGACCATATGTGGGGCATACCTTGAGCATGTCCAACCCATTTTCATCCAACACCGAAACAATACGTGCGATGTCTTGGCGAGACCACTGGGGAAATGTGGGCTTATAGTCCGGCAAGCCACTAACACCGGGCCACGAGTCCTCATTTGGCGTCCCAAGAATCCTATTGTTAAAGGAGACGATCAGCATTCCAACGCTCATCTTCACCGTCGGGGGTAATACAAAAATAAAAGCCCAAAAGAACACAGTCAAAACATACCGGAATATCTTAAATATCTGGTCAATTTCGGAATCACCGGGGAACAATGGAGCTCCTTGCATCGCCATTTCAGCAAAAATACATCCCACAGACCACATATCTATGGCGGTAGAATAATGACGGGAGCCGAGAAGAACCTCCGGTGCACGGTACCATAGAGTAACGACCTACGGAGTAAACCAGTTCAATTGATCAGAAATAGGCCAAAAGTAAATCGTTTGATACCTCATGAGTGTATGTTCTCATTGGAATGCCGAACGCACGAGCCAGACCGAAGTCGGCAAGCTTGAGGTTGTCGCGACTGTCGATGAGTAAGTTCTGTGGTTTTAAGTCACGATGAAGGATGCGATGAGAGTGGCAATATAAAAGGCCAGAGGTTAATTGGTGAGTGAATTTCTGTACGAAAAATGAAAAAAAAATCAGCGAAATTGTCCCAGAGCTTGTGTAACGGACGCGTGACGTATCAAAACCAATTTAAACCACGTGACATTATGTCATCGGCGAATATGTTTTTTTGCGAATCGAACAGGTAAAGAATGATTTTGGATGATGGGAAGCCTTGGGAAACAAGAGAGCATGGAGACGAGAGCGCCAGAAGAGATGGGCACGAGGACGCATGCACATGGGTATCTATGCACCCGTGACAACGGTGTTTTCGCGTCCAAACGCGTTACCGTGACGCGTTTCCGGCAGATATTGCGAGGGTACGAAGATAGAGGGGAGAAAGCAACTAAAGGTGTATACCTTTACAATTTGTAGGGTAATTGGCGTACGGTTTTGGTTCCCTGTTTCGATATATCTTTTGAGGTCCATGTCTAAAAATTCGAAAACGAGGTACAATTTTTGATCCGCATGTACGATGTCCAGCAGCCTGGGAATCAACGGCGGTGAAGGTGGGGTTGAGAAGAAGAAAGAGGCGTCAAGACAAGCTGCAACGTACCTGACAATGTTCTCATCTTTCAATTCCTTGAGCAGACTGATCTCGCGGATGGCTGTACTGGGGACCCCTTCGTCCTCTGCCTCGAGCCTGATCTTCTTCAGCGCTACAATCTCCCCCGAGTTGACATCCTTAGCCTTGTACACAACGCCATACGTCCCTGGATGCAATATGTGAGACTCCTGGAGATTGTAGAGAAAGCCGCAAGACTCACCTTCGCCTACACATTGCATTGTCGGAGATGGGTGGTGAAGCGCCCACGTAGATAATGAGCATCACATACCAATTTTCTCGATTTTCTGATAGCTGTAAGTCACCTCAGGACCTAGTCAAAACTTGAAAGATACTTTGTTCATGACTCACCGATCCATTGCAATAATTGGGCAGAATCACAATGTAGATAAGTGATGGGACGGAAGGATGATGTTGGTCCAATGATGAGAGTGCGAGAGAAGAGAAACGAAAGGAAGGCTGGAGGACCAAGGTGAACGATGACCGCGGGGTATCTGGTGAAGTTGCGGACAATCAGCAGTGGATATTCTTCGTTCATTTCTATCAATCAAAACTGTTGGTGGCAGGTGACGGTGACATAAGCTGAAGGACCTGTCGGCCCGAACTCAAATTCGGTTTTGCCCTTTGCAAACTCAGGCTCTTGAAGCAACCTTGCCAGAACTTATGTCGTCTGAAATTAACATCCAACTTCCCTCGTCCGCCTCATCTCAAGGACAAAAAGATACTGTAACCTGTCGTTTGTAAGTCATATCCCAGCATCTCCCTTACCCGGTGATTTTCATGGTCACTACCGCAGATGTCGACGACAGTTTGCGAAATACACTTGCCCAACATGTAACGTCCCTTACTGCTCTCTCACCTGCTTCCGGTCTCCAGTGCGTGCGCCTCCTTGATATGTCTATATGTTGGTGACCTTGTTGTTTTCGACTGTCTGAAAGGCTCATAACCAATGTTCAGAGGGCTTCTATAAGAAAGAGATAGAGGCAGATATCCACTCGGGGCCTTCAAAAACGGCTCAAGAACGACAGAGAATGATGGAATTGTTGAAGAAGTTTGAGGATGACTCTTCTGCTGAACAGTCCTTCGGCGACGGAGACGACGACGATGACGACGACGAAGACGAGTCAGATTTGGTCAGGCGATTCGAAACCGTTGACCTGGGTGAGGGACTCTAATCTCTACCTCTATTGATTATGGTGTTTACGGTTTTGTAGACTCGCTGTCACCCGATGCGCTATGGTCAATGCTCACTCCAGAAGAACGCAAAAAATTTACGAAAGCATTTGATGATCCGACTAGTGAATTGGCGCAACAGCTCTTGTCAAGCGAACAGCTGGAAAAAGAGATCCAAGAGCCCTGGTGGGAATCACCTACAGTCGATGACGGTGAGACTATAGATGACAAACTTCGTCGACATGGAACTCGGCCAGACCTGATGAACATACCAACATCCATGGTAAAGCCTATTCCAACAGGTCATCCGCTGGTGTACAATATGTGCGCCATATGGTAAGTGTACTCTCCATCTCATTTTCAATCCGTTATTTACTGTCATATAGTATCGCATATGCTTATATCACGCGACACCTTGGAACCTCGCCATTGGGTAACCTCAAGACTCAAGATTCAGAATACCAAGAAGCAAGACGCTTGGTCACTCAACTTGTACCTTTCTTGACAGATCGAAGGTCAACACAATTATACCCTAATCTGCCAGCCGTCGTCACAAGTATATGGTCCCTGTTAGATCTTGTATGTATTGTCCACTATTTTCATTTATTCAACGTCACTGAACGCTGAAGAACCTTTCTCAAGGGCGAGATGACAAGCTCCCTCTTCTCGGTTTTGCTCCGGGACTCAGCTCAATTAATAAAACCTCTCCGAATCACACCAGTTGCTCCGTCCTCGAATGAAACTGATGGGATGTTATCATCATCGCACCCCCACAGCATGCCAGTTCTCGTCCTGTCAGATATAGACAAGCTGTTGATGGACAAATTTCATATAAAGGACGGTCAGGAAAGCCAGACAAATTTGAAACCCAATCATATAACGCATAAACTGCGTTTTTACGCTGCTCATATTTTGTCGACGCCGAGTTCAATTTTAGGATCTCTAAGTGACGAAATGATGGCGAGGGCTAAAGGATATGAAGGTGAAGTGGGCAAGGTGGCCTCAGACACGAGCCGTGGGGAAAGCCGCAGGCTTTGACTAACAGGATTATTATCCGAAAGTACGAGCTGACTTAATTCCTAACTATCATGTCCAGACAATCTTCTTCCAACGAAGTTGGCCACCGTACCGGAGATATGATGAAAACTGGGTATGTAAGAGAGGTCTCACAAATTTGTCTTTTTTTGCTAACCATTGCAACAGCTATAAGCCTGGTAACGGTTTCGTATAATATCGCCTCTCCCAGCGGCAGGAGTAGGCTCAAATGTCTTGGTCTACATCCTTGGAAGGAAACATACTCATTCAATTCGATTTTAAACCTTGTTGTCCGCAACGACAGGTAGATTAAAAAGTAAACCCGGGATTGTGTACATGCCTTGAATGGGCAGTTAGCCTAGAGTTAAAGAAGATAAACCGGCCTAATTCTGGGATTCCTAGACTCCGTGCGCATTCTCCTGCATCCCGTCCTTCTTGCCTTATCCTGGTACACTTTCTTGAGCTTGTCTCCAATACAGTTACGTCCGTGGGGCGCTGGCACACGTTTTCAAACCGGGCTAACTGCAAGTATGTTGAACCTTTGGTCCATAAAGTGGGCACACCACTTCACGAGGTCGCATTGTATGCCAGCAGAGCCAATGAGTCCTGCAGCAAGGCAGAAAGTCTCATATCCAGTTGACAGCGACATTTTCTCAAAATGAAGAATTGACGAACTTAGGAGTGCTCGTATTTTCGACGATATGAACTGGAAGGCACCGTGTTCTTGATGGGGATCGGTTTGGCATTGACAATGAACCCAACTCCTGTCAGTCGTAGTCCTATGTCGCAAGGAATTTTACGGCCGTAAGGGTCATTATTCGTTAACGGGGCAATCAGACAGTTCGTTGAATCTGTTTTCCTAGGCAATGTGGCTAAGCATCACCGGCGCCTAGACGTGACAGTAGACCAGACCCCCTCAGTCGTTCGATTGGATACTGAAGCTGAAGCTCCGAAGGACGGCCACGGAGGATGCTGATACCCAAAAAGCGTTCTTCGTTCGAGTTGAGATGTGTTGAATACTGTAATGCAAAACGTCAACGGACCTATCAGACATCCACGATGGTAGGATTCAGGAAAAAGAGTCAGGCTATCGAGCTCGATGTTTCCACAAACCTTCGGAGCAGAGGCAGTCACCATTTGACTGCGAGGGTCCTCAATATCGTTTGCACGTGATGTTTAGCCAATAGGGTGCACTATTTTAAGCTTTTCCACGAAGAGCAGAGAACCCGACCAGTCATTCCACTCGTCAATATATAACAGACATATGTTTTGTCTGTCACCATTCCTCTTCCTCTCCAATGGAGACCCTCAACTGTGGTTCAGGTGGTGGTTCCACCACAGACTTTAAACTTCGCATCGCTTCCATATTTATCATTTTTATTGGCTCGTGTTCTGGTGCACTCTTTCCCGTTCTCGCAAAACGCTCGTCGTGGTTACATGTACCAAAAAGTGTGTTCGAGTAGGTGTTCAAATCTTTTATCAATACCTTTCATATACTTACACTGCGCGAAGCTTTGCAAAGTACTTTGGTTCAGGTGTCATCGTAAGGCAGTCTTATCTTACCCCGAAACACGGTTTCACTCATCGTCTTAGATTGCCACAGCCTTTATCCATCTTCTATCTCCCGCCCTTGATGCTTTATCGAGTCCATGTCTACCAAAAGGGTGGTCAGAATACGTGAATCTATCATTAATGTCTACCCTCGACTTTTCCTGATATTTCCGGCTTATAGCCTTACGCTCTCGCCCTTTGCCTGCTTAGCATCTTCCTTATCTTTATCGTTGAGCTTGTCGCGTTTAGATGGGGCACTGCGAAGCTCGCTGAAGTTGGGAAATCTCATGGTAAGCTCTGTCCCCATCCTTCATCATCAATAGCTGAATTGTCGGGAAATAGATGCACATGGTCATAGTCTTGGGTCGCACGCCGCACACGGCCCAGAGGCTACTTTCAAGTCTCCTTTATCGCCGCAGCCCAAGGATGATTCGACAAATTCTGACATTGAAAGCGCCAAGGAGGCTGACAATGTCCATGCTCATGCTCATGGAATTGAGGACACAGTATCCATTCAAATAATTGGCGTAGGGATATTGGAGTTTGGTGTGGTGCTTCACAGGTAAATGGCATTCTTGCAATTATCATGACAAAGAGCTGACAGTTTTCTGGAATAGTTTTTTGATTGGCCTTACATTAGCCGTGGATGAGCAATTCAAGATTCTGTTTGTCGTGCTTGTCTTCCATCGTATGTGACATCGCGAGTGTCTATCTACCATCGCTAACAAAGCCACAGAAACCTTCGAAGGACTAGGAATCGGGTCCCGTCTTGCCTACCTGCAATTACCGAGTCGGTATAACTGGGTCCCAATTGCGGGTGCTATGGTATATGGTATCACCACGCCTCTGGGAATCGCCATCGGTTTGGGAGTTAGGACATCATATAACCCTGGCAGCACGACGGCTTCAATTGTCAGCGGCACATTGGACTCTTTGAGCGCTGGCATTCTGGTGTATACTGGGCTGGTCGAGGTACCACTTTTCCATTAGACCCGTCATTAATCACTAAACAAACTTGCAGCTGTTCGCACACGAGTTCCTGTTTAACAAAGAGATGATGAGCTCTTCAAACGGAAAATTGGCATATGCTGTGGGCTCCATGTGCCTTGGCTGCGCACTCATGGCTCTTCTGGGAAAGTGGGCATAACATGCTGCTATCTATCGACCAACAAACCTGAATCACGACACCGCGCCATTTGACACTACTACCTTATCATTATATTGCAACCCAACTGTATTTCCACCACACCCAGAGACTATTCCGCTTATTTCCAGACTCACTGGGCTTAACTATTCGCTGCATCGGTATTCGACCAATGCCAGTGCTCGACACCACTTTTTGTGTGGTTGATCGAAAAAGCAGACACCGTTGCTCGATCAACTTTTCCAATGCTAATTGTAGCGCTAAATTAGATTAGATGGAAAACCGCATGTATAGAATTTTTGATCCTGTACCCTTTCAGTAAAATCTACTATGTATAGATGCAGAATTATTTAAAGGAAATCGGACGTTCAAGTTAGCCTTGATTGATCGGCCCGATTGAACTATGTCATCGTCATGACCCTAACATGATCACGCTTATTTTCCTACACCTATTCTCACCAATAATTACGCGTCAATTTGCAGCTTTTACCCATGGCGGTAGCGTCCTCGTCCTCTTCGGGGCCTTCACAAAGCAAACCCTCTCCAAGGAACATGCCCCCAGGGATGGTTATGGGTCCAGATGGAAAGCCCTGCAAGGTCTGCACTGCGTTTCGAAATTGGCAGCCTGGAACGACGAATTATACCGAGCCAGATTCGAATAGGGACGCGAAAACTTGGCCTGCTCCCGATACAGTGCGACTAGTGGATGCGCAGAAGCAGAAGCAAAATGGTACGGGTTCTTTCGCCGTATCTACTCCAGCCTCACGGGGTGCAGCTTTGTCATCGGTAGCCACTCCTGACACACCTTCGCACCGCGGTGACGAGCCACCACCAGGTTGTCCACCCGACGTCGAGCAGCTCGGTCGCGCCACATGGACGTTTCTTCATACTACGGCCGCGTACTACCCGGAGAAGCCTACCCCGACACAACGCGTTAACATGTTAATGCTCCTCCGCTCTCTTCCATTACTTTACCCTTGTACATGGTGCGCTGAGGACTTTGGAAAAGACATCGAGAAGAGCCCGCCGGATGTGAGTGGGCGGACGGCCTTGAGCCGCTGGCTTTGCGAACGGCACAATGAAGTCAACGAGAAACTAGGAAAGGGAAAGTTTGACTGTTTAAAGGTTGATGAGAGGTGGAAAGATGGGCCACCTGATGGGAGTTGCGATTAAATTGATAATTTAAGGCGTTGACTCGGATAACTATCTAGAAAACCGGAGAACCCGTTTCTTTTGGGATATACATAGGTGCATCCTATTTTTTGCTGGATTTCTCATTTACTCGTCCCCTAACATTTCGTCTTTTTCATGGCAGACATAACTGTAAACCACCACCCCACTTCCATAATCCCCACTCTCGGACTAAATGTTATCGCCATGTACCGGAACAGCTACTTTGACTGAACTTCCGACCGCAGCGCGAACTCAATTGCCTCATTTCTATCATGATGTTTCCGTTATACTTTCGAGACATCATATTCAATTGTGTGTACTAACTGCCCATGGATAGCATGGCCGGCTCAAAAAGGTGACTGTTCTGCTCTTCCTTTCTCAATGCTGAAAATTTAATTTAAAGGGAATTTCCGCTTTAGTACTTTGACGCCCAATATCCTAATGCCAGTTTCCGATCCTCCTTCCGGCGCAGGAACAGCTATTGCCTAAACGCCATTTCTTCTGCAAATTCTGACTCCTGGTAACGATTTTAATACAGCCCAGTACTTCTCAAACCGAGGAAGATAAGCTACGCCGCAATCCAATCAATTTGACCTCGAGGCCTTGGATCAATGGACGAGAGGATATACATTCAATGGATAGACTGTGATGCACTGCTTGCCACGCCGCAGTCACAACACTAGGTCTTGGCCAGCCTACCATTTTTCACCTTTCTGAAGTCGCCTTTCTCTGGGGCGAACCTTCCTAAGGGATAATTATTTTTGGCAGGTCTATTAGTGTCTGTTCCATCAATGGGCTTCCCGGCCTCCTGATATCCGATGGACGGAAGAAGACCTCGTGAATTATCCACCTCTGCGGAAAGCAAACTATCACAATCATTAACCTATCGCAAACCTCTGTCAGAGGGCCCACATGCTCGAAACATGGAGCGTGTCCACTTTTCGACGAGCACTACCGCTTTCTTAGCACACAACAACACCAATGGGCATTCTGGCATGGGAAGATCATCTAGATGAGACTTGCCCTCATCTGGTGTTACGTTGTGGGAGAAAACGCAGCTTTACAGTTTGGGGACCGAGTTTGAACTAAAATTTGATTTATTCGTCAGTACACTCACCAATATTGGACCTCTTCGGGAATCTCTAGAGCCTACTTATTGGAGGACGTTGTCCAGAGTTGCAATCAGTACGTCATCGATTTATTCAGTTGGGTGAACAGTTGACAAGAAAAATAAGATTTGTCCGCGTTTGCATGCCAGCTCAAACAGTCGGCGGTTATTAAGTAGCCATTTCTAGGCGCCTTGACATCCTGGAACCCCGAGTTGGGCAAAATCTAACGTGCGGTGAGCACTTACTTACGACATTCTAATTAAATGATTGCCACGTGTTGAACTTTAATCGCGGGTGTATGCTTTTATGTACACACCAGAAGATTGGCGGAATCCTGAGCGTTGCAAGCGCTCAATTTGCATCGCGTTTCACATGAGGTTTTGCTGGCCAACTTCACCATTCGATTACTACTCATTCTGGACAGTGGGCGACCTGGAGAATATTTAGACAGAGAAAAAACGGCTTTGACATGTTTTCGACTCCCAGATCACCACTCTCGATAATCTTTCGACCCATCCTTTACTTCCTGGGTCTTGCCACTAAACCACAATTCAACATGGATGTAGAGCTTTCACTCCCACCCGATGACGGAACCAGCCTTCCTGTCGAATTCTGGAGTGGTTCGACCGTCAAATCCTACCTCGCCTTCCCGGGATGTCGGGATTACAATGTCGTTCTCGTCAGGCGATACAAAAAGGACTCGCCATTCCAACACGAATATATGGTCGCGACAGTGGAGCACCCTCAGAAGGCACGAGTAGAGTTGCAAATTGAACGCGGTCGCGACAATGTGCAGCCCAACGGAGCACCAGTCCTTACCAAAGAGCAGGAAGCCGTCCCACCGCCTAGTTCTGGTGGTGATATCTCCACCGGACAATGGGCATATTGGACCGAGGAAGTGAAAGGTCAACAACCAGTTAATCCTGAGCCCCCCCGCAAGCTTAGCGGTGAAATGGCAGCTATGATCAGCACTAGCAGCGAATCCCTGTCCAAGGTCGGACACGCCTATGATATCGTCAGGATCTGGAAGCCGTTGAAAAAGGACACGCTAATCGAGTCACTGGATCTGCGTCCCGACCCCATGCCACTTGCCGAACTTGCCATTCTAGCAAACACCGTACACCAGAAAGAATCACTATATAACCTATTCAAGTCCCAATGTTTCTGGTACGCGGATATGATTGCTCGCGTCATCGCAAAGAAACGCAACATCATCCCAGCGCCTGCGGCGGATGAAGAGTTTTGCTATCACACCAACAGCGGGAAGTTTCACAAGATCCCTGTTCACGTCGCCCGGCCAAAAGTTGTTCAAGCTCTCGAAAAAGAATTCGATGAACGCTGCAGGGTTTTTCGAGAACAGGTATGCCTTGGTTTTTAAGAAATTGTTGATTCCTCGACCACATTTCATCAGGTCAGGGAGCAATTGGAAAACGAGGACAACACACGCCAAGACAAAGTCAGGTTGGCGAAGGCGGATCTCGTTGAGGAGCAATTGAGGAAGGATTTGAGAAGGGTAGAAGCAGAACAGATGGAGACTGCGGAGAAAATGCAGACCGCATTAAGACGGGTTCGTGAGCTTGAGCTAGCACAAATGGGGCAGGGTTCAACGCAGCCAGCGTCTTCGTACTAGGTTTGTGGTCGCTTCAGATTCACTGATATCTTTGACTTCTCCGATTCAGACTTTCTTTGGCTTGGATGGTTTTCGTACGCGCTTTCTCGCTATCGTCTTGTTTCGTATCCTTACTTTAGTGTACTGTACCCATAGTGATAGACCGTTGCGATCTTAAATTAAATAAAAATGATTTTGGTATGCCAAAACCAACACCGTCCACTTGCAATGTGCACACCTCTGCTGATTGCCCATGGTGTCCCCAGATTGAAATTTTGTCATTACAATACCACCATGAAGCGCTAAGAACACCCAAAACATGAGATCGGTTCTTGTGCGTATTTCCCTTCATAGCGGGATGGACTATCGTTCTATTGACGCTCGCAAACGACCTCGGAAAGTTCATCCTCCCCTCATTTAATTCACTATCAGGCTTTCTGCTAATTGCTTTTGATGGCCAGGCGCTGTAAGTCCATATTGACCTGTCGATCCATTCGCTTAATTAATGTGGCGCAAGGTAAAGAGTAACCAAATGGAATTGTGCGCCTATGACAATGTGTAACATTTGCCGCCCTCCAAGTCATCTGTGGTCCAGCAAATTTCTAGCGCGTCCCACGGGCAGAATAGAACATTACGGGGTTAGTCTCCTCCAAGGGCTTGGTTTCGTTGCTAATCCCTTGGTTTGACAGACCCAAAAGGACGTTGCAGGAATCTATGGAAGCGACAACATGCTTGCGGCCATGTGAGATCCTCCTGCAGGCACACATGAACTGTAAGTTCTCCCAGGATTTCATTGAGTCAAAGTAAAGTGTGTCTCTACCGTATTAGCCCTTCGGTCCGTCGGCGAACACCCACAGAAAGCTCTGCATGACCTATTGAAACAATGGGTACTGACCGCAAGATCAGATCATCGAACCTTAGACCTGTGTATGTCTCCGCTGTCGTTACTATTCTTATAACAAAGTTGAACAACCTTTCGATTTGTCACAATCTTCAACTGATATTTGACACAAATCTTTAAAACTTGAACATCCTATTTGATCATTCGACGACCTTTTCGATGCCTGGAGGGAATTTGTATCCTCCTTGCCGACGAACCTAAGGATGGAAATAAGGAAAAACACACGCAGGAGGTGTTAAAAAGGGATACCTCGTCAAAAATGGCCATCTCCAGTAAGCTTTTATTGTGTCCCCAGAGATCACTCTCTTTCTTGTTGTCTCTTACACACCTAGCCACTTCATCAGCTTCAAAATGCCAACCACCGCCCACATATTCAAATATCCTTTTCTCCTCTCTTTCAATCTTTCCATCCTTCCCGTGGTATTGTACCCGGAACTCTTTCGGACGATAAATGGGACTCGAGATCAAAATCGCGCCACGTTCGAAGCGAATGGTCACCCCGGGCTCAACTGAGTTGAGTGTAATGCTACAACTGAGCGATGCCTGGGCCGCGAGCTTGGAGGCTGAGAAGGTAAGACTGAAAACAGTACTGCTGTCAACAGGAGTTATAGGCGTGTTGAGCATGTTGCCCGTAATTTTTGTCGGCGCAGAAGAGTTGTTAGCCGGGTGTTCGTAAAGCGCCAGGATAGCCTAGGGATGTCATCTCAATATCAGAATAAATACAAAAGGGCTATTCACGCCATATTTACCCAAAAGAGGGGGTAAGGTCCACTGTTTAATTGTCAACGGTTCAAGAAGGGGTTTTAGGGAGAGATGAAGACGCTCACATGTCAAGCAAAGCTCCTCCCCCCAGAGCAGGATCCAAAATCCTATGAGTCGCAGGGATGTCTGATGGCAAGGTCAGATAAGTGATGTACATATTGGTTTGAGACTTACTGTGAATATTGAAGTTCCCAGATAAATCTGCATGCACAAGGACAGGCAACCCGAGAGTGCCTTCTTCTGCAATCCTTTTCACCTCAAGGGTAAGAGGATGGAAACGGGTCCACACAGCTTCCATGAAGAATACATTGTGCTCTTTTGCGGCTGCAATGAGGGAGCGGAGCTCGGCAGCATTGCAGGTGACAGGTTTTTCGCAAAGAATGTGTTTTCCAGCTTTTATACCGTCCAAGGCATTGGTATAATGATACGTGTGTGGCGTGCCTGCGAGTGGAATTTGAGGGCCAGAGGTTTGTAACATCCTAGCTTGAAAACTCACCGATGTAAATTGCATCGACATCCTGGCTCGTTGGAATAAAGTTGCACAGTTGAACAAATGAATGGCCAACTTACGCTGTCTGCATATACTTCCTCGTATGTACCAAAGGCTTTAATGGATTTGTCGCCTCCAGCGACGCGGTCGATGAATTCTTGTGCCTTCTCAACAGAACGGGATCCCACTGAAGCGACTTTGTGAACAACGTCATGCACTTCACGACTAAATCACAATGAGTAAAACTGCAGCTTCGGGAGAACTGGATCGCACGTCTTCGGGTCGACAAGTAAATCCTAAATATTTGAAAGTAATCAAGCGACCGTTTCCATGTCGTTCAATAAACCCACGCACCTTAACGAAAGCCTCAGCTATTCCGCCAGTCGAGATAATACCCCAGCGAAATGTAAGCGGTGTAATCTCAGCCATTGACGAGTGGTGGGTGAGAGTCTGGGAGACAGGAAGCAGAAGCCGTTATCTAGAGTCTGTGAACGGAGAATTATCACGGGATTTATCGGTCCACTAGCCCAAAATCAGATCTGGTTCATTGCGGACTTTACTCCCTCTACCATGAACTCGTTACCGACTCTGGAGGACGTCCGAAATGCGCCTTCGAGCCCAACATCGCCCCTCGCTCTGACGCTGGAAACACTCTTCGAACATTCTCCGATCTTGGTGAACGTGCTGGAACCGCAGCTGTGTGCCGTGTTAAAATCGTCGCCTTTGAACGTATCGTATACCAACTTAATCGATGTCGCATTGGAGGAGATCACAAACTGGAACCTACGCGCGCAATCTGAATTTATATCTGGCCATCCACGTATTGGGGAGAGCAAAAACCTATCGAAACTCAGTGCACGCGAGCAAGAAGCCCAAGGCTCGAAGCCGACACCGCCAGATGTCCTCGCCCGCTTGGGACATCTGAACGCATGTTACGAGAAGAAATATCCAGGCTTGCGGTATATAACTTTTGTAAACGGTCGAAGTCGCGCTGCCATTGTTGAAGAGCTAGAGGAGGTGCTGGGCTTTCTTCATTCACTATCGGCCGACCAACCTGAGCTCGACAGTGTATTGCCCGTCGACTTTGCTGGGAGTGAATGGAAAAAAGAGTTGGATCGAGCCGTGTATGACGTGGGGCGGATAGCGAAGAGCAGGTTGGGAGCATTAGGGGCCAGCTGAGCTTTGAATGAATGTTGACATAGCATAATTACAAAGGATGGGAAGCATAGTACTCAAATACATACGTCCAATAAAAGTTACAGAGAGCGAATGACTTGGTCAAAGTCCAGATTGAAACCTATTATGAGTGAATGGGCTGCTGAGTGCGGCTGAACATTTCAGCGCGCTCACGCTCTGCCTTGCGCTAGCACAGAGAAGGGAGTAGTTAGGCCAATACAAAGTCAGGGAGGTGTCTAAGATCACACCTGAAGTGCAGCTTCTCTCCTTGCGGCAAACTCTGGGTTCGACAGATACATTCCTTTCAACATCTCGGCGACCATGGCGGCTTCGATCTTCATCTTTTCCAAGGCCGCCTCCTTTGCGCGTTTCTCGCGTTCCAGTTCCTTGTTAAATTCCGCCATGCGTTTCAGGCTTTCCTCGCGCTGACGTTCACCCCACTCCTTTCTCTCCTTCACCCGACGCGCGGCTTCTGCAGATATCAGCGAAGGATCCGTCCTGGCTCTCATGCGTAGATCATGTGCCTTCAAATTACATTACTAGAGTTTAGGCAATGATAGGTAAGCGAGATATACTGACCTTGCGCTTGATAGGATCTCCAAGGATTTCGAATGCCTCATGCACCTGTTCCATTACGGCACTTGAGAATCTTCTTAAGAATTGGGAACAAAGAACGTAAGCGACTGACCTTGTGAAACTGCCGTTCCGCATTCTGTTTTTCTTCTTCACTAGCAGATGGGTCAAGTTTGTCTGGGTGAGTCTCCAGCGCCTTTTTCCTATACGCTCTTCGAACTATGGGAATAAATCCAATCACGTAAGTCAACGCCACAGTACCCAAAGCAGTAGCTCACCATCGTCAGCAGAAGCTTCACGTTCGATCCCGAGAACGTCGTATAAATTCTTGAACGATGTGGTCGGCATATTTGGAATCGCGGCGAATGAAAAGAAGCAAGAAGTGTGTTACAATGAGCAAGAAAATACGGTCAAAAAATAATCAAGAACAATGCATGTAGGTTTCGACGCCTTCCAATGCAAGCATAGAAAAAAGACAAGAAAAATGAGAGAAAGAAATACGGTTTACTCTGGTTTATAAATTTGAACTTGAACAAGCCTCGTGGTCGCGATTTGTCACGTGCCCCGAAATACTTATATGACGCCAAGCGTGTCCTTTCCTTAAGTGGAAGGCTCGTTTCGCATCCATCTTTATTGTGCTGCCTGCCTGCAACGGCATGGCTTGCTAGTTGGCCCTCAAATCGTCTTATTTCTTGGTACTGGATTGGACTCTGGAAAGCTCGAATCCCTTTGTTTCCGATAACCTGCTGCTTTACTCTGTGACTTGATCGTCTCAAGAGTTGTACTGTACATAAAATGGACGCCGTGGAGAAGGCCAACACAGAGAAACAGCGTCGATGGTGATTATTCAAACCGTATCTGTCAGTCTGGATTGACCGAACTATATACGTAGGGCGAAAGATAAGAAGGTTGGAGAGGGAACGTATGCTGTTGTCTACCAAGGTATGTGCCACAAGTTATGCCCGCTCAC
Source organism: Galerina marginata (assembly GCA_023014335.1). NCBI lineage: Eukaryota > Fungi > Basidiomycota > Agaricomycetes > Agaricales > Galerinaceae > Galerina > Galerina marginata. The sequence goes on along the minus strand of JAECYW010000013.1, from coordinate 515,418 downwards.
CATGAATGCATATATCACCGTTCGACAGGGAGAGAAGCGTCCACTGGAAGAAAAGTTGCGATTAAGAAGATTAAAGTCGGACAATTCAAAGATGGCTTGGACATGTCAGCGATTCGCGAGGTCAAGTATTTGAGGGAGTTGAAACATCACAACGTTATAGAGGTGCGCTGCTTTCTGCTCTTACCAAACACAATCCAGGCGTCTACTGAGTATCCTTTATAATAGTTGCTTGATGTCTTCTCGTCGAAGACGAATTTAAATCTCGTCCTTGAATTCTTGGACTCCGACCTGGAAATGATCATTAAGGATAGATCTCTCGTCTTTCTCCCAGCGGACATCAAAAGCTGGATGGCAATGACTTTTCGTGGTCTTGAGTTTTGCCACCGCAACTTTATTCTTCATCGCGTACGCTAATTGTCTTTCCATTGTCAGCTATATAGTTAACCAGTTCACCTTAGGACCTTAAACCAAACAATTTGCTCATCTCCTCAGAAGGGGAGCTCAAAATTGCAGATTTTGGTCTCGCCAGAGACTTTGCTGACCCAGGACACAAAATGACCTGCCAGGTCATCACCAGGTGTGCATAGAAATTTCGAATGTCGGTTTTGATGACATTTCTTATATTCTCACTCCAATGACAGATGGTATCGCCCTCCTGAACTGCTGTTCGGTAGTCGGTATTATAGCTCCGCGGTCGATATCTGGTCTGTTGGATGCATATTTGCCGAGCTCATGCTTCGTATTCCGTACCTACCAGGTGAGAGCGATATGGACCAATTAAAGACGATATTCAGAGCCCTGGGGACTCCAACGGAGGAGGAATGGCCGGTGAATAACACTTCCAGTCTACCTCTGCGCCGTTATACCTATCGTCTGAAAATTCTAGGGTCATACAAAGTTGCCCGACTATGTCCCTGTCGGTCAATTCCCGAAGACGCCTCTACGGGATTTATTCACGGCTGCCAGTGCCGATACCTTAAATTTATTGAGCAAATGCTTGATTTACGAGCCTCGTAAACGCATTACTGCACGAGAAGTAACCGCCTACTTGATAACATAGTTTTTTTTTTTTCACTAATGTACTTCTTGTAGGCACTGCTCCATCCATATTTCTTCGCCCTTCCGAACCCGACATTCCCCTCGAAGCTTCCAAAATGCAGCACCCAATTTTCTGGAAGACCACTAGAAGAAGTTGACGGAAACGTGGACATGAATTCAACAGGTCCTGGCGTCAAGGCGCGCAATGGCAATCTCAAACGCAAGCTCACATCACCAGACGATGGACAAAGCAAAGGTCGCTCAATAGCACGACGATTAGATTTCTCGAGACATACACCGGGATCGTAAGACGGTGTACTTAAAAGTTTCTGTATTGACGATAATCAAAATTGTTTTATCGCTTGGCTCGATCTACCACACGACGCAACACCCTCGTAGAAAAAAAGGCTAATGTACAGATACAGACAAGTGCTGAAAGCGATGAAGAAATGTGTTGCGAGAGAAGGGAAAAAATTGATGCGACTGACGGTAGAATGCAAGTTGTGATTATGATGTGGATAAAACAATGAAATTGCAACCGGGCATTGGTTCAAGGCTTGGGTTCTCCGCATACGACACATTCCTGAGCAGCAGCGGGACTGGACAGTGCACAAGAGGGGCATGACCAAGTATCTTTGCTAGCGCTGGGTGGCTTCATTCCCGCTGCTGAAAAATCAAAGCCTTTCACAGGTGGTGCCACGGGTAGAGATGCGGGAAAAGGTTCTTCGCAGGTGCTGCATTTAGATGCGGTTACGGGACTGGAAAGGCCACAAAGTGAGCAAGCCTTGGAGTCTTTGCTAATGGTAGGCAGCTTCATTCCAGATGCCGCAAAATCAAAGGCTTTAACGGGGGGTGCTTGCGATGTAGTCGCGAGGAAGGGCTCTTCACAAGTGCTGCACTTGGAAGCCGTAGCGGGGTTGGAAAGTCCACAAAGCGAGCAAGCCTTGGCATCTTTGCTAATGGTAGGCACCTTCATTCCAGCGCCGGCAAAGTCGAACCCTTTGACTGGGGCGGAAGATGCAGTTGGTTTTGGAGGCGTGAACGGCGTGGTTGGAAGACCTAAGCCCAAGACAAATGGTTTGTTTTGTTTAGGGGCAGTCGGGTTGAAGTGTGAGCCTTGCTTTGGTTTAGCTGGATCGTAATTAAAAGAAAATTGAACGGCAGACATTTCAGATCCAAAATCGAAAGTTGGGAGAGCCGTCTTGGAAAGCGCCTTCGCGTCGTTCCGCGCCTTTACATGATCCGGTGTACTGGGAAAGACCAATGTCCCAGGTAAGGCGAATGCAAAAACGGGCAAAGACATGGCATTCATAGCACGAACTTGTGCTTTGACAGTCATCTCAGGGTTGTTTTCCTTGCCTTCAGGCTTAATTGGCAGAGGTTGGGATTTGGGACTGGTGGCTTTGTCATCAACCTTGAAAGTGAAGTCAGAGGATGGGGGAGAGAATTTGAAATCGGATTTTGGGAGAGGGGACGGGGTCGCTTGGGGCAAAGGAGTAGGCGTCGACGCTGGAGATGAAGTGGCTGAAGAAACTTCAGCCTGGAAGCTATATCGCAGTTTGCTTGGTTCCTTTGGTATCGAGTTCGGCTTAAAAGCGCTAAACGAGGATCGGGATGTCGGGCTACATGCACTCGCAGGGTTAGTGGATGCATTGCTGTTAACTTGCGTCGTTAACTTTGGAAGTTCCTTCGCCTTTTCAACCTCTGTACTTTGCATGCTGATGTCAACCTCTTCGATGGTGATGTCCGAGTCACTAGGCGGAGATGTTGACGGCTTCGACTTAACTGAAGGCGGTGGGCCATAGCCATTGACGGTGGGTTTCACCTTCTTGGTCGACCTACGGGCTTCGTCTTCATCCAGGTCGGGTTCTTCCACAACGTAAGTCACCTTCCTCGTTTCTACAACAACCGGCGTCTCGCGTTGTGTGGGAAGGGACTCCAAAGTTTCCTCTGAGGAGGCACGCTTCTCGAAGTGAGCAGGAGGGCGAGAACGCTTACTTCCCTGGATAGTAAGGCGTTAGATGAATTCTTTGAGACAGTGCAAAATATGAGGAAACTGACCTTAGGAAGAGTTGCTTCAATGATGGCTTGGGGAGAATAGTCATTCAGTTTCTCCTTTTCCTTTTCTTCCTTCTTGACTTTTTTCTCGTCGGCGGCATCGTCCTTGCCTGGTGCAGGAGGCTTTCCTGTAGCACGAGGTCGCTTGGTACCTCGGCGAGGTGGTCCAACCTTACCTACAGGGCTAGCAGCTTGATATGGGTTACTGAGGTCAGGTTTCTTCGGGGGAGTAGTCTCCTTGATTAAACCTGCCATGTAATTGGCGGTTTTGGTTTGCTTAGATGGCTGGGGCGGGCCATGCTGTGTGTCATCCCGAGAAGATGATGAAGATGCATCCGACCACGCTTGCCGTAATGGCGACGGGACGACGGGGGCTGTCGGTTTTGCCGGAGTTCGAAGACGAGACGGCGATGAAGTTGTGGGTCTTGTAGTGCTGCCATTCGTCCGTGGCGTCGTAGGTGAAGAAGCCGGAAATGGTACAGGATTGTTTGGAGAATCAGAAGCAGACAGGCGTGAGCTAGTAGAACTTTCTTCGCCGACCTTGCGCCTTTTACTGTCTGACAGGGTTTCTCCTGGGCCAGAGTTATCCTTCAGGATGACGCGCTCGGCCTTTGATGGAGAGACGCCGAAGGCGGGTGATGCGTATCTGTTACGCGGACGGGCATGCTTCGCACTACCTGCACCTTCCCAGCGATAAGTGCCATTGGGGTTTCGTGCCAACTTTTTCTTCGGAGAAGATGATGGTGTGACCGTTTGGGGGCTAGGGCTGGTGAAGGAGGGCGAGTTGGATCCGAAGCGGAAGTGGAAAGTGCCAGAATTTTCTGCTATAAGTTTATGAGCCAGGGAGTACAATAAATAGTGTAATATTCCTTACGTGTCCCGGTGTCCATTTGACCAATGGACAGAGGAGACCTGGGACTGTTTGGATCAGATGAAATTGGATCTTGCGAACGGAAGTTGATAGGCTCGACTGGTTTTAATGGTGTCCGACTAAAATGCATGTGCTGGTGGGGAGTCGCTTCATAGTTGTTTGGATCTAGAGCGCGTTTTGTTGACGAAGTGCTCTGTTGAACATTCAGAACAATGAAAAGTCGCAAATATTAAACGCTCCATACAGTTTGGTTTATAGAATTTGAAATTTTTTCAGAAGAACCCTCGGAAAGGTTTAAAGATTCGCTATCTTCGTCCGTGACTTTCCAACCAAGGAATTTATAGACAGTGCGAACCTAGGAAGACCTGAGCAAGGGTGAACAGCACAGCAAAAGTAGAGTAAATCTCACCACTGAACGAGCGTAATATGGAGCCGATCGTTGCTTGCGGATTTCATTGCGATTCGAATGGCCGCGAATGGCGCTCATGACGGTCCCGCGAGAAGGAGATGGAAAACAAGGGCGTTCAGTCAGAGCAGCAACGAGGTGCCACTGCAACTTCAAGGCCAAAGCCAAGTGCACTTCAGGGCAGGTCTATAACATAGTCACGTGACGGCCTACAACAACCGCACCCTTCCGCCGTCCCATTCATCAAGAAAGTCCACAGCCAGCATGCTGAACAAGGTCGTCAAGACCGAATATCCTCTCATCGACGCGGACCCCCATGCTTCCCGTGTGATCAGATACTTTCGGCCCTCCGACTACGCCGCATGGGCCGGCACGACTGCTGCGTTTCCGGCAGCTCTTTACTTCTGGGGTGTGTTACTTGTTGCACTCAACTGCGCCATTTTCTGACCATGAAACAGAAATGGCAGACCCCACAAAGCTTAAGCTGAGGACCAGTTTGAAACTCGGTGGATTCTTGGGCTTTACTGCTGGCTTCCTAGTAGCCTACCAAAGATCAAGTTGTGCGTCAGATTGATTCATCGCTTCCGTTACTTCGCTCACTTAACACGCAGTGCGGTTCTGGGGTTGGTCGGAAAACAAGCGGGAAGAGGAAAGGGACTCGGCTGAGCTAAGCCAGCGCGCACGCGAAGGAAAGCCACTGTATGGCGAATCACCACAGCCAGAATGGGTCCAGAAAGCAGCATCGAGAAATTCACAGTGGTCGCAGCTTAACTTCGGTAAGTAACTTGCCCTTTTTGAGTCTTCATAAATATAACCAATTTATGCCTCTTCAGCCATTTTCCCAATGTAAGTTCTACGTACCTTTCATTCCTACATCGTATTGACACTTCTTTTGTAGGTTCAACTTCGTCAACCATCCCTATCATGGGACGGATCCCGCGAAATATGGTGTTAAAAAGGAAGAAGAAAGTTTTTAGACTTGTTTATAGCCTCTTGAAAGGAATTCGATCAAACTTGCTTCTCCTTTATGGTATCAACACGCCGTGAATCGGTGAGTGACTAAATGTCGCTGTTCGTGATCACCTTCCACTTCGGAGCAAACGACAATGCGACATGGTTAGTTCTCGACCAACACGGGTCGTAACATACCCAGGAAGAGGGTTCTTGCCACGTCTAGATTCCCTCAGACAAGGGAGTATTTCTCACTCCTAACCACAATACCTACCTCACCTGAACGTCATTGAAAAAAAAAATACACATGACACAATTACCAAGGAAGAACCATGGATAGGGTAAAAATACGCTCCATACACCTTTCTTCACAACCCCGAAGATGACGCGCCACACTATAAAATGACCGCGAAATTCTACGTAATTCCATCATGTTTAAAATGCTGCTGTCTGCTATTACCCTCCTCAGTGGCTTGCTTGCCGTCAACGCTGTTGCTCTCGAAGAAAGAGCCACAGGTGGATACGTTCAGAACCCCTCTGGGGCTGCCTCTTTCACTATGTACTCTGGCTGCGGAAGTCCAGGTAATAATGTATTGGACAACTATATGACGGTTTTGACCATTCCGATGTTTTCCAGCTTGCGGAAAGAAGGCTTCTGGGTTCACCGCAGCAGTGAACCAACTGGCGTTCGGATCCAGTCCTGGGCTAGGCGCTGGCGATGCTTGCGGACGATGCTTCTCTCTCAGTGGAACAGCCGACCCATTCTCTCCTGGCTTCACTGGACCTTTCCATACAATCGTCGTTAAAGTGACAGACCTTTGGTAAGCCTCAGCAATCCCAAATATAAAGGTGATTCTAAACGAGTGTAACTAGCCCGGTTCAAGGGAACCAAGTTTGTTTTGTTTTCATTCCATGTCCGCTCGATGTTGACGTTGTACTTGTAGGAATGGTGCGGACAGAGCAGATCTAATCCCAACAACCAGCACGGAAAACCTTTCCAGTGAGTGATCACGACAATTTGACCCGCAAAGCTCCTGCCAACTGTTCGCATAGCTTTGACATCTGTGAAGACACTGGGGGCTCATCGGCATTTTTCCCTTCTGGCCACGGGGCTTTGACCGGAACTTTCACCGAGGTGCCATGCAGCAGATGGTCGGGTTCTGACGGTGGTGCCCTTTTCAACGGAGCTTGTCTTTCCGGAGAGACGGCTGGGAACTGGCCAGCTGTAGGGTGTGGCAATAAAGGTGGGTCCCATGTTCGTATATGTGAGAGCGGAATTCTCATTGTGGATTAATCTTCCATGTAAAGGCACCGCGCCGTAAAAGGACATTTTTGCATAACCGAGAAAAAGAGCGAGAATCACAATGATTTCGAAAGAGCCTGCTTGGGTCGGTTAATCTTGGGTTAATCATAATGACAGGTCGGAAGTAGCTTCGGCCAAAAAAAAAAAAGACTGTTAACAAAGATGGTGAGACTGGATATTATAAAATACAAAGCCCAGCAAAGAAGAACCTGGTGCTGTGTTCATTTTCTCCTCCAACATGCATAGCTATAGTTCAGGGGAAGTGGAGCGAGGTGCTGTTCACGATTGCCTGCATAAGTGTATCCAGAGTGGTCATTCTAACAAGTAAAAAGGAGAGGGAATCAAGGGGGAATCTGGGGAATCTGGCCGTTCCTTCGAAATAATCGCATCCTTTGTACCATGACCGGATTTAGTTTTGGCCAAACGTAAGAGCTATCGCAACAAATTGGCGAGAATGAATGAGAAAAGATACCTGATATCTTTGCCCAGTGAACACGAACCTTGAGGTCAACGTTGACAGCAACGGACGTCTTACAAAAACTTGCCAGTTGCAAGACGGTCCAAGGTCATACATCCGTTCGGCGGGAAGAACTGGAATAACCACCATATTGTCGGGCTCATCTTGCGGAATGCAGACGAGGTATTGGTTGCGACCGAGGTCAGTCGAAGGGGGCCGCAAATTTTCCAGCGTGGTCACCCCTCGGAGAATTTTGCGAGTTGAAGTGATTGCCATGACCTTGGCAAGCAGTTTTAAATGAAGGGGAAAATATGCCGAACAATTTACGCACTACAGCGAATATTGATAAAAGGCACCCGAAACCTGCTGTAAGAATAACTCGGAGATGCGGCTCTTCAATGAGGTGCCCCGGCAGGGTTGGTGAATCTTGGTGATGCTCGTCCTTCATCGCGATATAGCCAAGGATTGCACCGACTACCCATCGACCAAAAGGACCTGCGCAGAGGATCCACGAACCCCACCAGCTCCACCACATGGTAGTTGCCCATTCGTCTTCGCTAGAAACCCTGACCGCCAAAAGAACATGGGCCGCAAGAATTCTGGTGACAGGCAGAATAGCAATCACGAAAGCGAAAGGAACCAAATACAAAAGATAAACAAAGGCTTTGAGATTCGACAGCGTTACACAGTTGCCAACCTATGCACCGTAAGCATGCAGCTGCTATGGAGTACTAGAATCTTGTACAGTACCCATGGACAATGGTGATCAAATTCAAGGCGGCAAACCCCGCAGGTAGAGCAATGGTGCGTTCGTGGTGGTTTCCAATTACCATTGTGTTTATCGCATACCGCAAGGTCACCATCCATGTTGACACATTGGTACGGTTCGGTCAACGAAGCCTTGTCAGGCAAAGTATATGATGCGACGCTGCGGGTTCGACGGCCAGAACACAAGTATAAATAGAGTGCAAACACTAAAGGAATGAGTAGATTGACCAGAATCAAGTAAATGCCTGCAAGATAAGATTAGTCCAAGTGAACGAAGGTTCCTTCAAACTGTAGAACTTACTCCCAAGGAAGTAATATGTATGGCGAAGGATAAGCCAGTCGACTACGAAAATCATGATAGACCCTCAGTTCGCGTTGAATATAGGACACAAGAATGGGACATACCTCCGATTTGAAAAGTACAGAGATACCAGCCAAACCTACTCTTGGTATAAGCATGGTAAAATTCATAAAAGGGACAGTGGATACACACAAGATGACAGAACAGACAAAGGCCTGAATAACAGTCTCCATTAACACCATCCATTCAAATCTGGCAATAAACCACAGTGTTGAGGATGGTAGTGAAAGAATGAGGGTGCCTGGAGTCATATTATTGCACTTTTTGAACGAAGCCAGTCAGTCAACGAGCCAGGCCAGCGCTTTAAGCTTTTAAGCTTAAAGTAGGTGGACGGAGGAAGGGACTTCAAGGGAGGAAGCAGTTATCTGCTTTGCTTTTATTTGATCTTTCACACGCTTCCGAATACCAAATGGACATCTAAACGAAATCGACAGCTCATGATAGATAGTACTTAAGGAGAGCAACCTCAAGAATGCAAGCAAGCGCCTTTTCCAGCACATCCACCACCTCATTTACCTGCAACCCCCGTTCATAACCGGAGATGCTTTCGTTCCCCGCTCAAAATTGGGAGAAAGCGCTAGCCCCCGCTAAAGCGTCCCTCAAAGGCTCAAGTTCCGGATATGGTCGTGTAGCTAGCCGTATCGTGTCGCGGCTCTATCTGTCGGACCTTTGGACAGCAACCAATTCTGAAAAACTCAGCGACCTTGGGATAACGCATGTCATATCAGTTCTGGAGGCGAAGCCAACTCTACCAGGTTTCATTACCGAGGAGAGAAGGCTCCATCTGTGCATCGCAGATGTGGCGGAGTCCGATATCTTGCAACATCTCGATACCACAACGGCCTTTATCCGCAAAGCTCTTGAAGAGAATGAGGTTAACAAAGTCTTGGTGGGTCCAGCATGACTCCACGCCGTTAGCTTGTGCTCATGCCTCTTCCTTCAATGCACACAGGTACATTGCGCGCAAGGGATCAGTCGCAGTGCAACTGTTGTTTGCGCGTACCTCGTCGCGACAACAGACATGACTGCTGCAGCGTCAATTGAATATATCCAATCCATCCGTGGAATTGTCTGTCCTAACATTGGGTTCAGAAAACAGTTAGACCAATATGCCACGCGATACGTGAAGCTCAAACCCCAACCTCCTCCAATGATCTTGCCAGATGTCTTCAAGCTGGGTGGCGGAATAGCAGCCCGGATACGGAAATTAAAGAACACAGACAAAGCCGAGAAGAGGTCATGATAATCTCTACAGACCGACGCCTCATTTGCTTCGGAAGTCTCTATATGGCCTATAATAATTGTAATCGATTTGGTATATCGTCGCAGATAGTACAAATCCGACATATTAATCACGTACGAGAGGTAAGTACTTCAGGATGTGATGCCCGTTCAACGATGTGTGTATGTCGCAGGATGGTCGAAGATGCATCTCGAGGAAGTTAAAACGACAATGATACATGGCATCCTCGGTATTTGACAGGTGGGGATCAAAGGATAGATGTGCATTTGTTCATAAATCAGGATTCAAGTCCAAGTCAAGATCAAAGAATTGAGGTGGAGGTGCGCGAAGGTCTTGTCGATAAGGGTTGGCTCCGGGGATGTTATGGCTGGCTTCGACTTTTGGCGAGACGGTGGGGGCTACAAATAAAGCTGCCATCAAAGACCTTGGGGATGAGAAACAAGAGGATTATCTTACGTCGTCCAACAGAATGAGTCTCTCCCAACAAGCCAAGTGGAGCTTCCGCGTTGAGACGACCACGTCGCATCTTTTCTTCGTTCGGAAATGGAGGGAAAAATAGAGGAGGGGGAGGTTGACCAGGAAGCGTGAGGTCAGGCATATTTGGTGGAGCAGAGGTAAACGCGCTGAGGCTTTGAGCGTATGCAAGTAATTCGGGGTAGGGAATTGACGCTTAAGAAGAAGAAGAAAATAAGCTCTAAGATATCCCTCTCCAATGGATATTTGAGTACCTTTCTTCGCCTCGTCAATGGCCATTATGCGTTCGTCTCCTTCTTCAATTAATTCTTCAAGCTCTGCCTTTCCAGCAGCCAGTTCTGCGCATATTTCGCGCCATTGAGCCTCTAGGTCTAGGATTTCAGCCTCCAGAGCATCGACTTTTCTTTGCTTGATTTGGTGGACATATGCAAGATTAATGGCAGACGCCAAGGCTCCGTCGCATTCCAAAAAGGAGGAAAGCGGAGGTGGGGGAGGGGGTTTTGACTGTGGGGGAGATAATGACAAAAACAGGGTATTGGCCAAGGCTTGCAGTTCGTTCAACGGCGCGAGCAATGTCGCTGACATGGATGCGCCATCGTTGTGAGCAGACGATGTCGTCGGGGGCTTGAGGTTCTGCGACATATTTGAGCCGACTAGGGGCCAGATAAATGTCCAGCTTTTAGCTTTGCGGCGCCGGCATATGCGATCCAAGAACGTCTCGGCGCGTCAATTCATTTGAACGCGACGTTGTTTGGCATCGGCGCGCACATCAAACATACTTCCACTAAACACTAGCGCGGTCACTGTCAAGCTGTACCTGACCTTCATCTGCATGCCTCTCCGACATGCCGACTCGACATACACAAGAAGACGTCCTTTATGATGGGGGTCAATACGAGCTAACCGAAGACGGCAGACTCCCCATCCCTTTTCAGCGCACAGCGAAATATCAGGACGGCAATACTATTGACTGGCTTCATGAGGAGACTCTCGAACGCGAGCGCAACCATGCTCTAGAGTCACAGGCTGGTGTCCGCGGGATTCTCCTTCCCGCGTTAGAGGCCGCCCGGATGTGGTTTGTCGTCATTGTGACTGGGTTCGGTATCGGCATAGCTGGGGCGTGGCTCGATGTTTTGGTGAAATGGTGTGTATTGATCTCGTTAAAGTTCTTTCATCTGACAGTGGACCGCTCTTTAAGGCTTGGAGACCTACGTGAAGGCCGATGTTCTTACGGTTTCTTCTACAACTCGAACGCTTGTTGTAGCGGCCTCGACCGTATGCTCTAACCTCTCAACTCTTCTTGCAGCCTCTCATCCTTTATTCCAGCGGGTGAGGTATGTCAGGAATGGCAAAGTTGGGGTAACTACTTCAATATACACTCAATCTTTGGGCATTCTCTGTTGCAAGCATTTATTTATGTCGTACTCGCAGTACGTGTTTGCAGTGTTAGGTTTTTATCACGCAATTCAAGCATTTTATTCAACATAGATTGCATTTGCGGGAAGTGCAGCTCTGTTAGTCGTTACTTATGCTCCACAGTAAGTCTTTTTGCTGCAACAATACATAATGCCTATACCTCTGATCCAACTATTCCCAAGTGCGTTCCACACCGGAAGTACGTCTCTTTCTTTATAGGAGTTCTTAACAACCCTCACTATCCTTTGAACCTAGTTCCCGAAATAAAAGCTGTAAGTCTATTCTGAGATATATCTGACACAAAATATTCTCCAAGAGCCTTGTGTCCTAATGGAATCTCAGATTCTCGGAGGCTACGTTTTTGATGCGTTCCTTACGCCATGGACTCTATTAATCAAGGCGCTCGGGTTGGCTCTGGCTGTTGCATCTGGTCTTTCCCTTGGCAAGGAAGTGAGTTAGAATATCCACATGTGTGTGTTATTAAATCTTGTTCCAGGGACCTTTGGTTCATGTCGCTTGTTGCATGGCATATTTCTTATCTCAACTGTTCAAAGAATTTCGACATAACGAAGGTAGTCACTTCGCCTTTTGTTTATTATTATTATTTTATTCCGCTACTAGCTCAAAAAAGAAGAGTGTTAGCTGCAGCCGCGGCTGCAGGTGTATCTGTTGCTTTTGGTAGTCCCCTTGGAGGAGTACTGTTTGGTTTGGAAGGTGAGTGACCGCACCTACTTACGAACTGTGAAATGAATGTCTACCTCATAGAACTGGACACTTTTGCGAATGAATCAGACGTCATGTGGAGGGGTTTCGTTGCTTCAGCTATCGCAGCCGTTTCTCTACAGTGGGTCAACCCATTTAGTACAGCAAAACTGGTCCTCTTTCAGGTACGATCCTAGAAACGGGACTGTTGCAGACCTTAAAATCGATTCTAGGTGACTTTTATGTCTGATAGCTGGAGAGCCTTTGAATTGGTGAGCAATGGAAAGGAGACGCCTTCCGAATTTACTAATGCAAACCACAGATTCCTTGGGTCACCCTTGGAGTTATTGGAGTATAACTTTTTTTTTGTCTCCAGAAGACGACCTCTAATGCTGCTGTACTCCCAGGGTGTTCTTGGTTCCCTGTTAATACGACTTAATGTTGAAATTGCATTATACCGACGGAACAGCGTTCTCGGAGAATGGCCTGTGCTGGAAGTTGTCTTCGCAAGCGCTGTTACAGCAGCTGTGAGCTATTTGGTGAGACTTGCGCATATTATCTTCCACGCCAGCTTCTTACCCTTTTTAGATTGTTTTTGCTAGGTGAATATTTCGACCAAGTGACACCATTCCCGCTGATCGCTCAGAATAGAGTACAAACCTCGGAACTAGTTGCGAATCTCTTCCAAGAGTGCGACCCCACTAAAGGCGACTACCATGGATTGTGCAAGTGTGTCTTCTCTCGAAAACTGTACCTGCGTAAATTTCACGACTTTTTCCAGCCCTACTGCAACCGTAGAAAACGTCTTTCTCTTGTGTTTAACCGCCATCCTCAAGATTTTTCTCACTGCGTGGACGTTTGGCATGATGGTATGAATTTTTCAACTTTAAACATCATGACCTGATGACTGAGTTCTTTAGATACCTGCTGGAATATTTTTGCCCACAATAGGAATCGGTGCATGCTTAGGACGTGCTATGGGTTTGATCACGTATGTTGGCCATACCCCCTTTTACGCTTCAATAATTAATTAATAACATGTCTACACACCTTGATAGACAAAGTTTGTACAGAGCGTATCCAACCGCATGGATCTTCCTGTCGTGCCCTCCTGACCCGTCAGTAAGGTGTATTTCGCCTGGCTTCTATGCAGTTATTGGTGCTTCGGCAATGCTCGGTGGCGTGACGAGAATGACAAGTGAGCCACCATTTAGTCGCCCCCACTTTATGGGCTTACCTTCCTTGACAGTATCTTTGGTCGTCATCCTCTTCGAAGTGAGTCCTGGAATAACTTGTGCACTCATCCCTGACATTATTTTTTCAGTTGACCGGTGCACTATCACACGTTTTACCTATTATGATCTGTGTCATGACCTCAAAATGGGTTGGGGATGCGATGGGGAAGGACGGTATCTATTCGGTGTGGATTGCAATGCGGGGTTATCCCTGGCTTCCGCCAGTCGATTACCGTGACAGAGGTGAAACTGGCGCAAACTTGATGAAGCCCTTGTCGCAAATTATCGCCATTAAAGAGGCTGTCACCACCGTTGGTGATCTGAAAGGATTGCTCGCACGACACCAATTCCATGGCTTCCCTATCGTGGATAAACATGGAGAATTTGTCGGTTACGCCACAAGACTTGAGCTGATCGCAGCGCTGGGTAAGTCTCCATTGTTTTTTTTTGTCCGGCCTTTTTGGATTTTACCACACCGCTCACCTCGTATAGATCGCCTTCAACTCGACGAAACCGAAGAAGAACTAGGCAAGAAATGCACCTTTTCTCAAAATAGACTGCGAGTACCTGCAGAGGAACGAGTGGATTTATCGAGCGCACTTGAAGATTCCATAATTCAACTGCGGAAGGAAGTTCCCCAAGAGCAAGTCGTGAATATGTTCCAAAAGCTTGTACGTATATTCACTTGTATGCTGTGCATCTCCCTTGTTCACATCTCTGACAGAACTTGCGCCAAATACTTTTCACTCATGCTGGCAAGCTCACTGGCCTAGTGACAAAAAGAGATGTGGTTACTTTGTTAACGAGTCATTTTCCACACACGGCTGCACTATCACAGTACCCACCTCACCAACGACAACCCTAATCGTAATTCAATACCCTAGAGTTTTGGAGCAATGTATTTTACGCTAATGATATATCAATATAACCTGGGTCTTTCGTTCGAGTCCTTTCCCTATGCGACTCCCAGTTCAGATGAGCGCGCAGGAACTTAGAACCTTAAGGCCTTACGTCCCGACAACGACACAACCCACCGCATCATAACTATACAGTCACATCTTCAAAGCACCCTGGCGCCCATCGGCCTGTGTCAGACAACTGTCGACTAAATCCCCCAAATCAAGAAATATAGTATGTGCCACTTGGGTCTCAACTTCCACGTATCTCGTCCAGATATCAGTTACGATGGTGCCATAGCCCGAGATAGTGTATGACCCATTACAGTAAAACAGCGACTTAATGCCATCCAGTCTATGGTAAATTTAATAGTGATTGTTTGATATATTTATGCGGCCTCTATTGTTTTACATACTACATTTGACTAACCCCTATGAAAACAGAGCAATATACGAAATGGATTTGAGAGAACACCAGCAAAGGGTCTGGAGAGACAAAAATACGTTGGTAAGTAGTGGTTTGTCCGTATCGATTTAATCGACGAAGCAACGAGCAACTGAGGTCTTTTGAATATATTAACCTCATTGGTTTGGGCCATGATCGGAATCAGAACCAGAATAGTCAAATTCTTCTTCGTCCTCGTCTTCTTCCGTCTCGCCCTCGTCCATTGATTCTTTCAGCTATTGGAAAATTTTAAATCAAAGATACCCAGAGGAACACCGAAAGGTCACTTACCATTTCTACCAACTCATGGCATTCACTCAGGTTTGCGTTGATGATACCTTGGCCTTCGGGAATCGAACCATCTACACCGATAAAACGTCCGTCTTTTCGCATAGAATCGATTTGGAATAAAGCGAGTTGATACTGTTCAAAAGAAGAGTGAGCTCCGTGCAATTGGCCGCCAAACATACTGAACAAGCATCAGGGACATACAGGATATAAATCACGAGCGTTAAATGGCCCTCCGTATTTCAATACTTCATTTAAACACTTCTTCACAGTTGTTAGTTTATTTGCCTTCACCAAAGATCAGAGCAGGTATTTGCAAAGAAAGGAAAAGATCATACTATTGGCATCAACTCCTCCGACACGGGCTCGCTTGAAGAAAGTAAGCGGTAAATGAGGCCATAACATCGTCTAAGCAGATACAGGAGAACCTATTGAATAAGAACAGATAATTCAGCGACTCAAATAAAGTGTCTCCGGAGGCGGACAAAAAGACATACGAATTGTCCTGCCGGTCGATTCCCGTCGGCATCCACAAACTTGCCATCAACTCGCATTTTATCGATCTCCTGTAAGCTGAGGGAATAATTCCAAAGATCGGTTTCTCGTAGGCTCCATCGATGTGTCATAACCAAACTCTCTAGTTCAGCCCTGATGTCGCTTAGCCGATCGTAAATAGGTTTCAAGGACGAGGCTACGTTTTTCGAGTCTTCGTGGGCTTTGATTTCCTGGGCAACTTCGAAGCATTCCTCAAGGAGAGAAGAGCAGATCGCTTGAGAAGAAGGAACGATTCCTCCAGGGCCAAGAAATTTGCCATCCACGCGCGTCCTGCGGTCATAAAAAACGTCGTTCAGTATTTGAATGTGAAGGAAAATATTGTTTGGGGAAACAACCAAGCGGGGTAACGAAATGTCAGCAGAGTGCTCGAGAGAAAGAGGCAAGCCTCTGAAACAGAAAAGTGGCAACAAACATGGCGTAGGATGGGAGGTACTCAACGAATCGATTCTGCGAAGCTCCTCTTGGATGGGCTTTAATTCGGCCTTTTGAGAGCCTTCCTTTGCAGCAAGAGCTACGAGTTGCCGTCTGATTGTTACTAATTTCTGGTGGACTGGAACAAGCTCGGGCGATAGGACCGACAGTGATTCTTGTAATTGTTTCACAATTGCATCTGGGCAAGGTTTGAGCGTTTGGAGGCAAGAAAGGAGTGACAAAGACACAAGACATACCGCACTCGTTCAGTTGACGTTCGAGAAGCTTTGTTAGAGATTTTGGGTTTTTGGAATGCTCGGCATCCTGTTGAACAATCTGGCGCAACTCGGCCAATCGTCTTTGGAAGGGCTTGAGGTCGGCTTCGTTGTAAACTGCTGACTCATTCATGTGATTGAGAATTTGCTGTAGAAGGGAAAACTCTTGTAAGTAAAAAGATAAAAGGAGGCGATTCTCGGAGGCCAGACGTAACCCTGTTCACTCTGGAGGTGAAAACTCGAAGAGAAACAAACGTGTTTCGCCATGCCATGACATTTGGGAATACACGGGATGGAGGTTCTTTGGGATGAGCATTTTCCACTAACCCTCATGGAGGCAATTTGGCAATAAGTCGCAGGCGCGTCCCTTGTCTTGCCGATGGTGAGGTAGAAGAGAGAGAGCAAACTGAAGACATCGGCAAGAGTAGTATCCAGCCTGTTATTATAAGTCGTAGTATCATCTCGTACGTCGTTAAGCTTCGTTACTGTTTGTGACGGTGAGTTTTTACTGCGAGCAATAAGCCTCGGAAGACGGACTTTGTTTTACGACAGCCTGATGGAGCTGGTTGACATCGGAGGCCTTGATGAACTCGCCGCGATCTTTCTTGAGTGCAGTGAGCCTGTTCCTTATGCTACGAAGAGTAACGAGTTCAGAAGAGCGTATATATGAGGAGACAGCTTGTCCATACTTGATGAGAGCCTCTAGGATTGGAAGTTCTATTCATACATACACGTTAGATTCGGAAGGGGAGATGTACGGGTTTACGGACCTTCCTGGGGCACTGGAGTCATGGAATATTGAGTGAGAAGATAGGAAATAGCTACAAGGGTAAGCCAGCCGCGTTTATAAGGAGTTTGTTAAATAATGAGGACTGTTATGTGCAAGAATGGATGACTGACTCCATCGATCATCACACATTTCATTCTGCACACTTTCCCACGCTACTTAATCTAATCTACTCTCTACTTATAAGTTGGCCCCTGACCCATTCTCGACGCGTAAACTCCCTTCAAGCTCTTCTGCCACCACACCATGGAACAAGTCAGAGGGGCGCGTAATTTTCATAGATATTCGTCTTGGGCACGCGCAACTGAGTATCACTTTCACAGTGGGCCGAAGCTCGTCGTGCTACAATCACCAGTGCTTCAAAACGTCTGGCACAAGCAGAACAGACTGCAAAGACGATGGAATTAGCGCTCAAGCAAAAGAATGAGATGGCAAACGATTTGCAAAAACGAGTAGAGCTTGCCCGACAGTGCAGTCAACTGACGAAGGAGCTGGTCGTAATACTGGGGAAGGTTGGCGAAGCAAAGAAGAGGTACGTAATGCCTCTGGTGTTACAATATGTCAAATTTACCTTGCTTGCCGCTATGTGAAAGGCTCACATTGGTCACCGAGAAGGCTGACCGTCTCGATGCCAAGTTAAAGTCGCTGCATGAAGAAACAGATGGCTTCGAGTCTGGATATCAGGTAAATATCCCTCGAATAAACGGTAAATACAATGTACGCTCACCTAATTTGCTCCCAGAAATCGAAAAAGGATTACAGC
The DNA here is from genome assembly GCA_023014335.1 of Galerina marginata. Lineage (NCBI taxonomy): Eukaryota > Fungi > Basidiomycota > Agaricomycetes > Agaricales > Galerinaceae > Galerina > Galerina marginata. Next base: position 497,715 of record JAECYW010000013.1, on the reverse strand, counting down.
GAACTCGTCATAGAGCTAGAGCACCTGGGGATCAATTGAATCTTCACTAACTTGCCAAATTTTGTTTCCGTGGTAGATTAATCGACAAGGCTGCCTTAACTTAGATAGCTTCTGGCCGACGTGCTAATTGAAACACACTCGTAAGGACCAATAGCAATGCCGTGAGCGCAAATAGCCATAGTCGCGCGTGTTTTGCGAGGCATCGATCCGAGGATGTCATAGATGAACTGATTTCATATTAAGCATGAGCAGCACGGCAGTGTAATCGCCAGTCCCGTATTCATCCCAGCGTACGGTGAACAATCCAAGCGTAAGAACCGCGGTAATAACACAGTGGCAGTAAGAATCAATGAAGCGACCTCAAGGAAATTTAGTATTTAAAGAAGCACGTGCGATAATCTAATCTCCGAACATAACTGCCCTTACCCAAACCAACCCTCCCTATTTTGTCTTTGATTCAACAGGCAACACACCGCAGTCAAATCCACCACCACCACCACCACAACAACAACAACCGCATACCGCCCGATACCACACACAATGACCGACAGAATTAGAGAGGTACATCTCGTCTCTATCTCAATTTCTATCGCCCCTAGATGCAGCGATCTAATCACAACTATGATCCAGAAAATGAACTCGCTCCGTCTCGAGGCGGACGCAGCAGTAACACGCGCCGAGGACGCTGAAGCAAAGGTTAAGAAGCTTGAGCAGCAACTTCTTGAGCGAGAACAAGAGGTCGGGTCGCTGCAACACCGACTTGGCCTGTTGGACGAAGAGAACGAGAAAGCCGAGTTGGAGCTGAAGAAGTACAAGGGCTTTTCCTTGGAGGGCGAGCAGTCAAAGACGACAAGCGACAACTTGACTCGGAAGGTGCAGCTCCTGGAGGAAGAGCTCGATGCGGCGGAGAAGAATCTCAAGGAGACCGTCGAGAAGTACGTTGCACAGCCCACTCACCCCATTCGCGACTTTTGGGATCACTGACATTAATCGCCCTCTTCCTAAACCTGCGACCCATTTACTTTGTAGGTTGAGACAAGTTGACGTCAAAGCGGAACACTTTGAAAGGCAAGTGCAACGCGCTGAACAAGAACGTGATGCTTGGGAGAAGAAATACGAGGTGCGTTAAATTGGATGAAGTCGGCATCGGTCGTTGATGCCAATTTGCCTATAGGAATTGGATGCCAAGTACCGTAAATCCCAGCAAGACTTGGAAGAGCTGGAAAAGAGCATGTCAGATCTGTAATCGGACCCTATCGCGACAACGCGTCTCCGGTTATTTCTACAGTGGCAAAGACGAGTCCCAGCTTCGTGACATTGACGACATGACCGACTTTCTTGCTCAAACGTCCAAACCCCTAGTATACATCCTGTTCTTCTCCCTTATCTCTATCCATCCATCCGTTTTGTATACTTTTGGATTTAACTTTCATGAATACCATATATTAGTTCCTCAGCGTACTGCATACTTTTTGACAAGACCTTACTGTGATATTAAGACCGGAAATTCATAAATGCGGCGCAGTTACTTGCGGACATCTGAACACTAAGCATTTCATAAACCCGATCTACTAAAAAAATTCATAGAAGCTTCGTTTCTCATTACAGTCATATCCGGAGTTTCAGGCATTACTTCTCGTCGTGGAACTTTAAAGAAATCGAGTTTACACAATGACGTTCATCAGCTATATTGGAATGCGCCGTTAGACATCGCGCCGTAGGCAATTAGATAGGCAGCAACGTACTGGGAGTTGGGAAACCTTCGCCCTGGAAAACATGCCCAAGGTGGCCTCCGCATGCGGTACAAGTGATTTCGATACGTTTCATACCCCATGATACATCTTCATGTCGGCTTACGGCACCAGGAATTGCTGGCCGAAATAAATGAGCAAGAAATCAATCCTCCGAACAAAGCTCAGACTTACCGTCAAAGAAGGCAGGCCATCCGCAACCACTCTAAGTATATAAAACAATGTAATTAGGTCCTATTAGAGGGGAAGTACGAAGGTTCGTACGTTAAACTTGGTGGTGCTCTTGTAAAGCGGTGTTCCACAACCCGCACACGAGTAGACACCAGCTTCGGAGTGTTTGTCGTATTCTCCAGTGCCGGCTGGCTCAGTGCCTTTCTGGCGCAATATTCTGAACTGATAGCCGACTAGGTTGAGGAATATATCGGGCGCCAACAATACCAATACTCACCTGTTGTGGAGAGAGGACCGCTTTCCACTCGGACTCGGATTTCTGAACGGTAGACATGGATCTTGAGAGTTGGTTAAGATAGTGACCTTGGGGTGCGGAGAGCTTGTTCTTTGGACTTAATATACGAATGACACGCTTGGAGGCGGTGCCAATCTTCAGCATGTGCTTGCTCTGGAATGTATTGCCCAATCTTGTCAGCGTTCACTCGGACGTTGCGGTCGTTGTCAGCAAATGAGCAAGGTTTTGAATACCACGTGACTCATCGCGATAAATTTAGACACGGAAAGCGTCCTAACCGTTCTTTTCAAGATATCGAGTAACGATTGGAAAGCATCTCCATTCGAGAACAAGGACCATCACGAGTATGTATCCAAGTAAAGCGTACCAATATTACATGTTGTACAACATCCGTCACCCAGTGATAATAATATTGGAACATCGACCAAGAAATGTCAAGATGTCAAGAGGCTGGGGAGAGTAGATTCTTGTCGATGGCTGTTCGTCGAAAACTCGACTTGTCTTGCATCGAATCTTTGCACCGGAGGTATCAACAACTGAGGAAGAAAATTTCTTTTAACACTCACCGTTATTGGATTTATACTCCATGACGGTCGACGGTGGGAGGTTCAGAACCTTCCGTAGCGTATCTCTGTTTGTGATACTGAGTATTGCGAAAGCGCTTTTAATGTGCAATGAACGAACCGAATTTGCTCTCTAACTTTCAGGTCCCCATCTACCCTGTTCCACACCGTCACGATATCCTCACTTTGCCGTACACTAATCGTGCACCCACAAATCTCTGGCCATTCTGTAGCACCGTCGCTCCCATCCTCAGACTTGGTCGCGCCTGCAACGGCTGTCTTGCCCTTGGAGTTGTCATCCAATTTGCCGCGACAGTCGTCGAATTGGTCGCCAATGATGGCCAATACGAGGTCCTCCCAGAACCGGTCCGCGATACCTTTTTTGAGGCGAATAATCCACTTACCCCCGGAGAGGTTCAGAGGGTCTTCCCATACAGGCCGACGAATACCTGTGTGGAAGAGAAGGTAGTCCGTGGTTGGTTGCAACGACGAAGGTGGGGTGAGATGCGTCCACAAAGACCAGAAAGATTCAGCCTGAGAAATATTTAGCGCCCGCCGAAAAAAAAAGTCGACAGAACAACTTACAGAGCTAAAAGCGGCTATCTTCTTGATGCCCTCTTCATAGCTGATGATTTTATTACCTGGTGCGCGTTGCTGCCGAAACCAGAATACCCAGCTAAAAAATGCAACAGTTCAAGAGGGATGCGAACGTTGACACGAGATTAAATACGAACATACGTGTTTCTGAGTGGATGCACCTGCGTTGCAGTAGCTGACGATGGGGTAGAAGACGCTGTGGAATCCTTTGACGCTGCCGGCTGGGAGGTATTTACGGTGGTGGAGAAATGCTTTGAGCTCGGAAGGCGTTGACGGGGGACGGCTGTGGCTCCTGGAGTGGTTGACTGGGATGCTGCTGGCTGTGTAGTGGATGTTGTCGTCGCTGTCTGGGAGCTGTTTGCGAGGAAACGAGATGCAGAGTGGTTGGAAAAGTAGGCCATGTAGTGGGAGTAAAAAGAAATTATTGGTGTTACATAAGCAAGTCCTCTTGTGCACGAACTGCGATGAAGCTCATGCTACGCCCAGAATGGCGCCTCTGGCCGCTCTCTTCTTTTCTCGGCCTTCTTGACCTCAAGACCGGTGTAACTGTCGCCCTTCTCTTTGCGGTTTGTTCTTCTTCGTATTCCAACATCATATTCTCTCATCTCGCCTTCTAGCTTCTTAACAAGGTGGCAGGCGTGTACGGTCTCATCGCAGTCCTCACTGGCGCAGGTGGCTCTTTTGCCCAGCTCAGTCTCTATATATACTCTGTCGCCGCGCTTGCAGCCATTGCCTGGGGCATGCGCGTGGTACAAAGTGCACGTCAATTCTCTCTCATTGCGTTTTGTCATTTCAACTTACGCTCCACTGCAGGAGGACCCGAAAAAGACATTTTACTTCGCCCATCTATTCTTTGCCGATCATATCTTTTCTACCTCATGGACAATATTTTTCGCCGTTGGCTGGTGGCTTTGGCACCCCCATGACGGTCGCCGGCAAGCCAATTCTGCAGCCCAAGAAGCCGTAATGAAACTGGGCAATTCTACTGCGCCACACCTAACTCAGGAACAGCGCAAAGTCGCAGCCATGGCCATTTGGAATCAAGAAAAGGGAATGGCAGCGGCTGTTATCGTCGTTTCTTGGATGTTCAAAGTTCGTCATTACTGTGTTGCTATCCTCATCCAGTTTTCATGTCATGTGCAGATCTATTTCGCCCTCCTAATCTACTCTTACGCTATGCATCTCCGCAAGGGGTCATATCGATCGCTACCACTCTCCAGATCCGCCTATGTCGCGTCCGGTGTTGGTTCACATTCTGCCGCATACGACGCACTCGTCGACGAAGAAGACGAAGAAATTGAAGATTTTTACCGTGTCCCACTCCGAACCCCACCTGCGTCAGGCCATCGCCGAGGCGGGAGCAGCAATAACAATGGATCTGTCACTAATTTTGCCGACTTTGTAAGTGCACCTGGACGGACACCGCGGAAAAAGAACTTCGGCAGTGTCCACCTAGCAAGAGATAGAGGAATAGAGGAGGAGGAAGTGCTTTTCGACGAGGATGATCTGACATATGCCGCCTCGACCTCGTCTCGGGCCCATTCCAAGCTAGGGACAGATAGCAGCACCACTGCTGCGAGCGACGAGGAGAGGGGCATGGGAGGCTATAGTTCTGATGCTGGGAAAGTGAAGTCTACGAGAACTGATTGATAGACTATCGCGATCTCTTGTCGCCGCCAGCCCGCTATTATCTCTATTCAACACCCGCCATTCCTTTCGTTCTCCTGTACTCAGCATGGTATCACTAGTTTGGATCTCTGGAGGCTGTATCTAATTATCATACATATTCGAGGTATTCACAGTTTTTATTTAATTAAAACAATATATCCCACAGCCAGCATTGTTTTACGAATTTTTTCATGAGACTGGCCGCGGCAATGAGGTATGGCTCGTTGACAGAGTTGATAATCCGACAATCTAAGTTTCTGGAAGTCCATGGTTCCCCCAGGCGACCTCGTTCTGCGAGTCGTCCTGTGTTTTGTGCTTGTTCTCATATATAGGTCCTTCTTCAACCTCCTTCCCCGCACTAGTGGCAGGTGATAAGGGTCGACTTGCCCTTGAAGGTGGTTGTGAATCTGATATTGATCGCAAACTATCAGGAAGGGTAGCCTGGTCATCTTCAGAAATAACCTCCATAGTTCTTGCTTCAGATTCCCGCTGTCGTCGCCTATGCGCAATTGGGTTGAGGATAAGGGCCGCGATGATAATCACACCATCCAACACCTAGGTAAACATGAGTTGGACGGTTACTCATAAGGCAATATGTGCACTTACGATGACGGTAGAATATGTAACAGTTGCGATCACGTCGAAATCTTCTTTAAAAACAAGAGATAAGACGTTGAACACACCGCCCATGATGTCAACAGAGATGAAGAGCATGGAGATGCCAACGACTTCTTTGTACTTGTAAATTTCCCAGTATTGCGGAAACAGTCCAGCAGAGACAAGGACGGAAGCCAGAATCCCAAAAAAATTGGTGGCAGTATGGTTGCCTCGATCGTGCGACGGACGAATGGTGATCACAAGAATGAGTTCTAGTACACCAGACGCAACTATGACAATCACGGTCAAAAAGATAGCAGCTTTGCGCGAGCGCCTCAGTCCGTAATATTGGCACTGTAGAGAAAGCCAATTTATGAGTGAGGTCATGTCCAGCTATTTTTAACGCACCTGCCCCCAGCAGAGAAAAGACAGAAATCCAAATGACTGTGGCTGGACCATCAAGGGGATATTCAATTTCTGCAAGAGCGCATAGACTCCCAAGAAAACGGACGATATACCCCATAATAACCTGCCCAACCGACAATTTATTGAGCACTTCTGTGGAGACGAGGATGAATGAATTCACTATTTACACAAGCCAGTGTGATAAGCCAGTGGTGGATTTGCTTCGGTGACTTTTCCACACTTGAGGAACCAATTGAGCCGTCCAGCAGATAGTCCCTAAGCTTCGATTAAACACAATTCGTAGTTGGTTTTGGGCTAAGAATGGGAGCGCGTACCGATTGTACCAAGGACTTGTTCGGCTATTTTATTGTGACGGACTGGCATTCCTCCAAAATTTTGGCTGATCACTTTGAATACAAGGGGGAATACGGGAATGCAAACGACGACAAAAACCATGACTCCGGTGATATTTGAAATTCACTTCCGCGAATGACGTCTTGTCGATCATGCGGCGACCGGCACTTTAGAGCGCGTTCCTAAAGGTTGCTAAGCAGGAGCAGGTTTTGAATGACAACTGCCCAGCATAATGAATATGGGCTGGCGTGCTGGTATGATATCTGTGAGGGTCTTTGGAGTAAATAATTGAAAGTGCATTCGAGAGAGCGCAGCCTGTAGTGCGAGATACAAGAAATCGAGCAAACCATAAATACAATAACCAAACTCAAGACTGAAAGTGGCTCGTGGGTATACCTGACATTCATTGGAAGTGAGGTATTAACTAGTGACTTCTGAGATTGTACACCGTGTTTCCGTAGTAAAATCCAGCGCTTGCAGAGGTAATGGTCAGCATCGCGGGGATAGGGCCTTTGGAAAATCGTGGAAGTGAAGATAGAAGTAATACAGCAGATGCACCTGGTTGATATAAGTGCTCGTTCGTCAGTTGAAATAACCCATGGGAAAGTTCCGAGGCCTACCAAGCGCGCCTTCAAGACCGTTAGGAGTTCCTTTGCGAATGCTATCTGCACTCCAAAGGTATAGCAGACCTACACTTAAGATACATGTCAGTAAAGGAGATCCTTCTAAAGCACGGCGAATCGACATACCCAACACCAGCGACCAGTGATGGTATGGAACGTGTCCTTGCGAATCCAGTCACACCACCCACGATGCAAAGTCCTCCCATGGCGTACGCAGGGTAAGCAGACTGCAGTAAGGATGCGTGAGCATTGTCGTTCTACGAAGGTAGCTAGCTAGTCACACAAACCATTTTCAATGAGTTATAAGACTTGAGAGCAGATGATACAGATGACAGTCAAAGGAAGGGTTAAAATGAGTTTGATCGACTTTACCCCGCATTTGTGCGGGACCGTCACGGCTATTTTACTCCATGTTTACCGGCCTCGACCTTTCACAAGGCCCACATCCCATCTGGACTTGTCCAGGAGATAGGTTATTAACTTCCCAATCAACTTCGGATGTTTATTGGAACAAACTTTGAGAGGTAAGCAGCGATTGTGGTTGCCAAGCTCGATGATAATTAATCTCAACCGGTGTGTTTTTATCCAATTCTGTATTGCCAGCTTTCTCAGGCAGAACCACACGTCTCTCGTCATTGTGAAGGAAGATGATTTCGGCTCGGGAAAATGTTAGGTTTTCAGCAAAATAATGATTCACAGACCCGCCAATTAAACCTGCTCTGGGTGTGCAAAATCAGTCAGGCGAAAAGCCCAGGCAGTCAGTCGGGTAAAACTAGAAGGTAACCCTGCGATCTTTGCAACCCATGTAGTAAATCAGTGAGTCGTCAAAATTTTTGCACCCTTTGGTTGATCATTAAAAAAAGAGCCCTAGCAACTACAGGGTTTGTAGGCAATTTCTGTTTATTGATCTGCTCGTCCTACGGCATAGGTACCCAAATGCAGTACAGCACTGGGATGGTTTCATTGAAAATTGATATTCATAAACAAACAGAAGACTCACATCACAGTGACGTAAACGAAGCCGTAGGGAATCCTTTTAGCGTCCACATACTCCCCAAGAAACAGGGGAAATTCAATATTCAAGTAGCTCGACCTCTCTTTCTTCTTCTCTCTGACAGTTCCGATTCTTCTGATTCGTCCTGACGTGGCTGACCGGAATCTTTTACCTGGTTCACCAGTTTGTTAACCATAGTGTCCCACATCGCATCATTGATACCCTTTGCTTTACTCAGTTGTTCTCGCAAACTCTCGACCTCGGATTCAAGTTCTGTTACTCTCGACTTGAGAGAAACGGGATCTACGTGGTCATTTTTTGATTGTGTAGGGGGTTGAACGAAGAAAGCGTGGTCTCGCAGGAGTTCTTCTGCGCTGTAGTCCGACATTTCATTTCGGTGGATCTGGGTAATAAATTGAGAAAAGCAGTGTAGCAAGCTGTTGGCGTTCGTACAGAATTATGACCCGGAAGCATGACAGAGATTTCATGAGCTTCTCGTGTCTTCGCATCCCGCATCCTTTGAAAGGGCATTACGGCTTTTACGGGAATAGTGTCTTTCGTGTCCGCGGTACCTCCAGACCTAAATTCCAAGTTAATGTGTCCAATCAAATCGGGAGGCTTGATCATGGTCTCCAGGTGAGCAATCGACATCCCTTTGTGGGTCGAGATAGTGCGAAGTAACTGATGTGACGGAATATCGTATATGTGCACGAGGCCATCCGAGGTGCCTACAAGGAGGAATGTAGATGTCAAAGATATGCAGACACTTGCTATGGGTTGTCTGCGACATTATTAGCCATCAGTATAAGCGAAGATATGTGATAACGTACCCAACGATTATTAATCGCTTCTTTCTTGCCTCGCGACTTGCATCGTCATCGACGCGTATAATATCGGTCACGCCAGCTCCTCCGATAGCTTCTGTCACAGTTCCTCCAACTTTAAAATCTCTTTCATGAAACAAATTCATCTGATGTATAGAACCATTGGCCGAGGCTGCAAAAAAGAGCCGCTCGCTGACGTCCCATGCCAAGGACGAGATCGGTTGAGGAAATTGGAAAGTTGTTAAGAGCGACCTCGTTGAAAGATCCCAGAGCTGTGGGAGAAGGTTGTCAGCAAAAGTTTGACGTAGGAGTCATTTGTCCTAGACCTTGACAGAGTGGTCCACAGAAGAAGTCAAGACACGGCAATCTGGAAAAAGCCCGATTCCGCACAAAATGTCAGTAACGGGAAGCGTATGATCTGCAAGGGTGCAATAGGGCACAATGTGTTCATTTTGTGAATCTTCATCGAGCAATCTAAGAGCAAATGTCAGTGGGAAGCAAAAAGGCAATACGAGGTCGGATTGACCTAGATACGGACCAGACGCTCACTCCCGAGTCATCGCTCCCAGAAATTAAAGCGGCACCGTCATTTGTGAAGCGCAGGACATTGACCTGACGATAATGTGCGTCCCATGAGTTGTATAAGATGCCCGACGCAGTCTGTAATGGCAAGTCAATATAATAAATTAAGGTCATGCACTCATTGCGGCCCACCTCCCATAGGTACATCCGTCCAGCAGCTGTGCCACCTGCACAAAAATCACCGCGACGATCGAGGGCAATAGATGACAACTTTTCTGGAAGGACAATTTTAAGACTAATTTGGTCCTGCCCGATTGATCAATTATGTCCTCAACGAATTCAATGAGATCTCACCTTTTGAAAGTTGTATACATTTAGAATAGATTTATCAGGTTGCGAGGCGAGCACAAATCCACCCTGTGTATTTTTTGATTCCAGAACTGCAAGAGAATGTGGACCGGCGTTTGTCTGTTTGAAGGATGCAAGGGTAGCACCTGTCTGGATATCGTGTATTGCGATTGAGCCGGAACCTGTACCCGGATTTGTGGGAGTGGTTGCGCAGAGTATTGTTTCTTGCAGAAGCATGGCAGGAGGAAGAAATTAAAGCCTGTCGCTGCACGAAGAATTCTGAACGAAAATGAAACACGTGATCCAATTAGGCGTGTATGAGGCATGCGGCGCTTGCCCCAGAACATTCTTAAAAGCGACCCTTACTTACATTCATTCTCTCTCCTTTCTACTTTGCTTTCTGCATATTTGCACTCAGCTGGCAATATGTCTGGTCTCTACGAAGAACTCGGTATCCCCAAGGATGCCTCTCAAGACCAAAGTATGTCCGTCTTCGTATGATCCTGACAAGCGCTCATTGCTGTATTGTCTCGTACAGTTCGCAAAGCTTACAAGAAAAGAGCATTACAAACACATCCCGATAGACTTTCTCCAGGTGCAACCCCTGCTGAGAAAGCTACTTCTGAAGAGAAATTCCGAAAGGCACGTCTAAGTAGTCTCTGCTTATAGTCAATGTTGCTCACCAACACCTCAGGTCAACAATGCATATGAGGTGCTCAGCGACCCCCAAAAACGGAGTGTACGTTATACCAATGCATCTTGATTCATCTTTCCTCGTTTTCTAAATGAAGTCCGAACAGCAATATGACATCCATGGCGTTTGGCCTCTCCCAGAGGAGGATGAGTTCCTATCTTCCGCTCATATGCCTAGTGGAAGTCACTATAGGCCATTCTCTCGCAGCCGTCACCCTTCACGAAGCCACACATTTCCAGATCCATTTTTCTCTCACCATCACCACGCCCCATTTTCAAGCTTTCAGTTCACGGATCCATTCACTCTTTTCAACTCAATCTTTGAAGGTACACCGTTCCAAAATAGCTCATCTCGCCATCGCCACCCTTCCTATCCACACCCTACGGATCCTTTCGATCGAATGAACAGGATGCAAGCCGACATTGAGGGCTATATGAACGACATTGACCGAGATCCATTCGGCTTCGGGGGTGGGTTTCCGAGGTTTGGTTTTATGCCACCCATGCCTGCTTTCCCGGCACTAGACTCTTCTCCGGTCGAAAACAACCATGGCCATTGGGTCTCCGAGAGCTATATGACCTCAACTGTAAATGGCGTCACACAAACGATCCGCAAGCGTGTGGATTCATCCGTGAGTATGGTAAATGAAGCGTCCGTTATTTGCTCATGGCATCCTTTGATCCAGGGTAACGAACATATCACTCGTACCCTCCCCGATGGACGGGAAGTCCGCACTATCAACGGAGTTGAGCAGCCACCTAGTGGCTATAATTCCTATCCCAGCCCTTCTAAAAACAGGCGCCTACAAGAGTCCTCGGCGCACCGGTACCTTCCCCCCGATACTCCGCATTCCCAGCCCATGGCAAGCACCTCGAGGATGAATTACGGGGCGTCCCAGCCTCCGCCTTACGCTCCTCGCCCCACAGCTTACCAAGATCCTCCACGCAAGTATTCACCCTTTGCTTGCTTTTTCCCGTTGTTTAATTCTGTCCTCCACAAGATAGCCCCCACTGATGGTCATCGACGTTCTCGCAGGAGTTCCGCTGAGAAATGTGCGTCATTATTTTTGTCGTATTCCCGGATCTTGGGCTGATTAACTGAACTTTAATCAGACTATACCTCCCCCTCCAGTGAGTGAAACTTGTATCATTTAATATGAAAACCATGAGGGTCATATCTAATCAATTATGTCCTAGATCCTGCTCAACATTCTCACGAAGAGAGGCCTCGCAAGAAGAAGTGGTGGCAATAGATGTCAGTTATCTCTTCCGCGTTTTTTTCATTTCAATTCGTCTATTCTAGCCTTTTATCTTGGGGGTCTTTTTTAGTACTTCTGATTGAAGGTAGTCAAACCGATAGTGTATAACCTGAACAGAACCCCTTCTCCCCTTCCCTTTGTAACCGTCATTGTATATTAGAATTGCTATCGAGTTAGCGGTATGCCGTGTATGTTGTATGTTTTGTACTTTGAATATGTTGCATGTCAGTGAGTTTCCTAGCTCCCAGCATTGTTCACGTAACCCACGGCTTTCTAAGAACCAGCGGTCTTGAATGTGGCGGTGGAGGCTGACAGAACCTCCCTACAGTAGCCTATTTCAATCCATGTTGCTTCTCCTGGTTTATGAATGAGATCTCGCAACACAACTGTTGGGAACTGACATTGCCTTGCGTCCGATGAGTTGGCGAAATCTAGGGGGCAAAATAATAAATAGACACTGGATCGGCACATGTACAGGACTTAGATGAGAACTAGTGTTCCTGTTTCGCCGATGTACTCAGGCGTCTCTGTCGTTTGATGCCATTTCGACACGAAGATTGTGATAGAAGCCACAGTCGCACAAGGACGATGCCGAAGTTCAAGAATGAGAGTGGAACTGCAGGCAATTGTGTGCGGTAAACATGGCCATCAAGCATCTTCATCGATATCAAGATACCGGTATCAACGCTGCAAAATGTTACCCAGTGATATGAATAAGAAATCATGGAATAACGTACTACAAAGCAAAGGCGCCAGAGAAGTATAGTCCAGGCATGAACATGTAGCGCTTTGCATGCGTATCCTGATATATTGATATAAAGTACATCCTGTCCGCCGAGAGAAGAAAAGGTGTCAGTACATAATCTACATTAAAAATGGCTCATAAATCAATTTTGAGTAAAGAACAAAATGAACCTTCCAACGCGCTGCGGAAGAATGAGGTAAGGGAAGAAGAAAAGGAGCGGCTGACATGTGGATCAGCAAAGTAATGCGAGGGGTAGCAGCTATAATGCCTTTCCAATCTCTCAAAGTAGAGATGTCAATCCAAGAAGAAAAAGACTGGCGTCAGGTTTATCATGATGGAATACAAATGAGTGGATGGCATGGCAAGTCTGCGGAAATGAACATAGATATCACGATAAGAGGTAATGTGTACAGTGCTGGTGTAGCTCCTGGGCGCCGGCGGTGATTAATGTCATTATAGACTGGCGGTTTGGGTGATGTGTAAAGCGAGAGGAATGGTCAGCGAAAGCCAAGGACTCATATCAACACCGGTGTCGTGCGTGATTGGACGGGAGGAAAAGCGGATGACATGGGCGAGACTTGGGTTTGGCCATCGTCAAGGCTTGAGGTATTGGGTATTGGAATACTTGAATTAGGTGTTGGAGGAACAAGTCCAACTCCAGATGTTGAAACTTTGCCTATAAACCATGACTGAAGAGAAGTTTTGAGGATCTTGGCTATTGTAAAGAAATAAAGATAATCGTACCGGAACCCAACCACGATCTCCACCCACCTCTTTCACAGCCTAGGGTAAATAAAAGCTGAAGCAAGACGGATAGTGTGGGTCAAATCAATTGCTTACGTATGACCAATGATTATATCGCTTGAAAACTCGCAAAGCATCATCCTTTACAAGATCGAGTTCTTCATCACCTTTCTTCTTGTAATCCATCAGAGCAATACCAGGGAAACTCGTCGAAATAATGCTTAAAGGTAAGATTGGGGTCTTTGAGACAGGTGTTCCTGGTGGGGAACCTGCTGTCGAACCGTTCTTGGCCGCAGTGGCTTCAGCAATGGCTGACGCAACCGGCACGTTGGTTTCGAGAAGGCAACCCGCCGGCACCCAACCTTGCTTCACGATATCGGTATCGACAACACCTGAACCCGTTGGGTCTCGCTGAACCACCCACCAGCCACGGGCTCGAGAAAGAATGACGAAGGTGTCTCCACTGTAAACAACAAAGGGTTCGGTAAAATGTAAAAGTGTGAGATAAGGCAACTCACACAACCACGTCGAACTCGTCATCTTGCTCTGCCATGTATGGGTAGATAGCAACCGCATACGAAACTCCAGTAGAAGACGCTGGCGGCATCTCTCTTGCACCCTCTGGATTTCCTCCATTAACTTTGGTTACGGTTGACTCCCGCCCGCTCCCATTTTGGCTGACTAGAGTGGAACCACTAAATGTCGTGGACGATGATAAGTGTGAGATTTGTGTGGTTGCGGATCCAGGGATTTCATCTTGGCGTGATCCATCAACCACAGCAGGTGATAACATACTTCCCTCGGGCCAACCGGGCTGTGGGCTTAGACCAGTCGAGAGTGTGGGTGTAGAGGCAGATAGATCCTGAACTTCGAGTTTAGGAGGTCTGTGCACGATTCGCGATTGTGAAGCTTGCTTCTGATGACCATGAGTTGCCCCCGTAAGAGTGGATTCTTGAGAAATAATAGAGGACGCTTTGCGCGCTGCATGTTTCTGCTGCGCAACAGCAATCGGTGATCGGATATCTTTGATATGCTTGAGCATGAATACTGGGTTCTTCTTTGCATCTTTGAGCTTTTGGAAGAGTAGTAGGGGTTTCTCGTCGTAACTCAGACATCGTTCAATCCGATTACCTAGGTCACAAGATTAATTGAGATTGACTATCTTCCTTATTCACGGAAATTCAAGGAAAGCTCACCAGAAGGACCGTAGCAAATGAACATTGCATAGCTCTGCCAATTATCGTTGTTGATGCGATACTTCTTGAGAGCTGCAGGCAGAACTTTCCATGTCGGATCCTCCAGACTAACTTTGAAGCTCTTAAGGTTATCTGAACTGTCTTGTTTTCCAGGTTTTGGAGTTTCTGTTGCTGGTTGGCCTGGTCTGGTCTTTTCAACCGTATTGAGAGGTAATGTTGATGGACCAGCATTCCGGCTAGGGATATCGTGTTCAACACGCTGAGGAGATGGATGTGGGGATTCAATGATATCTTTGGTTGGAGATTTTTGTGGTTTCACATATTGGGCCCATTTGAATGACGGTTGCCTGCGTAGTAATGAAGGAGAATTGTCGTCCTATCGATTGAAATATGAAATTAGAAAAAATCGTAAGTAATGGACAGCTTACGGGCCGCCCAGACGAGCGGGTATTGTTGAACTCCTCCACGAATGACTGTAGCGTGCTGGCTAAATTCCGGTTGTCCTCCTCTAGAGTTCGTAGTCGCTGAGCTAGTAAAGATTCAGTATGGAAATGTAGATGTAACGACCGTCGGTGCAATACCTTGGTCCTTGACGATTGAATGCAGCTTTTCAACGTTGATATTTTCCACACGCTCGGGGGCTTCGGCTAACATGTATTATTGGCAAAGGACTGCGCAACAGCACAAGAACAAACTCACAAGCAGGAACATAATCGTTTTCAGATATTGGGACGTTGTGGGCAAGTTTGACTTGATATATGGACTTGAGAATCGATAGTCGTTGGCCAATCGTTGTTATGCCTAATGATTTTAGTCCATCTAAGTCCAGGTCACATAGTGAATCTCCTTGAATATTGTGTTCTATAGAGGATTCTTTCTCAGAAAGCATTGTCAGGGCAGTACGAAGATACGTTACGTCTAATTTGGCTTTCGTATTGAGGGTAGCCGAGACTTGATAGCCAATTATGAACGTCAAATTCATCCCAGTCGAGGATGTGTCGGTCTGCCACGAGACCATCCATAATAGCACGAGGATTGTATGGGTAAGTCTATATAGGTGTCGTAGCCAGAATTGGTACGAAAATGGGGGAGGATGGTCCAACGAAACCGTGAATGTAAAGCCAAGGCCCAACAAGCGGCCAGTATCCCATGCCTGTGTCGGATACTGATACTGGATACTGAAATATTACAAATCATCCACGTGACTCTTACAAACACGTCTCCACAACGTCGAGCACAACCCATTCATCTCTTGATCTGGGCCTCCTTGTCACTCTGGCCAGGCCATCTGGTACCATATGAATTATTCAGTGCTAGTTCATGTTTTATGGTAAGTTTTGTTGGTTTTATCAAGATTTGAAGAAGCTCATTCAAATTTTCGAGGTTGGCCACCTGGATAAGCACCTGCCCAACCAAATTCCTTCCACTGTGCGCCTCTCCCTTGCAAAGAGGATGTAGGCCGGTGATGAGGTGCTGATGAGGTGCATAAAGGACCCACCCTTCTGAACGAGCTAGTGGGAGGCTTAGATGTCAATGTGAGACTCAGGGCATGGGAATACCCACCAGGTGCGTCGTGAAAAAACAACTTTTTCACTCTCTTTCCCTCTCTAATGCCCCAAACTCATTATTATCTTCCAGCTCAACCTACCACTTCCTTACTAAGGACCCCATCGCTTCCCGCTTCTATCACCTCTACCCCACCTCACTGCCAGTCAAAACTATGGTCACCGCTGTACGAGGTGACGCAACGGCAGAAACTCGAATGTTGAGGAATATGATGGCACCAAGGTGGAGCAGTTGTCACGCTGCCGCTCCTTGCATTATACTGGAGGCAAGCTGGCCAGCAACCGCGCTTCTGCTAGTTCTTGAGACTTGCAGTGTGCCACTCCTATTGGGCGACTTTCGGGTGCTGTTTCCGCGTCGCAGTCCTGTCTCAACTGAGCTGCTTCTCTAGTGTGTCCTATATCGGGCCAGTACACTCACCCCTTGGTAAACTGCAGCTCCCTCCGAGTTTTCCACTGCATTTTTTGGTGCTCATGCATTTACATATTGTTACTAATCATAATGGTGTATTCTTGTATTTCGGGCTTCATCTAAACATTTTATGTATAGTACAGTCAATTTACACCGTTGTAACAATTTGAATCCTTTGTGAATTTGTTTCTGAAAGTACAACTGTAAGTGGCGGCCCGGGTTCATGTTGAACGTTCCTACTTGGCGCAGCAATGATCTCTTGCATCCGAAGAGTATCTAAGCGAGTATCCAGTGCTCAGCCAATCAAAATAATTTCTGAAAAGGGTTCAGGGAAAATCTAAGCGAGTATTTGCTGTCCGATAACAGAAAAGGGTCCACATCATTGGATATCTTGCCACCCTCTGCAATTTTTGTAGGACATATCTCCCGGGAACTACTGACCCATCCTACATCTTCAGACCGAGAGAAATTTGAAATTGTGAAGCTTACTTGAACTCCCTCCTTCCCTTTCTCCTCTCCCTTTCTTTTTCGATTTATTTTTTTATTTTTTTAATTATTTCCCACAAACACCAGTATCGGGCCACAAGCGGCCAGTATCCCATGCCTGTGTCGGATACTGATACTGGATACTGAAATATTACAAATCATCCACGTGACTCTTACAAACACGTCTCCACAACGTCGAGCACAACCCATTCATCTCTTGATCTGGGCCTCCTTGTCACTCTGGCCAGGCCATCTGGTACCATATGAATTATTCAGTGCTAGTTCATGTTTTATGGTAAGTTTTGTTGGTTTTATCAAGATTTGAAGAAGCTCATTCAAATTTTCGAGGTTGGCCACCTGGATAAGCACCTGCCCAACCAAATTCCTTCCACTGTGCGCCTCTCCCTTGCAAAGAGGATGTAGGCCGGTGATGAGGTGCTGATGAGGTGCATAAAGGACCCACCCTTCTGAACGAGCTAGTGGGAGGCTTAGATGTCAATGTGAGACTCAGGGCATGGGAATACCCACCAGGTGCGTCGTGAAAAAACAACTTTTTCACTCTCTTTCCCTCTCTAATGCCCCAAACTCATTATTATCTTCCAGCTCAACCTACCACTTCCTTACTAAGGACCCCATCGCTTCCCGCTTCTATCACCTCTACCCCACCTCACTGCCAGTCAAAACTATGGTCACCGCTGTACGAGGTGACGCAACGGCAGAAACTCGAATGTTGAGGAATATGATGGCACCAAGGTGGAGCAGTTGTCACGCTGCCGCTCCTTGCATTATACTGGAGGCAAGCTGGCCAGCAACCGCGCTTCTGCTAGTTCTTGAGACTTGCAGTGTGCCACTCCTATTGGGCGACTTTCGGGTGCTGTTTCCGCGTCGCAGTCCTGTCTCAACTGAGCTGCTTCTCTAGTGTGTCCTATATCGGGCCAGTACACTCACCCCTTGGTAAACTGCAGCTCCCTCCGAGTTTTCCACTGCATTTTTTGGTGCTCATGCATTTACATATTGTTACTAATCATAATGGTGTATTCTTGTATTTCGGGCTTCATCTAAACATTTTATGTATAGTACAGTCAATTTACACCGTTGTAACAATTTGAATCCTTTGTGAATTTGTTTCTGAAAGTACAACTGTAAGTGGCGGCCCGGGTTCATGTTGAACGTTCCTACTTGGCGCAGCAATGATCTCTTGCATCCGAAGAGTATCTAAGCGAGTATCCAGTGCTCAGCCAATCAAAATAATTTCTGAAAAGGGTTCAGGGAAAATCTAAGCGAGTATTTGCTGTCCGATAACAGAAAAGGGTCCACATCATTGGATATCTTGCCACCCTCTGCAATTTTTGTAGGACATATCTCCCGGGAACTACTGACCCATCCTACATCTTCAGACCGAGAGAAATTTGAAATTGTGAAGCTTACTTGAACTCCCTCCTTCCCTTTCTCCTCTCCCTTTCTTTTTCGATTTATTTTTTTATTTTTTTAATTATTTCCCACAAACACCAGTATCGGGCCCAACAAGCGAGAGGCTGAGTGAATCGTTATTGGGTCTCCAGCACGTGATGCGTTGTCCATCCAACACTGCCACCGAGATCAATTTATTTCCAACTTGCGACGCGACTGGAGTCACTGGACGAGTATTTCTTGACCTGCGTACTTCTTGCGTGCACTAGCTCGAGCAGATTCCAACGCAAACCGCGAATTAGTTAGTACACCGAAGGTGCGCTCACCACGAGCTGAGTTTGACGTTTACACACACTGACGCGTAATATACGTTCACGATCGGAATGACCGAGTCACTCCCTCCAGACAGAAGGACATCGACATGCCATTATAATAGATGCTAGTTGTATGACTAAAAGTAAAGCATCTTGACATTCAAAACGACCCACCTTTCATAAAATGAAAATATAGCACAGCACAGCGTCCGATATGATAGACACTGATCCTACAGTCCTGGACTCCTAGCAAATCATCAGTTTGTAACTATGTAATAGACATTCTCGAGATTGGGAGCAAATCAAAGAAAAATGGTCGTCGAAGTGTATGAGGAACACGAGCTTGAAGAGGTTTCGAGAACCTCGACAGAGAAATTTGGCGGAGGGGTTAATGTGTACGGGATTCTAAGACTTGATGTGGTGTATTGCATAAAGCATTCTATATTATCTTCAACTTGATATGCGCTGGGGTATGAGCACTGCCTGCTTGTCGATCACAATGCGCGAATAACGAATAAATGACCGGGACCGCGGCTTCGGGAACTCGGCAGACGAACATAAGCTTGAGGTGGACAGTGATTGCCTGCAATGTCGGAATATCTGAAACTCGCGAAGAGGGAGGGTATCACAGACTAGAAGCTAAAAGGCCACGGGCCAAGGCTTCTTGGGAGATCGACTGATAACGGACCACCTTGTTCACGTACCTGGTCCGTACCGTACCACCTGGTCATGTCCGTTATCGTAGCTCGAGTGGTATATGAAGAATTTTTTCAGGTGCTTGAAGAGTCAGGATTGACTGACGTCACGTTGGATGATCATCAGACGCTAGAATCTAGGACTGGACTTGACTGGGTGGTATTGAAGAGTTCCGGCCATGGTTCGAAGTGAAACTTGTCTGCGAGATTGCAGAGGAACTGTCGCTATCTAAGGAGAGGGGAGAACGAAGATCTTTCATGTTCTTAAGGACGAAGGCGGGACTTTTTCTTGCTTCCTTGAGCTTCTTAAATGAATATAATGGCTTTTCTTCGGGTTCTAGACGTCGCTTCTTGCGGTTACCTATGGTCAAAAAATATCAATTTGTGGACTTGGCGGATGAAAACCCAAACCAGAAGAATGAGAACCTTACCTTCAGCACCATAGCTAATAAACATGGCGTAATTTTGCCATTCGTCGGTGTTGATGCGATGTTTCCTGAGAGCTGCTGGAAGAACCTTCCAAGTAGGATCATCTAGGGTAACCTTGGTGCTATCGATGTCTGAGGAGTCTTGGCTAGTGGATGGAGTAGGAAGGGATTTCACGGCTTTTTGATCCCTTTCGCTCATTGCTGTTGGTCGGTCGACTTCTTTCACCTCACTTCGCAGGTAGGGAAGCCGTTTGCGAATCTCGGTCAAAGATCCATCCTGAAAGGTCCCAAAGTTCAGAAAAATCGAAGCGAAACAAGAACGAAGTGCAACTTGCGGGTAGACCCATTGAAGAGCGAAGTTTTATTAGCTCGTCCATAAACGATCGCATAGCAAGGTTCAATGTCCGGTTGCTTTCTTCTAGTGACCGGAGACTAGTGGCTAAATAAGCGTCAGACACAAATCGCTGCAAAAGAAGTAAAATACGCATGCCTTGGCCTTTTACACTTGAATGAATGTTTTCAAGGGATATATTTTCAGTGGGTGCACTGGCAAGTGTTTCCGCTGCAAACAATCAGCGGGCCTGTCCTGGACAGATACATGGGGCAACCTACAGGGTGGTACGTAGTCGTCTTCATTCAAAGGTATGTCATGAGCCATTTTGAGATGATATATGGACTTCAGAATTGATAACCGCTGGCCAACAGTGACAATGCCCAAAGACTTCAGCCCGTCGGAGTCCAGCAAACACAAGGTATCGCCTTGAATATTGTTTTCTACGGATATTAATATTGTTGGCGGTCAGCATCGATCATGTCACGGACATGAACTCACCTCTTATTTCTCGTTCATATTGAGGGAATCCTAGGTTAGAAAGCCAGTGATGAACGTCCGTTTCATCCCAGTCCAAGAGATGTTTATTGCCTAGCTGTCGAGCACCGTCCATAGAAGAGAAAACAGGTTATGGGTATAATAAAAAGAGGGGTATGGAGTGAGAGATAAGACCAAGTAAAAAGTAAATGTCAGTGCACCGCCCTAGATACGACGACGTTGCGGTTGAGTGATGACCGTCAATCGAGGTAAAGGCTCCTATTATCCTTCAAGTTTGATAGGCTATTACTGGATGCCGCGGCGGCATCAGCATCAGGTACCGTGGTCAGCACAGCCACTGCTGTTGTGCGATTTCATCAACCTCAACGACTCGCACGCGGAACTTGGAATAATTAACATCTCCTCGTTATATGGAGGACCCTTGGGCAAATGCTTGGGGAGAAACCTCAAAATCTACTCTTCCTGAACCCTCACCTCTTTCGGCTGGCAGTTCGACGTGGGCTGCACCGTCTGTATCTGCCATACATGGCGACAATGAGGATGATTTGTCGGCCTCTTCGTGGTCTGTACAACCGACGACGCATTGGCATGAACCTGATATTTCTGAAACGTCCCTCTGGAACAATGATGTCTCTTCCGCCTCTGCATGGAACCCCACTCCTTCGACTTTTGACAGGATCTCGTTAAGCAAAGACTCGGCGTCCGAGTCCGAAACACATTTTTCGACGCCATTATCTGAAGACATTCAACACTCCCTCCCCTCTTCACCGTCTCCATCTTTTACGCGAGATAAGGACCCTCCTTCACCTTCACCGCATGTAAGATTGCCAGAAACGCCTCCGCGTTCGCCGGTGCCCCCATCTCTTTCCCCTGAATCTGAGGACGTCGACGCCTTTGGCACTTTTGAGACCGCTAATGAAGTCACTGAATCTGCCGACTGGTCTCCTTCTAAGCCAACTTTTTCTCTTCCTTCGGTTGACGCTGTCGCATGGGGCGCTTCATGGGACGAGCCTGATTCCGCCGCGACGGACAAAACCAATGACACAAGCATTGAACTTGACGACGCTTGGGAGAGGGCACGTCAAGAAAAGGAGAAGCAAGATCGCCACGTCGTTCGTATAGTTCATCGTGTTTTAATTTATGCTAACATGTGTGCAGCCGCCAGAATTGCTAGCATCGATTTTGCAGCATTTCGAAGAATTGTCGGGTGGCCTCTGGCCCGAATCTGGATCGTCAACCGCCACTCCCCATCGTGCAGAACGTCCAATGGACATGGAAGATCTCGGTCTGTGAGTTCGCTGAATTGTCTCGAGGCTGGGCTAACTGTACTAAATGTAAATACTTCACCTTTCAGAAATGCTGTTGCGCTGAGGTTGATTCCTGAAGATCTGACTCTACCACCAAACGTTTCTTTTTCTAAAACATTTACTTCCAAGCAATTATCCGAAGCCCTTAGGCTCACCCGGCATTCTCCCTTAACGAGACTCACCCCGATGGCCTTTTACATGTCTTCAAAGGGCCTGACCTCCTGGGAAGCTTCGATTAAGGCAAAACCTAATATCACATCGGACGATTTTACTCCTGCAGGATGGAAAATTGTTGAATCGGCCAAAGGTGATGCTCAAGTTGCCGACGATGTCAAAAAGAGACCTAGTGGAGGCGGTTTATTGTCATTTTTCGGACGGAGGGCGACTACGTCTTCGCCTGACTCTCCAAACAGTAGACGATCAGCCTCCCCAGTGAACGTCGCTGCGATGCCCTCTGTCAAAGCAGTGTCATCACCTCGACCTAGTTCCGACAGTTCTAAAACAAATAGCGCTCAGAGCCAGAATCCAGGTCAAACGGCACCAACGTCCCCTGCTGCCTCCACATTTACTTCTGCCTCGCCGAAAATAAATCACAAAAAGGCGATGTCATTATCAGACAACCCAGTAATGCCCGCGGTGATAGGTTCAGATCCGATTCAACCTGAAGCTACACCCCCACAACCGTCCGCAGTATCTCGATTCCTCGGAAGATTTTCCTCGCGTCCCAGGTCATTGTCTTCCCACGACCCTCTCTCTCTATCTGCAAACGATCTTGAGTTTCTTTCAGACGTACCGACAGTGGAGACAAATGAGGACAATATTATGGAATTAGACGGCTTGAGTGCAATGCTCAAATCACCACCTCTCCCTACGCCTTTACCGCCGCCGCTTAAACCTCCTCCCAAGGGACCGCCTCGGCCTTCCCGAGCGGCGTCGACGGCCAACAATAAGTTGGACCTGCACGACGACCTGCTTTCCTACCTAGATCATGACCCCAGTCAATCTGTCCCGCCCATACCATTGATGACAGCGGTGCCCACGCCACCTGTCAAGTCCACGCCTACTCATATATTTTCAATCCCATCTACCTCTGTACAGCATTTTAATGAACCAGCGCCCATCCTGAAGGTTGTGGGTCAATCACCTCAACCTACCAAAGGCCATAGCGACGAATCTTGGCCGTCGTTTGACTACCCGTCGTTACCGATGAACAAGACCACACAACCTAAACGCCAGATTGTGGCGATTATGGCGTCGTCGCCATCCTCCACATCCTCAACGCCTCCTCCCCTCCTTCCAAAACCAGGTTCTGCTTTTTCCATACCGCCTCCACCCTCTTCGAGTAATCGAACAAACAGTAGTGGTACCAGCCATAATGCTGCTTTTGGAGGCGTTATATCTCCTTTACCGCCCCCGCCTTCTTCACGCTCTCACACGCCTCTTCGACTAGGTTTACAGGACCAAGCACCACTTCCTCGACCTGCGATCATTGACGACGACGATGATTTTGCTGATTTCCTCTCGTCCCCTGCACAGGCTACAAACCCATCGCAGTTATCGTTTGGTGACTTCGCTTCGCCAGTTGCAGGCTCGACAAATATCATGTCTGTAAATATCGCCCGCACCCTTAACAACAGCCTGGACGAGTTTCATGATTTCATTAGCCCCCTCCCGCCACAACCCCCGGCCAAACCGCTGAACTTGTCCGCCAAGCCTCTCACTCCTCTGAGCCGAACATCGCAAGACTCTTCACAACTGGAGCAGGCTACTATGCCTCGTAAAACTTCCAGAGCAGCCGATCATTCCAGAACTCTGAGCTTATTGGAAACCGTTGCGACGCGCGGAAGGTGGCTTGCGCCTCCCTCTCCTCTTCCAGAGGCCTTACCGCCGCCATCCAATGGCCATTCTTCTGAAGTCGACTTTTTGGACAGCGGTTCGAGTATGCAAGCACAACAGGCTCGGGCAGCTGCGACGCTCGCGGCAACTTCGGTTTCTGTTACCTCGAACGCTTCGAGCGCCTGGACGTTCCCTCCACCAATAAATTCGTCGTCTTTCGATTCCAATCTCAATCCCCGCTCGAGTGTTCCAGCAGCCTTGAATAGCAAGCCACAACCACCGATACAACCAACATTTATGCAGAGTACTCCACTTTCAACGGGAGCAAAGACGGGTGGACTCTCTGCTCAGGATCTCTCCTTTTTTGAGGGTCTCTGATATGTCATGTTGTCAATAATACCATTTTGGATTTCATCATACAGGCTGCTAGAACGCGACGAGAATCCCCAGGACATGACTGATGAAGTTTCCAGCAATAAGAACCGGAAATTAATCAATTGGTCAAAGACTGGTTTAACCTGTGTTTGAAGCTTGGCTGTAGCCAGATTACTTTGTGGAAGACATGTGCAGGAAAATAACGACTTAAACCTGCAACGGAATGGCAACCCATTAACTGACTGTTGATCAAATCACCATTCAAAACTCTTCTAGACACTTTTTGTCGTTCCTCGGCTCACGAAGAAAGGTCTGTATCCCAGTTAAAGTCCTTGACCTAACAAACTTGATGATATGGGCAACCTTGAACCTCTCGAAGAAATAGCTGGGTTTAAAGGTCAGACTGACGATATGCGGACTTCATAGTCGAAAAATACACTTGTGGGAGTGTGCGACTGGGAACTCTCGACCTTAAGAGTCGATGTCGAGAAATCGAGGATACCGTGTGCGTCGACTGTGGGATTACACCGATTAACTATTACATACTTGCATAAAATCCGTTTATTACGAGATGTCGAGCATAGCACTAGTTTTGACTGTGTGTCGAGAGTTCTTATGACAGTACCTATAGTTTTAGGTTGAGTGCATGGCCGCCGGCTCAGTAGACCTGCAACCAGTCCGCGGACGAGGATGAAGGGAGAAGCTCGATTTACAAGTAGTCTGAGATATCAAATCCAGAGACCACTGGTAACCAGATAATCCATTTCGAATTAATTTAACCACCTTGGAGTTGTGCCCCAGCCCTTCCATCTTGCGAACGTAGCATCCATTACACATGATTTAAGGGGCTAGAGTCCACAATAAACATTGCTGCGCCAAGCAATCTCGAGCACCAGCTCACGCACTACACCGTTAAATACATATATTTCTGTTTTCAATACAAGATATCCGACCCAAAATAATTAGAAATTTCCTTCTGCGGAGCTATAGGGATATACGACTGGACCCAGGAGGTGAAGCCGTGGTGATATTGCGGCAAGATTATTGGTCTAATTCTCCAAACATCTAGATGGATGGGACGAATGATAACACCTCGGCGTAGAGTAGTTCTAGATGGCAGGAAATTTAGTAGGTATTGGTCTGAAGATAGACGCAACCATTTACCCTTCAACTGGTCTTTGCTGAGGTCGTCCTTGTGAACTACAAAATCGATTGAGTTATGGAGTTTTTCGTCAAAATAAGTGCTCTTACGATCGAATTCGAAGTAGGACGGGCTGAGTGGGGTGACAACAGGTTCGTCCTCGGGGTCATGCTGCCTTCTGGTTAGTTCATGAGTGTATACACTCGGCAGAGAAACGCACATAAGCCGTCAAGTACGGGTGCTCAAGGGCTTCATCGACGGTCATGCGCTTCTTCGGGTCGAAAGTCTATCAAAAACAAAAACAATAAATAAACTGCTGGTGCCTGAGGGAGTTTCACTGACTAAAGTCTTTGACAAGAAGTCGATCGCCTCTGTCGATGCTTGAGGGAACAAGGTGGGAAAAGGGCGCTTCTTGCGGATTGGTAAAGCACGGATATAGTCTCGAGAGCGTCTCGAGGTGATAGCGTAGAACTCATCAAGACTCGGGGTGCCTATCGCACTATTATTATGGATATGTATGATGCTTCCAAGCCTACGTACCGATAACGTCAAGGATCAAATCGAGCTGATGGCTGTAGTCGCGACCGGGGAACAGCGGCCGTCCAGTAAGCAGCTCTGCGAGGATGCACCCAACAGCCCAGATATCAATAGCCTGCAATAAATTGAGTACGGAGGGCCTTCGAAAGACGAACGATGCGACATACTTTGGTGTACATCTTAAAAGACAGCATAATTTCCGGAGCGCGGTACCATCTCGTTGCTACGTATTCCGTCATCAGACCGACTTCCTTGCCACCTGCAACGCTGGTCTTTACGCTTCTCGCCAAGCCAAAGTCGCAGACTTTGAGATCGCAGTTGGCGTTCAAGAGGAGATTGGCAGGTTTGAGATCACGGTGGACGATGTCGGCACTGTGGATGGACTTGAGAGCCCGGAGAGTTTGGTATACAAAGTACTGCACGATCGGTATATCAGATGACAGTCCAATTTTAGCTCAGCAAGTATTACCTGGCAGTGGTCGTCGGTGAGGTGCTGTGTCCGGATAACACGGTGAAGATCGGTCTGCATCAATTCCTGAATGACTAGCAGTCGTAGGACTGAGCACCATCGTCGACCTTGCTGGTAGCTGGAATTAAAGACGTACAATAGATCTCCGTAAAGGCGTCTATGGTGGGGGGCTTGATGATATCTAGAATGGATATGATCTAGATAAGCAGCACGGATTAGACCAGGGCTCAAACAAGATAATCCTGGAAAAGATTACATTCTCATTCACGCAGGTATCAGAGAAGAACTTGAGGAGCTTGAGCTCGCGCAGAGTCCGCAGGCAGAAGAGGGTGTGGTCGAAAGGCAAAATTTTCTTAATCGCGACTTGACGACCGCTCGGTTTGTGGAGGGCAGCAGCGACGGTGCCGTATGCGCCTTCGCCTATGGCGTGCAGCAGCTGGTAGTCATCGCCTATAATCGCAAAAGATCAGGGGGGTGTGCGCAGAGTTTGACGGTCAAAAGTACCGATCTCGAACTTGGGCAGCGGCTTGGGGTTTTTGCGAGACGACATGTTGGGTGTATACTTCGAAGTTATCGGCAGTGGTTAGGAGCAGAATGGGTCCGGACCCGGACCGACGTGCTGGATACGCCGAAAATTTATTCCCAGGGCTCATCCGCTGCCGCTATACAGCACTTTGCAACCACATCGTTGACTACACTCGGGGTTCAATGTCTTCAATTTACCCGACCTCGTCCAGTTACTCTCTTCAAAATGACAACCTCAAGCCATTTAATATTCCCATGGCTCATACCAAAAGCCTTCCACAAAGCCCTTCTGATCTTGTCTCGGACTCAAAAGCCCGTTGTCATCGTCCATTGGGTTCTCGACTTTTCAGTTCGTCACGGAAGGGCAACGACCAACGCTCGAACCGAACTTCGGCCCTCCGAATGTCAGGCCCATAATAGCCCTTAATACCTACCAAATCAGGAGAGATGGGAGCCGCAGACGTCCGTTTCTGAATGACAGCCAACGGCGAGGCGGTGACCAAGGACCGAGCGATATAAGTAAATGTCAAGGCGCCTTTTCGCTGGCTTCAACCAAACCTTCACTTTTGCTGGGCAGCACCCAGTGATCCACCATAGCAATACGCGCCCACCAGCAGCAGATCACATCCGGAAACAAAATCTCGTTGCGCCACCCGACGATCGATCACTCAATTAATTGACCCGCCTCCGCCGCGCACATGGACAACCACCAGCTCCCAAACCACACCGGCGACGCGCCAGTTGCACGACGCCACGGCCACGCTCCTCGCATGACAGGCTACCGCATCCTCGTTATCGTGCTCACGGCGGGGTTTGGGCTGTCCAAGGCGAAGCTGTCGTATCAGGGTTATTCTACAGCGCCCAACACCCTGGACTGGCTGTACGGTGTCGTTGCGTTCTTGATGTGCGTACATGTTATGCATCTACGTTTGCCATTAATATTGTTCGCGTTGCTTTGATTAATTGCTGCTTCTACAGACTGTATTGGCTAGGCATATACGAAAGGCATGCAATGCACAACATGCCGCTCATGTTCGAGGTGGACTACCTTGCTCTACTTTGGGGATACATAACCGGCAGCAATCGTGCATTATCTGATTTACGCTGCCTTTCGCTCAACTAACACTGCCTCTTTCAATTTTTGTTGAACAGGTCGTCCGACCCCGAGGAGAGGGAATTCAATGCGGCAGGACTGAGCAAGAATACGAATGCAAATCCATATACCCAGCAATGTCGATATCACTATCAGTTATACACCACTGCAATAAATTCGGGAGTTCACCTAAAGAAGATAGCAAGTTGTGGCAGATGCCAGACGTTGCACAGCATGCTGTTATTAGATTTTATATTATGTATTTTAGTTTGTATAGAGTTCAAACGAACAGAAGGAGGGTACTCAAAAGCACCGCCTTTCCACCACGCGCCAGCATATTTGGTGCTCTGCAGTTGCACATATGATCCTCATTCATTCATAGCTCTGCAATGACCCATGACTTCCAAGTGAGGCTCCATTCCTGGCCTGCGAGGTACCCAGGGCGACAGGTGTCCGATTCGTCTCCAGTGAGTACATAGCACACATGGACACTGCCGCCGCCGCCGCCGCCGCCACGTCAATAAAATCCTAGGACAGAACCCTTGAGAAGTACACAAGCAGCGAAAACCCAAAGCCCTAGACCGCCAGCCCTGAAAGATGAATTCGAAGCACCGCCGGCACAGATCTGACTTATCTCTTTCGAGCCTTCTTCTTCCGGCTCGTTTTGGAAGGTTCATTAGGCGCCGGCGAGGGTGTGCGCACAGGGACAGCAATCGAGCCGCCAGCCGCCTCCGACGCCTCACCCTCGCCCTCGATCTTCGTCCGCGCCTCCAGGAAAAACATCACGTCCCGCAGCTGCTCCTCCAGCGCCTGCACCTTGCCATTAAAGACGTCACGCTCCCTGTCCGCCAACTCCGCGCGCTCCTTCATCACAGCGAGGTTCGCCATGAGGCCCTGGCTCACCGCGCGCTCCTCCTTGAGCTCCTTCTCTAGCCCGCGGGACGTCGCGGTCATGCGCTCTGCACGGCCCTCCGCCTTTGCCTTCTCCTTCGCAGCCTGCGCGACGCGCGCGTCCGCCTCCCGCCGAATCTGCATCTCCTCCTCCACATTGCGCGCCTTCTCCCGCGCGAACTCGTCGCCGAGCTTCTCCACGAGTGACTTGAGGTCGTCGAGCTGGGTACGCAGCTCGAGCGTCTGCTCCTCGTAGAACGCGCGCTGCGAGTCTAGTTGTGATGTGAGGAGGTACGAGTACTCGATCCCGATCGCCTCGATTTTCTCGGCGGTGAGGGCGTCGGCCTGGCTGGGCCCGAGCCCGCCATCTCTTGGTGTTGGGTTCATCGATGCCGCGGCGCTGGGCAGCTCGACGAGCTTCCCATCGGCTTTGTTTTGGATGAGCCGGTGTACGTATCCGTCCCCGGCGTAGTCCCAGACGCGCTGGGTTTGAAGCTCGAGAGCGTACAGATGGGTTGTTGCTTGGTAGTGCGCCTGAGCGTGGGCTTGGCCGTAGCGCCCGCACCCGACGTTGCCGCAGATGAGGCATATCCAGAGATTCGTTGTCGAAGCGCAGGCTGAACAGGACGAATGGCTTGGTGTTGATGGGTCTGCGAATGGGATCGTGCGCGTGGAATTTGAAGTGGATGGGTGGGAGGATAACAGATTCTGGGAGTATCGACAGACTGGACAGCTGCGACGAAGATCAGAACTCTTTTTTTGAGAGACAGAGAGAAATCAGAAACTTACCGACTGTCCCCCCATTTACTTAAACATGCACAGTGGAATGTATGGGAGCATGGTACGGTGATGAGACCGGTTACGGCAGAATCCATGCGCTCAAGGCACACTGGACATGTTGGCAGCTCATACATATTTCCCTGAGCAGTGCCGACTCGAGAAATTGCCTGGGAAACAGTGTCTTCTACGTCGATGACGACGGAAAGAACATGTACAACATTGCAGATTTCTGGCTGGTAATTCATAGTAAGCTCGAAGGTGAGTCAATATGAAGCAAGGTAGAATTTACGGACCTCCATTGAGTTGAACGGTTTGCCGTTATAAGCCTCTGCGAACTCTGCAGCGTCTGCTGGATTGAGGAACTTGATAACCACCATTGAGCGATTTGGTGCAAAGTCCCTAGAATGTGGTTGTAAGTCGGTACCCATTCATACCGAAAGCAAAAGACATACCTAATTATACGAAGGTGACCAATCCCGTCAACCGCAGGAGCCACAAATTCCAGAAAATCAGAAGGCGTCATCCAAGACGGGACGGCCAATACACCCAGCATAATCCCATCAGAGTCATCGTCTGCCATGCTTTCCGTGAGGGACATCTCGGCAACCTTGGCCTCGAGTTCTTCAGGCGTGGGCTTGCTAGACCCATCGCGGAAGACATGGACGGTGCCTTCAGGAAGGTTGGTCGTGCCAGACTTGCTCCGCGTATGAGGGACAAACGTAGCCTCGGCCGGTCCTGAAGAGGTTTCAGAGATGATAGAAGCGAGGTGCGGTGTGCTGGGTGCTCACCTTTGGCCCGGTCTTTGTCTTTCGAGTGCAATATAGAGCCCATATGGTCAAAGTCGATCCAGTCGATGGTGACTGGCCCAAATCTGTAGTCCTTGGTCTGCGCAGGCGGTCGGGAGAGGGTGTTCCGTCGCTGGGACGACTTTTTCGAGTGGCTTGGGAGTGGCTGAAACAGCGATGCCGGGATGAAAGAGTCGTTGGAGGGGTTGAGTACGATGCGAATGTGGTATCCAAGGCGCATGGTAGGAGGATTCAAGGAGCTGGTGGCAAGAGCAAGTCATTTGTGGCTGTGCCGTGACTGTGGTAATTATAAACCACGGAAGCGAGCAGCCCTCCTCGTCATGTCTCTTCGTCCACGTAGGACCGCCCACTCTCTGGCATCCACCAGTCTCGTATCTCTTTCAAAGCCCTTCACCCCAAACACCCTCAACGTTCTCCGGAATGCGCTCAAAACTCACAGACTCCACCCCGATGAAATAGCCCCTAAATCGCGGAACGCTGCTGTTTTGATCCCTTTTTGCAATGTCGGTGGAGAGCCTGGGATCTTGCTCGAAGTTAGAGCAAAGACCCTGCGGTCTCATTCCGGTGAAATTAGGTATGCTTTTGGTGCTTCGGATGTCATGGTCATCTCAGAATTTTCTTGCCTTAGTTTTCCCGGAGGCCGGGTCGACGAAGTGAGTCTCCCAACGCGTATATTCAAATCTCTTATTGAAATCCATGCTTAGACTGACCAGTCACTACTATGTGGCGCGCTACGCGAAACCCACGAAGAGTTGGGGATTGACCCCCATCGCGTCGAGGTACTTGGCGAAGTTGGACCACCCGAAATGAACCTTCGGGGTGATCTGAGGGTGTGGCCGTTTGTCGTAAGCTTTTAAATGGTATTATATATGGCCATAGATGACTGAAAAACGCGCTTTAAAGGGCTTTGTCCACTCTGTAAATGAAAACACGGTCCGCGGTGACGAGCCATTTCCCTCATTGGACATGGCCGCCATCCGAACGCAAGCATCCCCATCAGAAGTCGCTGCTGCGATACACCTCCCCCTACATGTTTTCGCAACTCCAAACCGGATCCGCACCTCCATGTTTCGCGCATCAGAACCATATTGGGCCGTTGATGTTACTGACATTGTCCAGTCAGTCCTTACGGATGATGCCGTCACTACCAAGACAGCAGAGGAGGAGGTGGGGCCTGGTGTCAACGGTCGTATAGAGGTTTGGGGGTTGACAGGCTGGTACCTGTCATTATTGATGAAAGCACTACAAGTGTACCGATAGCAAGTCATGGGTGACGAAAATACTGAGCAGGTGCGGCAGACATGCTATCGCCTATGCCGCAGTGTCGCCGTGCCACCTGCAGAGTCGGTGATAGCTTTTGGGTCATCGGAGCTGGCTTCTGAGACGGGGTCCACCTTTTTGTGCCGAGCGGAGCGTGCTTTTCTGGGTACGTTAGTTTTGGAGCGACGTGATTGCACGATAAGGTAAAGACCGGCTTCGGAGACAGCGACGACAATGGCGGCAAAGAGGGCGAAGAGAACACGCTGTAAATTGGTCAGAAAAGGGCAATTATTAATTTTGAACACGACTTGCCCATTCATTCGCCCAGCCTGTCTTATCTGCCGCCCACCATGCCGCGAACCCGACGCATGCGATGCTGAGAAGGGCATTAATCAGGTATGTGATGTCTTTTCTCTCGCGTATGCGGTCTGCTTCGATTTCTTCCGGTTCTTTGGGTGGAACGTAGTCGCCGAATTTGCGCTCCGGCGATGTCGTGGTTCCAGCGAGCAAGGCGATCATAGAATACGCATGTGGGTCCAGGCTTCTGGACTTGAGGGCTTTTTCGGCACCGTCTGAGCGTGTCCACTGGGATATTTTGAGAATAACTTTGTAGGGAATGAGCGGGGGCAGAGGAACTGTAAGATATTGGGCGAGTTCCTGAGCAATTTCCTGGGGCAAGAGTGGATAAAGATCTCTCAAGGCGACGGCGAGGTGTGGCTGCAGAGAAATGTTGATGTCGGGTGTAGAGATGCTCATGGTTGGAACCAAGGAGTGGCAGTTGACAGATGGACTGACGTCAAACTATCCCATCCCTACTCGCTGCAACATCCGTTCTATATGTAAGCCCCGAGCAAAAAAAGACGCCTCCCTCCCTCTCTCCACCATGGACTACGATCAGGGCCTCGCAGTCGCCGCCGAGTTTCGCCAGGCCTGCGCAGACTTTAGCTTCAAAGACAGGCGCAGGATCCGCTCGCTCATCACCGTGCTCGATCTCACGGCTCAGTCGCTTGCCCAGAGTGATCTCATACGGTACGTAAACTCCCAAAAAACAGGCGCGCAACTCCAACTCATCCTACGGATGCAGGACAGAGGCAGGCGCCGACCCCCGCCTCTGGAGCGACCTGCGCAAGCTCTGGCGCGACCTCTCCCGCATGCAGCTATCTTTCTGGGACATCGACGACTCCGATGACGAGGACGGCGACGGGGAGAACGACCACGAGAGCAGCCTTCGCTCGGTGTGCATGGCCCTCGCCAAGTTCACCAGAAATTTAGTGGCAGGCGTCCCTGAAAACCAATCGCGTGCATAGTGCGTATTTTCTGATCATCTGGCTGGTTGCTGGGCTCCACCCACTCCAGGGCCTGATCAAAAATGAAATGAAACACTGCTGAACCCCTGTTTGTTTGCAGTGATAATGAACCCGACATGCGCCGCCTCCTTCATTTCTACACCTCTTGGTCTGCGATGGAGGAAAGCGAAAGTGCGTTTCTGTTATTGCCTTTGGATCGTCCTCATCGTACCTCCCTTCAGCGGTTGCCACGGCGCGTGTGCTAACACAGGCTCTATCCAATACGGTTACCGCAAATGAGACGCTCGTGGCGAGGTTGTGGGAGACCTATATGAACCTTCCTGAGGATCAGGTCGTACTCATGTCCGTGCTTTTTCTTACTTCTACGCGCACAAATGGCTCACGTTGAACACAAGCTAGTCGACTCTTGGGATCGCCAGACCCACGTACACACCTGACGACGCTGATATTCATCTTGAACTGTATACATGGGAGCAAGAAGAGAGCGTGAGTTCTGCGGCGCATCGCTCTTGTGACGCGTTCTGACCGTCTTGTTTCAGCCTTTTACTGACAAGGACCAAGGTTGGCGTTCGCATATGTATTGGTCTGCTTGACAACATGGTGCGCCTTCATGAAGCGGAAGAGGGGAGTGAAGGCGCCAAGGCTTTTGATGTCGGGTCCGTCATAATTCAATCAAATACCTTGCGTATAATGCTGACAGAAATGATAGATATGCCATATTCACTCAATTCATTGAAGGAGGCATGATCCCTGACCTATACAAAAAATTCGCAATGTCGGTCCATCTGCTTGCAATGAGGTCGCTAATTCTCTGACAAGGTGTATCAAACTAGCACGAACGAAATTGTAACCCCCCATCAAACGACCCTCCTCAAACTCGTAGATTCTTACCTCCAATCAACGCAGCTAAACCCAACTAGCATCCAGATTCCTGACATCCTAAAGACGCACGAAACCCTCGGATCCTTTTTGGGGAAGCGGTTTTTCATACTCTCAGACTATGCGCAGCAGGCCATGCAACGCTCGCTCGGCATGATGCCAACTACCCGTGGAGGAGAGCCAAACGGCGACGAGGCGAAAGAAGCGCGGACTTCTTCCGACTCCGTGTCGTCAGGAACATCCGGGAGCGGGAGCGGGTCCTCGTCGTCCTCGGGGTCACCACCGGCCTTCCCCCAGGAGCTCGATGTGATGCTGCCAAAGGTCTGCGAGGCGCTCGTGCTCATCACGCAGTGCATCATCACTATATGCCTGGAGGCCGTGGAACAGCAGATGCGGCTCGAGGAGGGCATCTCGACGGTCATGTCGTTTACGAATATGAAGAACTACTTTATTATGAAGAAGTATGCTGATGTCGGCGTCGTTGAGAGCCTGATAGGTGGGTCTCGTTGTCGACTATCAGTGTATCTGATCCGGTTCGTTAATAATTGTTTCGATAGAGCTCCTGCGTCTGCTCGATCTGTTTCTGCCCCGCATCAATTTTGGCAAGCCCGTGAATCGCGATGGGACACCTGCGACGGTGTCGGATTCGCAACCCGGTGTCGCCGATGGTTCTGGTTTCTCGTACTTGAAACGGGACTTGGTGCGGCTACTTGGTGTTCTGTGCCACGGGGAAAGGGCAGTACAGGACCGCACGCGTGTGGTCGGGGGTCTCCCCGTGGTTATGAATTTGTGTGTTATTGACGAGAGGAACCCATGTACGTGGATTGATTTTCCATTAAGACTTTAATAATCGGTGTTGACTGCTTTGATTAGATCTTCGCGAACATGCTATTTTTACATTGCATAATCTGTTGAAGGACAATCAAGAGAACCAGGAGTTTGTGAGCAGTATAAAACCTTCGCAGGAGTGGGATGAGGATGGGACGTTAAGGTCGAGGGTTGACGCGACGCTGAGGTAGAGCTGGTATGGAGAGCATCTATATTCATTTATAAAATGCATGGGATATTATTGTAATAATTCATTATGTACACGAAAGCAATTTTACATTCACGAATGAGAGCAAGGGGAATGCGAATTTTACAGTAGGCCGGCTACAGATTTTTGGTGGACCGCCTATTCATCATCCTCATCGTCTGCTGCGATCGCGCGCTTGCTCGTGACGCGCCGTACTTTGAACTCCTCCTCCTCTTCCTCCTCGCTCTCCACATCCATCGCGTCGTCGCCTTCTGTATCTTCATCCACATTAGCCTTCTTCTTGGCCTTTTTGGGATCACTACCACGATGCCTTCTCTCCGCCGCCGCCTGCTTCTCAAGGCTAGCCTCCATCCTCTCCAGGTCATCCGCTTCGCTTGTTTCCCTGGCGCGTTTCCGACTAGGTCCAGCCCCCTCGGCGTCGTCGTCCGAGTCTGCGACGACAAAGTCATCGGCCTGATAATCCTCCTCGCCTTTCGCTTCCCCAGACTTGCGCTTCATCTTACGCGGCGACGCCATGCTCTCATCGTCGTCCTCGTCCGACCCACCAGCGTACATACCGCCGCGCTCGTCCTCGTCGTCGCTCCATAATACATCGTGATCCATCGTGCGCCGGTAATTGCGCCTTTTCCTCCCCCCGCCCAGGCCATCCTCGTCCGTCTTCTTCTTCGTCTTCTTCGCGCTTTGCTTGAGCAGCTCCATCTTTTCGCGCTCGGGGTCGACCTGCGGGTCGGGGGCCATCCGCAGTTTCGCGATTTTGTTGTGCTTCTGCTCGACGGCCTTTACGAGCATGCGGTGAATCTCGGACTGCATGCCTGTGGGGCGGAGACTCATGTAGCCGGTAATGACGGCTTCGGATTGAAGGACCTGCGAACGCTTGTGTTGTGCGACGAGGTAGGTCAGACCTTGGGATTTTCCTGGGGTGGCGGGGGGTAGTGGGGTTTGAGATTGGGACTGGGATTGGGATATTGCTCCTCCCAATGTTTGACGGGGAACGGCGGCGGAGGTGTCGATAGATTGGTTAATGTCGAATAATTCTTTGCCGAGGCGTAGACTTAGAGAACCGTCCGACCAGCGGATTACGCGTGCATTCGATTCCCGTTTCTGCTTGCATGATAATTAATAGTTGTTGCTAAACATATACGCGTATACGGACATCTTGACCATTCGCGTCTTTGGTCCAACGCCATCGAATCATGTTCTCGACCTTGAGTTTAATGGTCATTGTCTTCTCGCGCCCGGAGTCACCTTGGAATTCCTCCTCGTCATGCTCGGGACCAATGTAGGTATCAGGATGGAACGGCTTCGTATCCACCTTGACATAATTGGGCACTCGGAAGACCCAGTTCTGTACGCGGTCGCTTTAGCACCTGGAATTCCGGGTAACGCAATAGACTCACGTCGCCATCCGAGGATTTTGGGACAGGTAGGTTCGGAAATCTGACTTCAGCTTCCTTGACTTCAACTGCTATTTCCGGCGGCACGTCTTCTTCCTCGTATTCGAGGGCGTGTCTGCGCTCACGCTCTGGAGACGGCAGTCGCTCAGAGTCCGGACCGGACGTGGTAGGCGATGCGGGAGCTGGCCTATATTCCGAACAGCAGGTGATAAGGATAGAAATGTCAGACGGGTAATGAGCGCTATGGAGAGACCGTAGGGCTATACAGACCTGGCATGCCGCTGTTCCTCGACGTCGTTATCATTCCCAAAAAGGTCGGACATCTCTTCATCCTGGTTTTCGCCTTCATCTTCCTCCTGTTCCGAAGCGTGTCCGTGTCTGTGGGGCGAGGAGTTCATTTCGACATCGTCGGAGGATTGGGCGGCGGTGGTCTCTCGTTTAGGAAGATAGGATTGTGGATAGTCATCTAGTGCACCGGCAAGAC
Organism: Galerina marginata; assembly: GCA_023014335.1. Taxonomy (NCBI): domain Eukaryota; kingdom Fungi; phylum Basidiomycota; class Agaricomycetes; order Agaricales; family Galerinaceae; genus Galerina; species Galerina marginata. The sequence continues at coordinate 461,110 of JAECYW010000013.1, read as the reverse complement.
TTGACATTTCCCTCAAAAGCGATGCAAGAGATGGCAAGGAACTGCAAGTTGCACTCGAATTTCAGAACGACTGCATACACGTGACGCACGCCGTCCAAATGGGGTATCTTCCACATGACTTCCCAACACAGCCAAAACACAGCTCTGCGCTATTCTACTCTCCCTCCCAGGTCTTTTCAGCTCCAGACAAACTAAATTATACCCGTCTAGTCATCTGATAGCGTCTGTCTCTGTCAATGACGAAAACTGGCTTTTTTTTGGCCCAAATCCCAGCCCGTAAACTGTTGATCGATCAGGACTTTGCAGTGCGATCACTGCGATGCTGTGCAGACGCCAGGGCACCCATCCCCCTTCTGGAATTTCGCACCTTGAGATTTTTGCGCAGCCTCGTCGATACCTGTGCTCGAAATTCTTCGAAATACACATACACGCTTGACTCATGTCCACCTCACACCCCGTCCCGGCAGCGCATCTCTGCCCAAATTATCCCTTGGCGGCAAAAAATCGTGATAAGCCGTCAGCAGTTTCCCTCTTGGGGTTGACATGCGAGCTCGACACGCTGGTCCTGGTCACCTAATTCGAACAAAAGTTTCCATTTACCTTTTCTCGACATAGAGGCTGAGCAATTGCCTCCTCCCGATGTGTTGTGCAACCTGGCGGCAACGAAGATAGATTTCATTCTCGTTTACCCAAAATGGGTTCCCCATCTGTGGTTCGGAATTGTATTCCACTTATCCTCGTATAAGTACGGCGCTGGCTGTGAATATCTCTACTCTAAACCATCATGGCCCCCTCCTCCCTCCTCTTGTCGCAAGACACCATGTCAACATATCCCATCAACACAACAGCCCCAAAACGGTGAGTCACCCAACACTTATATACGGCCCGTTTCTCAACTTTGCACCTGCAGACCCCTACCAAGAAGCCTACCTGTAACACACATTCAATCCAAGGCCACTGTCGATCATTGGTTGAGTCAAGAACAACGCTCGCACCCTCACATCATGTCCAATGATCACTTTAACAATGACTCATTCGTAAGTTCTCTTGTGTACTGCGCATCGGTGAACATACTCAAGCGTCACTCCAGTCGCCCTTTCATCCGCGTGCCGATGATGACTACACTATTACGACCCACCCACCATCCGAGGACCAGCTCACAATCTGGCCAACCCACAACAGCCTCTACCATCCTGAAGCTCATACCCCACTGAACATTCAGACCACGGGCTACCAACGCTTTACCCCCTCCCCTACGTATCCTGACGGCTGGGGCGCCAACTACTACAATGTGTCTAATGAGCAGGCCTCTGACCAAAGTTTTATCATGGGGAATGGCTTCTCTCCAGAATCGACCTTGAGCCCATACTCCATGCAACCCAGGACTCCATCTAGCCTGCCTCAGCTGTCTCCTACTCACTCGGACCCGACGTTGTCGCCGTTATATTCGGCCTCCCCACGTCTTCCGACACCATCGACACCAGGCAGTGTAAACCAGTCCTTCATACCCTCTCCAACGCTGAGTGACCTGAACTTGGTTTCACTTGACCCACAAGCCACAACAGGAAATGTCCGTCTTCCTATTTCCTCATTTGGCAATTTTCGCTCATTGTATATCCAGTCTGACAAGCCTCGCTTTACCCACCGAGAGCAGCTCCAGAAATTCCGCGAGGCAATGTCCCTTCCTGGCTCCGCCGGTATTGGACCGTTCGTGCCTCAGCAGATGTACAAACCTCACACGACCAGCGATCGTAAACGCTATGTCGAAGAGGTCATGCTTGAAGGTCCTCTCTACTTTATCTCCGAGCACAGCCAGTACGGGATTTCCCTCAAGGACGCTCTTCACTCTCGCACGAAGAAGCTCCTTGACCGTGACCAGGTTGTATTCGAGGGTCGTGGACCCAGTGTTTCTATCCGACTTGAGGTAAGATTTTGCATTACGGTTAAAGTATGTTGTTTCTTACGTTCCTTTCTTATTTTAGTGGCCTGGATATAGACAGTGGAGCAGGCAGATCCCGACCAAGGACTTCCGCAGCCCACCTCAACCCATCACTCTTGCCAAATTGGCCAAGAATGTGGCGAAATGTGTTCAACGCTTCATGCTTGATCGTAAGACGCTCGCTATGGAGGAAGACGCGGACCAGCGATGGAGGATCGGCGACGGACCTGATGACATCAAGCTCGAGGACCTCGTTCTCGTCAGCATCCACCATGTTTCGCTTGGTAGCTGGCAACCTCATCTGAGGCTTGTTCGCCCCCTTCGCCCTCGCCATGGCCACAGCAACTCTTTGACACTGCCGCCCACGCCAATGACCGCATCAAACGCTTCAGCCTCGAATATGCCCTTCTCTACTCTCCTCCAATCCTAGATGTCTTTTCGACGACTCCCCCGCCTTATCTTCGCCATCTCGTTCTTCATCACCCCTCTCCTCTTTTAATCTCCGTCTTCAAAAGAAATCCATCTAGGACCCTTCGCTATACGGATCCGTGTTATTATTTATCTGATGTTGTGCCAATTGTGCTTGTCTCCTCCCAGGTCCGATATGACCTGAATCTGAATCATTGTAGCCCTAGTTGTTCTGTTCTTGCATACTACCAGCCAACCTTAATGTAATGATACCCTTATTACCTCCCTCTCCGGTCGAGATTCCACTTATTCTTGATTCTTGTCGTTCCTATTTCGATAAATAGATGAAATGAATATACTTACTACTGGCACTTGTTGCCGCTTCAAATCAAAGAAAGGGATTCGATGATCTGTCTGAGCAACAATCACTTGAGAAGTATTTTATCTGAAACTTGGGACATAACCATTACATAGTTTAAGGCCCTCAGCCATGGTTCTGCGGAGTGATATTTGGATGTTGGTATCTATATTGCAGCAAACGGGTACAACGGCAAAGAGAAATGAAACAAATTCGGTCATGATTGTAATGTCGGTTTAAGAGATTCGGCTGTCTGTACTGTCCATGCTTCGATTTCTTCGTGAGGTAAGTCTCTCCAACTCTGAAAGACCTAAAGATCGAGATGAATATTAGTTTAACAGGGACATATTATCGACCGGACTTACCGCGTCAAGGTTGTCCAGAATCTCCAGCACTTGTTCATTGGCGTTGTTAGTCGCGTCCACTTTTGACTGTAGTTCCGACTCTAATTCTTGATTTTCTTCTTCAAGCTAACACCCTGTGAGTAAAAGAAGAAAGAGACACAAGAAACGACTAGAAAATACCTGAGTTAGCATGGCTCGAAGTCTGGCAGCCTCTGATTTCAGAACAGGTACTGTTCGTGCGCAAACCGCCACATTCGGGTCGAGGTCACCTTTCCATGTGTCTTTTTCGGCGTCATCTTTCTGTTTCCTTTCCTTTGCGTCATTCACAACTTTATGCAAAGTGTCGATGTTTTCCCGTATTTTGTAATCCTTGAATAATTTATCGAGATCCCGCTTCCAAGTAATTTAGTGTCTGAAAACTAAAACGACAGGTCACAATAGGCTGACTCACAAAGTTCTGGGCTTCAATGTATTCTGATATGCTATTGAACGTCGCAGAAGAGCCATTTTTGTCGGATTCGACATAAAGCGGGAAACATTCTGCGAAATCTTCAAACCTAGGGGAATTGGATTTATTATTGGATTTAGAAGAACGATCTACTGCAGCACGAACGTCCATTTGTGCGCTGAGCGCTGAATCGCGAGCTGTAGGGCCGAGTGAAAATGAGTCCAGCGTCGGCTGCCAGATTGGTTGCTGAACATCGCGACGCGACTGTGGTGGATGGGACAGTGTCGCGTCCGTGACGATCGTCACGCGTTTGTTAGTTAGGGGCCCGGTTTGCCGCTGTCAGTGTTCTGGATCACGGCCACATCAAGTTTCGACTCTCATTCACTTTCTGGTCACCAACCGCTCAAACTCGTACCTACCAGTGCGCCGAACACTGGTATTCGAGTTTCATGGATGCCAATGCCCGAGATGAGGAAGCTGGACTACCTGAAAACACCAGGCCTCAACGCCCCCGCAGCTCGGTTCCCACTCTACTCTTCATAAGCTTTATGCTTTTCATACTTACCAGCCACAATGGCGACGAGTTCCTTGCTCGACACCAGTACCAGGATACTTTACGGTCACTGAGCTATCAGTTATCCAACTATACCTCTTGGATGAATGGAACAGCTTCTAATTTCACGTTGGTGTGTTAGTTTCTCCAACACTTCGGCCACTAATTGATGCCCGCAATCCCTGTAGCCAGAGACAGATTCCACATTACCTGCTTTATTGGATATATTTCACATCAAAGGGAGTTTGTTGGATCCTTCTAGGGAATCCTATTACTCGAATATCACCGGGTTCATACACGGAGACGCCGAATTTACCAACATCACTCTTCCTTCTCTCGAGCTGAATGACACCATCCCTTGGAGACAAGAAGCCCAGAATATCATGGCCGGTTTGAATACCACGAACATAACGGAGAAGTTGGGTTCTTGGAACTGGAACACGTCTACCAAGGTCGCGTTAAGTGTAGTCGAGAAGAAACCTCTGGGGATGGATCAAACTCCTGTGGTTTCAAGTTCTATCGCTCTTGTACATGTAGGTAACTGCTACGACCACTGTTTTCCTTTACTTAATTCCTATTCTGGGCAGGGGAGAATAGAATTAACTGATCCGTCGGATTCGGACAACCTGCGTCTGGAGTTTGAAGGCGTCCACTTCGTGTCTAACGGCACCATTTACGGATTCGCAGAACCTGCAGGGTAAGCTTGAGTTTGAGAGACTGTGGTGCTTTACTGACATCTGGATCTTGAACATAGGCGTCAGATAGATATCCGCCTCTTACCCTCACTTGTACCAGAGGCGGCCAGAAATGAAACTGCACAGATTGTTGAACCCGAGCTTCAAGCAAGGATAAACAAACTGAAAAATCTCATAGATGCTGGTATCGTCGATTCGGAGGCACCCGGAAGTGGTATTTGCTCTATTAATGTCCAGAAATGAGGGTGCTAAATTTTGTTGCAGACGAGGTTGCGAAGACGGCATGTCCTTTCACTTTTTATGCGCAGATCCATTCAGTTCCAGTTCCAGAGGATTTAATGCAAGAGCTGGAGGATGAATTGCAAAACCCCACTGGCATTTGGACTGTTCCACCTCCGAAGTTGTCTATTAGTGGTGTGCTCCTAAGTAAAGAATGTGGACTTCTGTATGAAGTGAAGAACTCAGAAGGACTCCGGTGCGCTCCATTCCTGTATCGCCGTTCCTTCCATTTCGTCTGACAAGGTTCCTTGAGGTCACGAACATTCTTCCGAAAAGTCACAACATGTTAGTTCGGAAATTCATTTAAGTCTCCCAAAGAACTCCTACTGACTTTCTTCTTGCAGATGCCGGGTTTACTGGCCTTGCGTATCTCATACTTTTGGTCCTTTTCACCCGTCAGAGCGACCGAAGCCGCACGCCGTCTGGGATATCTCGAGTCTCCCGTTGGACCTTCCTTGCTCAGGCTACGATGGACTCTGTATCATTTGCTGGGCATATCACCTTTGCTATTCTTGCAGAGGGTAGGCCATCGCTATCGCTGATAGCCCCAGCATTCCTTGCCTGCATTGTTTTTATTCTTGAAGCAGTATGTCAATCACCTCTATATTAGCGATCCTATGACTCATGTCAAGTCAACAGCAATTCGCAGCTCTCATTCATCAAATCCAAGGGCCAGAGAATTATACACCACCCCCACCTCCCATCATAAATCCCAGTCCTCGAGCAGCTTCTGCTCCTTCCCAAGAACCCTTACTGCCAGTTATCTCTCCGTTGGTGACGACGACTCCTACGACTCCTAACCCAACACCACAACCTGCAAACAACAGTCCACCGACCTCATTTTTCTCGTTCTTCATTCAGCAAATCCGCACTGATCCTCAAGCTAAATTATGTTCGTTAATGCAAGTTCAGCATTGTTTCTCGTGTCTAACACCGTATTTGACAGGGCTCATAATGGTCATCTTCATGACCTTCATCGTTCGAGTCATTCTATCCCCCACTCTTTCCATGCTATTTGTTATTGTTTCGTACTTGTCAATCTGGCTCCCCCAAATTGTCAGATCTGTTCATCGCGGACGCAGGAGTGGCTTGACGAAAGAGTACATTATCGGTACAACTATGTGTCGGCTCTTTACTGCTCTCTGTAAGTCGTTATCTTCCGAGTATAATCTTTTTATTGACCCATCACTTAGATTTCCTGGCGTGTCCTAGGAACGTCCTGGAAGTGGAACCTCGAGGTAAGCAGCTTTATTTTTTCCTGATTTTCTCCTGAATTGTCTTTGTAGCCTGGAGTTGGCTGCTTGCCGTGGTTGTTGTATTGCAAGCGTTTTTAGTGATTCTGCAGGACACTTTCGGCCCTACTTTCTTCCTGCCACAAAGAGTCAGTACGCCCCTGACTTGTCGTCAACCGAAACTGACTCCCTTCGTCCAGTTTGCTCATGCGAAGCCACACGACTATCATCCGCTTATGCAGCCACCTGACACAGAGGCTCCTGATCAGTCCCTTGGCGATTGTGCTATTTGTATGGACGCTATTATAGTCGATCCTTTGTTACGCCGCCGCTCCAAGTCGCTCGACACTAGAGACGAATGGGATGACAAAGGGGGCCGATCCAGTTTCAGGATGGGCAAGAGCGTCGGTAGCGTCTTCAATGCGATGCAGATGGGTGTTGGTGCGACATCTGCAAGGAAGAATTACAGCCTTGCCCCATGTTCCCATTTATTCGTAAGTTCTGTTTTAATATCAGCAGGCAGTGTCTAACATTTAAGCTCGTAGCACACTGAATGTCTAGAAAAAGTTAGTAGCTTGTTCCCTTTTTCCTTTCTTTAAGTGTCCTTTACTAAACTTTTTATTGACTACAGTGGCTTGCCATAAAGGTATGGCCCAGCCTCATTTACAACTACTCACATCTCTCACTTTCCCTCCCCAGAACATTTGCCCGCAATGTCGTCGGCCTCTACCGCCTTTATAAACACTAGTACATTGTTATCGCACTTCCGGACGGGTTTCTCTTCTAGGATGTATTATATGTAATTATATTAATGTGTAATTATTTCACCGTACTTCACTCTATATTGGTGAGCGAACATGACAATGATTCTCTCACTCATCAGTGCTGTATATGTAAATATAGGGGCAAGAGTCTCCAACCGTCTCTGTTAGTATATCGGTTAGTACACGCGCCTGTCATTGTCATTTATACGTCTGACCGCGCGAAAGCTGGGTTCGACTCCCAGACAGAGAGTTCTTTTTTTTTTTTGGCGCTTTCCTCGTTTAGGTAAGCGCACTGGCCGAAGAGGAAACACCTTTTCAATACTCCCTTCATTGTTCAAGTGTTCGACGCGTCTCGAAGTGAGTAATATGGACAATTCATTTCTTTTGTTCTGACGGTGAATAACTATAGGCTATAGGCATGCGTCCAACACCAAGTAGGCTCGTCCGTGTGGTCCAACGAAAGTTACTCAACATCAGCGACCAAAAAATTTACAACCGACCACGGCCACAGACAGACGACCTAAAACAACCTACCCTCATTGACATGCTTTTGAAACGCAAAGAAGACGCGGGTGATGCATGGCCTTCCAACCTACGAATTGAACCGCAGTTGAAGAAGGAAGTGTTCAAGGAAGTACTGCCAAGCGTTCGGTCGACTTTAAGGAGGATGACGAAGGAAAGATGAGGCAACGGGAATCATATCGCCCACTTGTACTCGCTCGGCTTCAAGATACCATCATGAAGGGGATACTCGTCTGGGGGCTGCGGGGAAGGGAAAGGATATTTTGGACGCGTTATACTTCCAAGAATGGGCAGAGTACGTCCTATTGCACAACCGCTTATTGTTGTCAATGTGTCTCCACTGCCAATTGAGTCGTCTCCAGCATTTCTCCCCATGGCTGGCGTCCGCTGGAGACTTGATTTCGAAATAGAGGAGTTGTCCCAAACTGGCGATGACATCGATGGCGTCCTATTCTTAAACACGATCCACCTGAGTTACAAATTATAATAACCCGTTCTCCTCGTATCCTTCCTTTCTAACACATTGACCACGCCTAGTTCCCTTCACCTTCTGCCACTATGTCCATCCACGCAAGCAATGTTACAAAGCCCGTCGATGCCATGAATCCCGAAAGTCTGCCAGATGCAACGCACGAGGACGCCGCGAAAGGGCTCTCTGCTATCGTCGACCACTCCGCAAGTACCTCTAACGTGACGCACAATATTCATGCTCCAATCCACTCCTTGATTAATGCGCACTGGGTGCAATCTCTTATCCCTGGCATCGAAAAGCTAGCTGTAAATTACCACTGCGGCAACTATGTAATTGTGAGGGGATCAAACGAGCCGTTCTTCGAGACGATGCCATTGTATGCTAGGTAAGTGCGCTTTTGTGCTTGAAAGAGACTGACGCGAGTGATGACGTTATCTGTTGTAGACTTGGTATGCACCTCTTGTTTTACGGAAAAGAACAAGTAAAGGTTCTCGGCAACAAAAGGGTTGAAGAGCTGCTTCGTGAGCAGTCAGTCAAGGTGAGATATACTTTGACCTGGATAGGGTTATATTGGTCCTCAAACCACCGTGCAACTAGCAAGGCAAAATATACGACGATCCCAAATCCGTCGAGTCCATTCCTTCCTTTATTGAAGCCTACAGCATCCAGGTGGACGAACTCCTGGAGCCCGATATCTCAAAGTACAGGAACTTCAACGAGTTCTTCTTTAGGTAGGTGGCCACACCTTGCCCTGAAAGTGTGGATAGAGATTTCATAATCTCTAGGAAATTGCGTCCGGATGCACGTCCGATTCAAAACGAACATGACAAGAACGTCATCTGCTCCGCTGCCGATTGCCGATTGACCGTCTTCGTCTCTGTGGACGTCGCCAAAGCCTTCTGGTAAATCCATCCCCCTCCCGCAACATTCGACAACAAACCCTTTTGTTTCAGGGTGAAAGGCCGGGGCTTCAACATCCCCAACCTTCTCAACCTTCCCGCAGCGTCCCCCATAATCGAGTCATTCCAGGACGCGAGTTTAGCCATCTTCCGTCTCGCGCCTGCTGATTACCATCGTTTCCACTGCCCTATTGACTGTGAAGTCGGGGATTTCGAGAACGTCACTGGCCATTTCTATACCGGTCAGTCCTCCTGCTAATTCAAATTAACTGGTCATTTGACCGATTGCTTGCACTGGTTTCAGTCAACCCTCAAGCTGTAAACGAACCAGGCTTCGACGTTCTGACTGCCAATACCAGGTCCATACTGTACCTTAAACATATCCCTACGGGTAAATTGGTTGCTTATGTTGCGATTGGGGCCCTCCTTGTTGGGAGCATCCAATGGACAGGCGGAAAGCAAAAAGGGACTATTCTGAAAAGGGGTGACGAACTCGGGTGCGATTCCATCGTCATCAAATTGCACTCATATCCTTATACTTTGCGCATAGATACTTTGCCTATGGCGGAAGCACGATTGTTATCGTATTTCCAAAAGAGATTGTCGAGTATGGCCTTCGTTTTTAGCACCACAGAATAAAACTAACACCGTTCATTGACTATCAGGTTTGACGCAGACCTTGTCTCGAATTCCGAGAAGCCTATCGAAACACTTGTCAAGGTGATTATAAGCTCAATGGGAAACTACCCTACTTGGGACTGAATTCTTATTGATTCTAGGTTGGATATTCTATTGGCAAAGTCCTGTCTCCGGCCACGGAAAATTAGTGTAGATATAACACCGAGTTGTGGACAATATGGGACATAGTGTAAAGTGTTTTGATACATTTGTTGGACCTTGTAACCGCATATAACTACAGGACATATGAATTATGATTTTAGACTGGATGGTATTCACAGGCAAGGGGTTGTGCCAATACCACCTTCTGCGCTACTCTGTAGAAATGCAGCAACAATCTTCGTTAGCATAGATATCAGGTGCTTCAGGCAACCGTCTTAAAAGATGATGACTGGTGCCCCAAGACGGATACTTAGCCATATCCCACAAGCGAAGTCATTCACAGACTACAATTCTTCTAGCAAATCTGGGGTCGGCATGGATGGTGGTTGGAGACAGTAGATTTGGAGTTGAGGTGTCTGTGCGAGTCTCAGTCTTGGCAATTACTTCCGTCCGGAACAAGATCGATATGTCTGTCTTCACAAGGTAAGCATAGGTTGGATCGTTACGAGGTCTTCCTTGTCAGTTGGAAGAGTACAGGCGGGAATTTTAGTCTGAAGACCTGTCAGAACACATGTTATGTGATTCGTACGAATTTTATGTACCAAGGAAGGCTTTATTCTTGTTGGTGTTGCCATTTCCAGGTTGAACATTTTACCAGCATTCACATAAATCTCATGTGGCAAACTAGTGTAGATTGAACACCACATTATGGGCAATGAGTTGTGGATAATAATGTAAAGATACTTTGATACATCCATCGGGGGTTCCTGAAGCATAAATAAGTGTTAAAATAACCCGGAGCACAATAATTTATTGCTTTTGAATGGCGTCAACGGCGCAAAGCAAACCATTGTTGCTTATGCTTGACCGTTGGACGGGGAGTGCAGCCGTTTGAATTCGGCCAGCATTTCGATGCTGATCAACTTCAGACCCCACTGGTCTGCGAACGCACGGCAATCGTCACGCCTGGCCATAGTCCCTTGCGCATCATCGTTGACAAGTTCGCAGAGCACGCCGGCGAGCGGTTGGCCTGTCAAGAGGCAGAGATCAATTGCGCCCTCGGTGTGTCCCTTCCGAGTTAGGACGCCACCCTCTCGTGCACTCAAGGGTACCATGTGGCCTGGCCGGTTGAAATCACTGGGAATCGAAGACGGAGAGGCGAGGGCTCGAGCTGTTAGGCTACGATCATGTGCGGAGATGCCGGTGGTGGTTCCTTGACAGGGAGGGATAAGATTAGATGGGATGGGAGACCGAGCCTCGAAAATACACACCGTGCTTATAATCCACTGTAACTGTATATGCAGTCCGGTGTCTCTCCTGGTTGTCGGGGACCATCATCGGAATTTCGAGGGCTTCGAGCCTGTCGGCCGGAAGAGCTATGCAGATGTAACCACTGCGAGTGGAACGGAGAGGACAAGGATCACATGTCAGCGATTTTTCGTAGAATGAGTATCATGGTAGGCGCTGAGTAAAAGACTCGGGTTCTGACACAAAGTAGAGAAAGAGAAAGGGTGCGGGTGAAAGGGAGGGTGCGTTGGAGGAAAATGCGGACCTTGTGTGTTTAATCATCCAGGCCATCTTTTCTGTCGTGCATTGGGAGGCTGAGATGATGAGGTCGCCTTCGTTCTCGCGGTTTTCGTCGTCCATTACGATGAGGAATTCACCAGCTGCGAAAGATGCTAGTGCCGCCTCCATTGAGTCGAATGCAAATGAAGTCCGCTTTGGTGAGTCGACGACCTCCTTTGGCCGCCATGGTTGGGATGTCTTGTGGACGCCGTTGGTGGCGGCGGGCTTGTGGTGGGACGGGGACATAGCGACAGGGGCCATTTCGGACGGCTTGGGTGTATTGAGAAGAAGAGAGCGGTCAATTTATTTGAATCCATTTTGAGGTGGGAGCTTTATAAGACCCCGAGAATGATCTTGTAAAATCCGTGACACGGTAAGAACAGACTTTCTAAGCCGGAGCCTCGGTATGACAAAACTCTTCAAAAAATTATACTTCAGTGTATACGCTATCAGTTCGGTCGTCTTTTTATACACTACAGCAATAATAGTATTATTATCACTATCTGCTGCTCAAAGATACGATGTGATGCTCGGGCCGGCAATTTAAAGGACGTGCGCAACGTAATTGGTTCGGCCTAACACGGAAGGATCCGGCTGAACAAAGATTTTCGCCGACAGTGCTGGCAGTATTCCAACCACCTCTCTTCCTTCCTCCATCCAAGGACAGGCTCCCGCCCTCAGCCGCCTCTTAGACTTTCTTAGATTCGTCTATTGGCCCTAATTCCCCTACTATACCATGTCTGCAGTCAAATGGGACGCTAGGTAAGTCACTCTTCCCGTCTAATCCTTTTTTTTTTCCTGCTTCGCACCCGAGTAGTCACTTACTTTCGTCTTTTCGTCAGATATCTTGGGCCTGTGCCCCACGATGCCTCTTACTATGCCAAGTGCATGCTTGGTGGAGTCCTCGCCTGTGGTCTCACACACGCAGGTATCACCCCGCTCGATGTTGCCAAGTGCAACATGCAGGTAAGCTTACTTCGGTGTTTACGCGTCGCGCGCTGCCCTTACCCATCCCGCCTCTAAATAGGTGAACCCCCAAAAATATACCGGTCTCGTCTCTGGCCTCAAGACACTCGTCGCTGAGGAGGGTTCAAGGGGTATCTGGAAAGGCTTCGGCCCAACATTCGTCGGCTACTCCCTCCAGGGAATGTTCAAGTACGGTCTCTACGAAGTATTCAAGGATTACTACCAGAACCTCGCTGGTGAAGAACTCTCCAACAAGTACAAGCCCGCTATCTGGCTCGCCGGCTCCGCATCTGCTGAGGTCTTCGCCGATCTCGCTCTCTGCCCCTTCGAAATGGCCAAGGTCAAGATTCAAACCAGCCCTAGCGGTACTTTCCCCGTTCCCTTCGCTGCAGCCATCAGGGAAATGCAACGCACTAAACTCGAAACTCGCTTCCCATTCGGTTCTCTTGTCCCTCTATGGTCCCGTCAGGTATGTCCTCATCAATGTTCGCATAAAACATCATAAATTCAACGTGTTGCTCGCACAGATCCCCTACACCATGGCCAAGTTCTTCTTCTTCGAAAAAATCGTCCAGCTTTTCTACACCCACATCTTCACCCAGCCCAAGGAAACTTACGGCAAGGGAACTCAACTCGGCGTCACATTCGCTTCAGGTTACCTCGCTGGTGTTGTCTGCGCCATCGTCTCGCATCCCGCCGATTCGCTTGTCTCTCAACTCGGAAAGTCAGCCAACAAGGGTAAGACTGTCGGTCAGATCGCCAGTGAAGTTGGTTTCGTTGGTCTCGCCACCAAGGGTCTCGGCACTAGGGTTATCATGATTGGTACTCTGACTGGCTTCCAATGGTGGATCTACGATTCATTCAAGAGCGCTATGGGCATGGGTACCACAGGCGGAAAGTAAACTATCCCAGTCTTATAACCCCACTTTTCGTGAGTCCAAAGCATTCTGTGTTATGAACGATTTTGAATTGCTTATTCTGTTATAGGTTTGTAGTTCAGATGGAGTATCGTTAATGCATAGCAGGACACTAGATTACTTATTTTCCGTTTATCCCAGCTCTCATGTTGCGCTGCCTCAAATAGATCGAGGTTACATACCTTGCCTTATGAATTTGAATCTTGTTACGCAGATTCTGAATCTAGAAAGAAAGAAAATTGTGAGACTTGAAGCTTGAAGCTTGAAGGCGCATCGTCAGGCGCTATGTGTTTATTATTATATACTCAGTTTATTTTACCATTCTTCAGTAGGTGGGAGACCCTGTGACACACGTTTCAATGGGGGTCACAGTCAATCTCACGGTGTTATGCGCTACTGTCACAGCGTCATGGCGTTACAGGTCACACGGTGACTTCAATTCAAAACCTGCCAGGCCAGGGTCTCCGAAAGATGTATTTAAAGACCTCCATGTCCAATAATCCTCTACAGTTCCAACTTCGAAGCCTTCAGCACGCAAGAGGCTCTCGAGATGGCCAGTGCAACGGCGAGAACCCGCAGGCCCAAAGTCTCTGCAATGACCAGAGTCGCAGTCAATCGGACCGAGCGTAAATTGCCATTCGAAATATGGTCGCTCATCTGCGCTCTCCTCACCCAGAACGATTTGACGCATATCGCTCGTGTTTCCTCCACCTTGCTTCGAGTTTGTCGGCCAATTCTCTATCGTTCGGTCATCCTTCGCAATAACAGTCCAAACCTTCAACTCCAGCTGAGGGTGGTAGGAGAGCATGCAGCCGGTATTCGACAGTTGACCATCTTCACCACTTGGGTACCGAGGAATCCTCATGCACCTTCCGTGACCTGGCTGGACTTTAACATATTATCGCGGTTTGCAAGCTTGCGTGCTCTTACCTTCATCGGTAGCCCTTTTACTACGCACGAAGAGCAAACCAAGTTCACCACCATCCTCAAGCACGCGTCGTGTCTCCTCAAATCTTTCACTTACGTTCCACATGGCCATACAACTTTCCCAAGTCCCTTTTTTGAACTCAGTGGTCTTGAAAGTGTGTCATGGCACACCTACCTCGGTACGCTATTTCACTTCCAGATATATCAAATTTCCAATGTACCTATCGTTTTCTCTCTTTCAGCCGATTCAGCATCAGCTCCGGAACATCAGCTCCTCTCGTTGTTATCGGCTTCTGCCCATACCCTGTGCCATCTCTCCTTTCACAATTGTCCAGGATATCCCGCCATTCGAAATCAAAATCAAGGTGCACACGATTCCTGGGACGTGTTTATGTCGTTGCACTTTCCGCGTCTCCTTTCACTGTCCCTCGGGCTTATGTATCCAAGCTCCATTCCCAGAAGACACAAGGACACCCGTACATCTCTTACCCGTTTCCTCCTTGCGCATCCTACGCTAAGGCATCTCGCGCTCGCCAATAGCTCGCATTCTGAGGACCATTACGAAGGCATTAGTGGGAATGGTAAGCTCGTTAAGTCGACGTTCCTGTCTGCTCTCCGGAGCTTCGAGACGCACCCCGCGAACCTCACCATTATGATCAAGCAGAAAGTGCGGTCCCTCCAGGAGTTAACGAATCTATCTATCTTATTTCATTGTGGATCCTCAAACGGCGCCTTTGAGGCGCTGTTGGTCGCTCTGCAAGGGTCAGCGGGGTTTTCGTCCGTAAGCCATCTCAAGCTTCAGTTCAGCAGCGACAGACCCCAAGATTCTCATACCATCACCCCTCTCATTATTCAATGGGTTCAACGGTTGAGTGCACATTGTCCAGCTGTTCTCGCGTTTTCCGGTGACTTGGGCCCTATCCTCTCTCCAGTGAGTTTTCTATCAGCATGTGTAGTTTAAGGCGCTTACCTTTTTCTAGTGGTACCTTGGCCAAGCTCTACACCCGTACAAACTCTTGGAGACTATCGATCTCCCCAGAACTATATTAATGAGCCCCGGCGGTCCGGTTTCGGCGAACGATTTCGTACCCCTCGCGGATGCCTGTCCCACTCTGTCCAAGGTCGTTATAAAGACTACGCAAAATAGCACATCGAAATACGTCCTTAGCCGCAACGACCAAGGGATTTTGTGTGCGATCACCGTTACTCCGATGGGCTGAATAAAATTTTTGAATATGCCGTCTGGTTCGTTTTTCTTTCTAGCCCCTTCACTCTAGTCTCATTGATGATTTTATGTGGTGTTAAGATGCTCATTCGCTCTGCCGGCTCTACTTCTCTGTCAAACAGTTCGTCATTCTCTGACTTTTGATCTTGGATTTACCCGGAGCAACTCTAATTATTTGTCAAATATTCGTTCCTTGCCCGTTCCTGCCACTCTTCCTAAATATTTATCGCGTCATGTTCACTCTTTGCAGCTTTTGCTGTAACTCTCTTCTTTCCAATCCTCGGAGTTGTTTCTGTTGTACATACCTCTTATTAAATATTGCTGTTCATAATTTTTAATCAACGTTCAGCTGATCATGATTGACATGATTGAATATAGGAAACTTCCTTTGAAAGGAGGGGCCCTGGAATGTAGAGCTCTAATTTCTGCAAGATCTCCGTGATTCCCATCGGACCCGCCCCGCCATCGATCGCGGGGAACTCCTGCGCATTCCTCTTGGGTTTGTGGACTGTGGCATACCCTCAGGATCATAGGCCGTTTGACGGTTCGAGGGACTAGATTTGTTATATGAAAACAAGATGAATGAATTGATGGGGGCTTTAATCTGCTTTTAAAGAGAAGCCTATCTGTGATGCACCCTTACTTGCACCACAAGACCATGATTTCTAAGACCTGAAAACACGGATTGCCAGCCCTGTCATCCACTTGCAATGCCCGGCTGTGGGGTTCACTTATCAAGCAGATTCATCAGAAACACTGAGGAAAACAAGGCCGCCAAACAGTCGTTCTTCGACCGGCAAATTTGAATTTTGTGGGTCAATAGTGAATGCAAGCGATGTCGAGTACGACCTAAAACGTCCTTGTTCATCTGATTTATTACATACAGAACGTTAAACTTGTTACATGTAGCGCTGAGCTTATCGCCCAGGTACCTGGTATAAAGGGGTATAGAGGTCTAGAATACATGGATAAAATACATATCTAAGAGTTGTCTAGCAAAACAACGGATGGAAAGGATTCATACAGGCATGGTTCTACAAATAAGGCAGATAAGAAAAACGGAACACCAGGTTCAAGGATAGGAGGTCGTAGTCGATGGCGTCGAACACTGATGGAGAGGTGTCGATTTGGCGGGGTGACTGAAGGAGAATGCTGGAGTATGCTGGCACTCTTCAACGATGAGTTGTTGAGATATCCAACGGATCTTTTTGAAGCGATTAGGGACAGGGACCACAAGCGTTTTCAAAGGAGTTCCTGTAGCGAGAGTCGTCCTTGCGGAGATGAGACTGCATAGAATGTCTTCCGCCACGACAGGATTCATGGTAATGGTGTGTAACTTTGGCCAGATAGCCGTTTGGTGCATGGCTCGAGAAGATTGGCGTACGAAAGCCTCGTCAACATCAAGTAAGGAAAAATGCTCGATGGCTGGAAAGATGCGGGCGAGCTGTGCAAAGGAACCGTCGTCTATGTAAGAGGATTTGCCCCTCAGGACAAGATTGCGCAGAGAAGGGAGGTTTTCGCAAAGCTGAGACTCCATAAAAGTCTCAGGAAGATCATGGGCGACGAGGTCAGATAGAGAGAGAGTATGTAACATGGGTGCCGAGAGGGATAAGAGGGGTATGAACAAGGGCCATCGGCGATCAGAAAGCTTCAGGGAGGTTAGGGTGGGGAGGAGTATGGTATCGTCTTGGGACGGGTATATAGGCCAGCCTTCAACTACACGGCTTCGGAGGGATAGGTCTTGAAGTTTGACCATCTTGGTCATGAGTCGTTGGAAACTCGAAAAGTGGATAGGGCAATTCGATGCGAGGTGGAGGCGTGTTAATTGATGGAGTGAAGGGGTGAATCGTTCCAGCGACAGCCCGGTAAGGCGCAAGGACTTCAGTGAAGGTGCCCCGCCTTCAAAGATCTTGGTTATGCCTGAGACGTGGGAGCCAGAGGATATACGGAGTTCTTCAAGAAGAGGAGTACCCAACTCCCGTAAATCCTCCGATATGACAGTCGCATCGTGAGGGCCGATCTGCAGGATTAGCCGGCGCCAACGCGGAGAAGTAGATTTGATTGCCATCCATGTCGTCAGAGCGAGTTCGCGCTTAGCGGTATCCGCCGCATCATGCCGCAGGTCGACTTCAAGGTCGAGAGGAAGCTGCTGTGATCGTTGGAGATATGTGGCAACGAGGCGAGATGGCGTATGGGGGGTTATGACCAGTTTTGTCCACAGGTTGGGGACGTGGATGACAATTGACCTCCAATATTTGCACACCTGCGTTATGTGGAGCTCTGGGTGAGATAACGAGTCCGTCGAGTTGCATGCGCGACAGTATTCCTCGAAGATGAGGACTAGGATCTCAATAGGAATCGAGTCGATGGGACGAGGGTAATGTGTAGTCTTCTTCGACCGGGTGACAGAGGAAAGCCGGTTATATAGAACCATTCTGCTTTTCGAGCTCTGCAATAATCACGGTTAGGTATAGAGCAGGCAGAGAGGAATACAACGCACTTGGGTCCAGTGCTTGGCGAAAGATGTAAAGGAATCGTTCGTTCAAGCAGTCACGGATGGCTGCATTTAAGTAAGTCAAAGGGTAAGGCACCTTAGGAAAAACGAGGCCTCCCTCGATGATCACGGTATGATATAGTACGGGGACTAACTAGAAGTAGAAGAAACACGAAGCCAATTCGGGAATCCATTTGGGGAATGTATGGCCCATAGAGTTGGCAATCTTTAGGCGATATACAAACCTGAACTACACGCATCACTTCGCGCGATTGCTTCTTGTCATTTGACGTTGTTAGGATGGAGTTGTAAATAACGCACCCTGATCTTCCAGTTGTAGGTGCACTCCGAAATGCGGGCAGTGTCACAGAATGATACCGCTTGATTCGCTTCCTTCAGTTGCATTTCTTATCCATAATTGTCTATTGAAATGGAAGAAACAAAAATTCCACGGTATGATATCGTATCACTGCTCGAGACTATAAAAGCAAACACAAAAAAGATACATTAACATGGATGTAGTTGAGGCGAAATGGTGACGATTGTTAACGCACCTCTGGAATTACCTTGTCAAACTCTTCACAGGCACCGGTTTCATTGTCAAGAGAAGCCTTGACATGTGCACGGCGATGACTTGTTCTATACGCGCCCGAACTAATGCGGAAGCCGTCAAAACGCGCTAACGCCACACCGCAGTCTCTTGGAAGTTGAGGATGCATTGTTGGTATCGGGTTCAGTTATAGTGTGGGTGGTGACACTGGTGGTGGAATATTAATGTGCAAAATTGTCGATGGTTGCGGCAGTGACTGAACGTTGACCGTTGACCGTTGACTGTCGAGGCTGCGCGCAACCGGTGATCACGCCGGGATGTCACAAACAGTCAAACGCCTGCGGCGCCCAGGGGCTATGCAGCAAAAAACGACATTTCAAGCCTTCCACCACCATACCATTCGCTTTATACCCCTCGAGCTAGACTGGAAGCATCATGAGCTTGGATAAAAACCTGTTCACCCTTCATTTCACACCTCATAAAGATAATGCAGCCGTAATCGATCTCGTCGATCCCTCCGGCACGGTACATTATCGCAAACAGCGTGTATCATGTCCGGAATACAAGATCGAAGTCTACGGTGCGCACTATCCTGTACTTCTGGAAGAGGATATACTGAATAGATGTTTACGTTCAGATCCTATGGCTGAATCGTTACTGGCGACAGCTACTTCGCCAGGACCCACCACCAAAGTTAAAACACTGGAATTATACAATCCTACATCAGTCGTTGAGCTGAAATATACCGGAACACTATCCTTTCGGTGGGCCTTTAAGTGGGAAGAGTGCGTAACAATTCACCTGGAACTGTGACTAAGGCGGAAGCTGAAATCTAATTCAGCAACGAATTCGAGTGGAAGAGAGAGGAATGCTATATGATTCGCAAACCAGATCCTCCAGTGATCGTTGCTGTTACGAAAGAGACAACAGGACGGCTGAAAACGACGTCTGTTCAGATCCTTGATTATAATCTCAACAGGTGTGCGGTTCATGTCTCGTCAATTCACAACCAACTAACTAGCTATAGGTTCGATATTGATGACCGTAAAGGGTTGGAGATCGTTCTCCTTACAGCGTTGTTAACTTTCCAAGACGCCAATGAGGCTTATCATACCCCAGACGGCGGTTCTACTCCTTCAAGCAACCCCATGAGTAGGGCCGCCTCTGCATTTGTTGGCTCTTCTTCGCTTTCTAACGATGCGGCTCCGCCACCACCAACACCTCCCAAACCTGCACCAAAAACGGGAATGGATCGCATTGCCGAGCTCCAAGCCATTAAAGGGGAATACAATGAAATCGTCATTAGTGATGAGGGCAGTATAGAGGATTACGGCGAATATTGCAATCGGCTGCTTCAGGTGCGTACTTCACGCTCAACTGGATGCTCAAACTAAACGTGGTTTAGGACGATGCAATGTTGTTCATAACAGTCAAATGTTCTGAGGCTGAAAACGTTCCCAAGGTCCTTCAGGTAGTGGAAGAAACGAAACGAATAAGACACAAAGCAGGTTAGCCCATTTTTATTGTTCTTCCGAGAGGAAGGTCTTATTTCTCTTAATTTAGGACTCGCTGACGACGAAGATTTGCACCAATATGTTCTTTACGATACACAGGAGGCCAAAAAGGGCCCGAAAAGGATCAACCTCGATGACGAAGCCAAAAACAAGTATGCCCCGCCTAAGAATCTTACAGTCCATTTAAGCAAAATTTCTATGCCTGAGCTACAACCCAAGGGCCACGTTAAAGAAAAGTCTACTAAGGACTCCAAAAAAAAGGAGAAAGAGGATAAAAAGGGTCGGTGGTGAAGCACTTTTGAACCCATCAAACTCATTAATCGACTCTTGTTCACCCACCTCCCCCCTCCCGAATGACTTGCAGGAAATACATCAAAACCCGCTAGGCCTGCCCCCCCAGCCCCAGCCCCATCACCTCCTAAACTACAATTCTCAGGACCGAAGCCCACTACCAACAAGTTACATCGACCCGGACAATCCTCATCGACACCTCCTAACCATCGTGTGCACGCACATCAAGTTCATCCGAATCAACCGACCCCATCTCCTTCTCAACTGAACAACCCTTCCATATACTCTGCTCCGCCACCCACTCGCATGTCCGGCCGTCCAACGAGTTCACAAGGTCCTCGACCCCCAGGATCTACCGCGCCTTCTTTTCCACAACCTCAGGTACCTCACGGTGGCCTTTCACCGAGCCTATACGGTACACATGCACCATATTCTAGTGGAGCAACGTCGAGTTCGCATTCAGGCCCAGGTTCTTCTAGCTTTCCTCCACCCTCTTGGTCGGGTCCATCACCACCTCAAATATATCAACCCCAGCCCGTGAATGCCAGTCAGAACCCGACGTCGCCAAGTGCAAAACCTCTCAGCTCGTCAGTTGTGCAAGGTGCTTCGACAGTGGTTCAAGGCCTAATGGATAAATTATTGACACACCGACGGTGAATGCCCCACTCTTCCCAACAAGCCACTGGCATATTCTCTTATATATTTTCGCTTTGTTGTATACCGGTTCTTCCTTTTTCCGCGGACCGAATGCGTGGCTTGAACAGGACATTTATAACATGTAATTATTGTGGTACTAGAAAGTGGATTCTCCTGCTATGACTGCAATGGGCTATAAGCACGTAAAGGGTAATATTTGCCATTTCTGGATACAGATCAATGGCCCCTGATTGTCGATCACAATCGAACAACTTCAGGCAGTAATTATTTTTTACATTTTCAACCTCCACTAAACTGTCAACACCTTGATCAGACATATTGCAATATCTTCTGAAAGTTTCTTCACTGATTGCGATTATTTAGCAACGGCCAAGTCTTGTGTGGCTAATTTTCGAGGTGGTCAGACTCACTGGCAGCTAAAGCCTACTAAATGAGCCCCGAAACAGCGGAGGACATCCAAAACCTCTTTAGAGACGTAGAGCTGTCCCTGATCGAAGACCTCTATATGTCTGGAATACGATTGACTCATTAACTGGGAAAGAGCTTGGTGTTCTTACCAAACAACAATTCCGCTCCTGAGAGTACTCATTTCGTGTACGATTGATAGTGCAGAGGGTAACATTTCACAGATCGATGCAGGTAGCAAATCGCTCCATAGAAGAAGTACCGCCCGCGATTTCGGCCGTAAGTTATGCCCTGGTTGAATGCAAAGAACTGGTTGAGTTCAATCTCAGCAACAACGCCTAAGTTGGAAGCGCACATCAGAACCGTCAGAAACTTGAATTGGTGAGGATAAATTTATTGCTAGAGTGGCATTCGTTGGTGATGGTTGGATGAAGTCCAAGGTTATAGCCATTGAGCAGGGCTTCACTATCGTCCCGATCTATTATTTCATCTGAACCGACATTTGGGGCGGCGCACAAGGCTGTGAAGGAGGGAGGGAGGTAAAGTTACAGTGAAGTGGTCTGTTTTGGTCCGTCATACTAGTACAACTAGCAGCCAACCCATATATTCTGCTGCTACATCTCATGTAAAACCAAATATCCTGTATGGAATATACGTACCTGGACCGAGCCCGTCTCTTCCAACTTGATGATTGCGACTTAGGAAAAGCTAAGCACAGAGTTAGGTGGCGGTGTAGGTTGCTTGTCAAATCGAAAAAGCCAAACAAGCTCCTCATGTGCCGTCTCAGTCTCTCAGACCACTCTGTGTTACTTCGTCCAATGTACTACGCGCGCTCACCATGTTCCCGGTGGAAAAGCCGATTTCAAAACATCTTCCACGACTCACTGGTCTCAAAATTTTGCGGACCCTTCAGACTGATCGTCCAAGTTTACTGTTCATTGAACTTACACCTGCCTGATTCTCGTGTTATTACTGTGCACTTACATCTTCAATCAGTACCTCGGGTTGCCGATGTCTTGGGGACCTCTCAGAATGCAGTTTGACGCGTCCAACCGAGGATTACACGGCCAGTTGGTTCCGACTCGTCATCGTTATACTTGCCGACTATCCAAGAACTCGTCCTTTCCGAACTTTTTATTTAGCAAGGTTAGCCGCGGGGTAATCCTTGTGTAGCCTCATGCTGTTGGTAACCTCACATACGCGACAGACGGTTGATGCAATGGTGAATTCCAGATTCCAGTGACGTCGGAGGATGATGCCAAACTATTTACGCCCTTTGTTGGATGCATGGCGCTGGGCAAACATATTGAATGCCGAAGGAAATACCTTTCCGTAGGGGCTCCTTGGATACCGTCGGATGAAAACTTCGTTTGCGGCCTCGTGTTCGATTGCAGCACACCTTTGTAGTGGATGGATGCGATGAACGCGAACCTGGCACATCTACATTTTCACCATTGAAGGTCTGTATCCGACTATTTTGGCTCCTAGGTTTGATGCCGAGTGAATAATCTAGCTATAGATTTACTGTGGGTTTAACCATGACCCGAGCAAAGCCGATCTTTTGTGGGCTATGCTCGCCAAAGTAAACCCGGGCGTCAGAGGAATACAACCGACTCTGATCCTAGTGGATCTTTCTATATCCACTACAACTCCTTCAAGTAGCCTCAGCGCAGTCTCGAGACTGAATCGCACGGCGCAATCACCTCTCTGTCGTCGAGTTCGGAGACCGGCCCCAAGCTCTGTGGTTTTCGCTCAACGCGGTCCTTGTTTCCGAGACGTGGGTGCGTATACCCTGTGAATATCTCAATCAAATTTTAATTATGAAACATAACGTTGTCGACTTTTAGGGCTCGCTTAACGCTTCGTCGACAAAACCATGGGATCGCCATTTGAAGCGCGTTCTCAAGACACAGAGGCTCTTAGCCTTTGTTCCAGAAACCGTGAAGCAACGGCGATACATATGCGCATTATTAAGCGGCGGTGACCGTCCTTGATCAACTTGGAGTCGCGTTTGATGCGACAGACACCCCAACGTGCCCGCGCTCTGGGTAGTCACCGTGAGTAGAGCACCGCACTGTCTACACAGCACGCAAGGCCTGTATGCTTCGAATTCGCATCCATGCTTGGACTCTGAAAGGCGTGTTGATGAACATATCAAAATTACCACAGTGGTTTCGTAACGAACTGCAGAATCAGGAAGCTGACTGGATACACAAAGGAGACAGAAGCTTTCTTCGAGCCGCAGGCTTATGGCAATAGGTGTCATTAAAGATCAAGCTCAGGCGTTCTCCTGATAGATATCTGTCAGGACCAGGACTTTCTCAGACTCGTAGCGTGGCTCCTCTTCGCCACCGCCGCCGGCGGGTTCATTACCGCAGTCACTGGGTGGCTAACTTTCCCTTTACGCTTTCAGTATCCAGATTAGGCGTTCGGGGGTTGTGTTTCAAGTCCACCTACGGGTGGATCTATGTTAACGTGAACTAGCCACCGCTTTCTCCCCCCTATAGCCCTCACAAGCTGCTTTTTTCTCGAGTTCTTAATCCACCGATCCTGATGAATTCGCAGAGGCTATTTTAGTGGCTGGTCATAGACCATAACTTTGAGCGGCCATAAACTCAAGCTGGAGCTCTGATGCTCCAAGCCTCAAGCTTCAAGTCCGGTCTAGTCGAAGCGCCTGTGCTACTATGGCTCGCTTCTTCTCTGTAGTCACGATCAGCCCGAGGCTATTTTACGTCGAATTACCCCAGCCTTGCGGAACTCAGAACCAGTATAATGATCCTTAGCGGATTCTCTCTGATCAAACTCCAGCACGAGTACTTGGGTGGCGTCAGAGCGGATGCGACTTGATTCTCAGGATGCTCCCTCGTTCGTGCCATTTTTTGACTGGTGAATGGAGAATGGAAGCCGTGATAAAGTTGACGAGTAAATGATGCTCGGTGCACTTTCCTTCGTGTTGGGCAGCTATGCAGTTCGGCTCTGGGGTGTCTTACCCTTACGGTGCTGGTGCTGGTCTTGGTATGGCGGCGCAGCCTGGGATTCAATCTAATATCAGAATCACTTCTTCTCGACCACTAATCATTTTCTCGCTCTCGAAGCTTATTCTGAGGCTCTGATAGTTTAATCTCTCTCACTACCAACAGGCTGGCTCGGGCACACGGGTTCCAACTTAGAGACAATGACGAAATCTTTCGACAGAACTCTGCTACAGTTGTAAGTCTTGATTCCAAAGCGCACGTTATACTCTGAACGTGTTAATCGTCGATTCATGTGTATCCAGGTGTCGTCGATGTACCCAATCAATCTCATCAACTTTCGCTGAACTGAATCAAGAAAGAGGGAGTGTCCGAATTTGACGGTCAGTTGACGTTTCTGACACTGGAAATGAAATCTTTTGCATCAATGCTTACCTACCTCGTTTATTAAAATTACAAAACTGCAGTGAATTACTTTCATAACTGGACACGGATGCGGTCGGAGACGTGGGTGTTCCGTCTGTCCTGTCGCGTCGAAAGGCGTTACATTAAATAAACTCATCTGTTATTCCAGGTGCTTTTCCACATCCGAGCCTCCAGTAATAAGCAACTCGGACTCGGAATTCGGAATCCCACGCGCCACACATTCCATATCCATAAACGATTTCGACGTCGCGCTTCCAAGGACCGTCGGCGTCGGTTGAACCGATGCCAGATGCTGGTTACCGGTTACCACTGACAGTCAGGTTTAGGTTTTGACAGTTTTTTTGTATCCAAAACCTAATAGTAAAGATGTCGAACGCGAGCTTCGCGGCCGCCTGGGGCTTGAATTTGAAAGCTTGAGTTTGACGCTCAAAGCTTTGAGCGCGCGGATGAAACCTTGACAGTGCTATGTTTTGTTGGATGTTCGTTTTCGGGCGGGGTGCGGAAAAGGGAATTTTTCTTTTTATGGTCATTTGCTCGTTGAACCCATCGCTTACTGTAACGCGCCTCTAGCCGCGAGGCTCGACTTTTCCCTCCTGGTCCGGTTGTATGGGTTCCTCCAGCCCCTGGTTGTGGGAGTCGAAGCCTGCGCTTGTGGTTGGGCGCTCGCTGGCCGCCGCTGGGGACCAGGGGCAGGCATGCGGTTGCCTCTGCCCCAAGTCCTCGAGGCTTGCAGCCTGCCTGCCTGCAGGACGGATTTCCAAGGGGTATGTATGTATGTATTCCAAGAAGGGGACCTCGGTGAGCTGTGAACCGGAGAAAAAGAATACCTCGACTCGTGTCGAAACTTGTTGGGAGATCTCGAAGGGCTTACATATGTATTTTGTTTCTTACAGATTCCGGGATAGTTGGTATTCGAAGTTCGAATCATAGAATCAGTGTTTTAAGCATGCCGGTGGCAGCAGCTGCCAGGCCAGTGTTCTGAAGGATAACAATGGATTTTCTATTATTTTAGGAGCATGGGTATGAACAGGTTGAGAAGCATCAATTCTGAGATCTGAATTCTCACTCATTCTGACTCGCGGTAAATTTGGACTTCGAATTCATTGTTCTCTTAAATACCTGCACGCGACTGCATCATTTCGCTTTTGTTCAACGTCGTTGCACCCGACGCTGGCAGCACAATAAAATCGTAAAATCGTAAAATGACTACTACACAATGGGCTCTGAGAACCGAGATGATTTGGACTCTGTAACGTAGCTACAGCACTCACATGTACGTAGGGGCACAATAAATAAAGCACACTTGTGATTGTTGAAGAGAACTTTGACTTGAGGCGCATGATAATCAATTTGATCCATGTCCTCGAACGAATGCTGAGGGTGGTTAATTTCGAATTCGCAATTGTAATTGCGCTGGGTCCATGGCACTGGCAGTTGATCCATCACGACTTGCCTGCCTACCTGGAATTCCTGCTTGGAAGGAGACGAAAGTTGAACAAGGGCGGCAATACAGACAGTAATAATAGTGCGAGTCGCGTTCCCATAAGCTTCCACGCGAGCTCGAGTTCCTCAGGGGCCGTGGCGTCACTTCTTTCTGCTGAAATTCCATGTCATCGTCCAGAATCACGCTCCTGGCTTGTTCTTGTTCTCAACAGAAGGATCGGACGAGGATAGTGCACGGTTAAACAACATTTTTCGATTGTTTTTGGGATCTAAGATGTATGTACTGTGTATAATGCATGCTCGCCGTAGCGAGCTGAAGAAGCGAAAAGACGAGGGTAAGGACTGTGGGTCGGAGTTGAGCCGACGGCCGATGAATGAGTGTAATAGGTGGGACGATATGTAGGATAATGATATTATTTAATTATGCGGGCTGAACTCGCAGAGCGTGCCGGTGGGGGGTGGTGGTACAGGGCAAGGCTTGTGATTGTGGTTGTGCTGTCGTATGATATCGGGAAAATGGAGAGGGTACAAACAAGCAGACAAGCAAGTGGGAGAGGCGTATTTTTTTTTCGTGATGGGTGATTGGTGGTGGTTGCAAGACGATGGATGGGATGGTACAAGATGATGGAGAATGAATGAGTGATGGGACAACAAATCAAAGGAAGAATGGAATGGAATGGGAAATGCTAGTGGACAATGACAGTGGACGCATTAGGATTAGGGCGGGTACAGTATGCGTATTGCGTATGGACAAGATGGTGGGTATGGTGCAAGATTGGGGGGGTAGTAGGCCAGGAAAGGCGGGCAGGCAGACGCTATGCGACAGGCGCGCGAAAGATGTTGCAAGAGCCCAAGTGAGGGCGAGCATAAAGCAGCTAGTATAAAAGCCGCTAATCAGTGCCAAAATGTATGGCACCGAGGGGGAAAATAAAAGAGAACGCCACAGCAATCAAGCAGTTACGACACATTGGCGACCTCGATGAAGCTGCGCCACATCCAGTTGCCGCTGCTGCTGTTCCTGGTGTGGTGGGAGTGGCTGGCGGCATCGTCGTCGTTGTGGAGGTCGATGAAGCTCTTGAGCGGGAACCAATCCTTGCTTGTGGCGTGGTTGCCGCCGCGTCTCGTCCGCTGCCGCCTGAGGCCCGCACCCAGCCCGAGCCCGAACGAGTTGGACGGGGGCGACTCTCTCCTCCGTGGTGGGAGGGGCGCGGAGCGGGGCGCCTCGAGGTACTTCGCGGGAGAGGGCAGGGGGAGGACCATGTCCTCGGGCTCCATGAGGGGGTTGTGGAGGGTGATGTCGGGGAGGTGGAGGCTGTCGAGGTCGCTGTCCTCGTCCTCGTCGTCTGCGTCCGCGTCGGTGTTTTCGAGGGCGTTGGGGTTGGGAAAGACGAAAGAGTCGCCTTCGTCGTCGTCGTCTTCATCGTCGCTCATGCTCATAAAGTTGCGCTTGGGGTAGACGAGAGGGGCGGAGCGGGAGCGGCCTTCGAGGCGGGCAAGGGCCTCTGAGCGGTTGTGCCGCCTCGCGCGGGTGGAGACTGTGGAGGAGGAGGCCTTTGTGGCGATGGAGAGCCGGTGTTTGGCGGAGAGCTTGTGGGATAGGCCAGGGGCAGTGCGCGGGGGTGATGTGCGTGTGAGTGTGGGCAGAGACAGGTCGAGGGCTGGTAGAGGGAGGAGAGATGGCAGACGGGGTGGGGATTGGGAGACCCTGGGGAGCTCTGGGAGGGTGATGGAGGGCGCAGGTTTTGGTGAGGGGATGGTGCGCAGGGAGTCGCGGGAGAAGCGCATGCGCAGGGGCGTCGGTGCTACTTGGGGCACGGGCACTGCGGGCGTCTCTGCGATTGGTCTGTGGCGTTTGGTTAGCCAGAATACAAAGGAAAAAAAGAGAAAGGGCGCACGGGAAGCGGAAAGGCTTGGAAGAAGCGCGTGATGATGCAGCCTTTGAAGAGGCTTTGCGCTTGAGACTGGCCGAGCGCATGGACTGGGACTCTGCGAGATCGAGAGAGAGGTAGGAGCGGAACTCGTCCTCGTCGCGGCGGGGCTGCAGCGTAAAGTAAAAGGCGGAGACATGCTCTTGGGGAGCGCGCGAGGCATTGTCGGTGGGCAGACTGCCGCGGCGGGTGGGACTCAGCGGGACATCGGGACTGGCCGGGCGGGATGTGAGGGGCTCTGAGAGCAGGCCAGAGGTGAAGAAGGGCGAGTAGGGCGAGTGGGTGCGGAACATGACAAGCGAGTGCCTATAGCGAGAGAACAACAGCTGGTTATAAGTAGTTCAAAGCTCTTGCCTTTTTCGACTAATGCTGCATCTCAGATCCGATCTCTCCAGCGCTCTGTCGTCAAGCACCTGCCAGTCAATCTCCACTCAGATCTCCCTCCCGCCTCTTGCCTTTTTCCACCATCCCGACTCTGGTCTATACACGCTCTATCCTCGAGGACTGCTCCATACGTAACACAGTGCACTCTTGCGCTGACTCACTCCAAAATATTCAAAATTACCCACACGGACGGACCAACATACTATTTTTTTGTTCTTCGCACCGAGTGATCCGCCTCTCCCTGAGAATGAATGCCCATGTTATTGTCTGCACACCACCCAATCATGAAACGCGTCGGCTTTTTTCCTTTCTCGCTTCCCGTACGTGCGACCCTTCACCCATCATCCCGACCTTTTCGTTCCTGCATTTCCGTCCTCCAGACGGTCTTGAGTCTCGACCGTCCTTTACCAACAGAGACTGACAAACGGCCTCTGCCTGCCCGTGCGTCACGGCCCACATGCACCACTCCCTTCCGCTTCCACTGACGTCTCCTTCCTGTCTGTCACCCTGTCACCCCTACCTCCAATCTCGCCAAATCTCTCTCCATGTCGTCGACCCTCCTTCTCCTTCTTCCGCCTTCGCGAATCACCTCCACCTCCTCCAATTTCCTCTTCCTTGCTCAGATTCGGTCCAAGCTGGGATCTGAACGTGATTATTGCCCACCTTCTGTGAATCTCTCTTTGGTTGTTTCACAGCCAGATCTTTACAGGCGGGCGCGTCGGCCTACACCAATTAGTGCATATATAGTCATTTTTTTTGTCGAGGAATATTCCCGCTTAGTCTTTCCTCTGACATCCACGTCTGTTGACGAGCGCAATTCACATCGAAAAAATCGCCAACCACCCACTCTCCCGTTGTCTCGTCGTTTCAAAAACTTGTGGGCTCGTGAAACTTGTTGCCGTCTCAAGCATGAGGCTCCTCCCCCATCTTCCCCAAGCTTCTCCTTCGTCTGCCTTCGCGTCTCTCCACCGATCTGGACGACCTTCCATCCTCTCGTCGCCCAGATTCATTACCACCTACGATCTGATTGTGATTGTTTCACCATCCTGCCTTCTGCGCCTTCTGTGAATCTTGGGGAAAGCGCTTCGAGGCGAGCGCGTCGGGGTTCGGCCTGCCATTATTTTTTGTTTAATTTGGGCTTATATAGACAGCTCCTTTGCCTTGATTTTTTTTCTTCGTTCTGCAGTAATACTTACTCTGCCAACATTACGGCCTCGCTCTGCTGTCGTTCTTCCAGCCGTGGCCTATTCGCTGTAATCTTTCCCTGGGTCTGTCTAGGAGCTCGAACCTCTACGCTCTTATGCCCTGCCAACACAGTTCTTGTTGTCGACGAAAACACGAGGCGGGGTTGCTTGACTCGGGCTCCTCGTTCTGAAACATGGATTCTCGTCCTTCTTCGCTTGTTGCGTCGCGCCAGATCGTGCGCGACCCCATCTCCTATGGAGATCTGGCTTGCTTGGCGTACTTGATGCACGAATCTGGAGAAGCACCGAAAAACGAAGGAAGGAAGAAAAGAAGGGCGGGCCTCCGAGCTTGGAGCTTGATAAATTGTGTTGTTTCATTACACTGTTCACGGGGTGGGGTTTGTCGAATTTGGGATTCTCTGCGCGAAAATCGTCTGTCCAGTCCATCGCACCGTCATTAGGCCCGCCCGAACTCTCTTCTGCTGTTTGAATAACGCGCATTTGCGCTCTTCCCTCTCTCAAACTCGGGCTGCTCACCCTGCGCGCGCCTCTGGATCCCAACGGGGTTCTGGATATTAGGCCTTCCGATTCTTTCCGTTCGAATTCCTTGTTCAAGTTACGATCAGCCGATAAATAATTATCATCTACACTTGTGCCCCAGGGGGAATAAAGTGGGTATTTTCAAGAATGATACATTGCGCTATTTTACTACGCAGAGTCGGACTAGGCTCGCCCATCTGCTTTTCTTCGTGATAATCGTCTGCCGAGCTTGCCTATTTTGTGTTCCCCGAATTCAACTACGCGCGTTGAACACCCAAAACAGTCTTTAGCCGCCCCAGAGTATTGTATATATTCCAGGGCTATCTCGATTCGCGTCCGCTTACTTCGGTGCCATTTCTTAGATGTTCCCATTATCGTGCCCTTTTGTCTCGATCTCCGTTTTGACCTGTTCAGTTGCTGCTACTACCTAAATGTTATACACCGTCCAGCGATACCTATTCAATCCCCAATCAGCAGTCTATTCCCATCCTAAAATTCTATCACACCCCTACTTATTGCGCCCTATTGCGCCCTCGACTCTCGAGCTCGATGGAACAGGGCCCCCGCAATAGCGCTACGAATAAAATAGCAGGTACTGCGCAGCCCAGATCCGACTTATCAACATATCCATTGAGCGTTCTCCCGACTTGAACTCCAAGCTGTGCCGTCTCTCATGACGACGAGCCTTTCCCTTTCCTTGCTCGCCGGATCCGGAACCGTGCTAGACTCGATCGGGGGTGTACAGTAGCGCCTGTAGAGAGAATTATTAAGATTAGATTCGGAATGAATACGGAGCCCGGCGGGCGTTCGATACGGATGAGTAATTTCGGTTCTGTGTAGCGCTAAAGCTACGTAGTTGGTGATGCGGTCGCGGTCGTTGTACATACAGTAAAATGGAACGGAGTCAATTTATTTTTTTCTTTTCAGAGGCGCGTGCGTCATCGGTGATGTGGTTACACGATTCGATAGGCAGAACCTATCTAGCTAATTAACCGGCTCCACTACTTAGCATGGCTGGGCCCCGCATCTTATCTTCGAGGCCAGTTAGGGAAACTCAGGGAAGGCTCATCCTGGAAGGCGCGCCGAGCAGCCGACCCCCCGACGCGGAGCCAGTTATGGACGCGCCGCCGTCGCGTGACCCCGCGCCGTGCATGCGAGGTCTCGAGACCTCGTAAAAATAGGCGTTGGACCTGGGGCGATGACATGAAGGGTCAGCGAGATGCCAGAAACGCGTCGGCAAAAGAATGGCGAATCTGCATTCTGCAATGGCGTGCCATAATCCACTGGCAGTCTGAGCTCTGAGTGTGGGGGTACGGAGCTTGGAGTGGGTGCACGCGTTGTGCGAGTGTTGAGATGTGATGCTTGATAGAGAGGATATTTAAATAACTTTTTTGATACTGGCAGAGAAAGATCCTTGAACCTAGGAGAGAGGAAGTAAACAACGCTCCAAGTCCGAGCTGCTTATCGTCCATTATCACCAGTGGGCCGAGATTGGTTAATTATGTCGATAAAAAAGTAGTTTTGAGTAAACACGCATTACTTTGAATCCTGTCAATGATCCTGGCGATGGGTGTGGGGCGAGCGCCGAGCGGTCCTGACAGCCTCTAAGAAAGACAGTACAGTCTTGGTACAGTAGACCCGAGTCACACCAAATCCCGCCAAGGACTACCCGCTAAGCAAGATCCTATCCGACCCTAGCCCATCCCTAGCGTCGTTTCGAAACGGGACGCGATACACACGTGTCCGATGGTGAGAGCGAACCTGGTTTTTTAATTTTGGTTTTAATTTTGGGTTTTGGATATTTTCCCTGCAGGCTCCGCCCGCGCTGTCAGCCCTCGATCGCGCGTCTCGAGGTGGTAACCAAGGTCGAGGCTTAGCCGACGATCACGCAGGCTAGCCGCGACGTCGGCTGCGCCTACGGCCTGCGCGGAGTGGGCGGGCGTGCCGCTGGAGTCCAGACGCGATGGGAGGACGCAGAGTGAGTCGGACAGACTCGAGGTGAATTGCGCGTGCTTGCGTCTTCGCCTGCGCCTGCTCGCGCTCGGAGTATTATTTTCAGGGCGGGCGCCTGCTGCGAGGAACTCAGCAGCTTCCAGCTGACTGCGCTGCTGCAGTGGAGATTGTCCATGGCCTAGATTGGCGCCACCCAGACTCCAGAGTGCCAGTGGACGGCTCCGACGAGCACAACATCGAGAATAGCCCAATAGTACCTTTTACGCTGCGCAGAAATCGCCAGAAAGCAAGCAATGCGCATGCTTAACTTCCGGTGGCGCAGGGGCACAATTAATGTCAAAACAGTTTTCCGTAAGGTAGAATAGACATGGACAGATGTCCAGTGGCATGCCTGGATATTTTCAACTTGGAGAGCCCCAGTGTGGCCGCCGTGCCATAGAAATAATATCCAGCTCTGGACTGTGGGTGGAGGTAAACTTGGCAAGCCAAACGCGAGCGATAAGTACGGAGGAGGATAATTTTGGAGGGTGGGTACAGTATGGTATGTGCTGCGACATTGATTGACAACGACAGGTACCAGCAGTTGTTGTTGGATCACCCAATGGATGGCGGATAAGGCCAGCTGTAAGTCTTCAAGTTGACTGGCACTTGGAACATGACCCCGACGTTCGGGAGAGCTCGGAGGCACGTTGGGAGCACGTCGAATGGTTGGCCAGGTCCTGTCCAGGCTGCAGGAGGTGATCTATTCGCTTCCGGGAACCGGAGTCGCTTCGTGTCAACTGGCAGCAGCCAGCGACTGTCGGTCCTGATCCCACGGACGGACAGACCTGCAATACTTTAGCCTTGGACAGCACTCAATTCATCGGAAATACGAAACCCACCAAAATTTTAATTTAGTTGCAGAAATGACTCGGACGCGTTTTCCCCACAGCTAAGTTTTCATGAATTGCTGAGCTGTAGGTGGCAGGTCACCGGTGCTGTCGCGTGAATAAACCGGAAGAGCAGGGAAGAGCAACGAGACAGCTTGGGCGTCCGTTGATCGTGCACTATAACTGCCCGCCTATCCTAATTGGGCGGCTTCCTGGCAAATCGGTGCCGTAATTGGCTGGTGAGTGGCGCAATGTAGGTGCAGATCCGGCCAATATCCGGTGAATCGTTGGACGCAATTCTAAAAGCTGACGTCCTCTTTGCGTAGTTTGTACCTGGGCCTTAGTTTCAGTCACTCCGCGAAGATTGTGGTGTAGTACCTCAGAGTGGACTGGAAAATGGATTTTTTGGTGTTCGTGGGCGTACTAACTGCGAAGTGGGACCCTTGAGCTCGGATGCGCATGGGTGGCGAGGATTGCGCAACGCCGCAAGCGCTTCCGAAGTTAGGGAATTTTGCGCCATGCACTAAGCAGCCGAGTCCCACGTAGGAGAAAAAACAGGTGGTATAGTTGGCTCCAACCAAGTTTCGTGCTCCGAGTCTGTAGACCACAGAACCGTTGTAACCTGCTAGGATGTAGCTCAGCTATTCCTTCGCCCTACCGGTTAAAGCGACTGCATACCGAAAAGTAAGCCAGCAAACTGAGAGAACCCATCGATGCCTCCGTTGTTTATCCGTTCCGGAACTCGTCGCTTAGCACGAAGCAGGTACTGAATGACGTCGTTGCGGTTGAGGCCTGTCGCATATTGCCTTTGCACCAAGTTTGCATCAGGCGTTGCGCCATTTTGATGCGCCTTGGCCAAATGGAGATGGGCGCTTAATGTTTAAGCGCGCCTGACCCCTTTCGTCGTGTCATTACTAATTAGCCCCTAAATCAGGACCCGCCAAATTCCAATATCTCATTTACTAATCAAAGTCGTCACTCGCGGCTTCAGAAACCCGATAGAGCCTTCAGGTAGCGCCTTGTAGTCTCCAAGTTGCCATGAACAACCCGTCGAAAGGGTGACTTCGTGCCCGCCTCGATAGCCGTCTCCAAAGCCCGTTTCAATCAATTAATGGATATCGATAAATTATAATAGGTACCCAATAAGTATCATTGAACTCCGGGACGAGAATACCATATTCCGAACTGCAGAGCTGAGAACTCCGCACGTTTTAAAGTAACTCCTAATTAGCATTGCGCAGGCTAGATTCATGCCCATTCCTCGTTGTTTTCTTGAGTGGCGTGTAATCGAGATGGACAGTCTTTCGGTCCCGTATCATGTTTCTGTTCTGAGCTTATAACAGGTACAGGGGAAATTCAAGCTGTCCTTGGGCAGTCCGTGCAAGGACAGTCACGCACTCTGAATCTTTCAAAAATAGATAGCCTTCGACCACAGGTTCGACCCATTTGTTGACCGGCAACTTATTTGGTCGAAGTTACATAGCAATGAAAACTGAGCAGCTGCCAACAGATGACCGGAGCATTGACAGTAGTTCGACAGCGTGTTGTTTAGCTAATTATTTGCAAATTATTTGGCGGCGCATTCCTTCCGCTCCCTTTTCCAGTTGTTTCGAGCTCAAGGCTTCGAGCTCGATCTGATTATTACCATGGGAAAGGAAACACTGTAGAAACCACCGCCTGGTCTCCTTTATCATTGCACTCGCTAACTAAGATATTTTCGGACTCGTCACTCGTTCAACGTTCACTAGTTGTCGCTTTCCGTCTTCACCGCTCATTGCTTGTTAAACATAGACGCAATCAGTTGGTGAGCAGGGAATTAAGCGGCCGTTCCTGGCGGCTTCTTGGCTTGCTAAATATACAGAATTTGCCGGTTCCACCGTGCGTCGGTCGGTCGTTATTGTGACTTGATTACCGTCGCCATGTCTGTCGGTGCCTTCTTGTTGCCTCCTCTGCATTGAACTCACTGGCGACGACTCATCAACATAGGTCTATCTGGTATATACCGGTGTAAGTATTGAATGTCGGTATTCTCGGCAACACGTACATGTTACCAAGTTTATAACGTCGTGGACTTTGGCTTCTAGACGACGTTTGGCTACTGTTTCTTTGTTCTGTAACTTGTCTGCAACATTTGAAGCAGTCTGAGCTCAGAGGTGCTTTGACGTGTCCTGTCGGCTTAGCTGCGTGGGATTGCTGCCTGTTTAGAACCCTAATACGGTTAATAAATTTGGTGCTAAACAGGAACGACGGGGAGCCCCACATCGTAACTGAGCAATCTCTACGCGCTTGACCTAATCCCCACTTATCTGTAGACTGTTCTTTGACGCAGTCTGGAGTGGAATCACTTCAGCCAATGCCTCGTCTCCGAAATAATAATCCTGCCTGACTTAAACGTTCGGCCTTGTCAATCTCCGCTTAAGACCATCCGCTTGTTGCCATCTAGGTCCTGGAGTATCAAGACCAAGCACTTAACCTGGACTCTATGTTAGGCTGAATAACTACTGAGCGAGCTTAAGGCTCGATATGTAAATTTTTTTGTAGGTTTTCTGAACCAAATATCGCTTGGTGACAAGTCTCAACGCGGGCTGGCTACGGAATGAGCATTCTCGACCTACGAATCACACCAGGCCAGGCCACTGGCTTACAGCTCCTATGAAAATGTTTGCTGACTTTCCCACTTGTCAGCCTGTTGTTTATTCAACCTCGACAGTCCCAATTTTAAAAACAACAACCACGATTAATTAAATAGACAAATCACTCACCATGTCACCCGTGGCTCAAATTGAGACCAAGCATGGAGGCCTTAGAAACAAGGGAGGAAACTAATGCAAACTATGTGTCCTTTCCATTGATCTAGTGATCCACAACCATAGACTACGAAACTAGCAAGGCATGGCATACAATCCAGCACATCATCAAACAAGTCATGGTAAGGTGGCGTACATGAAAGCTTCGACGGACCAAATTCAGTTAAGCTGTTGGTGGTGATTGGAGGGCCATCGCTGACCTGAGAAGCAGGCGGCGAGCACGGGCGACGACGGTTGCGAACAAGGTAAACTTAGAACGAATATCTTGCACTGGCAGGAGCCAGTCCAATGGGACTTAGAACGTCGTTCCAGCCAACTGTGTCCGGGACCGGCTGCGGTCAATCTCCCGTCCACCCGAGCCGCCTGAGATCCTTGAGGCATTCGTCTGTCTCTTGCTTCACCTTAGTCCAGTCTTTGACGACTTGCTGATATCCACCGTTTCCGCCTTCTACGAGCCGCAGGAGATTTTCGTATTCCTGTAATTGTTGGTCGAGTGAATTGCTTTCGATCTTCAGATGCTTTTCATCCTCTTTTAGCACTGTGTATAAGGTTGATATGGCCTGCGCTACATCACAACGTTCTTGGGCCTCATTCTTATTCGATTGGTGACCATAGAAGGTTCGTTCAGAGCGGGCCTTCATTAGAGAGAGTTTGATAAGTGATGCTTCGATTGTTGCTGCCAGAAGGTCGACAGAAGCGGATCGAGCAACATCGTGGGGAGGGAAAGTTGTAGTCCTTGCTTGCTTTAATTCAAGATCGAGGCCCTCGTGATTCTAGTGAAAACCCCCAGGAGCCACCATTCCTTTAGAGTCAACGTATGTAAGACCAGGTTGGATCTGAGTAGTTTACCTGAGTAATTTTGGCAATTAGTTCCGTTAATCGGCGGGACATCTTCTTAATTTCCTGCCGGAGGGACTCTGTTTCATCTTTGCAGCGTTCAATAGCTTCCGGTAGTTCATTGTCCAACTCTTCGATACGATGCCGATCCTCTGACCCGCCTACGAGGAGTATTCGTCAGAAAATCGTGTAACGGACTAAAAGTGTTACTAAAAACCGCCGTGGAAGAACTCTGTTACAGAACGCAACGTGGTTTGGACCTCTTCGAGCAGTCGTTGCAAAGTTGTAGGGTTGAGCTAGACAATCTTCAATTTGAAAATCGCATCAGTCATAAAGAATTACTCACATGACGGCGAGCAGGGGTTCCGTACATTAGTAGCTCTTTTCGATAATCGTGGTCTTCGGGCAAGCAAGGAGCAATGGCTGCATTGTCGGTGTTGACAGAGTCAGTTAATATAGATGCTAATGTGATATCCCGTATTGCCTCCTGTGATGCTAGAGGTTTACATCTTGTACACTGAAGTTAGGTTTGGTTGTCGAATAAGCACTCACATGCAGCGATGGGTCATGTAAAGAGAGAGACTGGATGAATTCAACGCATAGTCTAGTGTGAATATTTTGCATGAGGCCGTGCTTGGGATTGTTCAATGTCGAATTCAAATTATAAGTACATTCGAACGTGACAACACGTCCACCTGCATCACATGATCGCGTCGCGATTTGTCACAATCACTAAAGTAAGCAGTGAGTACTACCTACTTGCCAGGTTCTTCAACACTGATCCAACAGCATCACCAACAGCTCCTTTGATCGCTCCAACAGCGTGTGCAGCAGTTGCCAATGTTTGTACTGTATTTCCAGCCAGCGTCCATCCTGCAGATCCTGCGCCGGCCTTCTTAGCTGAATTCGCCCCAGCTGTCATCATCATAGCAGCTTTTACGGAATCCAATTCATTCATAACTTCGACTCCTATCGATCGCGCCCATACGACCGGTTGGCTCTCCGTTGAATATAATTTGTGAAGTTTATCAACAGCGGACATCAGGGTGTGGTTTGCAAAATATCTTTCCTGTGAATACGGCAGGAGAGCCGTATATGATCCTAAATTCCGGGTAAGAAACAAGGCTCTATTCTAATGCATACTGAGAATCAAACTCACCGATATCCCCTCCCGTGATCAGGCTTTCTTCTACACATCTGGAGAGGCATTCAACGTCTGCCAGTCCCAGGTTCAGCCCTTGACCAGCGAGGGGATGGATAGTATGCGCGGCATCACCAATAAGTACAGCCCTGGTTCCGGATTCCTCGCCAATGTACGATTCAGCATGATTGAATCGCAAAGGGAAGGATGCCATTGAACCTGGTTGTAATTCAGTTACAATGGGGGGGACATCTTCTGAACCTGCTGGGGGTATACCATGACTAGCTGACTCGACCGACACAGAAGAGTAGACTGAGTGTGGATCAATATTATGAGCTTGTTCACGCCATCGAATTTCTTCCCGG
The DNA here is from genome assembly GCA_023014335.1 of Galerina marginata. Classification (NCBI taxonomy): domain Eukaryota; kingdom Fungi; phylum Basidiomycota; class Agaricomycetes; order Agaricales; family Galerinaceae; genus Galerina; species Galerina marginata. Next base: position 423,056 of record JAECYW010000013.1, on the reverse strand, counting down.
ATTTGTTCTGGGGGTATAGGGGAACCGTTGGCATGAGCGTCCAGAATTTTTTGGTGAAGATGTTTAAGAGACACAACCGGCAAACGGAATGCGGCATTTATCATGCTAGAAAGGACGCTGGGGTGGCATGCGAGAAGGGCAGCGGCCAAGGAGGGAGTTGTCGACCAGACAAGTGAGGAATTGGTAGGAGCAAGTGGAAGAAATGCAATTGGGCCAGTTGGCAGAAAACGTTGATAGGCCGTTGTATTTGGACCTTCATAAGCCCCACGAGGGGAGTGTAACAATGTAGCTACGATTGCTTGCTTATCGTAGGGCCATCCAAATGAAGGTATTCTGGCAAATGCTCGAACGGGCGAGTTGAAGCCATCGGCGCCAACCTACATTGAACATGTTAGGCAAAACCCCTCGAGCAATACCGCTAATCCTCACCAAAAGTCTTGCCCTCAAAACCTTCTGGTCATCTAGATGTACTAACGGCCACCCACCACCACCCTCTGTGTCTCGATCAATATATATAACTTTAGTTCGCTGAAGAACCTGAACTTTGGGTACTTCGTCTAGATGGCGCAAAAGCCCTCGTTGGAGATTGAAGTTTTCAGTCAAGCGAGCCATGCTATGGTTTGGTGACTGCGATCTTATGTCACTGGAGGAGAAATCTATTCGAGCATCTGAGATCCCGTCCCAGACCTGCCATTGCAAAAGCGGTCAAAACTCCATCGAAACTGTTAATCGGCTTTTGTTCGTACGTGCAATTGTTCTACCTCGCAGGTACGCTCTGCTTCAACAAAATCCCAGGAGCCAATATCTTTTGAGAGCTTCAGAAACGGAATTCAATTTACTCGGGATTCAGCATACCTTGTAAGAAAGATTGAGACGCGTTTGTCAATGAGCTCACGCGGTTAGAGAAATGCCCAGGTGCTGGTTTCCATGCTTTAATTTTGTCTAAATCTCCACCCTCTATCAAAGTAACGGTTAATTTGTTCCTTAAAAGAGGCGAGTGCCCTATTTGATACTTTAAGTATTGAAAAAGGCTATCATGGAGAAAAAGTACACACCGAATGCACTTGCCAAGGCAAGCCCGGCTGGTCCACCTCCAACAATCACAACATCCCTGTCGACGATGTCAGAGGACGCATAGCTTGTAAGGCTCCTCTTAGGTCGAGCAAAAGCTGGGTGTTTGAGGATATTCAGAAGACCCACAGGACTAACCTTGGTAGACGTCGTTGACCACATTCAACCGACAATCGACGATGACACGGGCCTTGCATTTAGAGCCAACGGCAGTGACGGCACGCGCAGCCGGATTATTGTGTGCAGTGCAAAGGGTTAATGTAGTTAAACGTTGCACTTGTCCTCCATGGCGGCTCCTGTAGGACCTGTATCCGCTGCACAGGCTATTGGCGAATACCTTCAGTCTCCCGACGATCTTGTCAAGGTTTCGGCCTTCCGAAAGAAACTCGAAAAAGAGAAAGCTTCGATAGATACCCGACTCAAGAACGGAGTGAAAGAGCAACTACAGGCTACGAGACTTGGGCTGAAAAAGTTCCTAAGTACTCGCGATAATGTTCAAGCTATCAAGGATGAAATGATGACCATAGAGAAGGAATGCGAGGACCCATCTGTTCGTGTGGCAACATTCGACCAAATTAGCAGGGCAAGTCAATTCACAACACTCCTCCTCCTCAATAACTCTAAATACTCCGTAAATACTCCGTAGGTGTCGATGGTTCACCGCAACTTTGAATCAACAGAAGAAATGGTCAACAATCTTCTCGATATGGCAGCTCAATTGGACGACTTGGAACATATGCTCTCTGCTGACCGGAGAGAAATCATTGGGCCTGCACCCAACCTCCTAGTAATTCATTTCCAACTTAACCAACTGGAACGCTTTCGAAACCAGACGATGCATCAAGCCAAAAAAGCGTCACCGGGTTCTCAAGCCACCTTAACCAGATGGTTCGAACGCCTAAATAAAGTGATCGCAGAATTCGATGAACACATCCTAGAATTGGCTAAGAACGTCTTGGGCCTCGTGCGCGCAGGCCACTCAGATGTTGTGGTTAAGATGGTGAAAATAGCTGAGGTAGAAGGGAAAGAAGACGAAAAGGTAAGAACTTCTGCTACCGCAGCGAACATCGCGACTTATCCCCTTGTCCTTCAGACCGTTGTCATGCGCTTTGTGAAAAAAGCAGCCAAATTAGACGCTGCACTCAAATTCAAGTCGCTGCAGGCAGAAGCCCGAGTACTCAAACATTATCGATCCAAAATCATAAAGGCCATTACGCAGTCAATCCACGACAAAATCGAGGACGCTTATAAACGTTCAGAGGACAATCCAATTGCTTTCCTTAACGGCTTGACATGGCTTTATCAAGATATTCTACGAATTGAGAGCGATGTTGTGCCTTGTTTTCCAGCCGATTACGAAATTTTCTCTCTTTACCTTCGAGAATATCACAAAGCCCTAAACTCCGTGGTCAAGAAAATAGCCGCTTCTAAAAAGGATGCAAGCATATTGTTGGCCCTTTACGATTGGTTAAAAGAATATAAAGCCAACATGAAGGAACTCAATGTCTCGTCGGACTTGCTTGAACCTCCGTTACTGGACGGCAAAGAGCAAAGCCTCATCGAGGATTATGTGCAACTTATCATCCAAAAACTCGACGAATGGTCAGCGAATCTCATGAAGACAGAGATTGCCGAATTCACCAAGCGCGACGAGCCTCCTGAGCTTGACAGTGACGGTTTATATGGGACGCAGGGTGGCATTATTTTGTTCCAAATGGTTAACCAACAAGTTGATCTGGCGACCGAGAGTGGCCAAGGGGCAATTCTAGCCCGTGTTATTGGAGAGACCAACCGAGTCATGCGTGGCATCCAGGATCAGTGGTCAAAGGTCCTCGAGGCCGAGTTTAAGAAACAGATCGAAAAACCCGAGGAGGTTGCAGGCGGCCTTGTGGAATACTGCATCGCTTTAGCCAATGATCAGATAAAATCTGCCGACTTCGCTGAAGCTCTTCTTGCCCGCCTTGAACCGCTGGTGTCCGAAAAGTATAGAGCACCTATCAACGAGCGGATGAACGATGCCATTGATGGTTATTTGGACGTCGCAAAGAAATGCATGCAAACTCTTATCGACATTATATTCAATGATCTAAAACCCGCGACCAAGAACCTCTTCCAACCACCATGGTACGACGGCGTCATGCGACAAATTGTCGAAACAATGCGCGATTATATGGCGGATTACCAAAGCTATCTGAATTCTGCGTTGCTTGAATTGCTGGTAGAGGACCTTGTCGACTCCTTCCTACTGACATACCTCAATTCACTCGCAAATGCACCAAAGCTCAAGATGCCTGCAGCCGCTGAGCGGTTCAAAGATGACATCACAGAAGTCTTCGAATTCTTCATCACCCTGGCACCAGCCAAAGAAATCGAAGCTCGTTTTCAGGTCCTCGAACTAATCCTGACAATGCTGGAAGCGTCAAAGGATATTACATTCCTTTCATTTTGGTCATTCGCAAAGGTTCATGGCCCAAATATTGCCTTTGTAGAAGGCTTGATGAAAGCACGCGGTGATTTTGACCGTTCTGCTGTCAGTGAAATCATGGACAGCATCAAACGAAAGGTCAAGGAAGAAGGGCTGACAGATCGTGAGTACCATAAAATCTGCTGGACTGACTCTCTACTAAAACACTCCGTAGCCCCTGAGCCAACGATAATGAAGAAAGTTAACGTTCAAAATGTATTCTCTAGATTCCTTCGGACATAAACAATACTGGATAAACACCCTTCCTGTTACTTGTCTGACTTCCAGCACTGTATTTCTATACACAATAAGGCTTCATCCATGTGTACCATACTCCTGTCTTTAATTTATTTGCCTTCTGTAATGCATGTAACTCATTCGGTTTTTGTTTTATCTACTGCAACCTGGTTAGACCTGTCAGGTAAAACAGCTGCAATCTCATCAATCTTCTTAAATTGCCAAGGGAAACGAGATGGATATAGGAAAGGCCGCAGGTCGAATCCTTTAGAGAAAATCAGGTATTGTAAAGTGTGTTTTTTTGTGAAACTCACTGTTATCGTCGGGACTGTAAGATTCCTGTCATAATGCACATGAGGACAACGATATGCAAATTAACTAAACGAAGACCAACTGCATGGTATGAAGGGGTCAAAGTCGTCATCTTATGTCGATTCCTTGCATGTTCGAAGAAAAATAATTTCACTTTCTCGGCGATCTAATGACTGTTAATGTTTGGCGATTTCTGATAGTGAATGTAGCCCACCTGGATCGGGGATAGGAAGCTTCCCCATTCGTGCACAAGCTTTGTGAAAGTGCTGTATGGGCCACACTTCTCAATCTTTCGAAGGCGACCGAACACGGATAATTCATCGTATGTCATTCCCATATCCGCCTTCAAGGTATTAACAATGACCGGTGGGATAGAAATATATCATACCTCGTCTGATTGCACATAAGACTCGGTTATTGGTTCCAGCTCTGCAGTAGGGACCGCATCCAGAAAACTGTTGCCAAATCAGGGACTGGTAGAAAGTCACGGCTGAAATGAGATACCTCTGCAAGACCGGCAGATCGAATGCATGTTCAGCATATGCGATGAACTTCTTCAGGTCGGTTTTGCTTATGCCACCAATAGGGTTGATGTCCGCTGCAAGACGTCAGCACCGGGCCCAGTTATTGCCTTCATTTACGCACCAGACGAGCAATCATATTTCGTAAGGTACCCACGAAGACTACCAAAACTGTTGGTAATCGAACAGTGAAAGGGATGCAGATTCTGCGAACCTTTCGTCGACGTTCGCACTTCCAAGGACGAGTAAACCTCCACTCTTCCCTCTTACCCAGGGCAAAAGTTGTGCAAACATGTAAGCGAGCACCATCCGGAGCCTTGCCTAAGAAAATGAAGCTAAGTGTCCCGTCAATCTTTCGCAGAGGATGATCTGACCTGAATATTCTGGAGAGCTAGGTTTTCTGCGCTTGAACCCCCATGAGATCGAAATTGGGGCCGAGCGCCTGTGACAAATGAGAATAACTGTCTAAGTGCAGTAACGACGGTGTCCATGTTGAGGTCAATGTGATAGCTAAATAATTTCGTTGTAAGGTCAATCGGTTCTGAGGGATTTCCATTCCTTACCTTCCAATAGCCTCTGAAAGTTGCTTGGCCCTCCGACGAGTTTCTATGCTTGAATTTTCTGTGCCCATATAACATGTGTGAAATATTCTGTTGCAGAACTCATTGGGATCCGTTGGTAGGTAATCCGAGTCCTCAGGTTCGCCGGTTATACGCCTGGCATCTGCAATGACCTGGATTTCTGCAGGAGAAATTACAATGAAGGTGCGACTGAGAAAATTAATGAAAATAATAACAGCTTACCACCTCTTGTAGCTGCTTGAGCGACTAAGCGACACATGGAGTACACAATTACCGCAGTAGCACAACTGTCAATACCACCACTGAGAGGGACAAAATATCCTTGTGTTCTCGAACGCCGAAGGTAATCCCAGAGCCAACAGGCTGGCCCCAATCTAACCGTGAACGGTAAGGCGGTTCTACAACATCCAAAAATAAAACATACGCGATTTCTTCTTCTGGAATATGGTATTTAACAGGAATCGATTTGCTGCCGACAAGGCCAGCCATATCCTCCTCCCTGACCACATCAAATTTCCCGCTTGTAAGGGAAAAATCAACTTCAACCCTGTAGTATCTCTCGGCTGCGGCGGCTTGCATACTTCTGCTTGATGAAGCTCGATGCGCTCGCACGTCCTCGATGTCAATTGTTGCGGTCACGACTTCAACATCAGACAACGAAAATTGTGAGCCTTGTGCCACAACTCGTCCATTGACGGCGATCATGGCACATCCATCGTAATAAAGACGGTCGCCGTCACAACCCTGTTGGTTGGCGTACAGGTATATACCACCGAGCTTGAATATTCTATTAGCTAACATAAATAACATGAATGATGAAGATGGGTTACCTTGAGTGTAGCCTCTTTGATGAGCTCAACGCGTCGGTAGAGTTTTCGCAACTCGTGATGACTGCCACTTGAATTTGTGAAGATTTCCACTCCGTCGAGACCCATGAGAATATGCGGACTGCACTAAATGTTCAGATAGACGAGCAATTACTCGAAGTCATGGAATCAGCACCTTGCAGGGGTAAAAAGCTCCTCACAAAGCTCCACACCAATACAAGTGTCGAGTGTGCTGACCACGGCGTCTCCAAAAGGGACCTTTGTCTTCAAGGATGTTTAGGAGTTAATATAAATTGAGAGTGGGTGATATGACCTGTTTGGTGACTGCCTGAACAATTCGTGGTAGATAATGGTCTTCCCATTGACGGTGCTTTGCCCAGGGGGTGAAGTAACGCAATTCGCGATAGTTTCCGTCGTTTGCGAGCCACATTTTGGGGCGAATAAGTAGAATTTTTCTGTCGTGAATGATAACTCGACAATTATATATAACATTCTTGTGCACCACCGGCCTGATTATGGGCTCAAGAAAAGGCGAGAAAAGGAAGAAAAGTAAAATTGAGCGTACATTCCAATGTCGCAGACGATACCTAGAGTTTCTTCCGACGAGAGGATCTTTGCAAGGACCTCCCAGGAGTGAAGAACAGTATCACCTACATATGGTACCCAATCAACGCGATTTCTCAACCTAACATAACGACGCTCACCCTCCAGGAAGTGGTCCAAGCATCCGTATCCGCTGCAGAGGGGTTTGAGTAAAATGTGTGAATTAGGGACACGAATACAAAACAAACGGTATCTCGAGTTCTGGACCAACTCTCAGGGTCGCACCTCGGCTTTTGGCGATAGATACACTCGCCATGATTCTTTCATAATTCCCCTGAAACATTGTGTCAATAGGAAACGCAAGAAGCGGAGAAGCAGACATACTTGGAAATCAAGTGCCCATTGATTGAGAGAGCTCAAATTTACTGTCAGTATCGCTCAGAACATCAAAAGATCAAAAATTTACCAGCTAAAATTGAGGGAACAGATTGAGACAAGGTTTTGAAAGAATGTTAGAAGAACATACGTAGCCAGGGTAATGAGATGCCCCATCGTGGCGTCTTCCAACTCCAGTGGTCAATCCTGCCCAATAGAACGGAAACTGCTCTCCATTAGTGATCCGGCCTACTTCCAGAAAACGCCGCTCTTGTGCAATTATGACATACCGATACAACGAATGGAGGTTCGACGACGTTTAGTGAATGCCAGTGGTTGCAAAAAGGTCTTGGGGAAGTCGTTATCGGGAATGATTCAGGATAACTTCGCGGTTAGATATAGATTGTACCGGCCCGGCTGTTGTTTGTTTACTTGCCTCAAAATTTAGAAACCTTCGGCGTTTCCAAGCTCTGATTCTGAGGTTGAAATACGATTTCCGGGCGACAAAGAAATCTATTGCGGACAGAAGTTCCTTTGTATTATCCTCTGCCAGAAGGCCTAAAAATCTATGTGGTCTATTTAAACTAAAACGAGTTTGCGAGTGGTATTACTGACAAGAGTGGGTACTATACTACAATGAAAGAGGAGCGAGAGGATTTATGGATACACGAGCCTGTAGGGCGGTCAAGCGGTGGTATTCGAGTAGGAGGGGGGTGCTATAAGCAGTATCAGTAACTTCCCAGGACGAGGACATACCATAAAACTCACCTGGCGACCGAGAACCACTTTTCAAGAGGGTAACCAAGGCTGCCCTCTCTTCATCGGAGAAGTTGTCGGCAAGGCGTACGAAACTACCTATCGCCGCTTTACGGTCATCTTTCGTCAACTGAATCATTTGGCGGAAGAGATGGTCGGCTCTAAGCTGGGAGACCGTCTGCGACAGATCTAGCCTCTCGAGAGCTTCGGCCATTTGCTGGTATTCCGTCGTTGGCTCAATTGCCGCCAGAGAGTTCAACAGGCGGGTTCGATATTCATATGATGAATCGGGGGTAGCCTCTGCAAGTAGGGACAACGCATCCGAGCGAGCGACACGCGCGCGAACAGCCCAATAGAAGTGGCGCCTCGCGTTCTTCCAAACTGCAGGTTTAGCACATCCCTTAGCTTCCATGCGACCGGTACGGCTATAAAAATATTAGCCGTGAGGTGAGGTAAAACATACACGGAAATGATACTTACTCGTGGAGGTCAGCGTAGAGCAGCGCAATCTGCTTGTATGTCGGCTGTAGGAGAGTCTCTCTCTCCGCTAGAGCGACAACGGCAGCGGCACGTTCTTCAGAAGTCTTCGACACGTCCTTGCTGTCGCGTTTCAGGGATGCATAGGTCGAATCCAGTCTAGACATTAAAGACAAGATTTTGTCGCGGCGCATCTTGATCTCGATAACACCCTCTGGTTCAAGTACACCAGCCCGGGAGTCGACATCGGCGTACATCTCCATTTGCTCGGAGTTGATGGAAGGGTCAAGAACTACCCATGCTCCTCCGCGGAGTTCACCATTCGGCACAATATAGACGAAGACGGGTTGTTTATAACTCGATAGCCCATCGACAATCTTCGAGCCTTGTTTTAAGACTTCGTCGTACATGTCTTGTTGCCCTCCGGAGAAGCCACGCCAGTTAGCAAATATGATCAAAGGCAGGCCTTCACGGTTGAAGTCAAAGATTGCTTGAGCAGTTTTGTAAGCCGAATTAGGATACCACACTTGACCAGCTTCCATAATACGCTGTTCAAATGAAGAAGGATTGGCAGGATCGGCAGGAACGACACGCTCAATGGTACGTGTTTCGACTGCGATCACACCCATTGGAATACCGCCAAGCCGGGCACGCCCAATGACGACAGTTTGGGCCCAGCCACTGAGGGTTTCTTGGAACGAACCTTTGTCAAAGAAACCGCTCAACCAATTGAATGAAGATTCGTCGACTTTACCCTCGATGAACCAACGCGGGTCATATGCGCCTTTGGGTGGCATGTAGTCGATGTCGCGGTCCCAGGTATCGGGGGTCGCGCGAATAGGAAGCGGTCCGTCCTTGATCTCAGGGACATAGGAAAGCCATTCAAGGATGTGACTGGCTCCTTGAAGGTCGCTGCTAGCGGTTAAATGAGAAACTCCATTCTTGAACATGATTTGAGTACCGCCGAGTTGCAGGTTCGATGTATAGACTTCTCGTCCGAGTACCTTGTTCAGAGCCGAAGCTCCGGTCAAGATGATAGGTTGGCCTTCGACTTGGACGGCACGTTCTCCGAGACGGACAAGATATGCACCAATGCCGACTGAGCGAGCGGTGACGAGTGTAATTGTGAATATGTCGTCATAAGCCCTTGACGTTTCTCCGGCAATGAGACCAGAGCCTTTCAAGCATTCGACACCAAGACCATCCTGCAGACCGATAACATCTGTGATCTTGTAACGGCGTTCGCCAGCTTCTTGAATCTCCACGGTCCTCACAGAATCGGGGCCTTTCTCTTTGAGTTTAAGGTAGTTTTCAGGTGTAAGATAGAGATAGCTGACGCCTTTCTCAGGGCGTTCAGGTTCGTTCCAGGCCGCAGAGAACAACGGAAGAGCTTCTTCAGCTAACCCGATTCGAGCACCAGAATTCGCCGACAAATATATACGTGGCAGGCCTTGATCGCGAGCGTACTGGGTGACGAGATAAAAGAATTGATCTTCAGCTGGACCGAAAGAACCGATCTTGTAAGTGATGTCGTTAGCGATGACGACAACTTTTCGGCCTTGAGGGAATTCGGGGGTTCTTAAGGTGAAGACCCACCCCACCATACCGCAGGTGTTGTTACCTTGCGCCCTGTCGACCTCGGCAAGTTTGTCATGTTCATCCAAGACGAGTTCCTTGGATTCCAAGAAAACCTTGGGCAAAACTAAAGAAGGATCAGTCTTGCGGGCCTTGATCCAAACGTTGTGCAAAGCCTTCGAAAAAAGGTCTGGGAAGTCATAGACGTAGGTTGTACCAATCAGGTGTGCCTGGTAACGTTTGGGCTGCAAAGACTCCTTCGTGGGGTATGGTTGATGAACAGGTAAAAGGTGCAGAGGGCCTTTCTCGCCGATGGACTTGAGGATGGTAGTTCCTTTATCAGTAGTGATTTCTTGATATCCGCGGTAGTTGACAATGAAACCAGATACATTTTCGATAACGCAGCGTATGGGGGTCACGTTGCCTTCGCTGTCCTCAAGAGCTATCCTAATCTCTGAACCAGTAACATGGAGACGCCATAGGCGTTTACCGTGGCGCTCAACGAAGCCTGAGATGGCGGCCAGTACATCTTCGTACTCAACAGCGAGGTTGTAGACGAAGTTCATAAAGATGTGGTTGCAATCTGCATTTCGATGTTCGGCGCTGACAATTTCAAGGGCGTCAAGGATGCTCGTCACCAGGCGGTCGGTCTCAGAAATGAGGTATTCTGCTGTGCTCATCGAACCACGTAGGCGGCCTGGGCGGACAAGGGCACGAATGAAGAAGCGGTTGTCCAACTGATTTTCGCGTGCGACGGCATGGTATATGTGAATCTGCTTTGCTTCAACAAAACATGGTTTCAGGTTGTAGTTGGACAGGCGGCTAAGCTCCAACTGGAAGGCGAGGGCAGGTTCAATGTTACGAATGGCCTGCTCTTCTTTCCAGGCTCCCTCAAAGTCACGCAAGGTGAAGTACACCGGATATTGGCTGCGACGGCAGAGAAGGATGGAAATCCGGCGAACCCCACGACGAGTAAGAATTTCAGCATGGTTGTTGACGAAGTTGAGCACTTCCTTATTCCAATCACTTTCAGGCATATCATCCTCCTCGCGGAAAATACGAAGAGCTATGTTGACAACGTTGGGTGGTTGGCTATTGGGGCCATGTCGCTCCGAGAATTCCCGTGCATCGAAGGCAGGCAACATGGAAACCACTGCATTAAAACCTTTCGATAGCGCTGTGACATTGGGGAAGGAGGCAATTGCCCCGGTGCGGACTGGCTGGGATTGGTGACGATTGATCATGTAGGTCAAATCGCTAACAGAAGCTGCTCGACGGGGTTCATTTCTGAAAGAGTCGTGAGGAGGAGAAAACATAAGTAAGACGAAGACATACCCAACAGTCAGACGCGGGGTGTCTGGAGGAGAATGCGATTGGCCAAGGTTGAACCGCCAGGTTACAACGGTGGGGACTTCCCCATCATCCAGTGTGTCGCCTTCTTCATAATCAATGGAGAGGAGGGAATAGGCTTTATAGGCACGCCTAACATAGACCTCAAACGCAGCTTCGAAAAAAGTCAAAACCTGGACAAGTCAATGAGGCATTTGACCAACCTTGTCTAACCATGGAGTCCTCATGGTTGAAGAACGACGGTAGTACATCATATACCGTATAGCGAGAGTCGGTGAGTTCTCTAAGAACTTCCGCGGAGGGCGCCCTTGGAGCATGTCCAGATTCTCCGTAGTAATTGTTGGTAACCGAATTTTTGAGCACCGCTTCCATTTGAATGAGTCGTTCCTCGTATGATGGCATTTGACCAAGGATGAGCACTTCACGAGCCTTCAGTGAGACTGACGTGGATGACCTGAAAGCCGAAGTAAGGACAATGACTTTGAAAAAAGAGGTTAACACTTACTTCGCTTCCAGAACAGCGAGACCCTGAAGGGCCTGGTAAAGCCGACTTTCGGGATTGGACACATTGAAGCTACTATTCTTCACGTAGTCGAGAATGGCGAGAACGAGCTTGGCCTTGCTCTGGACTTTGATATGGCTGAGGACTAGACTGACAGCGGTATCGAGGTCATCCTTGTGCTGTTCGCGAAGTGCAAGGACACGAGCCTCGATGCTACCACCGAACAGCTTTTCCGCAGCTTCGTAGCGGTATAAAAGGTTTGCAATGGTTTCTGTTGCATAGCCCTTCAAACCTCCAAGGTACTGCTCTACAACATCATATAACCCCGCAATCTTGGAGCGGAACATGGCTCGGTCCTGAGGCAAGACGTTGTCCTGAGCATAATGGTCGATTAACTTCTTGATACGAACGGCAGGAAATTCGGTGTTTTCCCCTTTGGCTTTGGCGGTTTCGAGGGCTGAACGAATACTATCTTCCAATTTTGACGGGATGCGACCCGACAGGGAGGAGAGGATGGCATTCACTTCAGAATAAGGAAGCAGAGGATTATGCAAAACCTCAATGAACTCCTTGAGGGTAGAGTTCATGACGGACTGGTTGTCGAAGCCATCTAAAATATCATTCAAAACACCCATACAGCGACTAAGACTTTGATGGGGTTTGTTGCCGATGACGCCAGGAGAACCCATTGGAGGAAGGAGGCCTTCGAAAGGTTTTGCGTGTTTGACGCGTGTTGGGTCATCTAAGGTCAGAATACCCAAGATATCTCCGGCTTCAAGGCTGACTCCAGGTTGTTTAATCAACTGGACAACACCATCTTCAGATGTAACAAGAGGTAGGTACATCTTCATGACCTAATAGCACTGGCATGAACCAACCGATGACTCGGTATTTAAAGTAAGACTTACTTCGATTTCGGCATATTGATCGCCAGCCTTGATATGATCTCCGCTGTCCAGGAAGTATCGGATAAGTTTCCCGGGACTTGGACTTCTGAGCTGAGTAGGGTCGTTTTCCTGTTCGATTAAGCAGGTCTTGGCGTCAACCATCAATCTGAGAGCGCCAACTTCCTCTCGCCAGTATATGGAGTGACTCTTCCCATCCAAAAGAACGAGCAACCCGCCGTCTGCCAAAGCTCGAGCTCCGACCATTGTACTACCTCCGTTCAAGTAGAGAGTCCAGATGGTGGATGAGGACCGTGCAGCAGTGAAAGAATAGCGAGTATTTTCGTATATGAAATCGATGCCAAATACTGTGCGGAGAACGTCGCGTCCAGGAACTTGACCTTTATCGAGAATGCGTTTGTACTCTGTCCAGCATGCTTCAGAGGCCAGGTATGCCTTCGTGACAGCCCCGCAAACGACAGCCAAAGTTGCGTCGGGGCGCTCTGCGGTGAGTTTGTTGCTAATGAGAGAATCCAACCATCCAGTGGTGATGGTGTTCTCCTTGAAGGCCTCCAGCTCCAGAAGTTTGATGAGGTACTCGACGGTCGTCCTGAAATCTCCTCTAATGCTCAGTTCCTTCAAAGCGACAATCATATTCTTTCTGCTCTCCCCTCTCTCCTCACCGTATGCGAAGATATGGCCAAACTGGGAATCCGCAAATTCATGTAATCCACCGGCTGTACTGACCGAGAAGTAACCCCAAACATTTGTACTTGAACGGAAGTTGAGGTCTTGCAAAGATCCCGACGAGGGTTTGAAACCTGCATCGGGATTCTCAGCAGTAATTCGTACAGCAACGACGTGTCCTTTTGGCCGGGGTTTGCGTTGGAGACGATTAGAATCAGGATTTGTCATGTCAAAATCGATCTCGGAAGATCCATGCGGTGCAACGCCATAAAGTTGTCGAATATCTCGAATGCGATGGAGGGGAATTCCCATAGCAATTTGAAGTTGTGCTGCAGGAAGATTGACCCCAGAAACCATTTCAGTCGTGGGATGCTCGACTTGGAGACGTGGGTTCAACTCGAGGAAATAGAAGTAGTCCTCAGAATGACTGTAAAGGTCTTGAGATAGTTACCATAAGTATTTTACACGTAAAGAGAGAGATAAAAACAGCATACATTCAACTGTGCCGGCACTAACATAGCCGACAAGCTTCGAAAGGCGCACAGCAGCTCGTTCCATCTTTTCAAAAGTCTCTTCCTTGGCGATGGTGACTGGTGCCTCCTCAATAATTTTTTGATGTCGACGCTGAACGGAACAATCACGTCCAAAGAGAGAGATGGCGTTCCCGTACTGGTCTGCAAGAAGCTGGACCTCCAAGTGGCGTGCCTGACCCGCAAGTTTCATAATGAATATGGGAGAACCTGCAAATCATCAGACTATTGCCTAATAGTCGAAAGGAACAACATACCCGGGATTTCTCCGGCCACAGCATGATACGCGTTCTTGAATGCTTCTGGTTGCTCGACTTTGCGGATTCCCTTTCCTCCTCCGCCTTCGCTAGCCTTAATCATGACAGGCCAACCAATTTGCTCAGCCTTCTGCAATCCTTGCTCAACGGAAGTTACGCAAGCATCAGAATAAGCTTTGTCGGGAACCGTCACGTAACCAGCCTCTGATAGAGTGGTGTCTACGATGCCAGTGCCAGACCATGGCATAGTGGGTACGCCGGCGCTTTGTGCAACGATCGTGCTCGAAATCTTGTCTCCCAAGCTCCGCATAGCACTGCCAGGAGGGCCAATGAAAACAATCTTGTGTTTACTTGCGGCAAGGCTTTCCGGTAAACGCGGATTCTCGGAAGCATGACCCCATCCTGCCCATACGGCGTGGACGCCTGCGCGTTCGGCAACGTCGACGATGAGATCAACGTTGGCGTAGTTGTTGTTGTTGCTGCCTCCTGGTACTTCAATATAGCGGTCCGCCATCCTGATATATTCGGCATTCACTTTCAGATCTTCCGGAGTAGCCATTACGGTGAATTCGACAGCTCTTTCGCGGCCAAACGTTTCGTAACTCCATTGTCGAATAGATCTAATTTCCTTGACGGCAGCGATGCCTGAAAACGCGGGGTTAGAGCGGTTCAATTAATAGAATATCACCCGAACCGTTGTTTGCAATGAGAACCTAGTTATACAAACTGGCTTCAACAAGGAAGGTGAAACACAGAGAAAAATAAGCATACTTTTGTTATGACGGTATGACCGCCGTGTGCTGCGACGAAATCGTAAACGCTGCTAGGCGATGCTGTGTCCAGCGAGTTACCACCTACACGAAACGGTTCAGTAGGGCAAGGAATGCAAGAACACGCGTCATACCGATGTACTGTTGAACGCGAGAGTGGTCGTAAGCCGACATGGCTAGCTAGTCGTTGGGAACGGGAAGCAAGCAATGAGCGGGAAAGAAGGAAGAAAGGAGGAAGAGGAATGGGTTGCGTTCATATCCCGAAACTGGGGACAGAGTTATGATCGGCCCCCAAAATTCTGCGATGTTGCTTACCTCAGCAGATAGGGTCAAGGCTTTCCTTCCGATGAATGGCCTCCCTGGCGTTTTGACCTCGGGAATTCCTCTCACCGTTCACACGGCATCCCACTCCTTAAAGGTGGCGGAGCACCCGAGCGTTTTGAGCAAGCCGAAGGTCACCTCGAAGCACATTCATTTGCTTAAATAGAAGGGATTTCTTATCGCGTTACACCGAGTCCATTCATAGCTTAGGGTACATGCAATTCTTAGAGTAAGCAATGCAAAACATCATCGAGATACCATGGTTCTTCCACTGTACCGAAAGTTAGGCATACGTCTGAAATGGCAGAAGGTAAGAAACGTACCTCGCGGTTTTTCTCTCCGTGGTCGCCACCTCGGTCTTTGCCCGATTGAGGACCTTCTGAAATTCGGTAACCCGATGCCTCATTCTGGAATGCATGTATGCTTTGGAGCACTTGATGTGATAATGTAAATAGTCGCGGAACAGCTGGATATGAGATATTGTGCTGGGTGCGACGGATTTCGTAAAATGGCGGGGGGAAAGAACGAAGGTGACATAACCAATTTCTTCACTGTTCCTCAGACCAGGAACGTGACGAATTTCTAGAGGAGGATCACGGCTTGAATACAGCACTTGAGGGGCGTTCTGAATGGAAGGTTGGCGACGAGCGTCTACGAATTCCTGAATGGCAAATAAACACACAAAGCAACACTCCAAGTGTTGGTCATACCTGAAGGAACACTTTACCAAAAATCCTATCGGTCTCTTCCCGGAAAACAGTCGAGAATATGACAGTGACGCGGTCAGGAGCCGCCTGGATGTACATCGCCTCTTCATCTCTGTAATGAACCTGCATTAGCTCCCCTTGACCCCCTGTCGATTCCAGCTGCTTCTGTGTTTCGAATCCGCGTTCAAATGGTGCTGCAAGTGCGTTACGCTTTAGGAGCGAGAGAGACATGACGAATGCTTCACGAGACTCTTCATAGATCAATGAGTTGACGTTGCTTTAAGAGATGACTCTGCGACTACTTACCAGGATCCGTAGGGGCCTGTTCCAGATCAATCTCCAGGCTGACATTGTAATCTGGCTCTACTTGACTAGCAAGGAGGGACCCATATTCTCTCTTCAGTATATCAAGCGCGCCGAATTGAACGAGCTCATCCCAGCAGCGGATATTCATCGAGAGCAGTAAGACCGTCTTGCGTTCCGGCGTTGACAAATGAAATCGCACATTGTCATAGTCAACAAAAACGACATCTAGAGAGCCAGGCCTTATACATGTGAGATTGAAATGAAGAGAAGGCTTTCGAGATCATAGTTTACTTTTGAAGTTTCTCCAAGATGGTTGTTTGGATAATGGCGTTATGCGGCTGCACAACGAATAAATAAGTATCTAACATCCAATCGCTACTCCAGAACACGAACCTCTAGGAGAATCATATCGATTGCAATCTGAGACGGACTACAGGCTTGTGATTTAGAAAGATTGGATAGTTGTCACTTTCAGTGAGTGCCACTGAGATAATAGATTGTTGCCCCAATTTAGGAGAAATTAAAAGTCCGAATTAAGTCTCTCCGAGACTCCGAGTCTAATTTCGTCCAATTTTCATCACTTACGTTCATATCACAGTCCATCGTCCAGTATACTATTCTGTATAACAGCCGTACTGCGGTCCTTGTGCTTGCCTGAGTGGCTAGTCTTTAACTCGGTTTCATCTACTGTGACTCGAAATGCACTCAAAAACTCAAAACACATCGGGGGATAACTTCAAGTTAAGTACTGCAATATCAACTTGAACTGTGTGTTGGGAAGCTGCTCCTTGTCAACACTTTACTACGCTGCTATAGTCCAAAAACGGTGCATTCAAATTTTCAATTTCCTCCTATTATGGGACTATCTCCCTGTCACTGGTTCTGGCTTCGGATCCTGCAAGTTGACAGACTGGTGGCCAATGAACACAAAAATTGATTCGTGGTATGAATTTGCGGCTGATCTCTTCGAAGACTGTCATATCTATCTTGCAGCATTATAACGTCTAGTTTTGGGCTTACAGATATCAAAAACGAATGGCAATGCGGGTGCGTCGTGGTTTATAGACATGTGTTCAAGTTCTCGAATTCGCGTTTCATCATTTTGACCCGGAACGTGTGAGGGTAAAGCAAGCAAGACGACCCGACTCCTCTTTACACCTAATCCCACCGCTCAACCATCCAACTCAGATGACCGAAAAACCCATGAAGAGACCTCAAAGTCGTAACGCAGAGATCGCCGACGTTGATATCCTGAAAGACGGAAAAGAATCAGACATTGTCATTCCGTGCGTCCCTGTCTACCAGAGATAAACACGTCATAATGCCGACTTGACCAGTATTATGGGCCCAACTGGCTCTGGGAAGACCACGGTGCGTCGCCTCGAATTTACCTACAGCATTGTCACTCAATTCGAAGGGCGGTAGTTCGCCAATACTGCCTTACAAGAAGACCGATTGGAAGTTGGCCACAGCGTGAATTCCGCCACCAGCAAAGTTTGCCCCATTGTCATCTATCCCATTCCTGGGTTTCCTGCGCTCAGTGGCCGCCGCTTAGTCTTGGTTGATACCCCCGGCTTTGACGACACTTTTGTGGACGACGTACAAATCTTGAAGCAAATTGCGAAATGGCTGGCAAAATCGTGAGTGGAACCTTACATTTGCACTTATCAACCCATCTAATTGCTGCACCCAAGATACCGCAAGGGGATGGTCATTGGTGGGGTCCTCTATCTTCACGACATATCCATCAAGCGCTTCACTGGCACAGCACACAAGAATTTAGATATGTTTCACCACCTGTGTGGGGATGCTGCCCTCAATAAGGTTGTTCTGTTAACCACAAGCTGGTATACCGAATCTGATACCGTCGAGGTTCACGAACGACGTGAAAGGGAATTGAAGACTGTACATTGGAAACATCTGATCGACCAGGGGGCCGAAGTGCACAGATTCCTGCGAGATCGGAATTCAGCTTGGGAAATTATCAATGTCTTTCTCAAAAACCTTGAAGGAAAACAACGACCAGCTCTTCTAATCCAAACGGAGATGGTCGACCGTCGGTTGCGCATACCAGAGACAGAGGCAGGTCAAGCGTTACTCCTCACTCTACAGCAGACTCTCGAAACACACAAGAAAATCACGATGTTGGAAGCTACGATAACGGAAGATGGAGACCCTTCAGCGAAAACAAAGCTTGATGAGGCTCGGGCAAACATCGTCAAACTCAAGGCGCAGATACAGGCAATAAAGATGTCTCTTCCGCAGCGGGTTTTGAAGTGGATTGGGTTCTATGTGAGTGTCTGCAGAATAGCCGATTCGATGTCTTAACATCAGAGTCAGTGACCGCTAGCCTTTGAAGCCTGCCTGGCGTGTTCCCTTGGGGCAGCGATTTTGCGACTTCCAATTATTGTTTAAATGAATTATTGAATGGCTGGATTTCCCTTTATACTCCTTTATACTTACAACAAACTGATATTTACAACGAAGTAACTGGTTGCAAGGAATTTTATTCCAACTCGAAGTTCAAGTTGCTCACTGGACAACACACCGTACACCACGTGTACATTACTGGAAATGGGATGGCCAACGCTGTGTGACCACATTGATGCCCATCCAGAGAATATATAGAAACTACTCATGCGAATACAACGTGGTCGTCAACATGAAGCAGCCATGCTCTAAACGTTGCCCATGCAATCTTTGGTCCTTATTGAACATGGCTTGAAACATAAGTACTTTCTCATACCTTAACATCCAGCATTCCCAATCGATCCTACATCGCAGTCGCAGATGCCGAGAAGGAGCAAGAAAGTCCATATCAGTAACCCAGGCGATGCAGGAGATATCGTGATCCCGTGTGTTTTTATTAAGTTTCCGTAAAACTATCAAGATTTAAGTTTCTCTTTCCTTCTAGTGTCATAGGTCCTACTGGCGCTGGGAAGAGCACAGTATGTCCGCTCGTTCTTTGTCTATGGCGATGCTTTCTAAGTGGCTATAGTTCATAAACGTTGCTGTGGGGAAAGAGCTTCTGCAAGTTGGTCACGACTTGACTACTTGTACAACTTCCTCTTCCTCTTGCCCCGTTGTTGTCAATACAATCCCAGGGTTCCCGGACCTCAAAGGCTACCGTTTAGTCCTGGTTGATACCCCAGGTCTTGATGGTACCTATGAGGACGACGAAGACATTTTGAATGGCCTTCTGGCATTGCTCAAAAAGTCGTGAGTGAAGTGCTATTTGCAAACACAAATGTACCATCAAAAATCACACTCCAGCTACCGCAAAAATATGAACATTGGCGGGATTATCTACCTCTACGACGTGTCCCAGGACCGGTTCACGGGTGGAGACCGCAGGAACCTCGAGATGATTAGCCGCCTGTGCAAAGAAGCGAGCCTCACAAAGGTCGTCCTTGCAACCACGAACTGGGCAACGCTCACCGACAACGCTCGCGAACTACGGAAAAGTGATCTGACAAACACATTCTGGAAAAGTTTGCTCGAAGGAGGCGGCGAGGTACACCACTTTCAGGGGGACTCTAGATCTGCGTGGCAGATTATCGAAGTCTTTCTCCGACTTGCTGAAGCGCCGAAAAAACCGACTTTGGAACGCCTTGTATCCCTGCTATCGCATTCACAAACAAGTAAATATTTACTCCAAGCTCAAACCCGCCACGTAGAAACGTTGATCGATGCCGTCCTGGAAAGCGGAAAGAAGACAGATATCGTAATCCCGTCTGTCACCCTCGATTTCCTTCATTTAAAACACTCGCGATTGATGCTGATTTTAGTATTTTGGGTCCAACCGGTGCGGGAAAAAGCACGGTGTGTAGCGTAGATTGATTATTTCTTCCAACAAACTTTTACGATTCTTGTAGTTCATAAACACTGCTCTGAACAAGGAGGAGCTGGAAGTCGGCCACAACTTGACTTCCTGTACCACCAAGTTGCAACCTGTGATTATCGATCCGATTCCTGGCTTCCCACATCTCAAAGGCTATCGCCTGGTCCTTGTTGACACCCCTGGTTTTAATGACACTTTCACGGAGGATGTACACGTCCTGGAAAACATTGCTACATGGCTGGCTGAATCGTGAGTGGAACACGCTAACCGCTCTGCATCCACGAATGTGCTAACTTTCCATCTAAGTTACCGTAAAAAAATGGTCATTGTCGGAGTTCTCTACCTACACGACATATCCCTCAAGCGTTTTACTGGTACAGCACGTAGAAACCTGGGAATTTTCTCCCGAATATGTGGAAATGCAGCGCTGAATAAAGTTATTCTTGCGACAACGAACTGCGGAATAGTCCCCGCCGAAGCGGACGAGCGACACGAAGTAGAAATGCGATCTACACATTGGAAGACCATGCTTGATATGGGTGCCGAGGTTCATCGATTTTCAGGAAACTCGACGTCTGCATGGGACATCATCAATGTCTTTCTAGAACGCGCTGACACACACCGAAATAATCCAGGTCCTCTTCAGATCCAGAGGGAATTGGTTGATGAAGGGATAACCGTTCACGACACTAATGCGGGGAAGTTTTTGCGCAAAATGAAAGAAAAGCTGACGTACATAGCACAAATACAATGCGTCGTGCAGTAGCGGTTCATAATTGGCGCGCGTTGGGCTTGTGCGCATTGCGGGTCGAGGATTCAAAGAGAGTCGCCGGGTGCGGAAGTAGACTACAAAACAAAGGTTATTGTAATAATACTCCATTTCGGCTTTATTTTGGCTTCCTAACCCATGTATTCGTTCAAAATTCGCCGCCTTCGTTCGTTTACAGAATGCCATCTCTTTCGTCTCCACTGGCGCTAAATTAACAAAACCAGAGCGCCAGACTCGGAGCGCAACAGTAGTTATGCGGCCACGATGTAAACTGCCCCTGTTCCCCTTAAGATTGAGCAGAGTTGTCGTACTTAAGCGCTTAAGCTAAGTACTGTGATCATTGTGAACTCTTTCGTTTGCCTATTCGCGTCTAGTCTCTCGGAGGTTAAACTCACAGTTTTGGCACATGTGTGTGATAAGTACCCCTTGTCAATAATCCCTTTCCCCGCCCGCAAGCGAGTTCAACCCATGGTTACTTCATGTCCTCTATAATTTATTATATTTTGCTGAAGGCCTCCCTCGACCGCAGCACACTTTATGGTATATTTTTATTACGGCTTCTGGGGCTCAGGTTTGAAGCGCTCCACTCGGCTTCGCCGTTTTTATGGGCCATGATTATCACCCCAACTAGCTCTCGGTTATTAAGTTGGAGACATAATTGTAATACCGGGATTTGAAAGAAGCTACAGTATGCAGGCCGTGGAGCTCGTTAGCCGTGTCTGTTTCCATAGTTGTTACTGATAGTGACGTTAAGCAATGCAGTAATATCTCCTGCATAGAACTCACCAAAAACCCAAATAGTCTGCGTAGTCGTCGCGGGAGAGGGATTTTAAGTGCCTGTATCTGCTCCTGGAGTTTTCGCATATTTTTCTGAGCTTCCTCGAGTTTCTCCTTCGTTGACGGATCCTCCCCTTTCGCCAAAACCGCCTCTAATTCTGCAGCTTCCTTTTGTATCTCAAGGATCTGCTTAAGGGTGTAGCGCAACTCCTTACCAGCCTGCGTCTCTGGGATAATAAGGTGACGATCAACCAACTCCATCTGGATCTGGAGGGCCGCGTGAACAGGTGTTTTTCGAGGTGTGTTGATACGATCCAAAAAAACGTCGATAATATCCCAGGCGGAATTCCAATCCCTGAGGAATCTATGCACTTTTGCCCCATTGCCCATCAAAGGCTTCCAGTGAGAGGATTGCAGTTCCTTTTCACGGTTCGCTTCATGTTCTGAAGAAACCCCCCAGTTCGTGGTTACGAGAACTACCTTATTGACGGATGCTTCACCACATAGCCGGGAGAACAACTCTAGATTCCGGCGGGCCGTGCCAGTAAACTTCTTGATGGATATGTCGTGAAGGTAGAGCACACCACCGAGGAACATTTTCTTGCGATAACTTGCGCGCAAGAATGAGATATCCTTCACAAAACTAAAAAAGAATAAAGCCACGCTCACGAGTTTTCCAGCCACTTTGCGATGCTTTTTAGAATATCTACGTCTTCTTTGTAGGTATCGTCGAAGCCAGGGGTGTCGACCAGAACCAAGCGGCGGCCTTCGAGGTTCGGAAACCCGGGAATCGGGTCGATTACAACAGGACAGGGTTGGGTGGTACAAGAGGTCATACGTTGACCAACTTCCAGTAGCTGCTTGTCAGCAGCTTCGTTAATAAACTCCAAGAACCACCATAAGTAAGTAAGAATGTTTGTAACAGGAGAGATTTGACTCACTGTGCTCTTCCCAGCGCCAGTTGGGCCCATGACACTAAATTACTGTAAGTTTTGCAAGCATAAATACTACATCGACGTACGGGATGACAATGTCCGTTTCTCTTGCATCCAACCAAATATTATCATTGACTTTCGCTGTGATCTGTCTTATAGGCCGCTTCCTCCCCAGCACTGTATGCCATGAGCGGGACATTGGTTTGGTTGATTGGTTGTTGAGGTCTGGAGTTGCATCCCATCGGCTCCTATTCACAAGTTATTCAACGTTTTCCTCCTCGATTCTCGTTTACAACCATGCCTCATCCGCGTGGTGTTGGGCAAACGTGGATAACATGCTGGCAGCTGGTTATGCACAAGGCAGGCCATCCCGGGAGTTGCCGGAGAAACACAACTTGAAGGTTACCTGTGATGCCGCTTGTCCGACTGTCGTAATCATGAACATCGACAGCAATGGAGAGATGGCTTTGCCAATAACAGGATACAAGTTTAAGCGCCAAGGAGACGACAGCCACTGAGGAGGCGCCGAGACGAGGTGTAGGAGAGAGGCGTGGAAACGCGTAGGAAAGGCCCGTGGTGAACACTTTACCCTACTTCACTCATCACGTCAACTTGAACAGGTGCTTTGCGTGTAGGTTGCATGTTAGAGGCATGCCCTTCCTGCTGCAGATTACGCTGGATGACCAATTCCCTATAGCGCTCTCCGTGACACTCGACACAAGATCGCGACTCGGAACTATCAAACGTGATTGCATACAAGCCCTCCATCCGACCTTCAATAAGCAACTGATCAAGATTGGAACGTGTGAGGGATACACTTCATGTGTTTACAATTCAACGCACTCCGTCCTTCCACCCCCCATCACCCTCCTCAACTAGAAAATGTCCCGCCAAAATCAAAGTGTATCTCGGAAAATAAAGGAATGGGAGGGAATAGAGAGCGACATTGTTATCCTGTACGTCTAGTAATCTTATTTCCAGCATACTGCCTTTACATTTACTGCAGCGTTATAGGTCCGATTGGTGCTGGGAAGAGCACGGTGAGTTTCATTAGACTTGGACAAAAACGTTGTCGTTGACGGGTTTCGTTTTCTGTAGTTCATTAACGCAGCTTTGGACAAGGTCAAGGTCAAGGACAAGGTCAAGGTCAAGCTAATAGTCAGTCATGGAATGAGCCCCTGCACTATCGAACCTTTGCCAGTTGTTATCGATAACCTCGACGGGCATCGTCTTGTGCTTGTTGACACCCCTGGTTTCGATAGCCCGGCCGAGGGCGACAAACCAATTTTGAAACGGATTGATACATGGTTGGAAACATCGTCAGTCTCGCGTGGTTTTCTCATTTGTGAACACCTTGCAATTTTTTATTTATTGAAGGTATCCCAAGAAAGTGATATTTGGTGGGGTGCTCTACGTTCATGACATCACCAACAAGACATTCAGCGCTGCAAATCGCCGGATTATAGAGGGGTTTCACAGGAAATACGGGGACTCGGCCATCCAGAATACCATTCTGGCGACTACCAATTGGGGCCCTCCTCAACCGGAAAATGGTGTAAGCCGCGAACAGGAATTGATGAGTGTACATTGGGGCACCATGATCGCAAAGGGGGCGAAGGTGCTTCGATTTGAGCAAAATTCAGAATCCGCGTGGGCCATTATCGATGACCTTCTCCAACGCATTGTTGAACCGCAGTCAGCATCAAAAGGTCGTAAGAAGGTTAAAGTTGAAGGCATCGACATACGCGCATTTCTTCATGCACTGAAAAGCAGGACGACAGCTCCAGCGAGCTGCGTTGTTCAGTAGCGTCGTTTGATGGTGGTATGAATGTACTCTTCTCGTGAAGTGGTTCTATATCAGAAGCTCTCCTAGCTTTGTTTCCCCACAATTGAAATACATTTGCATTGAGTTGCACATCCGCCCTTGGTGAACTCATGATCGCCCAGTGAAAAACAGATGGCAGCCATATCGTCTGTTTTGGTCTTGCGCTAAGCTTTCGATCCTGCTCATCGCCAATTCAAACTGACATCCAATGAAAGAACGGTAAAAATAACAAGCTCTTTGAAATGGTGTCCACAGATTCGCCATGGTTATTTGACGAAACAAATCATTGTGAATAAGTAAATTATGGGTATAAGATCCTTCCGATAATAAAAATACCCGCGGATTCAAGTACCTGGCGTTTCGAGCGTTGTATGATATGACGGGGCCAACGACGCAGAAGAAGCAGGGCGAAGTGTTTCTGATCTTCGGCTTTGTCTACTCTGTTTGGAAGGACCTGCCAGTCCCAGAGGATCTGGAATAAGTCGAGTAGTAGAGTTCGACTGGGAACCCGAATTACTCTTCGACTTCTGTGCAGTGGGGTTATACGCGGAGATCCGGTAAACCGAAGGCAAATTGCTTGGTGGTTCGTCAGTGAAAGGTGTCATTGCAACCACCTCGTCAACAACACCGGTCTTCAGTTTGCTATTCCGCGCTTTACGAATCCTCCGGAGGAGAAAAAGTAGCACAACAATTATAATGGCACCCAGGCTAACACCTACTCCGAGTCCGATAGCGATTTTTGAATTTTTGCGAGAACTAAACAAACATTTCATTTAAGCTGGGATTTCTGACAAAATTCTAGTATACACGTACGGTTCAGAGGTGTGGACTGGGAATATGGACCCAGCAGTGCTACTCGTGGTAGACGATGATGTTGTACCGACAGAGGATGCAATTGGGGCAGAAGTTCCGTTTGGTGGCAGGGAACCGGCCGGTCCGACAGTAAACTCGAATTCAAGAAAGAGAAGTCAGCACTAGAAAAGGAGAAAAGAAAGAGCGCAAAGTACATAAACAATGTCGTCAAGAGACCCATGTTGCGATATCGGAGTTAAAACAGGTTGATGGTTGGCAGTAGAGATACGGGAAGAAAGACGATAAACACCAGGCGGGAGGCCGGAGGTAACATTTGTCGACAATGCACCTCCAACAGTATTTTGGACTGTGATACTTTTGGCGAACGCGAAGATCTGTGGATTCGTCGGAGTTGTTTGGTCCATGGAGGACATCGACTCTATCATAATAGCGACATAACCTTGTATTTGTCCGGCAGAGTTTAGCTGTTGTGGAGCGGCAAGATAATTCGTGGCAGAATTCGCGAATTGGGCAGTACCTAGATTGCTGACGGCGAGAGTAATCGCGAATAAGGTATTTGCAGGAAGGGTCGAATTAAAGCTCGGTTGCGTAAATCGTACTGATGGCTACATCCGCGAGGTGAGTGTTCTCGTCCAGGCGGGCACAAAAATATGCATACCATATTATCAGACGAAGGCAGAATGCCCATAGGTGCTGGATTACAAGATTCGGTGGTTAACTGCTGACCGTTTGTTAGAGCTATGGGCGACAAAGTGGCACAATAATTTATAAAGTTATTGGTCGATGTCAAGGAAGCGGTTTGACCTGGAGATTCCTAAAAGGTTAACTGATACTCTGCATTAAGTGGGATAAGATCGGCCCACCAGGTTGAGGATTATCTTGACCATCTTTTGCAAAATCTGGGGCAATAACACTCGGGTTCAGCGTAAGCGAGGTTTGGTCATCCCCAGTCGACTGTCTGAGGATCGGAAGTCTCCGTTTTTTTCTTGACCAGGGGGAGTTTGGCCATACAACTTTAGCTGAAAGGCGGTCAAAGCTACGTTCCCAGGGATTCAAAAGGGGGCTGAGGTCGCGTGTATCTTTTCCAGTCACTGTAAACTGAGCTTTGTACCTCAGCGGATTTCAGCTCACGAAAAAATGTGTTACGCACATAAACTGCATCGCCTAGGGTACCATGCTGGGACATAGGTACGAGGACAGGTTGGTGATTTGCAGCATGCACAGTCACTGTCATTCGATAAGAACCTGCTGGCAATCCAGCTGCGACATCCGTTGAAAGCGTAAAGATTTCCTTAAATAAAGTAAAAATCTTGGGATCTGTCACGGACGTTTGGCTGAAGGAAGATAGCTGTTCTATCACCAGATGGTAGTGGCCGAGAATGTTTCCATTAGAAACTTGCTGTGGAGCGCTCATGTAGTTCTCTTGTGGATTGACCGATATGCCAGAGTTTAGATTGGTCGTCGCAATTGTGACGGTGAACCCAGTATTTTCTGCGAATACGTCGCCATTTCTCGGCTGAGTAAATTTTGTAGAAGGCATTTGTTTGGAGCTTGGTAAATGTCCCATCGGGGCGGGGTTACACGAACCTGTCGTGATTTGTTTGCCATTTGTGATAGGAAGGTTTGGCACAGTTAAGCAAAAGTTAATGAAGTTGTTTGTAGAGGTCAGGGAAGGAACCTGTTCTAATTGGGGTGATTTAACGTCGCTATCTGACAGGATTGCGTTCTAAGGACGCACGAGTATCGGGTAGTGTCGTGTCTTGTCCATTCTGCGCGAATGCCGGGGCGACCAAAGAATTTAGGAGGGTATTTGAGGTCTGTGAGGTATCTTGACGGGGACTAGGAGAACCGCGAAATGAAGTAGTACCTATAACACAGTAAATAAAGTAAAGTGCGATATGTTTGACAACTTGTGGTCATAGGCTTACCATGGAGGGAGTCATCCCTTGGAATCCGTTGTCTCCCTGTCGAGTAGAGTGGGGCTAAAGACTCGAGTCCTGCGAGTCGTTGATCTTCCATGGTTCCAAGTACACCCGGTTTTTAGCAAATTTTGGATCTTGCAAAGAGGCAAAGAGGTGGTGGTGCCAATGGTGGCAGCACTGGCAAGTATATTTACATAGGAACCGCGGAAATCCTGTCGTCAAGCCCATGACAGTCTGTGCTTGCTCTTAGAAGATCGCAACATTTACTCGGGTCAGGAAAGCAATAGGTCACATCCAAGAGCTTATCCCGCAGGAGGAGTTTATGATATGAGAAAAGCTGAATCAACGCTTGCCAAGTTTGGCAATATAACCATAGAGCTGGCCTGCATCTATGCCAATAGATTGCATGGTGAGCACAAAATTCAGGTTGCATCAGGTGTGCTTGCTATGTTGAGTTTCTAAATGAAAGGGTGATCAATGCTGCCAGTGTGTGAGAAAGTGAGAGTGCTAAGCAGCGAGAGGAGGCGTGAGGTGATCAACTTTGAACTGATGATGAGATCCGTTTTTGGGTAAACAATACCCAGGGATACTGAGAACAGCAGACCGACCCGTAATAAATTGTACCGTCCATTGTAGGTAAAGCATCATGGTTAGCAAAGCAGGAAAAGAGAAAATTTTAAAGGGAATTGTAAATGTTAAAGTACGATGAACGAGAAGTGCAATGTTACAAGTGAGGTTAGGTGGATGGGTGTCGGAGGTGACAGTTCCTATTCGTGCCAATGACTGTTCAGGTAGAGGAGAGGCTACAAAATGAAAATGGATTCAACATAAAAGAATGTCAGGCCTCAGAAAGCAGCCAATTCTGTTGGGCGATGTAATAATATATTTCATCTTCGCCGTTGCTGTTGCCAAACCGCTAATGGGACATCCTCTTCTTCCCCGTTTGGAGACCGCCCCTCACTGGTACGGGGCCGCCTATCGTAAGGGGTGACGGCATGAGCACTGTTCCCTTTACGAATGCCGCCGTTGACTGCCGGGAGTGCAGGAGAAGCGGTAGCAGTGGCTGAGAGAGACCGGCTTGGGCCTCTATGACCTCCACTTTTATCTCCCAGGCTCTCTTCCGAAGTGTTAAGTTTCTGCAGTTGCATAGGCTGGTTTTGTAGGGGGAAGTTATTGAGTTGTCGGTTATGTGATGGAGGAGAACGCGAACGACGATGAGCATTCGGATTAGGCGGAGGGTTTGGAGACGGACTTCGATGCTGAGAAGGTGGAGGTGGCCCAGGCTGCGATATCCAAGGAGACTGATCGGCAGGTGGCATTGCTCCTGGGGGTAATCCAGGTCGATGGTGTGGGTTCTCTATTGGAGGTTGGTAGTAGTATTGCTCCGGTTGCCCCTTTGGCTGAGGTTGCACTAGCTTCGGGGGAGAGTTTGGATATCCGCTGGGCTGGTGGGGACGTGGGTACAGTTGAGGGGCGCCATTGGGAATGGGAATGGGTAAGGTGGGACTACGAGGAGACTGTCCGTTGTATCCTCCATATTCTTGTTCCATGACCCGATGTTGCATTTCGTATTGGGGGCCTTTAATCGGCATTTCTGCCCGACGACCACCGGGTGGTCCACCAACAGGAGTTTTTGTGAGTGATCCCCGCTTCCCAGATTCCTTTTTCTTAAGCTCCAACTCTCGTTCTCGTTGCTCCTTTTCTAATCTTTCCTTTTCAGCGATTTCTCTCTGCTCTATTTCTCTCTGCTCTTTCTCCCTCTGCTCCTTCTCCTTCTCCTCTTGCTCGGGATCTTGGGTGTCAGGTCCACCAGAGTTAGGCGTACCGTTTGCCGTCGGTTGCGTCGGAGTGGGAGGGGTTTGAGCCTTATTTATAACTCCAAGGTACCAAAACATAAGGTTGCTAATGAGAACCTGTTCGTACAGCGGTCGTCTTGGATTGGCCAGTTTGATGTGGCTCAGTCGGTATATCGCCCTCTCAACGTGAATTGGATATCTCGCGTAGGGATTTCCACCAGGAGCTAGACCAGGTGAGGTTGGTGGAACATACGATTTCGAGGATTTTGATGCACCAAGGAGGGCCTGGGCGGCCTCACGGCCAGAGGTTCCACCAGCGATAGTGGAGTGATACTCTGACTCTTGTTTCTTTTTTCCAAAGAGTGAACCAAAAAAGCTAGAGTCTTTCTCTTTCTCAGAAGCGGCACGGTCCCGGTTTTCGCGATCCTTGTCCTTATTGCCTTTCTTCCCACCTTTATCACTTCCCCATTTCCCGAACAAACCCTTCTTGTCTTTTTCCTTTCGCGTCTGTGGCGGTGCGTTATGTGTGGGAGGCGTGAACGTGGGAGGAGCATGGACGGGTATAGGACGGTCGACCACAAGTTCAGAAGGTGAAGGGGTCCTCGACAAACCTTGTTCTTGGGCAGGAGGTACATGAAGTCGTTGTGGTTGAGGTTGGTGAATAACTGACGCAGGTGATTCGGGTTGGATAGATATCAAGTCGATGGGTATTTGAATTTCCTCCTCTGGCGGGGATATGGGCTCCTGAGGCGGTGGAGGCGGGGTAACCATAACCGGTGCATATGGGATTTCTTCATCCTCATCCCTGGCATAGGCATCGTAAATAGACGTTTCTTCACTGTATGAATCGGGTCTGGGGCCATTCTGAGTCCCATCGTCCGAGATTGTGGGTCGGCGCAAGATCGTGGTACTAGACTCGGATTCACCATGGTCACTGGACGATATATCGCTGGATGTCCTGGATTCTGTAGGAGTTTGTGGAACTTTTGCCCCAGCACCTCGTCGCGAGCTTCCAAACCGATGGCCACCACCATCCCCAGGTAAGCCTGGTTTACGGATTTTCGTTCTAGCGGCGCGACGTAAGATTTGCCCAGGTGGTGGAACGATGATTGGGGCATCAGCTTCGTCTCCCATGTCAGGCATATCATCCATCATATCGATAGCTAAAAGAACCGTTGCCTATAAAAATGAAAATCCTCACAAGAAATCCTGTTAACATACCAGAAGGTGATACATTCAGACTTAGACTCCTTCTGAGGACGTTCCGGAGCCTTGACGGGTCGTCACTCTCAGAGGCCTCCTCTGCCAATTCCTCTAACCTTTGTAGGTCGTTGATGGTCAGCTGAGGTCCTGGATTGGTAGGGTATAAGAGACTTCGGTTTCTCTTCAGTGGGACAATGTTTTCTTCTTCCACTCCGTCATTCTCTGTTGGACGATACTGTCTGCTGAGCATAGACCTTTTGCGATTAAGGCTTGAGGAAGAACTCAGTGAAGGTGATGCCGAAGCAGCAGACAGGTCGGACCCGTCTGCGGGAGATCTTGCATGTTCCTTCAGAAATGCCCGGAACTCTGCTGGTGCGATTTCTGGGTGCAAACCTGCTGGAACCCAGAAGAGGTGAAGAGGGTCATCGGATGGGTTATTGGGGGCATCTGCTGTGCGACTACTCCCCACAATGCGAGTTCGATCGGAAGAGGCACTAGCTTCACCAGGGCCGTCTACAGAGCTGAAATCTGTGGCCGTCGTTGAAAGGACGGGAGATTTGGGTGCCCAATATGGTGTGTTTGGAGAGGGAGGAGGTGATTGATTCGGTAAGTCTGGATCAATGGTAAGAGCACCTGGGGTCGTTGAACGCCTCCTAAGGTCCCTGAGAGCCTCAACTTCTCGTTGAATCTCATATTCAGACGGTTGAAGTGGTCGTGCGGCCATTTACAACAGGGTGGATGAGCAAAGAAAGGTGCGGCAAGAACCAGACTTAGGGCTACGGGCGTCACAGATTTGGTGACCGACGGAGATCCAGAGAGCGACAGATGAAATGGTCGTTGGATCCGCTTTCAGGAGGTCGAAACAAACACTCGTAGTCGAGCCCAGAGTTCTGAGCAGGACTTTGGGAAGGCGAAGACGTGAACAAGGGGGAAGCTGCTCAAACGGGCTCAGTAAATTTGGCAAGTGTCAGGAACTCCGCCTGTCGGCATCATCAGGCTTAGGTCAGTTCTTAGCTTCATTATACATAAGAATACATTTTCCTCTCAATAATTTGTACATATGTCAATGAAGGAATGGTAAAGTTTCCTCTTTCCTCTTTAAATAAGGAGGCTCGTTGGCCCTGTAGAATCCTATGTCTCGTGAGGGCCCTCAGATGGCTGTACGTTGCAGGGGTGATCCGAGGAGCTGGACGAGAACCCTCGATTCCGTGTTCTCTATGAGGTAAAGCTGTAATTATCGTGGATGGGGGGTATTTGCCGTGGACTGTGCTGTGGAGATCGCACCCTCTCTTCGAAGTTCCTGGATTACTGCCTAGAAAATCAACAGGTTGTGTCGTCAGTTCGCAATCGGAGGGCCTTGGACCTGACGCAAATTATCAGGACAGACAGCAAGGGCCTCAGGATTGACTCCATTCTCAACCATGCCAACACATGTCGCGAGAGTCGCCTTGTCTAGTTGGGTATTTAACAATTGGGAAATATCATAGAGAACTAGCCAAGGCGTTAGCGCAAAATGGATTGCCATTTGCATGCTACTCACTGTCTAGTGTTTGTTGGGCAGAAGAATTTCGCTCAGATTCTTTGGAAGACATGGGTGATGGAAAGAACAAAGGTGTCGATTTATTCCCACGATATTTGCGTCTTACCTTCATCGTCAATATGGCTCCTACAAGCACAGCAAAGTCCACCGCTGCAACAAAAGAAAAAAAGGAAAAACTTTTCCATCCTTCGTCTAGGAAAGCAGGCCAACTTGCGAGACATGCGCTGCGCAAGGGGAAAATTGGGAACCTGGCTACCAAGCGGAATCAAAAGCACAGTTCATTAGGTATTGTTTTTGTGCCTCTTCTGACTACGGGTTATTGAGCTTTTTGAAGTCGATCTTTACGGATTTTTCTTCCATGCAATTCCAGAGGAAGGCGTCCTTTTACTGGAAGACCTTCACAGCATTGTCCGTGATGTCTGGTTGACCAGATTCGACGATGAGTTGCAGACCGAGAAGTCTATGAGAAGAAAAGGCAGGCCGAAAAGTTCCAAGGAAACGAAACTTGAAGAAACCAAGCTGAGAGAGACGGAAGTATATCGAACGGGAATGGGTGCGTGAATCACACTATAGTCTTCCACTCCTTCTAATCGACTTTACAGAGGTTATTGATCTTACACACCCTCCAACAGTGGAGATATTCCGAAGATGGGACCAGAAAGAAGTGGCCTTTATCCAGCTTCTGCGATTTATTCGAATATGTAGTGCCGATCCCGAGCTTGTTGTTGTTTCACGACCTGGCAAGCATTTGTCGATCCTGAATTCGACGGCCGTTGCTCACGGAGACGCGATGGACCTAACGGAGGAACTGGATACGAGAAGTAGACCCGACCCTCTTGCAAATGCTCTCGGCGAGCCTTCCTGCCGATTTTCAAGCACGATGATGACCATGGATGAGATGACCACCGTATGATCCTTGCATTGCTCTCCTACGTGCACCCCAGGCCATTCGCTATATACATGTTTATCACTCATTACATTCAAGATCTTTGAATCCCTCGAGGGGTAAAAATTATGCAATCTTATCTGATTACTTCAAAGAAACGTCGGACCGCAATCTCCGTCTTCAGAACCAAGGTCCAGACCAAGAATTGAGTTACCGGTTGATCATCTTTCACCCTCACTATCGACGTATCGTCCATACCCGTCCTCCAAAGTGCAGTCTAGACGCGATCGAGGCAAGACTAGGGCATCGACCGGTCGCTATGATTTGAGAATGGTCAAAAAGAAAGATTTCATTGACTCACAGAGTGCTCCCAACTGCATCCCACAATGGCCGTAAAACCATTGCCAAAGGTTTTGATAGTGAGTTAACTGATTTTTGGGTTATTTTGTGACGTTGACTTCTGTCATGACACCAACCCTAGGTCGGTGGAGGTCCTTCAGGACTGACCCTTGCCCTTTCTCTTCTTCAAAATGGAGTGTCTATTCGAATAATCGAGAAAAACTCTCAGCCAAGACTTGGACAGCGTGGCGCAGGCATTATGGTAATCATCCTTTCATAACCAGCCTTAACGGCATCATGACGAATCTTTGGTATATAGCCCCGGACCCTTGAACTCTTCAGTTACCTTCGCATCATTGAAGATGTCATGAAAGGTGCAATTTTGACTCCTACAGTACGAATGTACAAAATGCCTGAAGGAGTGGAAACGTCTCATGAATTTGAAATGAGCCCATTTCGGAATCCGACGCCCACCAATCCCTATGTAAGAATGGCTAGCCAAGTTGATGTGTCTTCGACTGACTTACACCAATCCGATTACCAGTTAAACCCTGTTATGCTTGGCCAAGACAAGTTGGAAGCCATATTCCACGCTGCGCTGGCGGGTTACAATTGCTACGTGGAACTGGGTACCGAGCTCACGTCATTCGGGCAAACCGGAGAGCGTGTTAAAGTCAGGCTGAAGAAAGAATCCACTGGGGATGAAGAAGAAGAGGCCGATTTTGAATGGATGATCGGCGCAGACGGTGCAAGAGGTGTGGTTCGAAAACAACTAGGCTTGCCATTCTTGGGCGAAACAAGACATGTAGAAAATTTTATTGTCGGAGATATTAAAGTGGAAGGGTTATCAAGAAAGGTTTGTTTGTCTTTCTTCATGGGGTTTTGTTTACTTACTACTGCGCTTTTGTCACCCGCCTAGTATTGGCATATGTGGGGGGACGTATCAACCGTTTTGTAAGCGATCTCTACCTTTCTAGCATGCTGCGACCACTAAAATGCTCGCGAAAGAGTTAGCCTGCGGGGAACCGAAACACCGAAACTTTTCAATTTCGTTGTTGGTGGCAAGAACATCAACCATTCCCAACTTTCCAATGACGAAGCCGCAATTAAGAAGTGCTTGGTAAACCATACAGGACGACGGTCTGACCTGAAGTTTGGGGACATACCTTGGATGTCCCATTATACGTATGTTCTTGTATCCTGACGCATCATCCGCAGATCTTACAGTTCTACACTTTTTCAGACCAAACATTCGGATGGTTCAGAATCTTGGATATGGAAGGGTTTACGTAGTTGGCGGTAAGCTTCACGACACCACCTTGCCTTTCAACACTGAATGAGTATTCTTTGGAAGACGCTGGTCATGTTCATAGCCCGACTGGTGGCCAGGTAACTCTAATCGTCGCCGTTGATATTTTTCTGACTGAAACGATTGCTTGTTGCAGGGAGTTAATACTGGAATCCAAGATTCTTTCAATCTGGGATGGAAATTGGCTCTGGTTGCCAAAGGTCTTGCACGACCATCCGTTCTCCAAAGTTATAGTGAGGAGCGCATACCTGTGATAACTGAAATGATAGAACAGACGACCAAACTCCTCAAAAGAACGTTGGACAATGACCAAACTGCCTTGAGGACAAGCGGCAGCCTTTTCCAGCTTGGTGTCAATTGTCGATGGAGCACCATCGTTGTCGACGAGCGGAAAGTCATGGAAGCTGAACGCGAAGACCTAGAAGACGCTTATCTCCAGGACTTTGAGTGTC
The DNA here is from genome assembly GCA_023014335.1 of Galerina marginata. Lineage (NCBI taxonomy): Eukaryota > Fungi > Basidiomycota > Agaricomycetes > Agaricales > Galerinaceae > Galerina > Galerina marginata. The sequence continues at coordinate 388,596 of JAECYW010000013.1, read as the reverse complement.
TTGTCGAAGACGAGGACGATGGAAAAATCGACTCCTATGGGACAGCTCAGGACGGTCGACTTCGAGCGGGTGATAGGGCACCGGATTCTTCTGGGCTCATAATACTCTTTCCATCTCGGGACCTGAATCAAACTTGCCAGCTGTTCCAAATGTTCGGCTCTTCATACCATACTGTCCTCATCTTTTCCGACATTGTCGAGTGTACGACGATGCTCCAAGCTACGGCCAAATATGCGAAGGACATTGTCCGCACAGTCGTTGTCGTTCGTGCGAACAACTCGTTGCCTTCGGACGTGGCTTCAGCAGATTTAGTTTTGGAGGATCGAGACGGGCATGCTTACACGGCTTATTGCCCGACTGGCATTTGTGGGGTACTGTCCCTTGATGTAGGGAGGCAACCGGTGGACTGACCGTTATGGTTTTTTGAGAAGGCAACAGGCAACAGGACCCAGATTATGCGTTACGGTTGCCAAAAATAGCAACCACTGCAGGCTGCTGGTGGCCCACAATCGGGCTATACTCACAACATTGTAGTATAATTTATAATAGAAACAATGAAAAAATTGAATTCGAGCTTCCTAACCCCCCTTCCTGTCTTGGGGAAATTTATTAGGAATTTATCGGTTTTTTTTGCTGTATATGTTGAAGCAACCGACGCTCCGTTATCCGTTACGTAACGCCATTTAGGCAACGCAACGACCCCGCCGTTATCCGTTACGGTTGCCTCCCTACATCAAGGGACAGTATGTATTATCCGGCCTGACGGTATGGTTGGTGCGATTGTGAATGGGCCTGTCTGGATGCATCGATACTTCAACGGAGTCTTGGAGGGAGGGGTTAATACCAGGCAAGGGTGATATAGTGATTTATTATTTAAGTACCACGTATATATGTATGGACATAATATTTTGTACCAACTCGAGGAATTTTACCTCGGACCGGTCGACCGACATCAGTGACCTATTTTAAACTACAGGGTTTGGGTCCATTCAACATGTTGAAGAAAGAAACTTGCGAAACAAAGTCAGCAAAAACGATAACCATACCACTGTGGCTTCTCGTATAGGGCCTCTCATACCTGCCTTTCCTATTCCAGAGGTATCCACTTTGCTAGTTGGCAAGTCTCACGGCTTACTCGTACGCCCGCCTCGTGCCCGCCGTTGAATGCCACGATGCCTGAACCTGGTTAATCCCTCCTTATCCTACCACATCAACGGACTTTGGGGCTTACGCGTACAACCATAGGTCAATCATTGAACTATGGACCCCTTCAGTGTTTTGAGCGACGACGACTACGATGTCATCTCAAACCCGGGTAACAAGTCGTTGGAATCCAGCCTCGAAGATTTTGTCCGGTTTGAGGTTCGTGAACTTCCAGCGGCCGACGACGCTTTCGATCGATTCGAAACTACTCGATGGAGTGCTCAGGAAATCCAGCTTTATATTCAAAGAGGCCTTAACTTGACCTCTTCTGATGCAAACTCAACTCTACCCGTCACGTTCGAGCACAAGAGAGTACGAGTCTACGTGGATGGGATATTCGATGCATTTGGTGTAGGGTTTGTGTCTTTTTTTTGCTGTACCCTCTGTTATGGAACTCAGGTGCGACATCTTGCTTGGAATTTATAGGCACGCTCTTCAATTGCGTCAGGCCAAACTTGCATTTCCTTATGTTCATCTAATTGTTGGGGTTTTTTCGGACGACACCCTACAGCAAAGCGATCACGTCTCCAGTAGACCAGGGGTTGAAAGAGCTGAACTTGTGAGGCATTGCCGTTGGACGGATGAAGTTCTTAAAGATGCGCCGTGGGAAGTGACTTTACAGTTCTTGAAAGACAAGGCTATTGACTTTGTCGCCATTGACGAAGGAACCTCCATTGATCCTTCTTGCGACAAAGCCCGTGTAATGGCTTATGATGAACTTCGGAAACACGGTATTATATATTTTGCCTCATTATAATGAAGTTTGACAAACTGAAACTATCACAATACAGGTAAGATTATCAAAACTCGGCGAACTCTGGGTCTTGTCTCCCAACAAGACCGCCCACATGTCAGTCCATCCCAACGCGCCACGCCCACTTTAACTGGTGCAGGAGAAGCGCCCGACATTACGGCGGCATGCTGATGGACGTTGTATATAAATATGATAATTCCACACTCCAGGTGGGAGCGTATACTTTAGGTTCGCGACTTCTAACAATGTTGCACGCCCCTCCTTCATACTCGTTTGTCTTTTTTTAGAAATACTCTTTTATTTCATCTCTCTTGAACATCCCTGATAAAGGGAGCCACAAACCAAATGTGATTCAGGAGTAATTCCGAAATTGATCGGATTGTCGATCAATATCACCAACGCTCCCGTGTTTGACTCATCTCCCGCTGAGATTTTCTAGGTCAGTGAGTCGACATGCTGGATCAAGACAACCACGACATTCCAAGCCTTTCCTCGCAATTTGTTATGCACATCCAGTCCTGCAATGGTGACCCCGACCTGCATGAACTACCGCCCACACGGTAACGACGCTGAAATCGCTGGAAAACTACCAACCGAGCTCCTTGAAAAAATTCTCACCGAGGCATGGCTCTCTGCAATGTTCCCTATCGAACGCACCACGTTCATAGAGTCTGTGTCTCGTGCATCAAAGACATGGTTAGAGACACTCGCGAGAATTGCAACGAGGGACATTTACGTTTCGACTCCCTTCCTCGACCGAGATCGACGGGCCATTGAAGAGCAATCGCATTTTCATTGGCAGAGTGCCCCAGAAATTTCTCCCTTCCAATTTTGTCGTTCATTCACCCGACAAATTCCAATCTCTCAGACCTACAACGTTCCACACTCCTATCTTTCTCGTCGCGAACGGTTGCGGCGGAAAGCCTACCGCGAATTGCTCTCCATCTTCCATGTACTACCTTGCATGCCGAGTCTTTCTACCTTGTCCATCGAGTATCTCAAAGACATCAAGCAGCCAGGAACCGGCTCGTTCCTCTCATTTCATCTTCGAGTTGTTAGGCTGGAAGTCGAATACACTTTCTCCTCCGACACGCCGACCTGGCTCGTCGACGAGCTCGGGCTCTCTGGCAAAGCCAGGCGACCTACGAACAAATCTGTACCTTGGGAATTACCAGACCTGCATCATGTATCGACTTCGACCACGGATCCAACGTCGTCCGGGGACGTATTAAAACTGTGTCCACATCTCGAACTTGCAGAAGAGACGTTTCGGATGGAAATGAAGGTTTTATCTGTCTCACACAAGGTCCGCAAGCACTCCGCTATAGTCCACGGGCCTTTATCTTTTCCCACTTTGAGGTACAAGGAACTAAGCAAAGGAAAGCAAGGGACTGGTGTCATTAACATTGTGCGCGGAAGCGCCTTGGGTCTTGTGCTATTCGCAGGGAACGGCAGCAGAAAAGGTCACTGGCAGGACCTTACCGATAACTTAAGAAATGTTTATGTGTTCAAGGAGAGGGCTGCATGGTAGAGAAGTAAGAAAGCGACTGTCTGAGTAATAATCATAATATAGAAGATGCAAATAATAAAGAAATCTGAAATGTCATGCGAGTTCCTGTAAATGCGGCGGTGTCTAGACTGTGTTAACTACTCTAAAGTTGTCCGAGTAACACCCCTCAGCTGCTTCTTGTGAACGCCTTTATGCCGGTTAAGTTGGTCTGGACGAGCGAAAGATTTGTTGCAGTCAGGTTCAGTACACATATAAGGCCTCGCTCCTGTATGGGTCCGCAGCTAGGTAAAGCATTATTAAATAGCTGTTGTAGAGAAGAATATCAGGACTCAACATGTTTGGAAAGGTTAGAAGACTCTGCGAATCCCCTACATCAATCGTGTGAGTCGGCGACAAATACCCCGAAGTAAATTAAGTAATACCTATCGCAGTAGGTGCACTTGAAGGGCTTATCTCCGTTGTGCGTCCGTTTATGAATGGTTAGTGCGCCGGTGATCGCGAACGACTTGCCGCACCCGGGATGATCACAAACGTAAGGTTCTGAAAAAATGTTTAGGCCACCAAAATCGTTGGAACAAAGTTAAGAACATCCTCACTCTCTTGGGTATGTCTTCGTATATGCTGCTGCAAGGTCGCGGCTTCAGAGAAATTTTGCTGACATATGTTACACTGGAAAGGTCGATGACCTGTATGAGACTTGGGTGAAGAAATGTCATTGTCTGAAGACGTAAGAGGCCAGGTATAATTACCTGAACATGCCGGCATATTTTTTGTTTGCTCTGGAAGCCTTGATTTCCGTTCCGTAAACATTGGTCCCAGAAACACTCGTAATGAGCCTTTCCTCCTCCAATATGTTCCGTGTTGATATGCGATGTTAAGTCATCACAGGATTGGAATAATTGTCCGCAACCTTTCCACCGACATTCATGAGCGTCTGAGCAAGAATGAGGGGTTGCTGAGGTAGGTTTCGGTGAAGAAGACGCCGAGGAACTTGGGTTGATTTGGGGCTCGTCGTCCAGAACGGCAGTGCTTTGAATAATCCCTGGAGATGTTGGAGGTGGTGGTGTAGCTCGACTCGAGGATGCAAGAGGTTGGTGGTGGTAATGAGGATATGGGGGCGTAACACCCAAATGGTCGCTCATAAGGTGATTGACAAGTAACTCGAAATCGGTTGGGGATGTGCTACTGCAGTCGCCCCATCGACATGAAAGAGAGGATTGACGTTCGGAATGGTCGTTGAAAGGATCAAAGGAGTCCGCTGTGTTGGAGGGCAAAGCATTGAAAAGGTGGTCATTGACATGTCCCACAAGGTCAGGCAGCGATCGAAATGTTCCATGACAGGAATCCCACATACAACTAGTCAAGGTCGGCAACTGTGAAGATGACTGCGGGGGTTGCGGGAACGGGTCGGCTGGAAAGGAAACATGATATGAAGGTGTTTTATCCAAGAAGTCATTGGGTCTTCTTGCCACCGGTATGTGGTTGTGGGCATACGTTCGTTCAGTGCTCTCATGTGGTTTGGTGTCGGTCACTTCGGGTTGATGACATGCGCACCAAAATTCTGCGAATGATTCATCCCACGAGATATCAGGAGCGGTAGGAGAGGCAGGAGCCTGGAATGTGGGACGCGGAGGCTCTGGGTTATATGGTCGGTAATCTTCATAACCTTGTAGCTGTTAAAGGCAAGAGGGTCAGTCAAAGCACTGACTAATGCAAAAATGGACATGGCACTGACGAAGTGGTCGAAGTCATGGCAGTCGGTGCAGTGAATGGCTTCGTCACACACGAGATCACAGTGCGTGTGAGCACCACCCCCGTCGCACATTGATTCTGGGTGATTGGGATCACTGCAAGCGATAACAACACATTGGTCAGTGCACTGTGCAGTGAGTTCGTTGGACGGAGAGCAGGTCGGCTCAGCGCATTCGAGCTCGGTTGGGGGACAACTGCGACATGGAGGGCTTGGTCGTCTAGAATGTTTATAGTTAGTCCAGCTGGGAGCCATGGAGGTTATGAAGAACAACTCTCGCAAACCAGCCAACTCTGTCATAATTCTGACTGCGGTGGTTCTCATCTTACATAATACACATCTTATCTTATCTACATACGCTAATCGTCAAAGTCCAATTCTGCACTACTTTCAAATTGAATAGTCTGGACAATCACGTCGGCATCCTCATCCACAACATCAGTAGGAGTTTGTCGCGCAGCTGATTCATCAGTTGCTGGCCCCAGGAAATCCAAGCAGCCGCGTTGGCATCCCCTCCAGAGTAATGTGGCTTCCCCGCCTAAACCCAACTCGCCGATTTTCCATTCCCAGGAATATCGTGTCTCTGCGGGTTGCACAAATATTGCTTGCTCTAAATCATGTGCATGCGCAGGGTTTGGACATTGACCAACGCCATTAACATATTCATCCAATGCTTTCACTGGGCAGCTAATCGAACCGGGAACACATGTCGAAAGTATGCGCTGTAAACGAGGCGGTATTGGACGATATGGTTCTACTGTTGGCAGAGGAAGGTTGTAAAAATCCTCAAGTAATGTATTCAAGCGCCGAGAAGATGACAATGCTGGGGTTATGGGTCGACGGAAAAGGACGCGCAGAGCAATTTCCGAGAGCAGGGGAACTCGAGTTCCTGTGAACGTGGTTTCTGAGAGAGGCCTTGAAGTTAGCCCAGGTGGTCGTTTTATAAAGGGATTAGGAAATAGAAAAAGGTTTCGTAATTTCTTCATTCTCATCAGTTCTGCTGGAACATACTCGAGCTCGTTGCCTGCAACATTCAAGGTCTCCAAATTCTGGAGCTGTTCGATTTCTGGTGGAAGATATGAGATACGGTTGTTTCCTGAATACGTAGAACATGAGTGGTTAATAATTGACATATCGATGGAAATAAGTACTCACGCAATGAAAGGAAAGTCAAATCATACACCCTACATAACTCGGCAGGCAATCTCTTAATTTGATTCTGGCCTAAATACAGTTGTGCGGCCTTCGTTGAGGTACCCAATACAGAGTTGCTTGACCAACTCTTTCCTTGTGATGTGGGAGTGAGCCATCCTGCAGAGGGGAGAGCAGGAGCAGTTTGGATCCGCTTAAAGGCCCCTCGTCCATTCGTCGGGGGCGTTGGTTTGACCGAAGGCCAATTGCTTTTAGTGTCATCGGAAGTCTTGCGGGTCTCTGGCAATACAACTATCTTGCTAAGGTCCAGTATAAATTGTGGAAGAATCCTGGTCAGGCCTTGACCCCTGTATTGATCAAAGAACAAGTTAAAAGAGGCCCCTCTACGAACGATTACGGGGAGTAACACACACTAAATCAATTTTTCGAATCCTAGTCTCGAAAGCCTCCTCAAGGGCTTTTTCCCAAAGACGCTCCTCGCGCTCTGCCGCTGTTTCGACCTTGGGTGTTTGTTGGGGGTCAATAAGTGAGGTATTGGGCTGAATGTCCAAGCGCAGCTTTTTCTGGGGCCCAATGGCGGTCGTTTTCATCCGATTGGCATTGTATGACCCAGCTAACGGGTCAATGGTCGTATTCAAACGCGTTTGACGCGGTAGGTCGCGTTCGTCGTCGTGTGCATCATCGAGAGACAACGGTTCGATGACTGGAGAGGAAGGAGGTGATGAAGAGTTCACCCATGTCGAACACGGGGATGGAGGAGAGGAGGGAGGCGTGCAGAGTGTTTGTAGGTTGACGGGCAACATGGAAGAAGAAAGAGAAGAGGAGTCAAAGCGCGAGTGTTTAATATAGATTACCGATGTAAGCAAACGTAAACGATCATCAAGCGCGCGATCACATGTCCCTGTAAACGAATTCTTAATACTTGCAGGCAACAGAATATGTATTTATCCAGATTAGAAAAATGATGTATTACTCTACGATGGAGGAACAGTTGACTCTGGTTTCGAAGGCGGCGACGACGGGGTGCCGAGTACCTTGGCTCTAACTTTGTCATAATCAACCTGGCCTCCCTCTTTCCTCACCGACTGGATGCCTTGAGCAAAGCTCGATACCACGCTCTCCCGTAGAGCCTTGCGCTCAGCCACTAGGCGCAAGATGTGCGACCTCTTCGTCGCGAATGGAGCCTTGAATTTCCATGAATACCTGCCCTGGCCCTTGGTCATACGCAGAAGTTCCTCCTTTTGCAAGTTGCGCGTGTGTTGGATGCTGAAGTGCTTCTCTATCCACTCTTCTCGTACCTTTCTGTCTTCTGGAGACATGTCTTCTAGTCTGAGTGGATAGTAGAAGGGATCCACCAGACCGACAACAGCTCGCTTGTACGTTTTGTAGGGTCTGCGTGTGTACCCGGTCTGTGTGCGGTACCAGGGTGAAATATAGTTGTCAGTGCGGATGTATGTGGTTTGGACACCGTAGACAGCAAGGAGAAGAGATCGTATATCGGTTTTGGTAACGGATTGTGGAATGCGGAACGTTGCTTCATAGGGATTATACGGTTGACCTGGAGGCGTTTGGTTTCTCACCAGCTTGAGGACAATGTTGGGAAGATAGACTTTCTGCCCTAACACTTTTGTGTTTTCAACTCCTTCGCGTACTGTCTGGCGTAGACCGCGGACACGAGACCTTCGTTCGTTCACTTTCTCTAACCATTGTGCTGGTGTAGGATTTCCCCCAAACTCATCCTCTAAAGCACCTTGAGCCTTTAGACGGGTATAGCGTGCTTGTTCGGTGGGTGTGAGCCCATCTACTGTGGCATCGGACGAGCCTTCAGGAATGGCGCCGAATTGTTTTCGTCGGCGGAGACGGACGGCAAGAGGGGTCGACACCGTCCTGGCAACCTTTGCTAGCTCCGGCAGTGGCGGTTGGGTTGCATATGTCCGTCGAAGATTGGGGCAACGACGAAGAGCCTGCATTTTGAAAAGGGCCTCAAGTGTTGTTGGAAGAAAGTTGAGTCTCGAGCCTCGACAGCGAAATTTCTGCCAAATTGAACACGTGACCTGCGACTCTGACGCATGGATTGCCCAATTGCATCTTCTCGACCTCCACGACACACACTTAGTCTTTCTGGCATTGTTTTAAGCCATTCATTTGGCCTTTGGCTAATTGGATAAGATGGTTTCCTTCTCGTGCTTCAAGTTCTTCCGGGGCTTGCGGTCAATGTGTGCACCGATAACGACCGTCATTGGCTTCTCCTTGATGCTCACCTACATCTTTATTCTCTATCAACCGAGCCGAGGACCTGGAATTAGACAAAGAATGGGGTGGCAGTCCTGGGAGGTGGTTACTATGACGGACCAGACAAGTCCCTCGAAAGGATCTCCAAGTACGGGTACTGGCAATGAGGACCATGCCGTGGATTGGTGGAACGTCACGAAACCCGAAGACAAGGTTGACTTTTCAAGTTTACCGTTGGATGTTTGGTCTCCTCTTCTACCTCATGACACTGGCTGTGCGTAGTATATCCTCCCTTTTTCCCGCCTTTATTAATGTAATGTTTGTATAGTGTCTGAAATTGCTGTTACGCGCTGTGTAATTGATCCTGACATTGGTGGAGACATCTGTGCTCCTGACTCCACGAGCGAGCAAGATGCTATCAAAGGGAAATGGGTCCGTGTACCGAGGAATCTTAATCTCGAAGGAGGTTATATGTCTGGTTGGCTGGTCTGTATCCCCGCCCGAGTAATTTCTCAGAACCTGATGCTGAAGAAAATGTCCATAGAATATCTACTATCGTCGGACTAGGCGACAAGATATCAACCTCATTACAGAGATCCGTCTGTACTTGGAAAACGAACGGCCAGAGTCCTTGGAAAGTTGGCACAAAGCTGACATTTCACTGAGAGCCGGTATAAGAGGGACGCCTCCGATCTTTCTATGGTACAAGACCGGAAAGACATCGGGGGACATGTCTCCTGAGGAGAGGGCAAGCATCATCACCGAAATTGACGTACTTTATGGAGAAGACGTTCCTTGGTACGGCTTCGAAAAACTTGAACCTCCTACCCTGGCGCAAGGCAAAAAGGTTGAGGCGACCTGGATTACATACCGAAGAGGGGTCAAGAGTCAGTATCGTTTACTACTTTGTTGAGCTCATCACTAATGCTTTTGGATAGTTCCTCCTCGTGCACCGCCGTTACACTTCTCGCAATCCGGGAAATTCAAGATTCTCCAGGTCGCGGATCTTCACTTTTCGGTTTCACAAGGAGTGTGTAGAGACACTATACTTTCACCATGCGAACTTTCCGACAACCTCACCAATTCTCTAATTACCCATGTCATCGACCAAGAAAAGCCAGACATGATTGTATTCTCTGGCGATCAGCTCAACGGTCAAGGCTCTTCTTGGGACCCGAAATCAGTTTTGGCTAAATTCTCAAAGGCCGTGACTGAGAAAGGCATTCCTTGGGCAGCGGTGTTTGGTAATCACGACGAGGAAGACGGGATGGCGAAGGAACAACAGGTTGCCTTGATGAAGGGGCTGCCCTACAGCCTGGTTGAAAGAGGGCCGAAGGATGTTCACGGTGTTGGAAATTATGTCCTGAAGGTGTTCAGCCCAGATGCGTGAGTCAGGTTTTTCCCTTTCCGTTTTACTGATTTCATGTGTTTCGAATAGGTCGAAAACACAGGTTCTGACCCTCTATTTCCTGGACTCCGGCTCTTATTCGAAGGGATTTCTTGATTGGTTTGGTTTCTTTACGCCAACGGAATATGACTGGATACATCAAAACCAAATTGATTGGTTCTTGCAGGAATCAGGTAAAGCTATCGCTCATTCAAATGCTGTACTCGAATTCACATGTTTTGAAGCATCCATACCTCAAATTGAACGTCCGTTCAAGCCTGATACCGGCAAAGATCTTGGATCCATATGGGAACGCCAGGATGATCAAATAACGCCAGCCTACAGTAAACTCGCAAAGCCAAACGCTATGATGTTCTTCCATATCCCTTTGTACGTCTATTGTAGGCCTTATTATTCTCCGCTTCTCAACAGCCTTTAGACCGGAATCGTACGCGAAACCAGACATGAATCCCAGAACAGGCAGGGCTCTAGACGTGGGGATTACCGGACAAGAACCGGCTGGAAATGCAAAGCATAACGACGGCTTCTTCGAGAAGGGCATCCTGAAAGCCATGGAAAGCGACCATATCGCCAACCGAAATGCCCATGAAGTCAAAGTGATTGGTAACGGTCATTGTCATAGTAAGTCCACTATGAACTCTTTATTTTGTTTATCAATAACTCTTGCCTTGCAGTTACCGAGAATTGTCGACGGGTTCAAGGAGTATGGCTATGTTTCGGTGGTGGCGGGTAGGTTCTCGTGTTATCATTTCACTCCCACTTACTCATCTTGCAAACCGTAGTTCATACTCTGGTTATAGCAAAATCGGGTGATTCATTCCTCTAACTCTACTTTGCAGTCCGGACAACTGCTGATAATGGATTTAGGTTTGACAGTCTATGATATTTCCGACTTCGGCGAGACGATCCGGACCTACAAGCGGACGGAAAAAGATGAAGTCCTGGATGAAATGATTCTCGCAGGCCCAGGAGCTCCGCCCTTATCATAGGCTGAGGCTAGATACATTCATTATACGATAGATGGAGGAATATGTATTATAGGATTTAATTTATTGCACCAACTTTATTGTCTATTTTTGGCGTTGTGGATGTACTGTAAAAGGGAGTTATTTCGCACGCGGTCATGATCCCTAACAGGGGAGTTTAGTCCGTTCAACATTAATTCTGCTTCCACCTCCTGCGTAAATACCTCGAGCAGGCGTAATGTCGCGTACAGCTCCCACCCCGCAAGCCAATGGTCACCCTTCTCGTCGCGAAAACAATTCAATTTCATCAACGACCTCAGCATCAGGAAGGAGCGAACGAGGTTCCTCGCGATACCCTTCAGTATGCCTTCTCCGCCTACTCTTCTACAAAATTTGACAGAGAATTTGTTAGCCCGCTGTTGAAACGGCCGTCACTCGCCTATTGGTGTCTATCAAGCAGCTATTGGAGGCTTTGACGTTATGGAGTCAACTTAGGATGGACGAGGAAGGCGTAAGCAATGTTTATGTCCGTCTCGGCAATGATTTCAACCTAGCGGTGGCTGCATTTGCCCAATTTAACATTGAAATGAAGTAGGACTTCCAGTGTCATGTTCACATCGAACTTTGAGACTCAATCTTGTTCACAGCGAACTACTTACCGTGCCAGACGACCTGCGGCAGGTCCTGGAGCAATGTCTCGCTGAAGAAGCCACGCCCGAAAACCTTGAACTCTACCTCCCAAGTGTCCGCCAAATCATTACCAATCTCCTTCAAGGTCTTCGAGGCAAGCAGTCCATCTACCGCAGAATCGTTTCAGATCATCGACATAGGTCTGGCGCTACAGAGCACGAACGTACCGATAGCCGGTCTTCGCGTGCTAGTGCATCTTCACGCCGCGACGGCTCTCATAGATCGCAAGGGTCTCGACAGTTGACCGAGGAAGAAAGGACCGACAGTGACAGTGCTTCTCGGAGAAGTGGCCAATCTTCGGGGAGGAGAAGAGATCCTCTTTCACAGGGTTCTTTACAGCAACAACAAAATAATGGGAGCCCCGATTTTGTTGGTGGTTTTGCTCCTTCCATTGCTGAACACCCAACGCATCAAGGTGACGAATCTTCGGAAACCCAACAATCGCAACCTAATGATTACTTCAACTCCCAACGACGGACCGATAGAGGAGGTCCTTCGACGATAGCTCAGATATCCTCAACATCGACTCTATTTAATACCCCCTCTACCGGACCACAAGACTTGCCACCATCGATCCCTCGATCGTTGACTCCTGCCGAGGCTGAAAGTTCTCCAAGACCGTCGTCACCTCCACCTGTGCCTGCCAGTGTCAAACGTTATTCTCTGGTGGATAGGCCTATCGACAAACCTGCAAATCTTGCGCCTACCGTCGTGATTGAGCCATCGAGTCCACAACTCGACCAAAACGGAACCGCGTCGCCTCCTCCCTCAGAAAACTTACCTATAGAACCTCCTCCAGCCGTAGCAAAGTCTCTCGCCGCTTTGAAATCGGATGCCCACTTGGAGCGACGGGCTTCCAAGCGGTTCTCGATTTACAACATCTCGAAAATGACAGGTGCTTCAACCACACGAGAACGATCATTGAGAGGCAATGCCAATCATCCGAATCGTCGATCGCTCCTAGCTGCAACAGGAAATCTAACTGCAAACGATCTCGCTGTACTAACTGAGGTTGACGACGAGGAACCGGGTCCGTCTAACAAAGTGGAAGGTCCTGGTAAATCCAAGCTCTCGCGATCGAATACTCCAGTGCCAGACGTGCCTCCGCTGCCCTCGACACCGTCACGATCGCCAGAACCAGCGGTCGCCGCTCACGATTTGAGTTTAAGTCAAAGCCAGCCAGTATCTGACCCTTCAAAGATCACTATCTTCCTCCAACTTGGCCGAGAAGTGAAGAAGGTAGTTATAGACCCAGCTATTTCTTTCGCGTCCCTGCGAGTCTTGTTTGTGGACAAGTTCTCATACAATCCTGGGCTTGACAACTTCCCCGCGATCTACATCCGTGACCCAGCAAGTGGGGTGCAATATGAGCTCGAGGATACGGACGACGTGAAGGAGAAATGTTTGATTTCATTGAATATCGAACGTGCGTGTGTTCCTCGTTTAAAATGATATCACTCATCTGACGTCTATGGTCGTTTGTCTTTATAGCTCTTGATCAAATCAAACAACACATTGACGCACAGATATCAACTCTTTCACATGATATCAAAGAGTTGAGGTCAGCTGTAACGAGCAGCAATCGACAGTCGGCCCACATTGTGGATATCGTTGCTCAACCTTTGGCAGAGAGCACACCGGCCCCCAATCGACCGACTGATCGTCAATTTCAGAGTGTTGCTCGCCGGCTCTCGAGATTCATGGGTGATCCCGCCCCTTCCTTCATGTCGCAGATGCAGCAACCGCCTTTGCCGAATTCTATGCCAGTTATCCAGTCACAGATGACAGGACAGTCATTGCAGCCACAGATGACGGGCGGCTCGGTACTGTCGGAATATACAAGTCGTGTTGTCACTGATTTAAAGACACAGTTCGACGAGGTGCAGAATTTGCGACGTGACCTCGGTATCATGCGACAGCTTTACACCGAGTTCATGAAATCCACGAAAGAGTCGCTTGGCACTCTGCGCACACAGACGCAATCCGTCAAGCAGCTTGCCGACTCTAATGTTGGCGGTGCTCGGGCTTACATTGATTCCGGGAAGAAGAAGCTCGATACACGGAGTCAGAATTTACTGACTGAAGTGGAGAGGTTGCAGGATATTGTTGAGGGCATGAAGGACGATGTCATCAAGAGACATGTGACGCCGAACTCGATTGTGTTCAGGAATATCAAGAAGGACATGGACACGGTTGCTGCTGAGCTGGCAAGCCTGTCGGAGCACATCAATACTGTCAAGCCAATGTGGAAGAAGACATGGGAAGAGGAGTTGCAGAACATCGTCGAAGAGCAGCAGTTCTTAACCCATCAGGAAGAGTTCTTGAGCGACTTGCAGGAAGATTACAAGGCTATGGCGGAGGTATACGGACACGTTGAAAAGGTCGTGACCTTGCGGAAACCTAACGGCCAGGGAAAGTTGCGCAACAACCGGAGCTTTAAGCCTGTTCCTACACGGGAAGAAGGGGGGGATAGCCTGAGCAATGTGATGCTCGAGATCAGGACAGCTGCTGTGGACCCCGACAGACGACTGAAGGCTATCGAAGCCAACAAGAAAAACAGAGAAAAGGACTTGGCTACCCGCTCCGACGACATGCAACTCGAGCTGCAGGACTTCGTGAGCCAGAAAAAACTGAAGATGACAGGCGGCGCAGAGGAGGCCGAGCGCGTACGGCAGAAACGGAGTGAAATGACGCTGAAGGCTATGTTCAATGGTGGGAGCTCCAGAGATGGCAGTTCCTCGCCTTCGTTTGGCGTCGCGGAGGGACAGACACCTCCTGCTTGATTATTGGACAATTCATAATTATGCTATTATGGGCATTGAATGCCCATGTAATATTTACACCACCCAAGAGTCGCGCTCTCAGACGCTATGTACGTATGTGCATTATGCACCCCCGTAATCTGTGATTCTTATAATGCCAGTTTGACGGACCATTTTTCATTCTTATAGTCAATATACTACGAAGTCCTCAAAAAATAAGCGCCAAATATCCGTTAAGTGCCTCAGGGCCTATTAAACATCCAAGAACGAGAAAGAATTGATATGGAATACGAGTGTCTTCGCTCTGGTATCCCACAGTAGTATTGTACAATTTGTGGTGGAGTCATTATTTCGAATCTCCCGCCTCGATTACCATCGATTATACGCTCGATTCAGTGGGATCTTCCTTCTCTGGTTGGGGGACTTTGGCTCCGACAAGGGAGCGCAAGGATTTTGCTTTGGTCGGGAAATCTGTCGACCTTTTCAAGGAGCTGGTGCGGTGTAAATTTGGAGAATGAGCATTCAGGAAAGAGTTGGAAGTCTGGTGAAGAGACATACCGAGACTTGGTCGGAGAACCCGGGGAAGATGCCTCCCCTGGAAGGCGAACACGCTTCGGGGTGAAGATGAGGTATGACACGTTGAAGGGTAACAAAGGCATTGAGCGCTATGATATCGAGTGGCTTTCTTGTATTTTAAGGGAAGTCGCGCTGCGAAGTGCTCTCTGGGAGGCAGGCCTTTTTTTATAGCGAAAAAGAGTGGTGCCACCGGCTGGCCAAGTGGCAGAAGACGAGAAGTGTTCGGGAGACTAAAGCTTATTGTATTCTGAAGGTTAACTGACAAGCGCGACGACGCTAGCCGCTGCATTGTCTCAGGGTATCCGTCGGCAGGACGCATTGTTCGCACCGACTTTATGTCAGAGAATTAAATATCAGGAACAGCAGTGATCGAAATGCTGTTGCTTGGCACTGACCGATCACAGCTCCAACTTGCCCCTATTCAGCATAATGAGTGATTGCGTCAAAGTGGAAGCATTAGCGAGTGGATCAGATCTTATCTGGAAAACATATGGACTGGCCCCAGTACATTACTACATCATCCATGAAGTCATTTCACTCTCACTCGGTTGTCGAATTTATTTAAAATGCCGCGAAATTCCACTCCCCGAATTTTAAAACCTTGACTTCCTTCTTACTCACAAGCCTTCTCCATCTGATGGCACAAGGATACTTCGACAACGCCCCTTTTCCTCTCGCTGGTACCTCGGTAGCTATGCCTCCTTAGCTTTGTTTCTTCCCTTGCTCATTACCTTGCAGGCTGTCGCTTCCATCGGAGATAAGAATCCGTCTTCAAGAGGCATCAGGTCGCCTCAGCCAGCACTGACCGCCTGCCCAAATCGCAACAAAGATGAGCGGTCCGAGCGTCCTCGCGTTCACACTCTCCGTGTGTTACTCTCCTGGAATCAATTGCGGTGCATTTCTAACCTCCCTTTTCGTAGAGTCGACGCAAGATATATTGCAGCACAAAAACACCATGTAGGTCTCCTATACTTATTAAGTAACTCTTAACCTCATGAATTTCCCTGTACAGTGAGAGAATCGCCAACGCCTTTGCGGTTTGACCAAAACTGATCAAGAATAATCCTTGCAATTGTATTATCACTCGCCATCCTCTTTATGTAGATGATAGACCTACAATATTATTTAAATCCTGTAATTTATGTATCATTACTTGACCATCACACAACCACTATCATGCATATTCTATCCGTACTGAAACAGCTTTTGTGATGCAGAAATGGCATGCTACGCAGTTATTCGTATCTCCCCAGGTGTACCTGGAATGGAAGTCCCATTTCCGGCAGGCCATACTTAAGGACCCAGTATTTCTACTCTAGATTCCATGGTTAACCCCTGTAAGTTTCTGCTCACCAAATAAATCTTATACCTCAGGCTATGTAATGCCCGAAAAATTCAATCCACCGTTTTCGTTTCTTTTATTATAAAATACCTGACCTGTTGCTTCCAAAACCGAGAGGCTGAGCTGCTCGCCTCCGTAGCCTTGCCGACTTCACATTATATCCAAGGACTGGAATCCTCGGAAATTTTTGAAGAGAGCCGTCCGGATAATGCGTAACTTAGCGTAGAAACTCGAACGATGGCGCAATGGCGACATAAGTTGTGTTTTGCGTGGCAGTATGTATTTCTCAATTTCCAACGATAATGCGCCGTTACTGAAGCTGAATTATAACCTTCGAGTCACTTTGAAGGACGACGTACCGCTGAAGCGCTCGTCGGATATCGGATGTCCGAGTCCGATGATTGGCGCCAGGAGGCTTCTCCTGGTTCACAATTATACTTACCTGGACTGGGTCCAAGGCGACACTTGGTATATATGTCTGCGTGTAATCCAATATCCGGATTCCGCATATATTTATATTCCTATCTACATCATTCATGAATGCTCCACTATTTTTCGCGCCTAATGCAGGCGGACTCGGAGCAGACGTGTCCTGTTGGCGCAACACAGCAGTATGGTGATTGGAATTGCGATAGTTGGTGCAAGACTGACCTTTTGAGCGCGGTGAAGAGAGAAAATGTATCCCAGGAGGAGGTTGATCAGGCAATTAACTGAAGCAGCTGAGTCCCGGTACTGCATATGCGCTGTGTAACGTCATCGAGCACCGGCGTCGGATTTGGTCCCTGTTCTCTATCAGTACCTTACAGTAAGCGGGTTAGAGCATTTTCGACGTTATCGGACACAACGCTGAATTTAGATGAATATCGTGTACATTTACATCTATTATACAACAGGCCTATGCAATGTGAAGGGAAAAACAATGAGTGGGAGGCGGGTTAAAAAAAGTGAATAAAGAAAAATAAAGCAAGTAAATTATTCCAGAATTGGTCCTAGTCTCCGAGGTACTTCCCGAGTGCCTGTCAAAAGGCCTTATCTTCATGCGTCGTCAGGTATCAGAATCATTATTGGCGTGGTTGGAGCTTGGAGCTGTTTGGAGCTTCAACGTTCATGCACCGGTGAGTCCACCCGTGGCGCCTGTTGCTTGGATACGCGCGAGGGCATCGGCCGGGGTCGTGCACGTAATGGAGGTGCCACTAGAGTTGACGAGTGGAAGAGCGGCACAGGTCAGAGTGGCGGAACAACCTGTGACCACGAATTTTCCGCTGACGCATTGGGCAAAGCTGCCGTCGACGCAGGCGTTCTCACCCGCTAAAAAAAGGTTCAGGTGTGTGTTCGTAGGATGTGAAATAAACGTACCAGTGCAAGAAGAGTTTACGGTGAGTGAAGCAAACTTGGCGTTCAGGGCCTGTGAGTCCTTGCCGTTCTGGAGTTTGAAGCCAGATCCGCTAGCAGGTGCCTTGGGAGCAGGAGTAGCAGGCTCCTTTGGAGCCGCGGGTGGCACGGTTGCTTCATCGGAGGACACAGACTTGTTTGAAGCTGCGCTGCCTGACCCAGTCAAGCCACCAGCCGCCCCTGTCGCGGCAATCCGCGCCGCGGCTTCAGCAAGGGTGGTGCAAGTAATTGACGTTCCGGGAGAATTAACCAAAGGAAGGGCGGCACATGTAAGGGGAGCAGCACCACAGGTCTGGGTAACAAATTTGCCATCGACACACTGAGCGAAGGCGGTACCGATACAGGCGTTTTCACCAGCTGAAAAGCCGTACTCGGTTATTGAATTGATAAGAGCGAATCTGTATTATGAAACGCACCAGTGCAGGGAGAGTTAGGAGTGAGGGAAGCAAATTTAGCGTTCAGCTTTTGGGCAGCTTGTCCGTTCGAGAGCTTGAAGCCACTTGCACCACCAGAGGGAGTTTGGGCTGGGGGAGCTCCTTTGGTCCCAGCAACCTTAGAGGTTGCAGCTGGTTTCGCAGTGGTAGCGGCAGGTTTAGTGGCTTGCTTGGAAGAGCCCGTACCAACGCCTGGATTAGTGGTGATGTCAACAAGCTGGGTACCATCCGCGATAGGACCGCTTGGGTTGGCCGGGCAAGAACCAAGAGGGTTAAGAGGGGCTGTACGACCAAAAGGAATGGTTCCGGCACCACCGAGAGCTAAATTCCCAACAAAAACCTTCTGGTTAGATCCTACAAACTGGCATTGGAATAGCCCATCCAGCTCAGGGTTCTGAGGAGCTTTTTGGCAGTACGGTACCGCAACCGAATTGGGCTGGGAACGGATGGGAAAATTGCAATTAATTTAGAGGAAATGACAGACGTGGGGTGGAGATCACTTACGCTATTTCTGGGCTGTTGAGCAAAGATCTGCGAAAGTGCAACCATTTCACTACTCTTGAGCTCCTTACTGAGGTTCATCAACCCATCTGCGGCATCTTGCTGCTCGCAAGGTCCAGGGGCAGCAAGTAAGGTGGAGAAAGCGGTGATGGAAAGAGGATTACACCTCGAACCTCCCCCAGCGCCCAACTGTGTGAAGATAGAATGTTAATTGGACGCATCATGCGAGATAACGAATGGAAATTGACATACACAAGCCTGTTCCCACTTGGCCGTGGAGTCAACAATGACTTGGGCAATTCGTTTGACCAGTATCGGAGAGGCTGTAGCAGAGGCGGCAACCAGGCCTAGGAAAGCGACGGAGAGTTTGACCATACTCGATAATTTATGGAATAATCTGAAAGTGAAGATAAAAAGAACAGTGGCAAGACTGGACTTGGCAGCGAGGGCGAGCGATACTGGGCCTGAGCAGATACGCAGCGCCTGGCTGGAGAAAAAAAGGCGGGAGAGAAAAGGGGAAGGAAGGAAGTGGGTGGTGGTTGAAAGTCGGTCGGAAGCATCTCCCTTTATACTTAAATGGATTCGGGCGGGAACAATGCAAAAGCATGGGCGTGGCCCCTTTCAATTACAGCGCTGTCGGTGAGTCTTCTTGACTCCGCAACCACGCTGAACAAAGACAGTAAGTACTAGCGCAGACCAGCCCCGAGTTCCCCAGGATACAGCAAGTATAATGGTTGATTGTGTCGCAAAAGACAGTCGACAAGAAAATTTTTGATCATGAAAGCCAAGCCTGTGGTGGTGCAGTCCGCAAGTGTTTGTGGCCGAAACAGGAAGTCGGTCTTCGTGTGACGGCCGTTGCTTCACAACCGAGCCGCCATTGTCCCTGAGAGGTTTGTTGGACTAAAAGTCCATGCCCTCCAGTCGTCTACATCAGGATTCATTCCCACGGCTCGTATCTAGCCCATTCCGTAGCTACTCGCCTGTGTTCTCTATTCCAATCTATTACTTTCACCCGTCGTGTCTCGTCTCTGCGCTCCTGTCAACAGGTTATGGGCCCCGCCGCAACGCTATAGACCATTTTTCACGACAACCGCCGCTTCTCACAGCCGCATCAAATCAAACCTTTATCTTATCTGATCACTGTCCGACCTTGCGGCCTCTTTACCGTATATTCGTCCGACGTCGACTTTGGCCCATTCGGTTTCCGCGTGCGCTGTCGAAACCTCTCGTCGTTTCAACGTTATCTTAGGAAATCAGGAACCCGATAGCCTCTAGGCGTCCGGTCAAAAGGAACCCGATAGTCAAAGACATCCGGCCATCCCCTGCATCTTCCTCACCGCTCTCATCATTTTCTGTCCGACTCTGCAGTGCCCTACTGTATTTCTGTCGTGCAACTGCTTCGCGCCCGCATCTATAGCCGGTTCCCGACGCAACTTTATTTCCTAGGTTTTCGCATCGTCAAAGTCTGTGTTTTTGCAATCAGTTCCTTTCGGCCACGTAATACTCGACTCTGGGCTTCTATCGCCACCTTGGTCATTTAATCTCCTGCAACACTGCGACCTTCTGTCGTACTTTTGGCGCATATATTTGTCTCTTTCGGCACCTCTCGACGATTCAGCTTCTCAGCTTTCTGTGTCTGCACTCTACCTCGCCCTTTTTCTAGCTTGCCTGCGGAGACTTCCTCTCCACAATATTCCTTTCCCTCCGAATACGCATCCATTCAGCTCCCTTTCACGTAAATCCTTCGACCTCGCCTCATTCCTTTGAACATGCCATCCAAACGCTCCTCAACAAAATCCTCAACCACCAAACCGGAGCCGTCTTCCCGTCGCAAACCGAAAACGACATCCCGATTGACTGGGACGGCCCGTACAGCTCCTTGTCATCTTGTCGTTGACCTGTCTCTACCCTCGCACATCATTAATGACCGATCCCTATTCACGACGTATACTCCCTCTCGCCAAGTTCATCGCACTGTCTTTGGAAACAAAATCACCATTGAAGGTGTCGGGGATGCCCATATTCGCGTTTTCGCTGCTGGAAAGTCCATTTTATTGCGCATGAGAAATTGTTGGCACGTTCCTTCCTCCCCACACCACTTTCTTTCCTGCCCCACAATAACGTCTACCGGATGCCAAGTCGTGATCGCATCTCGAACACCAAGGGTTCTTTTCTCACATAAACGCCGTCTCTCCGAACCAAATTTACCAAAATACTTGCCGCTGACAAAAATAGATGGATATTTCATTCTCAAATATGAGGTTCCAGTTCCAGGATCTGTTTTTCCTCAGCCTCCGTCAACCACCAACCAAACACCTGCCATTTCGTTGCACGCACCTGCCTATCAGCCATTTTCCGCTCTCTCTGTGCCTTTGCAATCCCATGTTTTTAATTCCTCTAGCCCATTGGCTCACTTTGCACCTCTTGATGACAATTATTCACAACCATTCCACTTTTCTGGGTTTTCTTTCCTTCATAATGACCCTTCTGTGTTTCAAGCACCACAGACAATTCCGATTTCAGATACTTCTTCTCTAGATTATTCCTTGTTTAATTCTCGGCCTTCGCTTTATTCTCCTAGATTTAACAACCCTCCCTTGAATCCTTTTTCCGAAACACCAATTTCAATTATTTCTTCTCCCATTCCTCCTTTTAATCCTCAATCAACTCAACAGCCCCAGCATCCTTCGTTTTTTAACCCTTTGCCTGACCACCTTAATTTTATAATACCTCCAATTAATCCTCCTTCTGAAACATCACTGCCAATAATTTCTTACCCTGTTCCTACTTTCAATCCCCAATCAATTCAACAACTCTATACCTCTCCAGTCCAATTTTGTCCTCAGCTGCTTTTACCCAATTCTTCGAACACACTTATTTCTCCCAACACTTCCAACATAATTGAAACCCCATTTCCTCTATGTAAACCTCTACCTCCCTCCTCTCTTTCATTGCCCTTTTTATCTTCCCTTTTGCATTCAAACATGCCATTAAACATTTTGCCTCGCCTTGCAACTCTATTCAACCTCCTTTTGTCTCTTGATTATCCTCCGTAAATCATTAATTTTTCTTGTTGATCCCCCTTCCTTTCACTTTCTTTGTATGGGGGTGATTTTTTTTTTTTTTTTTTTTTTTCTTCTTTCTTTCTTCGCTTTCTGGATTCTCATGGGGGTGCCTCATGGCCTTTCGTGCTCCCTTCTTTAATTAAATTCAAGCCCTTTTTTATTTTATTTCTATTTTATTTACTTATTTCCTCTCCTTTTATGGGGGTGATTTTTCTTCGCTTTCTACATTTTCATGGGGGTGCCTCATAGCCTTATGTGCTCTCTTCTTCAAATTCTTTTATTTTATTCCTATGGGGGTGCCCTTTCACAATTCCATGCTTTCTATTTTTTCATTTACAACATTTTCTGTCCATTCCTTTTTCATATCTGTTGTAGACTCCCTCCGTTGTGGGGGTGTGTTGGACTAAAAGTCCATGCCCTCCAGTCGTCTACATCAGGATTCATTCCCACGGCTCGTATCTAGCCCATTCCGTAGCTACTCGCCTGTGTTCTCTATTCCAATCTATTACTTTCACCCGTCGTGTCTCGTCTCTGCGCTCCTGTCAACAAGGTTCCTAAGTTAGATCCGGGCTTGATGATCCGTGGCCTAATCTCCTTCATCTCCGATAGCAGTACTTGTCGCTGCCCTGCCACCTTTTGAAAGCATAATACGGTTCCGCTGTATGTAGTTTCGTTACTTAACGTTATGGTTTCGTTCCGTTGTGACTGAAGACCGCTTTAGTGACAATCTTACACAGATACTTATATTCGGTACAAAGGGGTTTATACTTGAGAAGACTGGAGCTTCTTAATAATACAGATGATCTCTACGCGGCCAGAACGACAACAGGAGACATAAATCATGATTGCCATTACGTTCCGCTATTATAACATTATCAGTAACCGTGCTAGTATAACAGCAATACTCATAAGCTAAGTAATCAGTTTGGGAGTGGTGAAGGTTTCGCAAGAGGTTTCGAGGGGTACAATCTACAACAAGTGGAATCCGCGAGACAATAATTAAGAATGAAATCCACATCGACCTACCATCAGTGAGGTGATATATCACCCCCAGTCTCCAGCCGGAACCAAAAGGGTATCGTCTTCCATATCTTCTCTCGTTCCCGAGCCGCCCAGGCTTCCAATGACTTCGCGCATGCCTTGCACTCCGAAAATTCAGCACTTTTGAGTTGTCCTAGCTCTTCAGCAACATACAGAGGGTCGTAGCAACCCCTCTCTCTATCGAAAAGATAGTGCTGCGTGGCCAGGTCGACCAGTTCTGTAAAATCTTTCCGGCAGGCAGCGGCAGAGACACAGATGCCTCCAGAGGATACCTTCCGAAGATGAGAGTGATTGGGATGATTTTGCTGAGCATGTCGGATATACTGGCCATTCCCCATGCTCTGAATTAGTGCGGTGATAGTGTTCTGGCTGATTTCCTTGCCGAGGCACAACTTCTGCGTGTCAATTGCGGACAGGCTGGGTGGGGGAGGTGACCGATATAGAGTTTCATCTTCGTTAGGCTCAAAAATTTGAGAAAACGAGTACCGAGACAGGTCGTAAAATGCTGCAGGTAACAAGGAAGGTGCATTTACTTCACGTGCAAGGCTGATAACGCTCTGAAAGGGAGATTGTTGAATTGGTTCGGTAGTAATGGCAGCTGGGTTGAGACACCTACAAAGGGATGCGGATATCGATGTGTCCTGGAAAGCCCTTCAACCTCGAAACCCCGGGATATGTCCTCTCTCAGATCCCAAGCTCTCAGATCGGATGGCCAGGCCAGGCTGAGATGAACAAGCGCTTTGGCGCGCAAAGAATCTATCAGGTATTTCGTCGACAGGCGAAGGATTCCCGAAACAGCTCGGAAATCTTCCTCGTCGTTACTGCCAAAGGTTCTATAGAGAGGGATGTTAGTAAATCAGGAGTCATGATAGGGATGATGGACATACGGGCCGTCATATAGTGCTGTCAAAAGGTTACCGACGTCCTCTGCTGAGTCGTATAGGTAAACTACGGGAACTCTTCGCGACACGGTGCCCTTTCCTTCGGGAATGACCATAGAGGATTCTAGTCGCGACATCTCAGGATGAGAGAGCATAACCATATCATGAAAAACCAACGAGTGGCGCGCCAACTGGGACATATGCACGCAGAAGAGGGTATTATCTGCGCGGCATATTACGCTACCGTCGTCCAGCCAGAGGTCCGAGTGGCGCTGCACCTCGACCCCCGTCTCTGTATCGACGATGGTCGGGTGGCCCCTTTCATCCTTTTTCTGCGGATTGTAAGAAAGATTGGTGAGCTTGGTTTCGGGTGGGTTAGCCGAAAGCAGGGTCAAGTTTTCTTCCGATATGCCATGGCGTATGGAGATCCTGGAGCTAATGGAAGGAGTGGCCGGTGATGTGAAGCTGGTGGAGGATTCCGAGCTCGAGCTTCTAATGGAGGGTGGATCAGACGTCTTTTTGGGACGCGTAGGGGTCTCCATTATCATCACTGAAGAATGTTATGAGACGACAAGGTTTGCGACAAGGGCAACCTTACTCATGATCTGGAGGAGACATGTGGCCCACATGGTTTCGATCACGATCTCATATCATAGAGAATTATCTTATCTTATCTCTACATACGCTACACCATCGACTTTGCCAGCTTGTCCAACATCGTCTTCAACTCCTCGGCTTCTGCGATCAGTTGCTGGACACTGGGTTCAGAACTGACCTTGGGCTTGGGCTCCTTCCAGCTGGACCTACTCACCGCGTCGTCGACAACTTGTTGCCAGGTCTTGTCTTCTTTAGCGAGCTCGTCGACGAGTTGATCCTTTATCCGTCTGCAGGTACCAACACCGTCATACCCGAAGCCGGTATATACTTGTACCATCGAGGCACCAGCGCGCGCGTATTCGAGAGCGTCCTTCCCCGTTACGATTCCTCCGCAGCCGATCAGAGGTATGGAGGCAGGCAGATGAGCCCGTAGGATTTGAAGGGCTTTCAGCGAGAAGGGTTTGACTGGAGGTCCGGAGAGCCCACCAGTTTCAGACTTGTTGACTACAAAGTTTTGTTACTGTGTCGCATAATCCACCAAACACAGAAGTACTTACTGCTTACAAGATTCTTGGGCCGTTGAATGGTTGTATTGCTGACTATTACCCCGTCGATCCTGCTATTCCGTATTACGTCTGCCATGTCTATGAGCTGCGACTCTTCTAGGTCTGGGGCAACCTTCAGGACAATTTTCGGTTTTCTTGATGTCAATGGGGATGGCTCCAGCTCATCCCGAGCTTTTGTAACACTTTTAAGAAGAACTTCAAGAGTTTCCCGATTCTGCAAACCACTGTACGGTGCATCAATCAACGACTAATAGTTGTCAAAAACGTGTTACGACCACAACGTACCGTAAACCAGGAGTATTGGGACTTGAAACGTTCACTACCAGTACGTCTGCGTAGGGTCCAAATGCGCGGACGCCGGTGACGAAGTCGTCGACCGAGTCTGCTGGCGATTCTTTATTTTTACCCAGGTTAACTGCGAGCATGGCTCCGTCTCGAAGAGCAGCCCGGTCGAGTTTAGGTGGAAAATCCGGGATTCGCGAGCGTATGCGAGCAAGGACGGAAGAATGCCCTTGAGATGGAAAACCATATCGATTGATAACCGCGTTGTCCTCTTCTAATCGGAACATGCGCGGGCGAGGGTTACCAGGCTGGTATAGAACCGTGATCAATATATTTGTGGAAGGTGATGGCTTTGGAGAGGACCTGAGGTTTTGGGGTAACGCTCCCAATCTCTACCCAGCTGAAACCAAGACCAAACAACCCTGAGGCACCCTTTCAGTACTTGAGCCATCGTAGAGGCGGTGATGAAATCTACCATCTATGGCTTCTCCGTCCTTATCAAAACCTGCAGCCAAACCAACTGGATTGGATATCACTTCATCCCATAGCTTAAAGTAAAGATTAAGTACTGAAAGTTTATGAGATAAAGTAGCTTACCTTGCATTTTAGCCGCGCGTCATCTCCTAGTGGGTCTTTCGGGGCCAGCCCAGACCTCAGCGTCTTGACAGCGACCTTGTGGCCGGTTTCCGCATCCAACACGTTTCTGAGAATAGGCGTCAAGAAATATCTATGAAGAGCCGAGCGGGCGTCGAAATAGTATACAGCAAATACGCCTGCAGATAAAATGAAAGCCGTGGTATAGAGGCCAGTTCGAATTGGCGTGCGTTTGGCTGGAACAGTTTTGGTGAACAGGTGGCGACTAGTATTAGCGCGATTTGGTATTCTGAAGGATATCCTAGCTAGTGTTTGAGGAATACCGCGCTGCAGGATTGGCATCCTAGACGACGTTGCAGTCTATATGGACGTGTTAACTGAGCGCCAACAATTCAACAAGTTTGTGTTGGCATCTGTTATTTCTCAGTTATAAATATCCATCCTATTTATGTATCGCTCATTCGTATACTGCGAATGAGGAGAACGACTGGTACTAAGCACGACGCGTATGTATGCTTTTACAGCAAAGATGACGGTAATGCAGTCGTTTTGGCAGTTTTCCCGACGCAACTACAATGTAATTCCAGATGCTATTCCATTAGAGTCGCATTTGAACCCCAATATCCTGCTTGACGTCGCTGGGCGCGCAACTTCATGTGTTCTGCTTCGGTGGAGTTGATTGGAACGGGATCGACGCGCGTGAATCCTGGAGGGATGAAAGAAAAGCGACGAGAGGCGCGTGAAAATCTGGGTTGGGTGACGCGTTTCCACAATATAATGAAGAGCCGCTTCAACGACCTCCTTTTTGTTTTCTGGCGCTTGCGCGCTGCAGTCTGAGTGAGGGATGAACAAGGATGAGTTGGAACCAGGCCCTGGCGAGGGCGACTGTACAATGTAAGTGTATCAGCTTGTATATCGCTGATAAAATGCGCTAAATATACGCACACAGTTTGGCGTTTTTGCATGGCTCTAGGCCGCGAGATATATCTTCCTTCGACGACGGACCCGGCCTTAACAAAAGACATGCTTGCGAAGGGGATAAAAAAGATGAAATCTGCCACCTCCAGGGTTAGCAGGAAGAGAGCAGAAACAATTCGACGCGGGTCGCATCGCGCGGCTTATACTAAATCCCTGTGCAGCTCAGTGGCTCAGCCGTCGTCTTTGAAAGAATATTTCTCGACAAAGGACTCGGAAGAAAAAGCGAATCGCACGTGGTGAGGAGTGGCAAATTCGACGGCCATTGTCCGGTGAAGAAAGAACATTCCGGGCCATGGGCCAGCTGGGCAGAGGGTACATGGAACCTCGTGTAATTTTTCGATGACAGGGCGATAGGCGAGGGCCAGGAGGGCCAATAGTGCTGGAGATGAGTGCAGGACTAATTGAGGAGGCCTGATCGGGATATAGATAAACTCGGCCAACTCCGACCAAAAAAATTTGTGTGGCTTGTTGGGTACTTTATCAATTCCCGCCTCTCTCCTTCACGAATCTTCTTACTCCGTCCTCTCTACTGGCCTCAGAAATGGATGTAAGTACTCTATTTCCTTCCATACTCCCATCTTCCAGCCCTGATCACCCTTTCGATCTCTGTCTAGCCCAATTTCGTCCAGTCTCTCCACAATCTTCTCCTTCAGACTACCTCAAATGATACTTCACTCTTGAAAGCCGTAAGACCACTGCTTCTCGTGTACAACCGTCTTAGGACCTCATTTATTCCAATAGGCCACTGCTCAGCTCAATCAAGATTTCTACAAAAACCCGGCATGCATCTCGGCTCTTGCGAGCATCCTTGCGAGCTCTCCCGAATTCGCAGTACGTCCCGATCTCGTCGAGTGACCGTCCAACCTTGCTAAAATATACTAGGTCCGCCAACTCGCGGCCGTTGAGCTGAGAAAACGCGTCTCTCAGAACTCTGGAAACCTCTGGACCCTCTTGCCCCAAAGCGACCGCGAAGAAATAAAGAGAAAGCTCCCGGATCTCACCTTGACGGAGCAAAAGTACGCTTCTTATTATATTTATTCATACGTCTAACTTGGTTTTCTCTAGTCATCTCGTTCGCCATTCTGCTGCGCGTGTTATCTCAGCCATTGCCAGTCTTGAAGTCTCTCATGGCACATGGAATGAACTTCTTCCCTTCTTACAGCAAACGTGCACTTCACCGCAGGTGGCACACCGTGAAGTCGGCTCTTTCATTCTTTTCACAGTTTTGGAGAATATCGTCGATGAATACTCGCAACAACTTGCAAATCTCCTTGATCTCTTCCGAGGGCTTCTGGCCGATCCTGAGAGTATCGAGGTCCGAATAACTACAGTCAGGCATGTCAGGATATCTATTCTATTGGGATATACTCTTAACCCTTACTTAGATCTTTGGGTGTTATTGCTCAATACATTGATACCGAAGATAAGGCAGAACTGGTGGGCTGTATTCATGCTAGAATTTTGATTTATATCTCATCCCATCCACCATGCCTTTTAGAAAGCCTTCCAAACCCTTGTACCGTCCATGATTCAAGTTATCGGGCAGTCCGTAGAAACCGGAAATGAAACTGGCGCAAGGCAGTTATTCGATGTTCTGGAGACGCTTCTCATCCTTGTATGACCATTCCAATTCATCATATCCTCCAGATTTTTTATTTCATATTACAGGAAGTACCCATCTTGGGCAAACACATACCCGAGCTGGTACAATTCCTTGGTCAGTGTGGCGCAAACCGCGGTTTCGACAGCGAATTGCGCGTTCTCGCACTCAATGCGCTTAACTGGACTGTCCAATAGCAAGTGTCCATTACTTTGCGATCTTATGTATTTCTAAAAAATGAATTTAGCAAAAAATCCAAAGTTCAAAGCCAGAACCTCGCCGGACCCATCTTGGAGGGTCTCATGCCCATCACTGCCGAGGAGGAGCCTGAGGACGTGGATGAAGATGCTCCGTCTAGGGTATGTAGTTGTCTACGCTTCGTTAATTTAAAATCGGCAACTCACTTTATTCAAATAGTCTGCCCTCCGCATCGTTGACGGCCTTGCAACAAATCTGCCACCAACCCAGGTCTTCCCTCCTCTCTGGACGTTCGTCTCGCAATACTTCCAATCGCCAGACCCTAACCACCGACGCGGCGCGATACTTGCGTTGGGTGTTTCTGTCGAAGGATGTAGCGAGTTTATCACGCCTCTCATGGCCGATATTTGGCCCATGATTCAGCTTGGTCTCGTTGACCCAGATGCCAGTGTCAGAAAGTCAGTCTGCGTTGCTGTTAGCTGCCTCTGCGAATGGCTCGAAGATGACTGTGCGTCCAAGCATGCCATCCTAGTTCCAGTACGTCTATTCTTTTCAGCCGAATATGCCAGGTTGTCCGGTACTTAGTAACCTTCTCCGCAGAGTATTATGAACCTCATCAACGACCCGGCTACGCAGAAGACCGCCTGCACTGCTCTTGATGCACTTCTCGAGGTCATGCAGGACAATATCGACCAATACCTACAACTCATCATGGAGCGCCTCGCTGGCCTTCTGGAAACTGCCCCTCTCCCTGTGAAGGCGGTTGTAACTGGTGCCATTGGCAGCGCAGCGCACGCTTCCAAGGAAGGCTTCTTGCCCTACTTCCAGCCAACAATGAACCATCTTGCTAATTTCCTGACGCTTAGTGCCGAAGGTGAAGAGACAGAGCTCCGCGGAATTACAATGGACGCCATTGGCACATTCGCTGAAGCTGTTGGCAAGGAAGTCTTCCGTCCTTACTTCCAAGACATGATGGGACGTGCCTTCCAGGGATGCGAGATGGGCAGTGCCAGACTCCGCGAATGCAGCTTCCTCTTCTTCGGGGTGATGGCTCGTGTTTTCGGTGAAGACTTCGCCCCATACTTGCCCCAGGTTGTTCCACACCTCCTCGCAAGCTGCAAACAGGCGGAGCAAGGGGAGGATAGCCTTGATAGTTAGTCCTTTCGACATTTTGATAGGGTGAAAAAAATACTAACCACCTCGCGTTAGTTTCGGTTGCCGATGCCGCCTCTGCATTCTCATCCGGGTCATCTCCTACCAACGCTATTACCCTTGGTGAAGTGGACGTCAATGGGAACCCGTCAGTTGAGATTGAGGACCTTGATCTCGATAAGATGATGGACGTGAACAGCGCAATTGCTGTCGAGAAGGAAATCGCCGCGGATACCATTGGAACTCTCTTCGCTGCTACTCAAATGCACTTCCTTCCTTTCGTCGAGTCTTGCACTCTCGAACTTATTGCCCTGCTTCCCCATTATTACGAAGGCATCAGGAAGAGTGCTACAGACTCTTTGTTGGAGATAGTTAGAACCTTCTACGATTTGAGCGACCACGAAGACTGGGTTGCAGGTGCTAACTCTGTGAGTGATGTTGTGACCTTCGTTGTGCAGAATTCTCAAAAAAAAATCCAGCCCACCGCCTTGAATAATCAAGTTGCTGAGCTTATCAGCCATGCCCTCACCCCTCTTATTCAAATGTACGAGACCGAGGATAACAAGTGAGTGTAGCTTCTCTCTGGTTGCTGCTATCGACTGCTGGGATCGCTCTCCTTGATGAAAAACCGTAACTCAGCTCACTTCGAGCCTTTGGCCGTGAGACTAACAACTAACTTATTCCTGATTTTAAATTCAATCTTCCGTTCTTAAAATTTCCATCTGACACTTATCTTGTCCCTTTTCCACAGATCTGTCGCTGCTTCTCTCTGCACTAGTTTGGCGGAGACGATCAACAAGATTGGCCCAGGCTTCGTTCAAGGCCGTACGTTTGTGTCCTTGTTGCTCAATCCACCAGTGACCCACTTTATTCCGCCCAGATTACGATAGCATTTGCAGCATTGCCATGCAGATCTTAGAGCAAAAAGCTTTCTGCCAACAGGACCCTGATCAAGATGAAACGGAGGAAGCCCCTGAAGACCAAGCGGAATACGACTCCGTTTTGATTTCTTCTGCGGGTGATCTTGTTGCTTCGTTAGCCAATGCGTTGGGCTCGGATTTCGCTCAGGCCTTTACCACCTTCTACCCTCTAATAGCCAAATACTACGTATGTCACTTTCGTCATAGTCAACAAACCTTTTTTGACCGTTCCACAGAAGAAGAGCCGTTCGCTTAGCGATCGCTCATCTGCTATTGGCTGCCTTGCTGAAATAATTTCAGGCATGAAGGGTGCTATCACACCTTATACTGGCCAACTCTTTGAGCTCTTTACCCGTGCTCTTAACGATGCCGAAAACGAGGTTCTTAGCAATGCAGCATTTGCCATGGGCCTGCTCGTCGAATACTCGGAAGCCGATCTCTCCCCTCAATACTTGCAGCTTCTCACAACCCTCCGCCCTCTCTTTGCCGTTTCGCCACAAACCCCTGCCGCACGCTTGAATGCGAAAGATAATGCCGCTGGTGCCGTTGGACGACTCATTGTCCGGAATTCCGCCGCCCTGCCTCTTGAACAAGTCCTTCCTATCTTCATCGACGCTCTCCCTTTGAAAAACGACTACCTCGAAAATCGCCCGGTATTCCGTGCTCTCTTCCACTTGTTCAAGACGAACGGGGCCATTCTTTACCCATTCATGGACCGCCTGCTACCACTTTTCGCTCACGTTTTGGACCCAAGTGGACCCGATCAAGTCGGCGAGGACATTCGCGCAGACCTAATCGGCCTCATTGCACTGATCAACCAAGAAGAACCAACGAAAGTACAAGCAGCGGGGCTCGGGGTGTTCCTTCCAGGAGCGTAGAGTTCGCGACTCTATTTGTTCACTCATTGATCTGGGTCTCTGTTGTCCTACATTGCTTTCATTTCCATATTCACTTTTCTTATGGATTCCATCTTACGAACGCGTCATGTTTCATGGTATGCACTTTAGAATATCCATGGTTGGTTTAGTATCTCACAGAAATAAATAATTCTGATGCAAAAATGACCTGCAGTCCAAGTGGGAATATGGGCGATGTTGTGACATGTTGACCAAGAGATATTTCTCGATCCGGGAGGAGCATAAGGCTCCGTTGACCTCTCTGTGCTAGAAGTGAACTCGCTGGCCGACTCGTCCTCATAAACGGTTTCCCGCCCAACACAAGCTCCTATGACCCTCATTCTTTTATGTTTTTTGTCCTTCCTGGGGTTCGTACTTGCTACAAATCCCACCGTCTCTGTGGTTGAACCCCTGGATAAGCAACTTGTACAGGTTGCTCGGCTCGGGCAACCTTATTTCTGGACGTTTTCCCCATTTACCTTTAGCTCCTCGGACGGCCCTCTGGTATATACGACCTCTTCGCTGCCCGGATGGCTTTCTTTCGATAATACGACAGGGACATTTCGGGGCACACCATCTACAAGCGACGAGGGTTACCCTGACATCACTGTAACGGCTCATGCTTCAGGCTCTTCGACTTCCTCTAGGTTCACGATTTGTGTCACTCACGTATCACCGCCGACTTTGAAGATCCCACTCTCAGATCAATTTCGACAGGGTAGTCATTCTCTATCTTCGGTTTTCTTCCTGCGACCAAACTCGGCCCTTGTCACCCAGAACCCCGTCTTGCGAGTTCCAGGGAACTGGTCCTTTAGTGTTGGAATAGAAAGCGAAACTATTGTATCTCTGGAGGAGAATGTTTTCTACGAAATTCGTTTGGCGAATGGCTCTGATATTCCTGAATTTTTGTCTTTCAATTCCAAAACTGTCACTCTAGATGGAACCACTGAAGTCATCTCCCAGCCTTCATTATTGGCTTTCCATCTACATGCCTCCGATCAGGAGGGGTATACCTCAAATGTACTTCCGTTCGACCTGGTAATAGCGGACCACGAACTCTCCATGTCGACCCCACGCCTTCCAACGATTAACACAACAACCGAGACCGAGTTCGCTATCAGCTTTTTATCACCTGCGGATTTCATGGGCGTTCTTGTCGATGACGATCCGATCCAACCCTCC
Source organism: Galerina marginata (assembly GCA_023014335.1). Classification (NCBI taxonomy): domain Eukaryota; kingdom Fungi; phylum Basidiomycota; class Agaricomycetes; order Agaricales; family Galerinaceae; genus Galerina; species Galerina marginata. Next base: position 355,973 of record JAECYW010000013.1, on the reverse strand, counting down.
TCTATCTCAATGCTGGACCTGGATGTCTCTGCCTACAGCTGGCTCCGGTACGATGCACCTAGTCGAACTCTTTCTGGCACACCACCAGCAAACCTTGCTGTATCACCGCAGATACCTGTGACATTGACCACAAACTTCAATCAAACCATCAAAACCGAGTTATCTCTGGCTCTTGTGGAGCCCTATTTTGTCTTGTCGGAACTACCGTCTCTTCATGTCTCTCGAGGAGATCAGCTTCAATTTGACCTTGCCCAATGGTTTTCTCATGGAAAATCAGGGCTCAATCACACAGACATATCAGTGTTCTTTGATCCAACGGCAATAGCCAATTGGTTACGGTTCGACGGGTCGAGCAATACTCTTACCGGTAGTGTCCCCGAAGATTATGAGTCTGCGGATCACGTCACCCTGACCTTCACGGCTTACTCGCATGAAACTCAGTCCACCTCGCATACAACCCTCACCATCTATATTACCGGTGCCGGAAACACCCAATCCCTTTCGCCAGCAGCTCAACCTAATGGACTTTCTAGTGAAGCGCACAGAAGGCTTGTTCTGGCGCTTGCTCTTACTTTTGGACTGTTAGGTGGCTTATGCCTGCTTGCTGGAACATTTGCGATCGTTAGACGGTGTGCAAGGGTTGAGGATACCGCAATATTAGGAGAGGAAGGACGAAACGCATGGGATGAGAAGGACAGGCGCTGGTACGGTTTGACGTTAAGCCCTCGTGGGACGAGGGTCATTGACGGCCTCAACAACGCTTCCGTTCCCTCTAATCCTTTTTTGCCGTCGACAGGCGTCCCCAATCGGCCGCCACTGGGTCACAACCCTTTGGGATTGGATCTCAGGCGTGTATCTGAGCGCAGCCAGCAACATTTAGAATCCGGTGACGGCAGTCCAGGAGTCATGAGCAAGAAAGAGTTTATAGCGAGGATAAAGGACACCGTGCGACAGGTCAGCGACAAGTACAGAAACCGCCCTTCTAATATCCGACCTGTAATCGGGAAGCCAGTCCTTGTTGCATCCTCGAGGGCTAACGACCAAGCAGAGTTGATGGTCCAAGATTCGCCTTCAAACCCCTTTAGTGATCTTATACCACCTAGTCGTCCTGGAAGCACGTTTATCTCTGGATCGCCTTCTGCCTCGACGGCTGAGCATTCGATCCCTAGGCGGCGCGCCGATTTTGCACCTCCCAGGAACCTTGGTCAAGTACATTTCAACGATGGCTTGCTGGTCCGCCAGGTTTCTACAGGTTCAATGGGGTAGGCCAATCACAATCTGCCTTTTATTTAAGACTGAAACTGACTTTGATTCGACTGTCAGGACAAATAGTTTCCTTAGTGGAAAAAGTGGTTTATCGGGCGAGTCGTATGCAGAGGTGGCAATGGGACCTCCCACTAAACCTCGTTTAGTTCCATTTACAAGTTCGACTCGGGTCCCCGTCCCCCAGGTCATTGTTCCAACTGCCCAGAGCGTCAACTTCTCCGGGAATAGGATAGCAAGTCAAAAAGCAACAGTAATCAAAGTGGACCCTGCGACTGAAGCTGACGTTAAAACAAGCGCTTCAAATGAAGAAATGTCGATGGGAATTCATTATGTACGCTCTTTGGGGACCGACCAATTAGCAGTAGCAGGCCGTCCCGGATCTGGATCATCCCCAGCGTTGTCAAATGTCCGTTCATCCTTCCCGTCTTTGGAATCGTCTCATCTTGGGTACAAGTCTGGAACAGATGTGGATGTGATGAAAGTTCTGGTTAGGGCAGGAGAGAGATTCAAGTTTCGTGTTCCCATCCCAACATCTGCGAATCCACACAAGCAGACAAACGGATATTTTGTCAAGCTGACATCTGGCCAGCCACTTCCGAAATTTATTCGCGCAAATCTTAATGGGATCAGCAAGAAAGGCGCACTGGAAGTATCAGGAACAGCGACCTTTCGGGACCTCGGGGAAAGGACTGCAGGGGTTTATTCTGAGAAGGACGGCGTCTGCATTGCCAGTTTCATGATCGAGGTAGTCGGGAAACGCTGAAGTTCCGTTGAGACTGGTTGAGATATATTGACCAACCTTGTATCACCTTTTGACACATATTTAGAACAGCCTATTGCCTATAGCACACTCATACTATACTTACCCTCATTCATGTTGTACTTTTCTTTTCTTCAACGATTCGGCCTCGTAAAAACGAATCGAATATGTTTAGCGAGAAAAAAACAATATAATAAAGAAAAACTTTTACAGTAACAGACCGCTGCCGACTCTCCGTCTACCAACAAATGCAAAATATTAGAGTCCAAAAAAGCATTTGACGACCCGTCTCAAAACGACCTCGTCTCTCTAAACCCGTTTATGACTTCCAAATGAGAATAGCGAGGGTTCCGACATAAAAGTAGATGAAGTGTTTGGTTTCTGGAAAAGAACGTAATCAGTTGACCGTTAAAAAAAAGAACGGTGGCAAAGCCAAGAAAGAGTATTTTTAGACCCATGACCGATATATCAGTACCGCTATTGACAGAAAACGCGTTCCTAAGCTCGCGTTTTCTGTTCGATGGACGGACAGACGGGCGAAGGAGGCAGACAACACGACATACCGTGGGTGACATAACTGCCAAAATTCTTTCCAACCACAACATGCCAAGTAGGACCGTGCCTTCGGTCAAACTCCTTCTTGATCTGTGCTGCGATGTCCTTCTCGATGTTGTATTTCTCGAGGGCGGCGGACGCGATGTCAACGCTCTCCTGTTGCATCTCCTCGCTCATGTCGACGTTTTTTATGATGGCTTTGGGGGCTGAGCCTGCGAGGGCGACATCTCTGGGTGCAGAGCCGGTGTCAGTGGATGATGAGGTTGGCGCGTCCATGGATTGGGATGTTGGGGGAATGCGGTTGTGGTGGTGGTTGTAGATGGTATTTGAGAGAGAAAGTGTTTGTATGGAGGGAAGCACGTGGTGCCAGGGTCGTGTGGGCAGTCGCTGCATTCGTCCGACGGCTGTCTTCGGTCCACCTGCACATCGACCCAGCTTTCATTAAGTCCCCTCCTCCATGTGCTTTGTCCGGGTTTCATCACACGTATTTCGGTCGCCTATCTTTGGCACTTGCCTGCTGCACTCTGTACTCATGCACCCGTCGTGTATTAATCTCTGCCTTGCCGTTCTCCTCACTCTCTCCTCGTGGTGCACCACCGACCCGGAGAACGCGAGCTGTCAACCTTCCACGGGAACCCCTACTTGGGAGTGCCGCTCGACGTGGGCCAAGCCTTTTCAAAATACTCTTTTGAGCTCCTGCTCGTCGTCTCTCCGACATGTCAGGAACTTGGGATCGATACTTGATGTCGTCATCTTTATTCTGTATCTGTTCGGTCACAGTCAATTGTGCCATTTCGTGGTAAAAATGAATCCTCTTGCTTGCTGTGGGACGTCTACCGTGCACTGGTTTCGCGTGTGCTCAACGCCTCAGAATTGCAAAAGAGCTAAGTGTTGGGTTGCAGCCACATGTGCACATCATCAGCACAGTCAAAGCAGTCTCGCCAGCGTTCCCTTGGCATTATCTCCGCTTTTACGCGACAAAAGTGCGTCCTTGGCCTGTTGGATACTGGTAAGACCCAGGTGTTCGCGGAACTGATTACATTTCATCCATACTCCTTCACCTTTACCATTCATAAACCTGTGGCGACCTCGAAGTTGTCTCGGAGATTCTATCCTGTCGCTTAGGCGTTATTCACGCCCACAGACCGAGTTTGGCGACTCCCGTCCGTTTCTACCCAATAACTATATACAGAGTTCGCTTCTCTCTGCCGTTGTCCATTTTGATGGTGTGATGTGGGACTGAAATACCGCATGTCGTGCACATGCTTCTAATCTTAACTTAGGGAGAACCCTTCCAGTTTACTAGTCTGCAGCGCGCTCACTGATTGAAAACACTGGTCCTCGTGTATCATGTTTAAGTCACATTGCAACGTTTGTCAAGCTTTGAAAGCATACTTGTCACTCGGTTGGATTCAAAAATCCCTGCGGTCCAGTACCCCATTCATAGACGTGGAAAAGTAGATGGCGCTCAATGACCAATGTACTGTGGTCTTCGCAAGAAATAGAACGTTGCTCGTGGGTCCAAGTCGATTCCCTCCCACAAGATGGAACCTCCCTCATGCTTCCTTCCCACTGGCCAGACAATTTCTGTTCATGGAAGAAACGAGTGTATGGTCAACCTTTCCCAGAAGCGCTGCCGATTATGTTCTGATACCCTGTATGCAGTTGAGCATTCGTGTCTTTTACAGAATGTATACTACGAGAACAATAATATAGCTATTCAACTTGAAGGAAGATCGCCTACCAGATCTTTTGTTCCGCCGGCCTCCGGTAAATTTTGAGTAATTCACGACGTCAACCCCTGTGCAAATAACATTGAAATAAGCAATACCCTGGCTCAGAAATCTTCGGTGGTATTTGTACTGAAAAAGAGCTGAAGAAGAAGAGCAAAGTCTATGATTGAACTGCGACCACATGTAAGTGAAAATCTGACCGACATTAGGTTTTTCCCGGTCAAATATAACAATCAGTAAATGACTTTATTAAATAACCCCAAGTTCATAGGCTGTTTCATTAGCCGGTAGTGGGGGAGTCAAAAGTTTAGTGGGCTCTCATCTGTGATATTATTTCTGATCCGAGTCATTGCCAGGCATCTCACTGAGATGCTTCCGCAGGAAAAATGCAATGAGAGACATGTCAAGGTAGAGAACCTTATGTAACACATTTCTTATAAATCTAACCGGAACAAACGAAGTAGAGATGAACACGGTCAAGGAATTTGATGTTGACCGAAGCCGAAGCAAGGTCAGTGGTCGAGTTTGTTGCAAAGAATGACATCTAGCAATGTAAATTGTTTTAAAATTATCAGGAGGACGCTCAATTATAGTCAAAATTGCTGCGACTGGAGGGAAGGACGTCTGTGTGCCTCAACAGTGTGCCACTCGGCTGAATTGGGATTAAATTACCTTATTCGGATTAAGCTGCCTCATTCAGTAAACCTTCAGATTTAATCCCAACCACAGCGCACGGCGAGCCCTCGCTGCTTAAAACCACATGATTGAATTAATTTACATTCACCAAGTAACTGCTGACTTGTCATCTCGAACTATCACCCACGAATAATAGAACCAACTACCACACCTGTCCGCGAAGAAGATCTCGATGAGATACTCGGAAGCTGATCAAATTGTGCGAGGTTCCAGGTGGAAGCCAGCTGATGATATATTGTCTTGAAAACGTCGAGTGGACCTTTTTCCTGGACAAGAAGCAGAGAGACCAGGTATCCTTCTTGACAGAGCTGAGGAGTCGGCCACCGCATCTCGACGCGAAATTTGACAGACTTCAGACCTAACAAAGCATTGCTGCCGTCTTTGTTGTCACGAGAGCGACATTTTAAAAGGCCAAGTTTATCTGAGTCTTCGAGTGAAACCACCATGTCCATTTCCATGAGGAGCCGTCGACATTCACTTCTCGTGGTGTGGACGTCATATCGGGAAAGCAGACTGTAGGATACGGGTTTGAACTTGAAGACGTTGTCCAGCCAGCTACGCTTGGGAGTACCGACTGGAGATGGGAAGGTGAAAGAGGAACCAGCATCTGAGAACATGGGCGAAACGGGGCCGGTTGAAATTCGTTTTTTCTTGAGTTTCGACGGACGCCTGATAACCGGTGTTGCGAGAATCTGTAAGTGCCGTTCATCGCCCATGGTCGTGGTGTGCTGAGTTAATGGTGATTGTCGATGAATAATGTCAGATTCAGTTATTGGGATAACGTTCTCTTTGTCATTCGTGTCGGTGGTGTTGATTTGGCGTGGAGTGCGGTTTTTCTGTCGGAGGGTAAGAGGCTTCGTGGCAGTCTGGGGGCCAAGAATTTTAGGTAGCGGGAACATTTCCCAGGAGCTTATATCGTGGATTTCATGTCGAGTTGCAGGCGGGGTCAACGGAATTCCGGGTACAATTAATACCGGAGGGAGAGATCCTACAGATGATGTGCTTCTGGTTCGTGATCTGGCATTCCCCTCTGCCACACCGGTCTGGGCTTGAAGGACGTTGAGATGGTTCGCAATTTGCTGGAAAAATATCTGAATCTTTTCGTTCTCTAGTTGGGGGGCAGTAAGGCCCGTCATGCGAGCATCATCTGCCTTGCGCGAAGATGGCGTTTTCCTTTCGGGTGATGGAGCGGAAAGCGAGATCACTGGGAACTGGCCAGGAGCCAAAGACGTATTTGACGATGTAGCCATGCCACCAGGGTGTCTAGCCCGTCGGGGAGTTGGGGGTCCATCACGAGGAGGAAAAGAAGATTCTGGGGGATTCTTTGGTCGTTTGCTTTTCCTGCGATCCGAGTTGGCTTGCGACCTTTCTTCTTCTTCCTGCTGCCGAAGGCCGAGGTATCTTTTGCGATAATTCACGAGCAGATGATAAATTCCCTTCTGCCAGTTGCGCTCAGAACTCATGAGACCGGCGATTAGTTCAGAATCTGAGGCTCCGTGCCATAAGATTCGTAAGTTCGCGAAAATGTCGGGGTCTATGGCAGACAGACTTCCGACGGGCCGCGCAATAATATCCATGTCGGGATTTGATGGCATGGCTGCTGGATTCTTTAGAGATTGAGATAAGAAAAAGGGATGCCGCATGATCTCAGGCATAGTTATACGCTTCTTGACATCAGTGTTGAGCATGCGGGAAATTAGATCCTGGGCTCGAGGGTCGATATCTTCGGGCATGACAAAGCTCCCCAACGAAATTTTATGCAATAGAGCAGGACAGTCGTCGTCATCGAAAGGAAGTTTTGCCGCGAGCAGAGCGTACAAGATGATGCCGCAGGACCAAATATCAGAGGCGGAACCATTGTAAGGCTTCCCCGAAATGATCTCAGGCGCTGCATAGTGAGGACTTCCACAAGAGGTGCGAAGAAGCTTCCCGCGGATGTCGTCCTGCCATGTAGCCATACCGAAGTCGGCGACCTTGATATTCGAGTCTTGGTCAATGAGAATGTTCTCGAGTTTCAGGTCGCGGTGCGCTATGTTGTATCGATGGCAATGGTCAACTGCACATATGATCTGCTGGAAATACCCGACCACTTCCGAGGTAGGACGGCGACCTTCAGTGCATAAATAGTCAAAGAGCTCTCCGCCTTGGACGTATTCGAGGATGAGGTAGAGGCTGCTCGAGGTTTCCCATACGTCGTACAGTTTCATGATGTTTGGATGATCTATAAGTTTCATGACCACAATTTCACGTTCAACTGCGAGGAGGTTGTGGTCGACTTCGTCTGCTATGCGGTTCAAGGAAACCCTGCTCGCCAACGAGCATTTAGATATGATCTTGATCGCGGCGTACTGCCCTGTCGTTGAATGACGCGCTATTCTGACGTGACCTGCAGATGGATTCGCGTATGAGATTGTATTTGAATTTGGAATCAATTTAACCGCACCTGAGAAACCCTTTCCCAATGTACGCCCGACTTTCCATAAACCAATGACCTTCGGGTCACGCCTGGCTTTCACGGTATGAACGGTAAAAGGACTTTGGAGATCCGTCATGGTAACGAGAGCAGATGGTCAGAGACAAGAAGCCGTTTAGTGGCTGACATTGTTGGAAGATGAGCTGAGAGATGAAGGAGAACCTGACGCGGTCCGCCAGTCAGAGTCAGAAGCAAACAAGGACAAAGAACGCGTCGCAACCGATTTGGCATCACGAGGTCGCACGTACAACAACTTGCAACAATTGACTCCAATTCCATTAATCTCTCTTCTTAACCTGATATAAAATAGGGCTGACTTCACGTTCAATATCGGTACCTGCCATAATGCAACCAACACCAGCTCCATCTTCTGCTCCAAACTCCCCCGGTCCTCAAGCTGAGCCCATAGTTGAGACGCCTACATACCCAACGCCCCCTCAGAATCTTGAAAGTGCACCATTTGGTATATTGGTTGGACTCTTTGAAAAACTTCAGAATGAAAGGAAGCAAGACAGGCGGAGAAAGCTAATTGATGCTTGGTTCACTGTATGCCCTCCTTTGTCTCCATGATACCCCTTATTTCTCAGCGTATCTGCAGCATTGGCGACAGGAGAAAGGGTATGATCTTTATCCAGTTCTACGCCTCGTTCTCCCGCAGGTATCTTACACCATTGTTGCCTGCCATTAGCCATCCTCTCATTTCGCACCTGCTGTTCAGAAAGACAGAGAACGTGCCGTTTACGGGCTGAAGGAGAAGAATCTGGCAAAGACCTATATCAAATTAATCCCGCTGGGAATGAGAGATCCTGATGCTATTCGCTTACTCAATTGGAAGAAGCCAACCGAACGCGAAGTATGCCTTCTGTGTTCAGGGTGGCGTCCCAGAAATAACTGCGTTATATATTTCAGAAAACATCAGGAGACTTTCCCACTGTATTGTACGAGGTGGTTGGCAAGCGGTCTTCCGTCGTTGAAGGTACTCTGTCGATCGACGAATTGAACGAAATCCTCGATGAGCTGTCGAAAAATATGGGCAAACAGTGTGTTGTGTCGGCTCTTTTGAAAGGAGGTCCCTGCTAATTTTTGAGAGCAGGGATGTCCAGTCCAAGATTCTGCAACGTATATATAACCGTACTACGCCTGAAGAGCAACGATGGATTGTCCGCATCATTTTGAAAGGTATTCTTCAGTTCTGTAATGACCCGAATTATCTCACTAAAAATTGTTAACAAGACATGGTGATATCAGTCAAAGAAACCACCGTATTCTCCGTCTTTCATCCAGACGCACAAGATCTTTATAATACTTGTTCTGACCTGAAGAAGGTCGCATATGAATTGTGGGATCCTTCTTTCAGGTTGAATGCCGAGGTCTATTTATTTCGGCCTGAGGTGAAGTAATAAACATTGATGCTTTTGAGTAGGACAAAACGGTGCAATTATTCCATGCATTTGCGCCAATGTTGTGCAAACGTCCGACGAAGAAGATCGAAGATACAGTGAGGGAGATGGGTGGATCAGAGTTTTTCATCGAAGAGAAGTTGGACGGAGAACGGATGCAGCTACACAAGCGAGGAAATGAGTATTTCTATTGCTCCCGGTTTGACACTCTGAATCCTTCCCTTTATTTCTTTTCTGACTGCCTTCAATAGAAAAGGGAAGGATTATACCTACCTGTACGGAAAACATGTTGGGACAGGCAGCTTAACACCCTTCATCGATGCAGCTTTTGACTCTCGCATTGATGAGTAAGTTGGATTACTGTACCAGTTCGTTGCTCAATTTTTGCAGCATCATCCTAGACGGTGAAATGTTGGTGTGGGACCCTGTCTCCGAGCGCAACCTTCCATTTGGCACATTGAAGACGGCGGCGCTTGGTATGTATTGCCGTGCCAATTATGTTCTTTACCCAGAGCTGAGGTCGTACCAATGAAGATAAGTCCAAGAAGGAACACAATCCTCGTCCATGCTGTATGTTACCCATCTTATGTCTTAAATGGTGGCTAATGTTCGGGCAGTTAAAGTATTCGACCTATTGTACCTGAATGGCCAGTCGCTCATTCATCGGTCAACTGCATTCCGAAAGAACAACCTGAAGCAATGTCTGAAGGAAATCACGGGACGCATTGAGTTGGCCGTTGAATACAAGGGAAAAACCGCCAAGGATATCAGAGAAAAGATGGACGAGGTCATGGCTGCACGGGGTGAAGGTCTCGTCATCAAGCATCCCTCATCAAAATATGTCCTCAATGGACGAAACATGGACTGGATCAAGGTGAATTTATTTTCCATTCTAAAGAGACATTTCTCAATGGACGTACTTAGGTGAAGCCCGAATACATGGTAAGTATCCGATTTCATATGGACAGGACCGTCGTACTCACGTCATGACAGGATAATATGGGTGAAACCGTTGATGTCCTTGTTGTCGGTAAGTCTTTATTCAAAAGTCTGCCAAAACACTCCACGAACACAGCGGACACATAGCTGGTAATTATGGTTCTGGAAAACGTTCAGGAGGCGTGTCAACTCTCATATGTGCCGTCTTTGACGATCGGAGGACCTACGAGGACGACGAAGAACCAAAGTAAGAAAGAACTCCGCCTTCTGGAAATTCTTAAACTTCATTTTTTGTTCAGGTACAGCACTTTTGTTCGTATCGGCACGGGATTATCATTTGCAGATTATGTTTGGGTCCGAGACAAACCATGGAAGCCATGGGACCCCAAACATCCACCAGAGTTCTTACAAACTGCGAAACGCGGCCAAGATGATAAAGGAGATGTCTATCTCAACCCTGAAGAGTCTGTACTAAGATCCACTACTTCACAAAACATATTAACTCTCTATCATAGCTCTTTTATACTGAAAGTTAAAGCAGCAGAAATCACACCAAGTGGTGAGTTTGACTCATATATACTTCGATGGCATCTATTGGTTACATTGATATCAAGACCAGTATTATATGGGCTTCACCATGAGATTCCCTCGTGCTTTAAGTATCCGAGATGACCTTGGTATTGCGGATTGCATGTCTGCTTCAGGTCCGAAATTTTTATATTCACGACTAGACGTATTCTGATCCAACTTCTAGCCATCCTTGAAAGCATGCGTTCCGAAAAGAAGAGGAAGATGGAAAGTGACGCAGGGCAAGTTCTTTTTTGAAAAACTATCATACCATACCCAATTTAAATATACTTCAGTGTCACCAAGAAGAAACGAAAGACGACAGTTACCAAGGTGGGAAGGCATCTATTTATGACGTTATGAGTGGCTGAAGTATATTGCTAGCCCACCGTTCTTCCCCAATATCAAGGCGTAAAGGTTAAGGGTGTGCAGGTGGAAAGCAACCTATTTGAAGGGATGAAATTTGGTGCGCAGCACAGTTCTTTCTTCTTGTCGAGACTTCGTTGAATGTCCTCCAAGTGGTCATGTCGGACCCGAAGTCGAGGACAGGCGAAGAAGACAAGAAATCCCTGACGAAGCAGTAAGTCTTGGACGACCATAGTATTTATGCTTATACATGTCTCAATGACACTTCAAACAGAATTTATGCAAATGGCGGGGCTTGTGCGCAAATCGCTACCAATCAACCTGATCTCTTTGTTGCATACGGGGGCACTGTAACGCGTAAGTTCATTGTAATCTCTCGGAGCTTCGCTGACAACTTTCGATGTAAAGCCTATGATCTCAAATTAGTCATTAACAAAGGCACAATCGATGTTATCAAGCCGAGCTGGATCACAGATTCCATTGAACATGGCAGAAAGTTGCCCATGCGACAGAAGTGTGTGACTACTTATCCTTTCGTTCGATCTTCCATAATCTCTATATAAGGTATTTCTTCCATGCAACCGAAGCATCTATGGCGGCCGAGGACTATGGCATAGTCGGAGAGGACGAAGAGGGTAATGCATCAGAATCTTCGGTTGGTGGTGCATCTTCGGCTTTGAGAGAGGTCGACGAAGCCATGGCGTCACCCCCTCCAGAGAAGGACATCATACCAAAAGTCGAAGGGGACGAAAAGATGGACCCATTGCTTGCTGAATGGTTTAAAGTCGACGACATGAAAACGTCAACAGCTACTTCTACTGAGAAAGACTTCGACGAAGACTCTGTCACTGAGGACGATTCCGACAATGCTGATGTCGCAGAGCCTGATGAACATGACAGCGACCTCGACGATTGGTTCAAAGTCAGGTCAGACGATAAAGCCCCTGCTTCTGAAAAGGCAGCTGGCAAGCAACCTGCCGTAAGTTATGGTTTAAGCCCCAACGCGTGGAGGTAACGCTCATGCTTTTCGCTAGCGGGATGACGACGTGAAGATGGGCGAGACCGAAAACGCAATGGAATATGACCAAGAACACATTTTTAGGCATCTGTAAGGTTTTATCTATGGAGGAAGCATCTATTGAACTCTTACAGCTGCTTCTACTTGGACTCTTCGGAGAATGCCACTAAACATGGGATGGCCGTCAAGATATCCAAGTACGAAAAGGGTATAACTGCAAGGTATGAGCTCCGGAAATTTTACTTTGCCTCATTGTCTTATGCTGTTTTGTCGAAGTTTCCTTAGGCTGGCTACATTGATCCTTGAGAATGGCGGAAAGATTGTCGACCTCGATGATCCGAAGCTAACACACGTAGTCTTGGACAAGCGCGACGAAAGCCGACGTTTAGAAGTGATGAAACGCACTTCCAAGTTCGTCGCTTTCTTGTGCATCTCGACCGGTAGATAAATTAATTTCCTTCCAGACCAAAACGACGACACCTTGTGATCTCGGATTACATTCAGGCGTGCTTGGATGAAGGAACATTGCTGGATGAAGAAGGTAAGCATGCCTTGATGTCTCATTGACATTTACAATGATGACCTGTGGATTGAAGAATTTGTGCCGTAAAGAACATTGTAGAGTAACTGTGTACTATTTTAAAATGATAATTTGTTTTCGTGTGTTTTTTGAAGTCGGAGTTTGCAAAGGTCCTAATGAGGGCAAGGCTTCTTGTACTACGCCCTTTCCTCCACCGAGTCCATCCCCCTCCCTCTTCTCTTATTTTTTCCTTTCTTTCCTTCTCCCTTTCTTTTTTCACGATATTGACTCGCGTCTCCTCGAATTTTCTCTCCGCGTACCTCTTTTTGTCTCTCCAGGCCGCCTGCTCCACCTTCAGACAAGGCCACACTGTATCAGTAATTCACCTCAGACCCTCGCAGGCCCTCCCCGTCTCACAATGGCGGATCTGCAAGTCTCGCCCATCTCTCAGCTCCTCCATACGCTTGGAATAACGCGTGAAGACTTGAATAAGCGGAGTGACCAGATGCGTCAATTTCTCACAGCCGACGACGCCATGACTTCACGCGTTCCCGAGGGCGACAGTAGCTATAGGTCAAGGTCTAGTTCTGATTTACGTTCTAGCTCGAGGTCTGTGGGGTCCTCTCGGTCTTTGGCACGTTCGTCGTCTCGTGCAAGTTCGAGTTCCCTCAGAGATGGCACCCCTCCCGCGACCCCGGTCAAAGCCGAACCTCACGAAGGCGAAATGCCACATCGACGGATGGACAGCATGGAGATGGTCATAGAAAGGCAGAGACGTCAGAGAAAGAACCGCAAGGAAAAACGCGAGTCAAGCAGGACCATGCAACATCCTCCCTCCCCATCGCCCAGTAACGCGTCCCATTCCAGCCGCGGCCTTGATTCGTTCATGCAGTCACGCGATGACCCACAATTACCTGGTCTCTCGAATAGCGATGGCCCCCATAACAATCCCCCCGAGGTGAGTGGACGTGTTTCAACGCGTGTATGCCGCATCCGCTGATTGTCATTATCAGACCACCGACCCTCCACCCGTTACGCCTCAGAAAAGCAGGTACTACAGGGACCACACAAATTTGAGTGCAAACTCCCAGTCTTGCAAGGCGAGTATCTGTCTGTTGTCGTTTGAAACACCTCTCATTTCGTTGCAGGATACAACTTGTAAACCTGAGACACCGACTCCCACGCGCCCAGTTGCGCCTCATCCACCTCAGAACTTGCCCCCTCCGCCTCAATATTACGCATATCCTGGGTATTTAGGATATCCGCACTTTATGCCAATGGCCTATAGACCCGCGCCCGCCACTTCTGACACTTCATCTTCAATCCCTATTACCCCACAGGCACAACGCATACAACCTCCACCTACAGCAGCACCATCACCTCTTCCTCCATCGTCCCCTCCTCCAGCGTCATCCCCCATGTCATCACCCGCTCGTCCTGTAAATCTCGTTTCTTCCCCAGGTCCTATGGGACCTGCACCCGAAGAAGACGAGTACGACGATCTACCATATACACTTCCTCTTGGTCCTTATTCGCCCAACAAACCTGACCTCTCGTATGCTGCGCTTGTTGGTCGAGCCATTCTATCTTCACCTGAACATCGGCTGACGCTCCAGGAGATCTACGATTGGATAACGATAGTCTATCCTCACTATAAACGTGGAGAGACCACTTGGATGAACAGTATCCGACATGTTCTGAGTACGACAGTATGTTTCCGCAAGGTTCCTAGGGACCGCTCTGTTGGCAGAACCCTTTGGGCCATCTATGATGAAGATTTGGAATGCTTCAAGGATGGCGGGTTCAAAAAACATCTTTGCAAGGATTACGTCAATGCCGGTGACGGCAAAGATAAACAACCCAGCTCGAGGGGAAAACCCAGAGCGCGTAAACGTGCAGAGGACGATGATGCCATCGACGGACGAAAACCGAAGAAAGTGAAGAAGGACCAAGGTTTCGCCAGTGCTTCTACATCTGATTCTAATCTCGCAAATCCCTCCTTCATAGGGCCTACCTCCTTTGCATCGCATCCATTGTTCCCTCCCACTCGTCCAACCACTCATCATCAACCATATTACCAAAGTTGCGTCCCACAACCTCAAGGATTTCCGGCTGAAGTTATTTTCCCTCCGCTACCTGCTGCAGCTGCATTTAATAGAGTGGTGAATAATAACAACGCCTCATGTTCTACGTCAACGACGAAAGCAAATGACGGACCTGCCACCGATACGAAGCCGTCACCTTCAGATAGTCGCTCTTCGCCCATCCCTTCCTTACTTTCTTCTACGACATCTTCGTTTTCTTCTTCCGTTCCGGAACTTACACCCAATCGAAATTCATCCAGTCCTCCTTCCTCTCTGCCTGCTACCAGTGACGCGGACGTTGATATGTATGGCAGCCGTCCTCCTAGTTCGAAAGATGATATTTTCCAAATCAGCGCCTCAGTCAGCGTCTCCACTATCCAAGATGAGCCCGAGGTCGACACCTCGTCAGGTGATGGGGATGACGACGGGATCTTCAATACTACGCTATTAGGCCCGGTTAAATTCTGGGGACAATCACCAGAAGCTCCTGCCTTGTTGCAACCTGGGATTGAATTATTCAACTTTGGTAATCAATTGGACGACGGTGGCAGCTACTCTCTCCCAGATAAGAAGGGCAAGAAAAAACAAACTATTCGTAGCTCCAAGGTATTCGCCAGAAAATGTACCTAGATTGCCCCAGCTAATATTTTCTTATAGAATTCTGCTTTCCCACCTGTACCAACATCTCCTACTCTCAATCGCGGTAAACATGCTCTACCAAGCTCGGACGACATAGGTCGTCCATCCACTCCGCCACCTTCGACCATTGTACCTACTACACCCCCGCGAAGTACACCTCAGGAGCACCAGATCTCCTCTATACGTACCCCTCTTTCTCACAAAGGCCTGCATATGAGCCCGTCGGCAAGCTTGGCCCATTACAAGTCTCATCTTGATCCTCCTCCTGTTTACAGTGGTGGATTACCGCCCCTGGATGCCCAAGAAGGAGAGGACGATGATCCCATGCGGACACCTCGTAAGCGTGGAACGAACACGAGTTCAACTTCTGTGTTTGGCCATCCGGTTACGCCTAGAAAACTTATCTTTCCCATCAATCTGACCGACTCGCCATTCCGCACTCCCCTTGGTGGCATTTCTTCGTCGCCATTTCGAACACCTGGGGCGCGTTCCGTTTTTGACCCTCATGATCCTCGGCATATCCTAAATGACGAACTAAATAGGCTGAGTTACGGGGAAAGCCCGTCAGGAATATTTGGGTCGGCACGGGGCTCCCTGCTGTATGACAGCCCTGGAGTGGATAGTCCCGGCAAGTGGTGGTGATTTTGGTCGTTCAAGCTTTGGCCCCAGTTTCATCTTTCATGACAATGCAATCAGTAATCTATTGACGATATCATTTCGATTATGTATTTTTTTTTAACCTCCATCTGACTTTTTCTTCGTTTGCTATGACACGTCTTCCCGTCTGCGGGCATGGATTGTGGACGATACGAATTTCATCACCTTCCCAGCTGTTATTAATTATCCAGTAACAGTTATTCCACCATCTCTTAGTGGTCACCTCGATTATCGTTGTAGGTCCAAGACCGTTGTGTACTTTTATACGTAACTTGTCGCGCACATTCTCTATGCAATCCACTTTATTGTTAGGGGTACTGTAAATATTTATCGCTGCGCGAGGAGATCATGTACGTATCGCAAAATATTTATCTTAAATAATCTGAATCTACGAAGACGCACTGTGGAATAGATATTAGGTTAGCGATCATCAATAAAGGCGCTCGTCGAGAGAATAAAAGGATCAGCTGGCTGTTCTTAGTATTTTTTGTATAGTTTTTCCCCATCGCCAATGGCTCCGGAGTTAGTGATATATGTTCACATCTTGAGACGTGGCAAGGGATATAGCTCACCTAAGCAACGATGTCGGTGAAAAGAACGAGGGGAATCGGCGTTATGTTGGTAAGAGAGGAGCCTAAGAAGAATTGACAATGAGCAAGGAGCAAAACGAAGAAAAGTAGGAAAAAGAATTAATCAGTGGTGCAACTGTTTGGCTTGTGCAATACCGTTCGTCAAAGCCTCAAATGACTACGACTGGGGCGGCAAAGATATCATCAAGAATACAAGAGAAACTAGGACTCACCATGGTGGACGTAAGTAGCAGGTTGAAACGACGATTGAGAGGAAAGCAGAAGAAAAAAAAAGGCCCTTTTAAGGATGGAGACCGTGGGAATATTTTGTAGTCATATTGGTCATCGACTTCTGACTTGCACCTTGTCACCGACCACCATCCCCAACACCTTTTTCAAAACCATTAAAAGAGGTATAATGTCTCCTCCGGGCTCACCCAGGTTGGTTGACTCCTACACAGTGCCCAAGGATATTCTCCAAGAGTTCCATGACCTTGCAGAGGAAGAAGATGTCGATCCTTTCGCCGAGACTGCGTCCAAGCGCCAAATCGCAGCTAGACAATCCGACTATCATAACAGACGTTTTAACCGGGTAGCCGTCGATAGCGCTGACGCATTCAAGCATGGGGAAGGAGATATGGACGTGGAAGGCGGATATAAAGATGCTATGAGGTTGACGCGGTTGGAGCAGGAGGAACTGAGAGTGAAGAAAGCAATTGAGGAGAAGCAGAGAAAGGATAGGGAGGAGGATCAGATGAAGATGGACCTCGACAAAACCCCTCCTCGTGAGGAAATCGAGGCGGCAGCGAAAGAGCTTGCGGCCATGAACAAGGACAAAGACACTTCGGGCACCAAGCGCAAAAGACGTTGGGATGTTGAAGAACCTTCCGACGAGAATGTCGACCCTAACAAGAAAGATACTGGGGAGTGGTCCAAAGAGGCTTTGGAAGCCTCAGCGCCCAAGAAACGTCGCTCGCGTTGGGATGCTACGCCGGCAGATGCTACTGCTGTTGGTGAAACGCCAAAACGTTCCCGATGGGATCAGACGCCAGCACCAGCACCTGACGCTCCTATGATGCCCATCATCATGAATGCCCCAGGAATTATGCAAGATGACAAACACAACCGGTATCTCACCGATGAAGAGCTGGACGCCGTCCTCCCAGCTACTGGCTATGCCATCGTCACACCTCCCCCCGGTTACGCTCCCATGGTCGCACCTCGCAAGTTCATGGCGACACCCGTTACAGAAGTGGGTGGTTTCCAGATCCAAGAAAGTTCTGACGCAGCAGCCGCTGCTGCCGCCGCTGGCCTTGCTCCAGAATTACCTACGGAAATCCCAGGTGTCGGAAATTTGGCATTCTTCAAGGCGGAGGATGCCCAATACTTCGCAAAAATCTTGAAGGAGGAAGACGAGACTGAGCTGACAGTCGAAGAGATGAAGGAGCGGAAGATCATGCGCCTGCTCCTGAAAATCAAGAACGGGACGCCGCCTGTCCGTAAAACTGCTCTTCGACAAATCACCGATAAGGCCCGCGAGTTCGGCGCAGGTCCTCTCTTCGACAAGATTCTTCCTCTCCTCATGGAGCGCACCCTTGAAGACCAGGAACGACACTTGCTCGTCAAAGTTATTGACCGAGTACTCTACAAACTGGATGACCTTGTCCGCCCCTATGTTCACAAGATTCTTGTCGTCATTGAACCCCTTCTAATCGACGAGGATTACTATGCGCGTGTTGAAGGTCGTGAAATCATTTCTAACCTGTCGAAGGCTGCCGGTCTTGCCCACATGATCTCGACTATGCGACCCGATATCGATCACGCAGATGAATATGTTCGCAACACCACTGCTCGTGCGTTTTCGGTCGTCGCTTCAGCACTTGGCATTCCGTCTCTTCTTCCTTTCCTCAAAGCCGTTTGTCGTTCGAAAAAGTCATGGCAGGCAAGGCATACCGGTATTCGGATTGTCCAGCAAATTGCTATTATGATGGGTTGTGCTGTGCTCCCGCATCTTCGCAATTTAGTGGATTGTATTGGTCATGGTCTGACTGATGAACAGCAGAAAGTCAGGACCATGACGGCCTTGGGACTAGCTGCCCTTGCCGAAGCCGCCGCACCCTATGGTATCGAATCTTTTGATAACGTCTTAAAGCCCCTCTGGACGGGCATTCGCCAACATCGCGGCAAAGGCCTTGCTGCCTTCCTTAAAGCCATTGGCTTCATCATCCCCCTCATGGATCCCGAGTACGCTTCATACTACACAAAGGAAGTGACCGTAATTCTTATACGAGAGTTCCAAACATCCGATGAAGAAATGAAGAAAATCGTTCTCAAGGTTGTCAAGCAGTGCGCAGCGACAGAGGGTGTTACACCTCAATACATCAAGCAGGACATCCTACCCGATTTCTTCAAGTCGTTCTGGGTTCGCCGGATGGCTCTTGATAGACGGAATTATAGACAGGTTGTGGAGACCACCGTAGAGCTTGCACAGAAGTCAGGAGTTTCAGAGATCGTTGGAAGGATCGTCAATGAGCTCAAGGACGAGGCAGAACCTTACCGGAAGATGGTAATGGAAACGATTACCAAGGTCGTTGCGACTCTTGGTGCTTCAGACATCGACGAGAGGCTTGAAGTCCGATTAGTTGATGGAATTATCTACTCTTTCCAGGAGCAGACTACCGAAGATCAAGTCATGCTTGACGGGTTTGGAACGGTCGTTAACGCGCTCGGCATTCGAGTCAAGCCATACCTCACTCAGATCGTTTCTACTATCCTGTGGCGCTTGAACAACAAGAGCGCAAAGGTCCGCCAGCAAGCTGCTGACCTAACAACGAGATTGGCAGTGGTTATCAAACAATGTGGCGAAGATCAACTCTTGAGCAAGCTTGGCTTGGTGCTTTTCGAACAACTTGGCGAAGAGTATCCTGATACATTGGGCAGTATTATTGCTGCAGAGGGTGCTATCGCAAATGTTGTTGGTATGACACAGATGAACCCTCCTGTCAAAGACCTACGTGAGCCGTCCTTTTACAGTCTTATTGACGACTTGTTTTCTAACCATCTTTTCCAACTAGTTCCCCGGATGACGCCTATCCTACGAAACAGACACGAGAAAGTGCAAGAAGCCTCGATCAATTTGATTGGTCGTATTGCCGATCGTGGAGCCGAATTTGTACCTGCTCGGGAGTGGATGCGAATCTGCTTCGAGTTGCTCGACTTGTTGAAGGCTCACAAAAAGGGTATTCGACGTGCAGCCGTCAATTCATTCGGCTACATCGCAAAAAGTTTGGGACCTCAAGATGTCCTTTCAGTCCTCTTAACCAATTTGCGTGTTCAAGAGCGACAAAGTCGAGTGTGTAGTACAGTTGCCATTGCTATCGTGGCTGAAACTTGCGGACCTTTCACCTGTATTCCCGCTATCTTGAACGAATACCGCACTGCTGAATTGAATGTCCGAACCGGTTGTTTGAAGGCACTGTCGTTTGTCTTTGAATACGTCGGTCCGCAGTCCGCCTATTACTGCGACTCGGTGGTCACGATGCTCGAAGATGCACTTACCGACCGTGACCTCGTCCATCGTCAAACCGCTAGCACCATCGTGAAGCATCTCGCGTTGGGCGTCGCAGGCTTGGGTTGTGAGGATTCCATGCTTCATCTTATGAACTTGGTCTGGCCCAACTGTTTCGAGACGTCTCCTCACGTCATTGGAGCGGTCATGGACGCGATTGAGGCCATGAGGGTTACACTTGGGCCAGGTGTTTTGTTGAGTTATGTCCTCCAAGGCCTATTCCATCCAGCACGCAAGGTCCGTGAAGTTTATTGGCGTGTATACAATGCACTGTACCTTGGCGCGGAGGATGCAATGGTGCCCTTCTACCCAGACCTGGGTGAGCTTACAGAAGGGCAGAACGTGTACGATAGGCATCCCTTACAAGTCTTCATTTAATTTGCCTTTTTATATCATTAGTTTTTTTCATATGTATGTGTATGTCCCATCCTCGAAAAAATCCATGTTATCAGAGAAAGGAATATCGATTAGGCGATTACGGTAGTTACGCGTATATATTCATGTCTTATGATGGTGTGCCAGTAAGGCCTGGTGGGAAACCCGCAAAGTCGACCTGTTCCTGATAATTTTGACCAGCAACAGAATATGCTATTCGTAGACGTAGTCGAACATTGCTCTGTTGAAAGATTAGAATGATGTTAGAAACATAGAAAGGCAACAATGAAAGTCATGGCTTACCCCAGCAGGCGCCACGACCCTCATTTGCTGCGTCTCAACAGCACCGGGGTTTATGTTAGGATTTGACATTGGCAGCATTTGAAGTTGTTGCGACTATTTGACAGGATCAATAAACAGTGAACTAGAATTATAAGCTTTCTACCTTGGGTACCGCTGCTTGGAAGCTCAGACCGGCAGCCGCTTCTCCTCCGGAAACCTGGAAGCGAGCCAAAATCATAACAACACCAGGTCGTCCGGCTGAGGTTTGCGGCGTGAGGGTGATCTTTAGGCCATTCTTATCATAGGCAGGGTACGCTGTACGTTGTTGTTGCTGAGGTGCGATGAGTGCGGTGGGCGGTGAGGCAGCTTGAGTCGGCGTAAATAGTGTGGCAGGCGTTGAAGGGTATGAAGGTGGAACAGCAGGATGTGGAGGTTGGGCCGGCGAAGGTGCTGCGTCTGTGGAACCGAACAGAACAAGAATGTCGTTGGCTGACGACTTTTGCTGCGGTGGGGGCGGAGATGCTGCGGTTGTCGAAGATGAGGAGCCAAAGATTTCCGCAAGAAGGTCTTGGTTTGACTGTGCGGTGACCGCAGGTTGGTTGTTAACCGCTCCACCAGGTGTTGGTGGAACTTCATCACCAAGAAGGTCGGCCTAAGGTCATTGATGTCAGTTGAGAGAAAGAAACGATAGATTATAGAAATAACACACGTCTTGGCCTTTAGTAGAACCAACGGGTTTCTTCTCGCTGACTGCCCGGAAGTAATTAACCACCTGGAAGAGAAAATAAATGCGAGACCTACCGACACCCATTACGGTCGCTTTAAGCTCTGGTGGAGGCATCTGTTCCAGCACGCCTATTCTTGTTTCGCCTAGGCTGAACAAGCTGGCGAATTCAACAGCGCGTTGCTGCAACTCCAACTCAGGGCTGGTCGTATATTTCGCGAGAATTTCAGCGATACGATCCTGCTCCGGTACAGAGGTCGTGCTACGAGCCGCGATTTTAGTCACAGCAGCGAGCACAAACTGGCGAATGAGGTAGTTGGCATATGGTGAATCCAAGATCGACAGGATGAGATCAATTAAATCCTTGTCCGAAATCTAGAAGGACGAAGTCCATTGGAATGGGTTTACACTGAACATAAACTAAAACACTATACCATATTGGTTTGATCTTCATCTACGATTCCACCTTGAAGAATAATTTCACAATACTCGCCAAGAAGCCATGTAGCTGCCAGTGTCAATGATTCCTGAGAAATGTCTGATTTGAGAGCCAGATACAGCTTTGAGGCCGTGTAAGCTTGTAGTTCTGGTGTGTGAGCGACGAGACGGATGAAGGCCGAAAGTATTTCCTCGCGGACAAAATTTCCGGCCTTTCATGAACCATCAACGGAAAGTAGAAGAACGAACTTTGGAAATATAACGAACCAGTTTTAACACCCGGAGGACAGTATCAATATGCCAGCGTTTATTGGGGGCGAATCGCTCAGCTGCAAGACATATTTGCGTCGTTAATCCGAGCTTGAACTCGTCATCTGCTACCTCGAGGAACGCCAGCAATTCACGGACGAGGATGCGTACATTTTGATCATTGATTAACGCGTAAGATAGTTCGAGAGCACGGCGACGTATTGAAATATCTCCGTCACGCAAGCAGTCGAGGATGATGTTGCGATGACGTTGAACTGCGTTCGTGTCCATCGAGACTACCTTGTTCAGCGTGTTCAGCGCGACGTAGCTGTGTCAGATATGAGGGTTGCACTTCTCCGTCAAAGCGTACGAAGAACGGACCGAATGTTATTGTCCTTGTTGCTCAGGAATTTTCCAAGAATGTTAATTGCCATGACGCGAAGTCCGGTGTCGGCCTCAATTTCCAATACTGTTAAAACTGTCTCGTACAAAATCGAGTTTCCAACGTTCTTAGACGAATCGGTATTTGTTGCAACCTTGATACTAAGGTGGGATAATGTTACCAATTTACCGAGAAAGTACTTACCTGAGCCAAAATATCGTTCATCGTCTCGCTTGCTTGCTCGTCGCCTTTTCCGAGCATGCGTAGTAGCCGTAGTATCTTGACCTGAAGGAAAGGATCTGTAATGCCAGAAACATCATGCTCGGGACTGTATCCGGTAGTCACCAGTGACTTCAGGTTGCGGACGAGTAGCGGTACGGCCTGGGTAGGAGTCGGTAGGGTTTGATATGGTAAATTGAAACGTCACTCACACTTCGGAATTCATCTAGGATCGCGGTATCGATTTGGCACATCTCCGTAACAAGGGTGATGGCTGTAAGGAGGACGCCATGATTCCGATCTGTAAGAAGGTTCTTGGCTTTAGCCGTGAAATGGTCTGCGATGTCGGGAACTTTCTTGACGACTCTTAATGCACAGAGAGCGGCCTTGAACACAAATATGAGTTGATCATCAACACGGAACTGGATGGAACGCAAACCTTTTTCCGGATATAGGTGTTGCTCGATCCAAGGAGTTTCTCTATTTCGTTGGCCAGATCGCGCGACATCTCCTCGGATGCGATGTTGGCAAAGGTACAGAGAGCAAGTCCGACGGCATACATGTTAGAATGGTTCATGTCGCTAGACGGAGATGTTGGCAACTTTTAGATGGACGGGACTGACGGGAACTCACTTCTTTAGAGAGTTGGTTACCAGTGTTAGAACCTCCTGATTCTCGTCCAATAGCAACATGATTCCAAGGTACCCTAATCGCTTGTCGGAGAAGCGAGGACTGGCGACGAGCTTCAAGCATTCGATCTGGCCGAAATGGGCAGGCGAACCCAGCATATGGATGTACAGGAGCTTGGCAATGTTGTTGTGCCGCTGAAATGAGTCCTCCTCCCTAAAGGATGCCCGTATAGCAGCAGATTCTTGTTGAATAAGAGCGCGTTCATCGGCGACGGTCTGTAGATAGATCAGATTTGACAGAGAGGACGAGGAAAAACCGGAAAAGGACCTTGCAAGAGCGAATGCCCTTGATGAGCGCTAAGTTTGTAAATCAGCACGTCGTTTTGCAAGAATAAACGGGGTATTCATACCTTTGAGATTGTGGTACACCATGATTCGATTGAGAGCCTTGTGCAGCCGGGCTGTGACTGACCTTGTGACGGCTATTGTTAGCGCTCCTCATTGTACTTTGGCGTATAAATTACAGGATGACAGCAGTTCGTCTCCACTCTCTCTCCCTTTCTCAGCCAGCGGGTCCGGGTTGAATCGCTGATCTCTTAAGACAAAGCTGGCCTTTTTTCTCTTCCAAACCCCCATGAAGTCTGCTGTTTCGTCCAGGTTCAAGCACCTCCCTCGAGACTCATTTTTGGCCCAATTTCTTTCTCAACATGATGACCCACTTCGGGGTGGCTTCATTACCCGTCTGGATCGCTCTCCTATTGCTACTAAACGGTATGTAAACCACTATAATATACCAAGTTCATACACTCATAACACCCCTAGACTCGCGTTCATGAAAGCTTTCCTTATGAACATTTTCTTCCTCCTATCCATCTGTGCTTTGGCCTGCGTTACAATCATAAGAGACCTATGGTCTCCTTTGCCGATCTCGTCCAAGCTTGCTATTTGCATCTCCCAAGACATCCTCATCGGCTCCGCAATTTTTGTGCTCGTTCGGTCCACTACAATCCCATTCTTCTTTGGAGAATGTCGACTTCGTATCCTTTATGGATTCCGCCCTTCTGAAATTGTTATTCGAAAGCCTCCGAAAATGCCTTTGGTATTGAATAACAATACAACGGAAGACCAGCGTATGGAACGTTATTGGCGCATTGCCACACGTGCTGTCAACCCCGAATTACTCTACTCAAATGCCAGTGCAATGTTGTCTTCGGAATATTGGACGCTTGAATACCGTGCGGTCTTTGACGCTATCCGACGAATTGCTGACGGAGAATTTGGAGAGGAGGCCCTGGAGTTCGCCATCTGGAAACAAGACAACGAGATTTGGAGTGTTTGCGAGCTTTGGAGGATGCACGAAATCATGTCAGACCAGCAGGAGGTCACCATGTTCAAGGTGTGTGTCGTTACTGTGGCAATAATCCCCATTCGTTTCCCAACTGACATCCTTGTTCTGACAGGCCTTCCTCACTCAATCAGGGAAGCAGGAATTACTAGCGATCTGGCAAGATATGTTGTCACACACCCTTTCAGGCAAAATTATCGAGCGTTCGCCGTCACCGAAGGCATATCAAGCTATGGTGGATAAATTTGCCCGAGAAGGGCTAGATTATGAGACCGTTTGGAGTCAAGTCTCCGAGAAGACGTCGCATATTTAAATCCAAGGATTGATTCCTGTATTGTTCTTGTACTCTATTTCTCAGTACTTGGATGCTGTTTTGTACTGTATTTCATGTCTCTCGCCCGCATATTGTACCGTCTTCGTTAGTTGCATCTCTTTGTACCACTAATTAAATGATCCGGGATCTTTACTCTTTGTCTGAATTTCGTCTCCGCAAGGCCGCTGAGTTTGACAATTATCCAAGGCGCAGGCCGCGTAGTGAATGCACCCCGCATTTTCCTCCTGGTATTTTCTCTCTTCTTATATAACTTTGTCTTGCTCATCACCACGTTTTCATCTGGTGACATGTCGCAGCCCCGAATCGGCGTGATCAGGGAAGATACACTGGGAAAAATCCAATACATACAGCTCGTCTAACAAAGCGAGGCAAAGCGACGCATGTTTGGTTGGAACTCCCACCTCGAGCTCAGAGCCTGAATCCTGCCCTGTTCAGTCTGCGCGCTCTAGCTGGAAGTCCCTCACCTACCTAATCCGTGCTCTTGGCTCTCGTCCAAGCTCTAATGAATTCTGACGTCCCGATTTGCACCTTTTACCTCAAGAACGCCTGTGACCGGGGAAGGTCCTGTTCTTTCAGTCATCAGAGGCCCGTGTTCGGTCAAAGGTCGTCGCAGCCAGTGTGTCGTTACTTTCTCCAAGGCAAATGTGCATACGGAGAGAAATGTCCGCGATCCCACAACGCCAAAGGTCGTACGAAGTCGGCCAGCAGCGGCAGTGGCATTAGCGACGGCAAGAAAGGACCTTCCAAATCACATCGAGCTCCAGATGACGAGCATGAATCGGATCGTTCAGAGGCAACTCCTGAAGGTGAAGGACAGGCGGTAGCGGCTTGGGGCTCTGGAATTTCTCAACTTCCTGAAGAAAAGATGGATTCGCCGACTGACCAACCAGAAAAGCTGAAAGCACCGTGCATGTTCCACAGCCAAGGTTTATTATGTGGGAAAGGCGATGAATGCGAATTCTCTCATTCCGATCCATCCGGTCCAGGACCAAGCACCAATGGCAAGAATTTGTATCGCGGTCAGCATTTCTTTGTTCTATCTTGTATCTTCCTTTCAGGATTTATTCCTAAACAGACCAGGAACGATTCTCTCATTACCAACCTGCCTCAAAGAAGATCTGCAAGCATTATCAACGAGGCGACTGTCGCTTGGGAAAGGAATGTAGGGATATACATATCCTCTCCGACTTGCGGTCGAAAAATTTGTCCAGCGTTGATCACCATTCAAGTGTTCTGTCGTCTCCCTCTGTGGATCACACCAGGTCTATCAATCCGGAAGCAAACCAGAAAGACGCTACCGAACACGTTAGTGTCGTGCAAGAGGGATACCACGCCGATTACGCTGACGAAGATATTGGATATGCGAGTTCGCGCCATGAAGATGAAGATGAACCGGTAAAAAGCAATTTTCGGTCCGATCGATCTGCCGTAGGAAGTGAAGGTGGCCCAAAAGATGTCGACGAACATCACTCGATAATCTCAGAACCAAAGCATAAGCCTTTTCCTCAACCTCGTAAATCCAAGGGGCCTGGAAGTTATTACGGAGACGGCTGGGAGGAAAGAGAAGTGCCGTCTTCACCTTCTCCGCCCCCGCCTCCGACGAAGAGACCCCAACAACAAACGATCAACCATATAAATTCAGCAGTCAGGATGTATCCGCATATCTCGGAAGTTCGACCTCATTGGAGTCAGTTTGCGGACCCGCTGGCCAATCCGGAAACGCCATTCTGTAAACCTCATGCTCAAGGGCAATGCATGTTGGGTCACTCATGCAGATTTAGGCATTCCCTTACTCCTGCCGAATATATTCTTCTCTTTAAAGACCAACAACCCAACTTATGGACCTTGGAGCGCGACCCCGATGCCGCTTCTCAGTCTCGTGGCCAGATTGTACAGCAACCTAGTCCTATCTTCGCGTCCTCCGCGAAGCAACTCGAAACTGTTTCACAAATTCAGCCCTCGTCTTCGAGTTGGCCCGCGAAATCATCTCTTGCCAAAGAGTGCGTATTTTACCCACTCGGAAGATGTCGTAATGGGGACAAGTGTCCATTTCGACATGTCGGACCTCCTCCTGAGGCCCCTGATACTGCGCCTCTGACCTCTGACCAGGACTGGGGCACCAACGAGCAAGCTAAATTTGATCAAGTCAGATCCAACCGTCCATGCAAATTTTTTACCGCTCGCGGGGTCTGCAA
Organism: Galerina marginata; assembly: GCA_023014335.1. Taxonomy (NCBI): domain Eukaryota; kingdom Fungi; phylum Basidiomycota; class Agaricomycetes; order Agaricales; family Galerinaceae; genus Galerina; species Galerina marginata. Next base: position 328,991 of record JAECYW010000013.1, on the reverse strand, counting down.
CAACGGCGAATCGTGTAAGTTTCGTCATGGTGACATCTCTGACGCAAACTATCCTTCCTCCGGTGCATCTGGACCTCAATCCTCTCCGGAGCCTGCAAAGGAAGAGAATGACAACGGATGGAACACTCCTTGGGAAGATAATAACAATAAAGAAGATGATGGTTGGGACACAAAGCATGAAGCTTCGGACCCTAATGACTGGACAGCTCCTGTTGACCACAGTGGATGGGGTACCGCCAATGACTCCAAAGGACAATCGACGTGGACAGCTAGAACGAAATCTAAACAATGTTATCAGTTTGCTCAACACGGGCAATGCCGTTACGCAGACAAGTGTAACTTTTCGCATGATGTAGAGCCTAGAGAGGAAGCCTCTCAGCAGGTCTTGAAAGTTTCCGATCAGCCAGAGTGGCCGCCCACAGACCACTCCTCTCACTCGGCGCCTTGGGTTGTATCTCCGCGTGTACCCTGTCCGTACTTCCAGAAAGGGGAGTGTAGGAATGGCAGCGAGTGCAGTTTCCTTCATGATCCCTTACCCAAGCCGGACAGCACGGAAGAAGAAACCGAAAATCGTGAAACCCAAGAAAGCGAGGTTGAAGCTCCCCAAACGCAAGAACAATCAGAAACCCCCGACGACGGCAACGATACCTGGTCCAAACCGTGGCCTGCAGAACCCGAGACTGGCCAACCAAGTCGGTCCAAGATAAATGCACCGTGTAAACATTTCGGTCAAGGCTACTGTAAGTTCACCGATGAAGAATGTCGCTATCGTCACATCATCAATACAGAGTCAGGCCACAATAAAAAGGAAGCTTCTCAACCAGTGCGTTTCCTTTTTTATGCCTCAAAACGCAAGCTGACATCATTATAGATCCAAATTCCTGTGGACGATAAACCCTCATCCTTTCAGGTCGACGATCCAGTTGAGATTTCTGGTTCTCCTCGCAGTGCTACACCCGATCCAGAGCAAGAACAGACACCAGAAGATGAACCAGAGATTGACTTGCCTCCGATTGTACGCTTTACCACAGCCCCGTTTACAAGTTCAAAAGCTCATACCTTATATTCTTCCAGGTATTTGATCACCCCACAGCCATTCATTTCATAATGAATTGCGAAGTCACAATTGGGGCTGATTCCACTCCCCGTGAAGTAAAGACAGCATCGGATACGCAAGAGCTGATTCTTTCTGATCTTCCGCTTGACGTGTCACCAACAGATATCGAAAGTCTCGCAAGACCTTACGGTGAAATACAAGAGAGCGTCGCCACCGATGAGACAGCTGATTCAACAACTATCAAAGTAGAATTTGCGACAGTCAGTCAAGCGGTCGATGCATTCCAACATTTAGACGGACAAACTTTCCAGTCACGAATGATTGTGGCATCATTGGGTGGTCGTACTCGACTCGCAATTAGGTTTCCGAATCAAAAACTGGTCCTCAAAGTTTCATGGTCCAATGCAAGTGTTTCAGCATGGAGTCATTATCAAACGATCTCCAAAGCGAAGTCGGAAACGGCGCGGCTCAACGACGTCATCTTCCAAGGGCGAATGATTAAGGCCACATTCGTTACGCCAACCCGGAACCAAAAAGAATCATTTGCGATCAAACTTGACAGATTGCCAGTGGATGCAACTAAGGCCGACGTCGAAGAACTATGCAAAGACAGTACTCTTGTTAATATGAACAGACCAACCTACTCTGGAGAACCCACCGACGCAATTCGCACCTCCCTTGACAATTGCGGCATAGTGGACAACTTTGATATTCTACCGGGATCCGATTCTCGAGCCACTTCCGTCGCTTTTGTGACATTCAGGAACGAGCAGATGGCAGATGCTGCTGTAAAATCTTTGGACGGATGCAACCAAGAATACTTGGGACAGCAACCTTTAACAGTTCGCCCGGTGCTCTATTCTCGCTATCGAATCATGCTCGATCAGTTCGAAGCCATCAAAAACGAACTCGACCGGTTGATAGGAAAGGGCGGAAAAAAATGCACAATCCAGTTTAGTGACCATCGTCACGACAAGGCTGTCAAATTTGTCCGAATATATGCCCTCTTCGAAACCAGCAAACTTTTCGCAGACATCAATGCCGAGCTATGGAACCTAATTTACGGAACTGCGGTCAAGAATAGTGACGGATGCGATGTCTGGGATGACTATTTCGAGATTCCAAGCTCAGCCAAATTTTTGAGTAAACTCGACACAAATGCTTTTATACATTGCGACCATCGAACCAAACAGGTTAGGCTCTATGGATCAAAGGACGACTGCGAGGAAGCCCGGAAATCGGTTTTCAAGCTGTTATCAAAAGTTCGTGGTCATCGTCATGAACTGGACCTTCCTCGGCCTAAATTGCATTCATTGGTGAATGGCGCCCTTGCAAACCTGCAGGCCGACGTCGGGATTAACAAAGTATCTCTTGATCCTATCAATTCAAAGCTCATTGTCAGAGGACCTCCAGCAGTTCTCTCGAAGGCGAATATGGTTCTCGATTCACTGAATCCTCACCCCGAGCCTTTAAGTAACCTCGAGAGATGTCAAATCTGTCACCACGCCCCTGTCAATGCCGTCACCCTTTCATGCCACCACAACTACTGTACGCTCTGCCTCCAGTCTGCGATCCGCCAAACTGGTCACGCACCCTTCCCCTGCATCTTCCGACGCGAATTATCTAACGGTGAAAACCGGCCTTGTTCAGCCTATGTTCCCTACTTCATTATCCGTGATATTCTTGCGGCCGAGGAAAAGGACATCTTGCGTTTGTCCTTGCTTTCGCATGTGAAGTCCAGACCTAATGATTTGTTCTGTTGCCCCTCGTTGAATTGCAAAGCTGTTTATCGTGTAGGCGGAGAAGGTATCACTCTCAAGTGTAGCCTCTGCCTCTGCGAGATATGCACGCATTGCAAAACACCAGCCCATACAGGCCTTACTTGCACAGAGATAAATGTATCTCAGTAGATATGGCAATATTGGTGTACTTTATATACATGCGATCAAGTTTTAACACATTCTTAGCAATCAATAATTTGATGAGTGAATAGGCGTCAATAGGGCGTACATATATGGCTATAACAGAAAGTTGTTTAGGCATGGAATTTGTCGGCACTCAAGTTTGGTAGTTGGTGGACTGCCAGGACTGGATGGAAATGGGAAGTCTCTTAGATAAAAGTCTGTCTCCAACACGGTGAGACGCGGACATGCCAAAAGGTAATCCTTGATTAGCCATTCATTGCCGCCAAAGATGGATAATCGGCGCAAAAATGGCATGTACCAAGGGGGGTAAACAAGTAGGCTACGATCGTCGTCGAATCGATGACGCCGGTCACCGGCTGAGAAGTACAACTCCATGTTCTCGACTCCAGAAGGAAAATCGATGAACTGATAACAATCGAAGATGTCGTCGAAAGAGGACTCTGTGTATACGATTGACAGAGTACGCAAATTGGGAAGAGCCCCGGTTATCTTCACTTTGTAGAGTAAGTCGGGGAGAATTTTTCGAATCCCTTTTTGCGAGTCGATCGTGATAGAACGGCAAAGTAGACTGGGTAGGTCTCTGGATGGTTCGCCGTGAAAAAAAAAACCCAGGCGAAGGGTGCGTAGATAATGCTGAAGATATGCAGAAGATGGTATGTGGGCGTCTTTGTGCGCAAGGTGGGTGAAAATCTTCGCCCAGGTTCGGTTGACCAGTTGAGAGGCGGCCATGAAGAAAATGCGTTCATGGGTAGATAGGGGAGAATTCCATGTTTTGTCGATTATCTCCCATATAACATCGTAAGGAAGAGCTGGGGTGGTGTATATTCGGCGAGTCGACGTTGGTGGCATGCTGGCGTTAGGTGCAATGATGACTGGGATGATAAAACATCTTGCATATATACCTTCATTCTACATACTTGTAACTGCATGGAACAAGGGAGGTAGGTCGGGCAAACACCTATTCCGACGTCATGTCGCTGAACTTCGAGATAAAGCATCTCATGAGAGACTACAAGGCGTTTTCTAGGTTGCATCTAGCCAACTTAGGCCTGAAATTCGAGCCTGCCTACAGAGAGGTGAAGTAAGAACCGGCTCCCAACAAAAAACGGTACTTGGTGAATAACAGAGCAGTTGCTGGATGAGCATAAATTGTTACTACCGATCCAGAACTCCGAAGCGGCGAAGCCTGTGGGTATCTAGATTCATGCGTCTTGCCAATCGTTTTGAACCAGGCAGCACTGGGCTAATGAGGGGTGAGTCATGAAACGACTTGAGCGATTAGATAAATATACAAGTTGTATAGATGTGAAGCAGGCAGTCCAGTCTCAGAGAACGAGGTTTTTTCTCAGGCTGAGGATTTTGGCCCTTGGGTACTTACGTCGACTTTCATTATCGCGGACTGCTACATCTGTCCGGGCTCAACGCTGCCTAGGCCCTAGCTTGACCCAACCCAACGCTCGGAAATCAGATTCCAAATGTGCGAGAGATTCAACAACCAAAAGATATCTACAAAAATGATTCAATCCCAGATCACTCAGAAGGGTCGTCCCGGGCCACTACATCTCCAGCCTGATTAACAGCTGAATCCCAATCTGATTTCTCAATTTTTTGGGAACCTGCACGTTCCCAGATACGAGCAAGCCAATTTGCCGCTCCTTCGTATGGCCGAATCCCTTTGCTGGGCTCTCCCTTCTTCACAAGGTGACTTACAAGGCAGCCACTCGCTTCTGCCCGTAGCTGTAAGGCAAGTCGGCCAGGCCCACGATGCATCCCCTGCTCGCTGTCCGGTTCGCCAATTTCCTTCACGGTGGTTTCCCAGCTCAAATTGTATGCAATAGCTCTGGCTAGTTCCTGAAACCTCTTCCTTTCCTTCAGCTCAACAAATAGGGAGTAACGTGCTTCGTTGGTGAAGGAAGTCTGATTACCAAGAAGTTCTGTGCACCTCACAATGATCTTTGTTTCGTTCAAAGTCTGGATGGGTTTGGACTTGAGGTATTTGTTGGCAAGCTTGAACAACTGTTTTTCTTCCTGTACAGAGAGCCTTTGTACTGCCATTGAGGTTGAATGCTGAATGGTTGTTGACATAGATGCACTTTCTGAGGAATCTGAACTATCCACAGGTGGTGATGGGGCAGAACACTGGAAGGTGTGCAAATTGGAGGTGAATGATTCCAGGGATCGAAATGGCATTAGAGGGACTGGGTCTGTCGTGCTAGGACTGAAAGTAAAATCTGTTGACATATAGGTTCGACCTATTTGGTTGTGCCATTGATGCATCCACTCGCGTACGGCCTGGAGACTTCGGTGCCGAAAGGAAGCAGAAGGTAGACGTGGACTGTTGGGGCCAAAGTCATGAGGGTCTTGCTGCCCACGAATCCCATGTTCGTTCACTGATCCTGCACACGGTACATTGAGGTTGAACTCGTTGGCGTGTTCTGCGAGCAGAGCATTTGCAAAAAAGCCCCCCCGAACCTGACCGGAACCTGACACCACAATTGATACTGATTCTTCGTTAGCCTCTGCAGCAGCAAGTAACATCCACAGAGGACTCTGCCAAGCACCGGAGTAGCAAGCTGTGGTGATGAGGAAAACTGTAGCCTTTGTTCCGCGAACTGATCGTTCTAGTTCCTTGATTTTCAGCTTATCTGTACCAACTTCAAAAACACCATTTTGGTTCCCATGGCCAACCAGAAGAAGAACCAAAGTATCGTCTGCAGATGAAGTTGAGGCTCTGTGCCGAACTTCGGCGAGATATCGCGATTTGAGGCTCTCGTCCTCATCAACATGAACGGTTTCGAAGGATGGGGGATTGAAGATGATCCGGTCACAAGCAGGATCTCCTACGAGGAATTCCCGTTCGCTACGAATTTCGGTGCCACGTAACCAAATGCTCGATTCCGCGGGGGCGCCAAGAAGGTCGTGGAAGACAACAAAGTCTGCCTCAAACCATAGTGCGTTGTTTCCGAGCAAGGCGCAAGCGGCCGTTGGGTGAGTATTCCGGGGTGGCGAACCAAGGATAAAACCCCGTATTGAGTCAATCAAGAAGAAGAAAGGCGATAACACTACTCGCAGTAAAAAAGCCATGGTGGATGATATTTGGAGAAACTTGGGGTGGTAGAACGTCTTATGTATGGCCGATTAATCGGAGGGCAAAGACAGGCAGAGACATTTGTCTATATAATGTCTCGCGAGTCATTTCCAAAGTCATGTCAGCCAACCAACACCAAGGTCTGATGGAAGGTTTACTTAGTCTTGAACACTTCCATATTCTTGTCCTTTCATACCACGTCCTTGTAAAGCCATCTATTTCGACGTCATGCCACCGAATTTCGAGGAAAGGGTCTCATTTGAGACGGTCCTTCGATTTCAAAGCCCTGACTCCATTCAACTAACAGGGGGTACCAGATGAATGTAGATTGTCGGTACCGATCCAGAACTACGAAGCACATAGATATCTAGAACTAGGCGTCAAGTCCGAGATCGTTTTGAAGGGTAACCCGGCAGCTCGGTCTACACTGGAGGGTCACGAAATAACTCTAGCGCTTAGATGAAATATATGAGCAGCCAAAGCTGCCAAACCTGAATCTAGAAGTCCCAGAACCAGAGGACGAGGCATGAATGCCAACAACGGCTTATAGGTTGAAGTAGGAAGAAAGAAATGGTTGGTCACGACGCTGACAAAATGTGCCTCGAGTCCGCTTGACCGGTTGATTGGTTGACCTCTAACGTTGAGAATCCGGATTCCAAATGCTTGAAAGACCTCAATTAGCATTGGATGATCTCATAAAAAGTCTCAAGATACCACCGGAGTTCAGTCGCTATGAGGGTATCTCGGACTCTACTACAATTGCAGACCTCGAAGTTTGGAAACAAAATGCAACCTCCGTTCTGCGCGACATTCAACAACTATTCAGCAGCAAGAACGCAGAAGGTCTAACATTGAAGACCAAGGGAGATATGATCTCCGCAACAGTACCTTTTTTGCAAGAACATGTTGCCGACGGTGACCGAATCGACTCACTGGCTGACGAAAAAGAGCCATGGTTAGGCCCTGACTCTGGAATAATTGCCCAAGGCAAGTCGTCTTTATCGATGACTGTGCTGGATTTACTCACTATAAACATACAGAAATAATTTCCTCATCCATGCTATTTCCTTCTAATGACCTAATTGCGCAGGTTCTGACCCATAATTTAAAACCTATATTCAAAGCCAGTCCTCATCCTCATCTTCACCTTGAAACGGGCCGAAAACTTTCTCGTGCGGCTGGGGGACCCATGGCGATGCAAGACTATTATGAAGACCAATTATGGAAGCAATATCCAGGCGTTGACAAGGTGATTTTATGGTGTGTCCGCGGCATTCAGGTGCAGTCTTATCTTCGTTGTTTTGAACAACTCATCGATCTTACACTTAGCAAGACGCATACGAAAAGCTATGGCATTTAGTTATACCACCGGTTATGACCTTTTTAGACGACTACGAACCAAAGTATAAGCTTCGCGGAGTAACACTCGTACAAGAGATGCTACGCCACGTACCGGGGGACCTCCTCAAGCGAACTGGAGTGGACGGTCTGTTGCGACAAGTAAGTTCTGTACCTTCGGTTCTGTGACTCGTTGCTGGTTTTACTGACCCTTTCTTTCCAGTCTTTACGAACTTGTTTATCCAACCTTCAAAGCCCCGAAACGCCACTTCTTCTCAAGAATGCGATTAACGCCTCAATCCTCTTGATTCTCCTCACTACATCTATTGGACCGCTGACTAAACCCTCGTCGGCTCGCTTTGACAACTTGTCCTCCCTTCTAGGTGAAGGGATCATATCAGGAATTTGGCTATACGCAGCCGACAAGCCAGAGGTGGTAAAAGCAACATTCGAAGCTCTTCCTGACTTACTCAGGGCGTTGGGCATTGGGAGTGTTCGGTTTCTCAAGGTATGCAGGTTTTTTTTTGTTACAATGCCATTTCAGATGGTACACGCCAGGCTTTAATTCCACAACTGGCGCATACACTCATCCCCCGACCCATGGTAATGTCAGATAGAAAAATGGAATTCTCAGCGATCACCGTGCTTGGTACACTGCTCGATGTCTGTGGACCAAGGATTGAGCTATGGAAAGAAACTATACTGGATGCTATAGGAAGGTGCTGGGTTGGACTGATCGATGAAGAGAACCCTGCAATACAGGCCAGTGGTGACCTCGATGGTAATGCTTTCACAAACAACAATCATATTTTTTTACTGGAATCCTTTTGTGCTGTAGCGTCCCCTGCCGATGTCGGATTGAGACGTGAATTAAAGAGGCAATTGCAAAACTTATGCACCAAATTGGCTGAGCTCTGTCCGTCAGTCGTCAAGGTCGGTATTAAAACACCTTTCTCAAACAACTGCTGATTTCCTTCCCTCTTTACGAACACAATCTGTTAGGATGAATTTCCTCGGTTTATCCATGCAAACAAGACACTATTCGAAGACCTCATCCCTAAACAGCATTATTAGAGGTATAAAATCAGGGAGATATTTGAATTGGCAACAAGGTATGTAACTGCATACTTTAGGCTGACTACATCGTTCCAAAACACCACCTATAAATACTTTATAGAGATGTTGACTCGTCAGCGTTGAGGATGAGTGTAGTGAAGAATCGAATCATCTCCAAAAACGAGTCAATGTCAGCGGCTTATTTTCAAAACCGTGTTAGAAGGCATTGTAAAGTTGAAATGGCTTGGGGAAACTTACATTCGTTGACAGTATGAATCCCTCCAAGAGGGTTTTCGCTACTCCCAGCATTTTGGTGGTTGTAGCGGAAAATGTGAGGCGACAGTTTCCAATAGAAACGTGTGTCTTTAATCCAACGTTGGCAAAGCTCTGTACACGAAAAGAGAAGAACCCACCTGTGTTTCCTGACATCATGCTCGGCGCGACAATAACGGAATCTGCATCCCTCAAAGCCCGATGCGCATTGTAAGTAGCCTTGATCGTCCCAGAAAGGAGGTGGTATGGAGCTGCGTCTGCTCCAGTAGGAGTGACAGGTGCGGGTTCGAGGCCGCCGTTAAAGGCATCACTCAAGGTTAAAGAGCCACTGGCGGGGGCGCCTTCTTCGGAAATCCTGCTGCCGAATGCGCTGTATGACAAGTTGAACCTGCCTCCGAGGGACTTTAAGAGGGCAGTGTCATGCGCTTTGACCGCATCGACCGAGCTATCTATGGATGAGTTATCTGCATCAAGGAACTCTGCGCTCTACGAACCTTACGACTGCAATGCGGTGATTGACAATTGCCCATGCCTGTTCAGGAAGAGCGTTCGACTTGACACCCCCGTGGATGAGGTCAATGGCCTGGGTCGTACCGACCAGGCTGCTAAGGACCTTGTCCTGGCGGATAACCTTTTGGAGAGCTCGGAGGGCCTCGTTAGAGTGCACTGACTTTTTGATGATGCTACGGAGCTTCGAAGGAACCGATTTTCCATGCTCTGCAACACATTGTAAAGTATCATAAACAGGCTCGTGTCGAGTCTGTGCAGAAAAGATATATAGGTCATTCAGATGATAGAAAGGGTCACTAAGACATACAATTTTCACTGGGTACGGGTTTTGCTCGAAATGGACGAGTAGGGCAGAGAGAATGCCGATGCTCTGTCAAAGAAGCGATGGTCAGAATTAAATGTTAAGATCGGAGCAGGAGCTTACTGTGTGCACAGGAGGAATACTCGAATGCCCACCAGGTGCAGTTACTTCGACGAGCACGTTCAAAAATCCTTTTTCAGCAATTCCTGGAGTGGCAATGACGGACCCGTACTGCTCGATGAATCCTGCTGCAATGACCATCACGGTTGTTAGAGTACTACTAAAAATTTGGCATCGTTAGCTGGTGCTCACATCCTTCATCTACGATCATAGCAAATCCATTTTCGCCATAGACCTTCTCAAGGAAGGGACCAAGATTCCCGGCTCCCTTGGAAAATGTCCATAAACAAATCAAAGTATATAAACATCATCGAACGATTACCTGGAATCCAGCGGCTTCCTCATCGAAACCAAAGGCAAGCACAACAGTTCTAGCAGGTTGGAATTTGGAATCGATTAGAGTCTCGATGGTCGATCTGACGTGGTGTAGAGTATTAGAGTTATTGGGATACGACGAGAAGAGACTGCCCACAGAATGCCAATTAATCCACTCTTGTCGTCGGAGCTTCCGCGGCCCCAGATACGCTTACCTGGAGGCGGAGGTCGATACACTAAGTGGTCAATTACAACAGGAGGCTTACCATCAAAGAATCCCGAGTAAGGTGGGTGGGTCCATTGGTCGACAGTCGTTGCATCGACTGGGACCACATCTGGAAACCAATGATTATGGCTTAGTATTACAAGAGGCACGACAGACATGTTGCAAAAATGTTAACCTTGATGTGCTGCGAGGAGTAAAGGTTTCAACGACGCGTCTGAGCCCTTCCACTCGTAGTAAAGGCCATGCGTATTAACCTTGGTCAACTTGAGATTTGCGTGGCTACCAGGAAAAAGAGGTGTCAAATATCTCTTGCACCATATGTCAAGAATGTACAATAGCTTACACAAGAGGGAAGGCGTTCAACAGGTAGTCATGGAATGGGACGAATGCTTCCCAGCGAGGGTCGACACCGACCGCATCCATGTTATCGAAGGACTCCGTGCTGGAAGATAATAACGAGTGAAGGGCTATTAAGATGAGTCCCAGCGTCTTCACTCACGGAACTCGCACAGCTCCACCAAGCCAGTCGATGGCGCTCTGCTGAAATTCGGGAGTGCTAATCTTGTCGTTCAACCCATTCCAGAGGTTCAAATTTTTTTCAGGAGTAACAACATCGACCTGGGGACAACCTGGGGCGGATGACTGGCCGAAAAGAAGATCCTTGTACCCATACGAGAGGCGCAGGACACAGTAAACCGTAAGGAGGACTCCGAATGGGCGGACTCGTGATTTAGGTTCCTTCTTAGGGCGAGTAGGGGAGGGAGATGCTACTGAGGGCAGAATGCCCTCCCTCTCTTTCGTTTCGCTGCTGTGGGACATGATGGCGGTGGTGTGAAGAAAGCCAGAATTCACGGTTGGTATCTCAACATGACCGTATGCACTCGGAGTATGTACTGAGTAATCTTAGCGTGATCGGCGGCGGTCCGTCTGATCCGTCGTTCGTCGTTTCTCAGCTCTCAAGACAATTGAGTAGAGTCTCTCAGACGATGAAGAGCCAATACATCGTACAAGGCGCGGTATTCCTTGATGGGAGCAGCTCAAACGATGTCTCAATCACACGGCAGTTTTATTTCCAGCTCATGAAATAAAGAGTCATAAAACGTGCATACGCATAGGTCGCATGATGATTTTGTGATGTAAAGTATTGGTAAAGTACAAGTAAAGAGGATGGACGGGCTGCATTTACTTGAGAGGAATGCTGTTATCAACATGGTCAGTGGAAATAATTTACAACAGGGAAGACAAAGCACATACAATCGAGAAGCTGAGTAACGGTGAAGAAGGGACGAAAATTAGGAAGAATTTTGGCCGAGGAACAAACAGCATAGGCTTACAGTGAGTGGCACCGATCTGAAAGGAGAGCATCAATATGGGTGTCTTCAATGAGAAAAAGAGTGCTTACACCAGGACGACCGTGCTTGACGGGTCGGTAAGAGCATGAGAACTCTCCGAGATAGTGACCTGTCATTTCAGGTTTGATTTCGACGGAGTTGAACACCTATTTCCAAGTAACGATGAGTCTCCCATATTGAAATAACCTCACTTCTCCACTTCTGCAAACCACCCTCGAAGGATAGGAAACAGCACACACCTTGCCGTTGTAGATGCCAACAACACTTCCAATCATTTCTGGGACGATAATCATGTCACGCAGATGTGTCTTCACAACAGCGGGCTTCTCATTGGGGGGGGCCTCCTTTTTGGCCTTGCGCAGTTTCTTGATGAGACCCATGGGGCGGCGCTTAAGACCACGTTGGAAACGACGACGAGCACGGGCGTGGACGAGCTACTTTTTGCTAAGGAAGGATGAATTGGATTTCAGCGAGGGTACATACTTCGACGAACTAGATACCACAATTTCAATACAAAAGCTTGAAAAGAGGATAAAGCAGACACACGTCTTCGTTGTTCATGTCCAGGAGCTTGTCGAGCTCAACTCCACGGTACGAGAAGGTACGGAAGATACGCTTCTTCTTGAGGTCGGCAGCTACTTGGGGGTCGGTTACTTCAGCCTGAGGACATGATATCAGCACGTCGTTGCGGGCAGCAATGAAGAGGGACAGACCATGGTTGTTGTTGGCGGTTGGCGGCGTCGAAAACGATAGACTTGAGGTTGGCTGGCGGAGTGTGAATTTTGGTCGAATGTGGGAACTGACACAGATTGTGGCTGAAGCCGAGTCACGTGGTACTGTATAGGACCACATCGGCAGCGCGCAATGAGTCTTCACGACTTGTCCAAAATCTATATCTTCGGCTAGAATCCTCAGGTCTTCCCTCGCGGATTAAAGGTGAGCTCAGGGAGATATGTACCGAAGAGAAACTGGGTCCTGAATTGTTTTTCTGCAGTGATTTGTGGCTACCGAATCCATAACCTTTCACCACACCACAACAGATCCCAAAAGTATGCGCAATTAATAATTGAAAACTCAGGGATTGTCGCTGATTGCTTTGTGCTTAGATGCGTAACATTGCTGCATACCTCCTCCTCCAAACCGGTGGCAAAGAGAACCCCACCGCTGCTGATGTCAAGAAGCTCCTTGGTACCGTCGGCATCGAGACCGACGACGAGCGTCTGAAGACCCTTATTTCCGAGCTTTCGGGCAAGTCGACTGCCGAAGTGCGTGCATTGTGGTCAACCCTTTTTTCTTCTTTTTTTCTGATGGTATGAGCAGCTCATTTCCGAAGGCTTGGGCAAGCTTGCCTCTGTAAGTGAATGTGCGGCGATAAATATTACACGGTCTGACACGGCTGCACAGGTTCCTTCTGGAGGAGGAGGAGGAGGTGGCGCTGCTGCTGCTCCCTCTGCTGGCGGCGCCGCTGCCCCCGCCGCCGAGGAGAAGAAAGAGGAGAAGGCTGAGGAGAAGGTTTGTGCCTGGCGGTGTCGTAAGTGGGCGGAGACGCTGATGGCTATTTACAGGAAGAATCCGACGACGACATGGGCTTCGGCTTGTTTGACTAAAGAGATGATCGTTATTAATGTAGCCTGTAGCAAAATGATGAATAACAGTCCTCGGATACATATTGTTTGTGTGAGAAAAGCCCAAAAGGGCGTAGACGATGTTGCCGGCGGTGTGGGGAGGAGAACACGTGGGGAGGTTGCCCTGGATTGGCAGACGAATGCCGGCGGACCGATTCCGTCAGGGAAAGTGGTGAGAAAATGACAACCAGCCCTTTGCATCCCCCCACTATCATGCAGAACTCGGATTCTGGCAATGCCTTCATGAAAGGCCCAAAGCGAAAGCGTCTTGCAAAGGTATTCAGCCCGCTGCACCCAGAGTATGCTCCTCACCGCTCTCCAGGCCTGCGATGCGTGTCATAAAAGCAAACGACGCTGCGACGGCACAGGCATGTTCACTCTCTTCCTCGTGTTTTGGTACTCACACATTTCACATTCAGCACCCTGCAGCAATTGGTGAGCTTGCGAGCGTTCTGAGCCACAGATGCAATCTCAACCCCCGCAGCTATTACGCCTCCAAGCAGTGCACCTACACTGACGCTTCTGGTCGTCCAGTGCCTGCCCCACGGCCCTTCAAGCCAGAGCGGCAGGACCCCCAGCCGTCTTCTTCCGCGTCAGATACTCGCGCCTACCCAGCGTCCCCGTTCAGTCAGCCTGCCGCGAACCAGTTCCGTATCTATCCCAATCCTCCCCCCGCGCCTTCCCACCAGTATCAAAACGACAATAGCGACGATGACCACAAGCATACTCGGAAGCGATTCAGAAACGACAGAGGCAATCCCATGCCGGTCGACGATCTTGTCATTGACGGCCCCATCTCAGGCGTTTCCATTGACCGCCCAGCCTCCATCGAGCTTGACCCGTCTCTCACGCGCGAACTCACGAACCGCAAGTAGTTGCTTTATCTTTCCTGTTCTACCTGTTGATCTTGGCACTTGTTCACAGTATTTTTCGCACATTGCCATCCTGCCCGGGCAGTTATTCACAAACCGACCTTCGCTTCTTCACTGAGCCACAATCGCGTCCCATCTCATCTACTTCTTGCTGTCTGCGCTCTCGCTGCACCTTTGTCAAAGCAGCCTCGTATTCGCACTACCCCTTCGCGCTTCGCCGGTAAACCCTTTGCTCAAGAAGCCCTCTCCCAAATGTTCGATGGTGCCGGCCGTCTCGTCGTCGAGCCAGACCTGGCAACTGCCCAGGCACTTTGTGTCCTCCAAATGCACGACCTACTCACGACCGAAAGCAATGCCCTCTGGGGTTCCCGATTTCATGGTACTATCCCCTTTTTTCCTTTTAGTTCCTGCTTTCCCACCTCAGTATCACTGATCGGAAGAAGTAGACCTAGCTCTTCAAATTGTGGAAGGCCTCGGAGTCCACAGTCCCGAGCACCCGACACTCACCCCGGTCCCGTCTCAAGAGTTTGTTCAAGGGGCCATTGAACGCGAAGCCATCCGCCGTATATTTTGGCTTATCCACCTTCTAGATATCGTGGCTTCCATTTATTTCAAGAAGCCCACTACCTTTGCTGATGTCGAATTACGCCTACGGCTACCTGTGGACGAAACCAGTTTTGAACTTGGCGTTCATTCCACGCTACCTGGTGCGTGGTCTCTCTAACCTTTCGCTGTCTCCTCTTTCCTTTCCTTTCTCCCCTTAAAGCCGTCCATTACACCACGGTTACGGGATTCCATCCCATGCCATTACCGCCCCTCCACCAAGTCCCGCATGTCTATTTCTTTCCCCCGCTTCTATCCTACTCATGTGTCAGGATCATATGCTGATCCACTGCCACTCTATTCTTGTGTCTTCCCATCCCACACCATATTTTACACCCTCATTCCGCACATCTTTCTTCGTTCCATCATTGCTAACCCCGCTTCTATCGCGAACTAACGCATTAACTAATTTTAGAATATCTCTACCTTCCGGCGGTTAGGACCCAATATGCCTCCGAATTAGGACATCTCATTCGCATTCTCTCCATTTACGCCAAAGTGGAATGTGCACTTGATGAAGGGAACGGTGAGCCTTCCTCCCGCGATATTACGTGGTGATGTCCAGCGGCTTATCCAAAATTAGACCCAGAATCAGTGGCCAACTTGTCAGGGGCGCTCCAGGACACTGAGCAAAAGATGGACGTACGTGGATATCTCATTGCCTTACATTCTCATTGTCTAACTTGGTGGCGTTGACAATCAAATCATACTCATAGGAATGGGAGCGCACGTTACCTGAACATCTGCGGTTTTCGGAACAGAGTTTACAAGTCCAACAATCGATGTTTGAAACGAGTTCTAATACTGGCGCCTGGTGTTGGTGCTCCATGCACGTCTATCACGCATCCTGCGTCCTGGCTCTTCATCTCGTGATTACCTTTTCTCTGCCTTCTTCCCTTTTTCCTTCGCACAAATTCTGTAATTTTGGGTCTCAGATTTCTGACGTAACAGCCCTTGGGGGCATTTGTTTCTTCACAGGCCCGCCAGCGTACCCAGCGTGGAACCAGATCTGATCCTCCACAATGGGCAATCCAACGAATCGAATTAATCCTGAACATGCTAGGGGATCGCGCAAAGAATAGTAGACTCAGTTGCGTTCGCTTCCCCTCCTCTCTTTTCATTTTACCGATGCTCATTTTGGTATCCTTGTCATGCTATTAGTGGGCCACGCTCTCTGGGTGCGTGATATTTATTGCATCTACCCGTTTATTATCACCGATACTAATATTATGCCGCCTCTGTTATAGTCTCTTATCAAGTACTGCAAAAGAGACGATTCACAGATGCGGAAATGGGCTGCAGAATACGAGGAAGCAGTTGGCACAAAAGTCTTTGAATTCGTTCAAGATTGGCGTTCTCAGCCGTCCCCTCCGCAGCAACATCAATATCCTTCACACTCGCACTCGCACTCCCAGTCTCAGCAGCAATCACAATCACATACCCATGCCAATACCTACAACACCCAACAACATCAGCTCTCACACCGACGGCTGTCTGATGTACGCAATTCGGGCCCTCCGTTTGGTCTAAATATGAGCAATTCAAATCCCCCTCGCCCACCAGTCCATCAACATGCGGCTGATATGTCCTCGTATGGCAGCAATACTAGTAATCACGTCATGAAGAGATCCCCCAGTCATTCCCCACCTGTGACCTATCCCCTGGGTCGCCCGCCAAATACCAGCGTCAACAACAATAACGGAAATAACCACAATCGATCTTTATCGTTGAACCAGCACCCTTCTGGCGTCCTACCTGATCCTTCTGCCAGTAACAACGGAGGAAGAGATGCACGAGGACAGTCGTCCGTGAACCCGGCACTAGGGCCATCAATTGGACATGGGAATTGCGATGAACCTTCACTGAGCCAGAACCAGAAGCAAGTCGTTGTGGGGAAATATAGGGACTTGAATTCAACTAGTTCACATTCTCGGTGGCCGCACATCGGTGGCGACTCTATTGGAGGCACCGCTGGAGATGGAGGAATACAGTCGTCTTATTCTGGGACTGCTGGAAGTACGAATGGGCCTGGAGTCTCGGGGGGAGTGAATGGTGGGTCGATGGGGCAGATATCTGGCAGTAACAATACTGCTGGAGGTGCCGTTCTGAACGGAACTGGTGCTGGGGGTGGGACCTCGGGGCAAAGGAATTTTGGACTTCTTGGGGAGGGAAGTCAGTCATTGCCCTCACTCAAAGACAGTGGGTTATTGGAGTCTTGGGGCTCATCCACCCGGAATGGCGGAGAGGTACAAAAGCAAACCGCCAACGGGCCGTCACAGCAGCCACAGTCGCTTGCTTCACCTCACCGAATTACCCCTCCAAATTCAGGTGTAAATTTAACAATGTCAGCTCACCTTCACCATCCCTCACTGGACGCGCCGGACTTGCGGCCTTCCACAACGCTTGCAATGCCGGTAGGTTTGCAGTGGCTAGCGAACGAATCGCGATAGCAGGGCTAACGCATATCGTTCCTCACTATATCATCCCTTTCGGAGTTGAACTCTTTTTTTCTTGACTTTCTTTGTTGTATTTGCTGCGATTCGCGTTGATTTCAACGCGCTGTATTTCCTTCCATTGTGTGATCTTGCACCTAACATATACGCCTGTTCATCTGCTCACTCCGTTTTCTTGCTTCAGTGTTGTTGTCATTTGCTCTGTAGACTGTATAGTTGTTTAGTTTTCCATCCAATGGCATATGTTGTAAAGATGATATGCTCGTGTTTTAGCATAAAGCGTTCCGAACTTGGAAGAGATAGTTAATTTGCTATTACCGGTCCATGGTGAATATACAACTGTCGAAGAATAATCTACAATTAGGCGTTGGGTTTCTTGAGATTCCTGTGGAGCTCGGGTTGGACCAGTGTAGCCCTTGAGAGGAGGGTATTGACTACGTCGGTCTTCTTCTTCGTGAAGATTTCATCAATCTCCTGCAACTTGATATCGGTGTCCTTATCTAAAGCAGCCTGGGTTGTCGATGTTGTGCCCGCGTGCTACCCGAGATGGGAAATGAGTTGACGGTCGTTCTCTTGAGACATACAAATGGCACGTACCGAGGCCTCAAACGCCTTGAACTCCTCTTCCTTCGCTTTCTTGTACTCCTCTATTTCTTTGCTAGCCTCGGCGCGAGCATCCTTCAACTTCTGAACTCGATCTGCAGGGTGACATTAGCGATGGCAAGTAGGACCGCGAGGTCACCCACATTGCCGGGCCTGCTGCACTATCTTTGCGGCTTCCTTTTCCGCCTCGAGGAGCGTTTGGATCCCTTGCGATTGCTGAGCCGCCTTGAAGGTTCATTGAGTAAGCCTTTCCCCGAGTTCAGGTATACAGACGTACCATTCAGTGGTGGATGCGCTTATGCGAGTTTCAAACCCCGCGTCAAGCTCGGATATCGACGTTTACCAAAACGGGAATTACATCGTCTGTTCTCACTGTCGCTTACCTTCCGCCGGCCCCTCTCAAAACAAAGATAGTGAAAAACAATTCATCCAGGGAGACCATTTCCATTGGCCACACGGATTTGACTTTATGTGAAGCTTTCTCTTTCCGTACCCATCGTTGACATGGATTCCAACTCTACACCGCAAGGTCCAAAGATAAAACATGTTACGTTCTATCCTTGCTGTATTGCTCCGTGGACCCGTTGAACCCACGCAGAGTGTGGTGTTATAACCTTATCTTTTGTTGTCCGAGGCTTTGTGCTTAAATTTATTAGCCCGCATGAAAGGGTTCTCGGATTACCTTTTTGTGTGACTTGGTCGGTATGCTTTTCCCTTCAAGTTGCGCTGCGCTGTCTACTATGCCAGTAAGTCGAATTGATTTAAACTTATTTACGTACGGCGCTCCGGCTCTATGTGGTGCACTGCGTGCAGATCGCGGTCAGGGGTCTCCCTGTCGTATCTTTTGTCCGTTTGGTAGGATGAAAGGCAGTTAATGAAAACGGGTGCATCCTATCCGAGTCAGACGGAAATTTATCTATCCAGAAATAACCTCTGGTTATGTGAATATAGAGATGCACCTCTCAGAACCTAACAATGCAGTGATTCCGTTTTCCAATAACCAGGCTGGAGTGGATTACGTAATCTGGATATGAGTGACCATCTGTCGGGCGCGGTTTGGGAGTGAACAGTGAGATGGCGAGCAATTCTGTGGACCCGCTGCAAACATTGCAGGCTGCTCTGGTGGCGCAGGCAAACTCGCAAGAGCAGGCAGACTTACTCGCAGCGTTGCGTGAATCCCTTGAAAATCATCCTTCACCAATACCCATCCTGGTCCAAACTCTCTTTAACAATGTCCAGAATTCCGGTGATTCTCTGCTCAAAAGATGGGTCCTGGACCTCCTTCATTTTGCTATATGTCGCTCTTCTTTGTCATTGGATCAACGGACACAGAGTTAGTCTTAAATTACTGCTGAAAGCCCTTGTCAGACGACCCGTATTCATCAACTGCCTTTTAGTGGCCTTGCAAGCGCTAGACACGCTCGTACAACTTCTTAGTGACCCTCAGCCTGCCATTGTAAAAGTCGCGATACAATGCTTTGCTACCGTGTATCCGCTGGTTTTCCGCCTGCTGTAAGCACCCTCTTTTGAGCTGGCTGCTTTGCTATTCCTGATCCTCGTGCAATAGGTGCAGCAACCGGAGCAACCCAGCAGCCTGGAACACGCTATCCAGCGCCAAAGCGCGCATCATCGACCTTGTATGGGCACCCAATGTCAATGCCGGAGTGAGGTTATCTGCCATGAAGTTCGTCCAGAGGGTGATTCTTGTCCAAGTACGCGGTGTATCGGATCCAAGGGTGCGTCTCTTTTGTGACTTGGAAATATTTTATGTGTTCACCATATTGGCCAGCTTCAAAATAAGAATGATCCAAACATATCCTTCTGTCCTGTCGACCATCCCTTTATCTCCGTCCCTAAACTGGAAGCAGAAGGCCAGAAGTTGTTGGAAACATTGGCCACGATGCTCTTCACTAGCCAGTATGCCTACCGCTTCTTAAACTGCCGCGCCGTACTAAATTGACATTACAGCGACACTGATCTGCTTTCCGCTCTGCTCAACTCTTGGGTAAACCTGGTGAAGCAACGACCTGCAACATTCCCGCTCGTAGTCACCACTTTGAGATCGTGGTCACCAGCTTCCCTGACTGGGCTTTCGGCTTCAAGCGTGAAAAGTGTAGAGAAAGCTGTCCGGATATTGTTGATCCACATATCTCGGTGAGTCTTGCATTCCTCTGACCATGTCGGTATTTGAACAAAACATAGGCTTCCGGGTGGCTCCCCGTTTCTGGGACAGATAAACGAGATACTTAGTCAACAAGGCCTAAGAATGGATAAAGCTGCTGCGGACGAAAAGAAACGCAAAGCTCTGGCAGCTGAAAGCCGCAAGCGACCACCGTCGAACCCCAGTGAGTCAACGGACAACAAGCGCGTCAAACTCGATACCGAACTTCCCCCAAACAATTCTGCCGCTCTTCTTTCTGCCTTCGATTTCACATCACTTCCCGCCCCCCTCATCACAAATCTTATTGTCGCGAACCTTGAAGCGTTCACCGAACCGCAACTTATTGCTATGGTCAACACATACCGCCAAAGCCATGGACTGACTGGTTTAACGCCTGCTCGGACGTCAGCTGCCTCAGATGCGATCTCTACTACTGCGTCGAAAGCCGCTTCGTCTACATCGACCACTTCCGTACCTGCGATACCAACTGGGCCTCGAAAAGATGCATATACGATTGAAAAAAGTATGACACCGACCACTCAAGAACCCGCAGTCAAAGAAGAGCCAGTAGATCCTCTGCAAATGGATATTGACGAGGATGAGCTGGAGTATGAACCAGAAAAATTGAACGAAGCGGTAAGTAATAAAAACTCTTGTATGATACATGTTAGCTGATTCTTCCATGTACACATCTAGCTATCTGGTGCTCCTGCACCCGAAGACGAAATTATGGACACTGGGACTAGTCCTGCAGTGGTTGACCTACAGCTTTTAAATTTCAAGTTGCCCCCGCCGAAGGAGTTTTCGTCAGATGAAGACCGTATGGGTGTTGTATCTAGCTCCATATCGCGAATATGGGACGGTGCAGACGAGCTACGTGCCATGGGAGAAGGGATCTCACCGGATTCATTGCAAGCCGGAGGAAACACTGCGTCTGAGATATGGATGTTGTTACTGGTGCGGATGTTGACCAGGGTTGCTGAGCCACCGCCTGACCTGGACGGCGATGAAACAATGGATGATTCGAATAAAGGTCTTGTTGAACAAGATTATTATGTTCGACAAGATCAACTTCGGCAGACTCTCTGTGACTATATCATGGCCGATTTCCCTTCTCGGTAAGCTTCCGTCTTTTTGTTAGTACTGCATCTAAGCTGGGTCACATGCAAGCGTACGACTGGCTACAACGTGGATGAATGAGGAGTGGTATAATGACCAGATACGCTCAGCGAAAGACAGAAACTGGGTGAGTAAAAGTAGTCAGTTTTGTGTCCTTTCTATGAATTTGAATATTGTCGTAGCGGCCAAATTATGATGCTTGGCTCAATCAGATTGTTGTGTCTTATCAAACCATACTAGACGGCAAGGATAAGACATTTGCCCGTTTCCTTCTTGATCTCCCTTCAATACCGGCCGATGTGCTCGACCTCCTTCGGGACCTTTGTGTCGATAGCTCAAGGTGAATTTCTTGTCAAATATTGCCCTCTCCTCACCTCTAACTCATTGAATACAAAGTCCTGATCGCATGCAAGTTGGCTTCACAACGCTTCGTGGGTTTGTCATTCAACGACCCTCTCTGAGAATGGATGCCCTGAATGTCCTTCTTGAACTCACGACGCATCCTGGTGCGTATTTCCTGCTTTCTACTCACTGACTACATCTAATACAGAATCCAGAAAAACGAATACGAGGGGCAGCCATCAATACTGTCAAGTTATGGGTCCCTAATTCTCCGCCTATGGATGGAATGGTCCGCGAATTCGCTTTGCAAATGCTACGAAAACTCCAGCTACGGTCCTCTGAAATCCGCGCAGCAATGCCTAAAGATGTAGAAATGAATGGCGATCCTCATGAAGAAGAGCAAGCCGTCCCGCCAAAAGAAAAGGAGCCACGTGAGGAAGGTCAAGACATGGAAGATGGTCAATTACCGGCAGAAGATTTGGTCCATACTCCTTACCTCCCAGAGCGCATCGAGCTTCCCGCGAAAAAGGCTCAAGTTCTTCAACATGTAGAACTGCTTTTTGCACTCTGTGTGAAAGTGCCAGAATTTTTGGATGAGTGAGTACAAGCCTTCTTTCGGCGACTCATTTCCTTATATCGTATACCAGAATATTCGCGGCCTATGGGCTGATGGATCAAACTGTGCAAGAAGCGATTCAGGACCTCATCACTGCTCTCATCCGTTCATTGGGCTCAAGTCATGGGAAATTATTGACTTTGATGCGACAATGCCCGCCAGGAGCTGAATCGCTTGCTCTACGGGTGCTTACCATTTTCACAGAACATGGTCGTCCAAGTTCGCAGCTGGTTGCGCTGGTGAAGGCCCTTATCAACGAGCGTGACTTGGATGCCAGATTCCTTATTCCAATCATTGCTGAAATGGACAAGGTATGTAAACAACTCGCGATTTATGGTATCTGTATTTTACCTTTCCTTCTCCAGACGGATATTATGCGTTACCTGCCTCGTATAGTCTCCAGCCTTAACGGTCAACAAGAGCCCAAGAATCTAGTCCGTTCAGTATTCAGCTCGATCGTGACAACACCGCCCCAGACTTTCGGAAGTGTGACGTCGAATCTCCCGCGTGTCCGTCAAAGCGAATTGCTTACGCCAGCAGAGCTCATGGTACTGTTACATGAGTCGGAGAAAGAGATCGGTTTGAAGAGTGCAATCGAAGGTATGGGTAAATTTCTGGCTTGATCGTTTTTTGCCTCTGATACTGTATCAAAGCAATTGGGATATGTTTTTCGATGACAGATGTTTTCCGATCAGAAATTCTAGCGGTCGTGATGCAGCAAATCATGGACGAGCCTGTCCTCCCCGTTCTCTTCTTACGTACGGTGCGTTGATCCAAAATAACAAACATTAAGAAACCATTCTCAACTGCTTATTCACAGGTGATCCAAGCAGTCACGACGTACAAATCGCTCGTAGGCTTTGTATCGACCACTCTTCTATCTCGCTTGATCACGAAAAAAATTTGGACAAATCCTCCTCTCTGGGAAGGGTTTATTCGATGTGCCAAAGTCATTGCTCCGGCTAGCTTTGGGGCGTTGCTACAGCTACCGAAAGACCAGCTTCGAGAACTGGTTGACAAACAGCCCAGCTTAAAGTCTGGTCTGCGAGACTATGTCACGAAGAAGGCACCTAACAAAGCACGTGGAGCAGGGTTTTTGGACATCTTTGGCGAACCCGACGAGGGTACTGCTGCTGTATCGACACCTCAACCTGCCGAGGCTCAAATGGAAAATGTGATAGCATGATATCCCTCCAGTATATTTATTTACGTTAACGAGTACGCATTGATACATTTTAATGAATTTGTAGTACATAGTAGATTGAACACGGTAATACTTGAACGGTCATAAATACCGAGCCGAGGAAGCAATATTTAAAAACGAATTGTTTATCGGAGATTGAGCCGATCAGTCGGGACCTGACGCAATAAGAAAGAAGCCCTGGTACCTCACGAACCGTGTACATGCATATCTGTAACATAACATTCCTGGCGCGATAAGCCTTTCACTCTTAGCTTTTCACCATTACTTTCAAGGAATAAGCCCGCCTAGAAGGCACTCCTCAAAAGCTGTGTAAAGACGTGTCTCGACATCCGCAGTAGAGACAACCTTGTACTTGGGTACAACATCCCTAGCAGGTCATGTCTCGACCTGCGAAGTCTCCCAGAAGATCTCCTCGCGGATCGAGACAAAGAAGAGCACACGACAATGGTGCAAAGTCTAACCACGACGACGACGTGTCATCGTCGCCCGTGGCTTCACCGGGGTCGTGGAACGTTGATCGAGGGAGATCAAGGGTCAGACGACCATCTAACCCCTTCTCAGAGGAGAGCCTGAGGAGAAGGTATGTAACCACACAAATCATGCTCCTTCACTGCTTATTGACTGTTAAAAGAGGTTATCATTCAATTGTATCTTCCTTCCAGAAAGTCTTTCATCTGGAGCGCCGGTGGAAATTAGTCCGAGAATTGGGTTCTGGCGCCTATGGCGTTGTAATGTGAGTGCTGTATTCATTATTCACGATAAGAACTAAAAAAAACGTCGTATTACAGATCTGCTGCTGACGAGATATCTGGTGAAACTGTTGCGATAAAACTCGTTACGCGTGTTTTTGAGAAGATACAATTCGCAAAACGAGCGCTTCGAGAAATTACCCTATTGCGACATTTCTCCCAACACGGAAATATCACTGGTCTTATAGACGTCGACGCCATATCTCCAGATTTTACAGAGATGTAGGTTCGTTTGTTCCCAGAGCGTCTCGTAGTTCTAACTATCCTTTAGTTATATATTCATGGAGGTATGAATATAAATTTCCATTTGACTAGATTATGACGAGGCCTGCCCTACAGCCCATGGAAGGTGACTGAACACCCACTCAGCATGGCCTAATCTCACTTACGATACTTTCCAGCTGACCTGCATCAAATCATTAGGTCGGGGCAATCCCTCACCAATGAACATGTACAATATTTCACGTACCAGATTCTCCGGGGTATGGATTTACGAACTGGCCTTCCATGGTAATCGTTGATTCTGGCATAGGCATGAAATATATCCATTCGGCGGGAGTCATCCACAGGGATCTCAAACCCGGAAACCTGCTCGTCAATGCTGACTGCGAACTCAAAATCTGTGACTTTGGATTAAGCAGAGGTTATGACGCAATTCCGGATGAAAATGCTTCACATTTGACGGAATATGTTGCAACACGATGGTATAGGGCTCCTGAGATCATGTTAGCTTACAGGTATACACTTACAGCCTACTTTTTAGATTTAGCGAAGCTTATTCTTTTGCCCAGGAAATACGATACCGCAAGTATGACCGAGAATATCCTAAATCGGGCATCTGGGCTAATGTGCTGTAGTCGACGTTTGGTCAATAGGATGTATCCTCGCAGAGCTTTTGTTAGGAGCACCGCTGTTCAAGGGAAAGGAGTAAGTCCTGCGAATGCCATTGTATTCCGGTTTTCTGACGGGGATATATAGCTATGGTCAGCAAGCACGACTTTACTTCTCATGAGTAATCTAATTCAAAATTTTGGTAGTTGACCAACTCAATAAAATATTCGCGGTATTAGGTATGGGCACTTGTTTCATTTTCATACCATTGATTTAGAAAGGTCAGGATCACCCAATGTGAATGTCATTCGCAAGATTGGTAGTCCAAAGGTGATGAAATCTACTTATTTTGAGATTGTTGGCTTACCTTTTCTTTAGGCGCAGGCGTATGTGCGTTCTTTGCCGATCAGGAAAGTTGTACCTTTCCGAAAGGTGATCCCAAAAGCCGATCCCCAAGGTAAGCGGCCATGCATACTACTCGACAGTATCTTGACCTTTCCTTAGCTCTTGATCTCCTGGGAAAGATGCTTTGTTTTGATCCGACCGAACGGATAACAGTCCCTGGAGCGCTTGAACATCCATGGCTGGCAGCATACCATGATCCTGTGGATGAACCGGACTGCCCAGTTAAGTTCGAGAAATGGCGAGAAATCGAGGAGCTTGAGACCCTGGAAGAATTTCGAGAAGCCCTCTGGAACGAAATCGAAGACTATCGTCGAGAAGTTCGCGGACTTGACCTTGAATTGTCGGCTCTTCCACCATTGTCGTCATCTCCGCCGCCGATGTCACCTCCACAACCCACTCTTTCGTCGTCCGTCAATTTTGAGGAAGGTATCTTCCAAAATGCCAAAAACCAGGAAGAGACAGGGATAATTGTTGATTCTAAAGATTCGAGTGATTGGGTGGAAAACAATGAATCAGAAAAGCTGAAGGAGGCCGAAGATGTCTTGCCTGATAACATGCCCTCGATTAGCCCAGAAACGTATCATCGTCGGTCGGTCACCACGCCCACGGACCCAGTCGTAACTTACGCCCGCCGGTCGAGTATCTTGCAGCCATCCCGTCAAGGATCGACGTACAATTCACCATTGCCAGCGTCTTTTGTTCCTTCATTTGCTGAAGGAGCAAACAACGCAGACAAATTGGGTCAGGGAACAGTCGCGTTTCCAACCCAAGGATACGTCGTTCCTGCGCGATCTCGGACGGGGTCAACTGTAGGAGGCGAAATGACGCGGAAGCTCTTGCGGACGTTATCTACTGTCTCCATACATGAAAGTGTGGAGGGTTTGGCCGGTGGTTTGGCTGGAATCGCGCCGATTGGCAAGTATATAACCGAAGTAAACACAGAAGCCGACGCACCGCCGTCTGAGGTGCCAAAAGATTTTGGTCTTTCGTCCGAAGGAGAGGAGGATCGAACAGGGAAAGATTCCACCAAAAAGCCAACTGGACGCTTTCGTGTAGGCTAGGGATAAGGATTACATTTCTTTCTAGTAGTCTAATGATACATGGACAATGCTAACTATTCATGTCACGAAAACTTGTACAAGATGGAATTTGATACAATTAATGGTATCAAGTCGGCGTACATTTACAAGGGACTCCGTCGTTTTGCTGCTCGGACGGGTATATCAACTAATCAGTCTTGTAGTATATTTTTGATTCCTGGAACGATGGGTTACAGCATGTCAAATTGCACGATCAAAGAACTTACTATCTATAATATCCAGATAGGCGGTAGTAGCTGGACTGTCTGGGTATTCGTCCAGGAAGCTAACTCCATAATCAGCACTCATGCCGATTCGTGGGTCAAGAGGAACGGCGCCAAGGAACTCGATGTCCGTTTCTTTGGCAAGGTTTCTTCCGCCACCTGTACTCGGCTTGAAAATCTGTGATTCGTTTTTGCAGCTCGGGCAGACAAATCCTGACATGTTTTCCACCAGTCCTAGAATCCGTATGCCCACTTTCCGACAGAAGTCTATTTCACGACGAACGTCCTGCAATGCGACTTCCTGTGGTGTGGTTATGAGCACAGCACCGTCGATTCCGCTTTCTTTTAGGTACTGGACGATGCTGAGATGTTCGTCCGATGTGCCGGGTGGTGTGTCGATGAGCAGGTAATCCAAGTCACCCCAGTCGACGTCTTTGAGGAACTGGGATATTAGCCCATTCTTTTTTGGGCCCCGCCACATGACGGCATCCTTTGTCGTGGGCAGCATGAATCCGACTGACATGACCGCCATATTATCTTGAACGTATACTGGAGACCAGCCTGAGGACGAAGAGTGGACTTGTTCGGAGGCGATGCCCAGTATCGTTGGTATGGAGGGACCGCAGATATCCACATCCATGATTCCAGTCTGGAATTGGATGTCAAATGGGGGGACAATAGGACTGACATGGGATACACGCACTTGTGTGTCCTCGTCAGAAGCAAACGCCCACCCAAGCTGAGCCGTGAACGTAGACTTGCCAACTCCACCTTTGCCCGATAAAACCAAGATTTTGCGCTTCACATTGGACATGCGCTGCTTAATAAAGGGCAGGGCAGGGTCCGGTAGTTTAGTTGCACCCGAAGCGCATACTTGTTGGTTATCGCAGCCTGCACAAGCATCTGACTTGCCTGCGAGGTCCGATTCAGTCCCCTGCAGATCATTCAGAAAAATAAACACGGTAGCAAGTAGATCCAAGTACAAACCGGGCAATGTTCAGGAGCATTAGAAGGTATTGACTTGGGATCTGGGACTGCTGTGGCAGATTGAACTGCAATCATGGCCGTGAAAAGAATGAAGGAACCGGCCCGGGAACAGCTTGATCAGCGTTGTTGTGGCTTGTTTGGATAAAGTGCTCGTGCGAATTGAGGCCCAACATGGCATTTATTTCTACTTTGGGTTTCGTAAATGGTCTCTGTAAGTATGATACATTCGGATCAGCCTTGCTTGTAGGCAGGTATTGTGCCAGGGTATATGGTAAGTACCGCGAGTATTTCGTCCGTGTCATACTATATACTGAGAAGGAAACATACGCGGTGAGGTGATGGTAAAGTACATTTAATGATTCGAAGAAAGTCAGGAAGTGGTCAAGTCATGGAGGTATCTGGAAGCAGCGATCTGGATATAAAACATGGGTGGCGTAACAATGAAAGCGAAGAGATAGATCACGACCGTTGTCGGCCTGCTGCTGCTGAAGGATAGCCATTCATTGCAGGGCTGTACGACAGACCTTGGGGCTGACTTAAGTCAGCAGGTGATCTCGAAGGAGGACCTACGAAGGAGGATGGTCGTGAGGAGGGGCTATTGGAGTTGATAGGTCGAGGGGCAGGCGGGGAAGCAGACCAGTCATCCATCTGTGGGTTGCGTTGCAAGCTTTGAATCATACCTTGATTCTGCATGGTTTGAGACATAGACGGCGATGTAGGCGGTGGATACGACTCATTACTTTGAGGCATGTTGGATGGCATCCTCATATTGCGATCCGAACTTGAACTAGGGGGAGGTGGGCCAAATGGAGTCCCAGGTGGTGGTCGTTCATTTACAGGCGAATTCATGGGGGCGTATCGTGGTGGAGCGCCATTTCCATGATTCATGTATGGAGTCCCAGGCATAGACCGACCATTAACCGCCTTTGACCGCATATAGCTATCACACTTTTTGAGGAACTCCTTGCTAGGAAGATCCAAAGAACCCGCAAAGGAATCTTGGTCATGAAGTATCGGCAAGAACTCTTCCGGAACAGTAAAGAATTCATCTTGGTTCTCCAGAAGCGACGTAACGACACGGAGGCCGCTGAATGTTTCGTCCCGCATTGCATCCCGCCCTCGAGCATACAAGATACTGGGGCATATCACTGTTGCAAGGTTTCCGAGGTCCATTTTGCTTCCAGTTTCAGCATCCATATGTGCGAAAGAGGCAACCCACTTCAAGAACACAAACAAGACCTCCATTGTGTCTCGGTGACTCTTGGGCAAGATAAGTGAGATCAGATGAAGATATCGCTTTCGATCCTCATCGGATGGAAGAGCTAGAAAGGGACAAGTGAGATGTCAACCAAAAGTGAATGAGGTGGTGATCAGCTTACACTGCGAAGCCACAAACAAGCGGTGAAGTTTATACGTCATCAAAGGGTCAGGTAATTCACGTAGAAACTTTTTGAGCAGTGCTGCAAGCTGCACAGGGTTATCCTGCGACAGGTCTACCGAAGACGGATCACGATCGATGGCGTCGGTCAAGTCCCTTAACCGCCGGATGTTGCCGTTCTTGCGGAAAATGCCCTCGACAGACATATCTGGAAAAGAGGCAATCACATTTAGCGCCGACATAATGGAGAGGTCATTATGGGGTTTCGGACATACCCATCTGCCGCATCGCTGAGATGACATCGTCAATGAAACTCGGCACTCGCAGTGTTGCCCGTGTTGCTCCAAGCAGAGAATCCGATCCTTCTCTCTCTACTAGAAGCTCGAGAGGGATCCCAAACACACCTAGGAGTGGTAAAAATTTTAGCAGTCTTACATACTTTAAGGTCGAGAAAGGATTCGAGACTAACCTTTCTTCTTCACGTTCTTCTTATCACCTTTGAAGAGCTTGCCCCAAAACCCGCTCTTCTTAGTTTCCACCATCTCCAGTATCTCCTCCAAGTCAAACTGATCCTTTAGCGGCGAACGCGTCAAGGCAAGCACCGCACAATGCTTGACAATTGCCAGTTCCAATCCGCTCAACTCTGCAATATACGGAGAGCCGTTGTCTCGCGGCGAACGTTGTTGCTCGCGTGCTTGGGCGAATACCATTAGCTGCGGTATATCCGCGAGCGTCAATGCATCGTCACGTTTAGGCATGGTCGATTCATCTTGGCCACCAGCAGGCGAGTTGGGAACGCTTTCATCAACAATCATGACCTCCGTATTACTCCTCGCCAAGGACGGCCGGAGTCCTTGCCCCTGGGGTTCGACTGGGAGCTTGCCAGGATTAGCACGAGGAGTAGCGTGCTGACTGTGCGGCGAGCTCTGGTACTGAGGTTGGGATGACTGGTAGTTACCCTGGTAAGGCGCTTGCCCTTGCTGCCCTTGTTGACCCTGAGGTACATGGACGTTGTTCTGGTGCAGCGTGGGTTGAGCCCCAGCCTCGTATTGCTTCTGTGGCAGATCGGATGGATGGACACTTCTCCCAGTGGGACTTTCGACAATGGTGGAGCGCTTCGGTAGTCGAGCAGTGGCAGAAAGTTTGCGATCCAGATGAACTGACTTCATGCGCATGATGTCGCCGGAGTTCCGATACGGGTCGGATCCAGTTGGTGTTGACGGATCGCTCGAGACTTTATAAAAATGAAACAGGGTTAGCCGAAAATGCAAGACCAACCGAAAGTGGAGAAACGTTACCAGGTGACATCGGCACGACGCCCTGCTTCTTCAGGAGCAGATACAATCGACGGAGTGCAACGTTCAGCAGGAAAGCGTATTGCTCCAGCCGTTGGACCGCCTGGAACCCTCCTCTGCAACCCGGATGCGCATGTTCGGTGCACAATATAAGCGTTGGGACTTCGCCAAAAGACGACGTGTCTTTCCTTGACTCCGGATCATACACGAACTCACCAACCTTCGCAGGCGGTCGTCGAGCGGTAGAAAGTTTAGGTGGCTGATCACGACTTGTGCCTTCCTTGCTGTTATCTCTCTCGTCTCCACTCTTGGACGCTTGCTCTTTCAGGACTGGGGCCGCTGCAATCTTGCCGCAATGCGCGCACTGTAAACAGTGCGAGTGCCAGCGTTGGTATGTGCCCAACCGGACACAGTCTTCCTCCACGGTCAAATTGCACCGCACGCACAGATCGGAGGGTGGACTGGAAGACGTCTTGGGCGCACCCTCCCGCTGCGAAAAGGGAGACTCGCCCGCGTTCTCCGGTGCCAGGCTGCGGAAGCCGTAGGTAACACCCTGCGTACCAAAATTGGCGTTCGGGTTCGGACTCAACACTTCTCCATTCTGGCCCTTGATCATCCGTCTCGCAGCTGGGTTGCCCCCTTGAACAGCAAGGAGATGAAGCTTGTCCAAGAAAGAGCCCATCGCCTCTCTTACACTCTGCTCGCGCTCCAGCTTGAGGGCGCCTGTCAACGCAATGCGGATGAGAATCTTGAGATAGTGCGCGAGGCCTGTCACAAGGGCCAGCAATTCCTGGGTCATGCCCATCCTCCTGGCTCCTGTCTCTTGGGTATGCGACAGCAACGTGAACAACTCAACGGTCTTGCGACACAGCATACGAGCTTCCCGGACATGCGACATTCCTGTAATGAATGGTCAGAGCAATCCATTAAAACAACGGCGAGAGCATATACCCTTCATGCCCAAAGACGCGAAATGAAATTCTAGGTCGTCTATTGTGCCGAACAGGACTTCGACGTGAAGAATGAATTTTTCAGCCATCCGGATGGCATCCAGGTATGCCCCATTGCTGACTTGTCTTAGCATGTCAGAAATACACGCAGCACTCGACTCTTCAAAAGCGGAAAGCACGCTGAAGATCCAATGAGTGGTGGGCGGGATAAAAAATATCAGAAGCACGTACGTCCAGATACGATAGACTTGTTGTTCCATGCGAATCTGCTTGTCCTTTAGGGAAGCTGGACTTTCTCGCTGCTCTTCCTCGACGTATGGCGGCTCGTCTGGTTCCCCTTCCGCCGAAATAGCACTCGTGGGTCGTCGAGAGGAAACTTTGACATTCCAGAACTAAGGATATCATTAAAATCGCTGTTTGAGCACAAAGATAGTCCGCTTACCTTGTTGATCATGTAACATTCAGGATGCCAACATTCGTCCCTCATGTTTCGGTTGATCTCCACAAATTGCTTGAGGATAGCACTGTTACACCCAGCACATTTGGTTGCGAATCGTGTTGAATAGTGAAAGTGGCAATAGACATCCCCGTCGTGCTCGTAATATGAATCCTGTGGTCCGAAGAGGGTTGAACAGAGGGAACAAGTAAAATGCTCGACATGGTATTTCTTGCCTGAAGTGGGTAATTCAAAACTGCAGTTCAAGAAGAAGAAAACATTACAAACTGCAGGCAGTGATATAGCTTCCTCTTAATGCCATGCCACACTTGGCACAT
Organism: Galerina marginata; assembly: GCA_023014335.1. NCBI lineage: Eukaryota > Fungi > Basidiomycota > Agaricomycetes > Agaricales > Galerinaceae > Galerina > Galerina marginata. The sequence continues at coordinate 297,160 of JAECYW010000013.1, read as the reverse complement.
ATCAGATTTAGGCGACGAAAATAATCACGTTCGCAGAGGGGATTCTGTTTTCCTCCCGAACCATCGATGGGAAAGAACTTGGAAGCGACGACTTCCCCGCAATCCTACATGGATACAGTGAGAAAGAGTCGAGTAAGCGAAAATAAATGAAATATGTATACCATGCATTTGAAGCAGTTCAAATGGAAGACAGCTCCAAGTGCTCTCACAAAGGGCCCCTGCATCGGTTTGCCGCAAGCTGAACATGTCCTGGAGATAATGAAAGTTCAGATCAAAATCATCGCGCGAGAAGGAAAAGGACAGGTAGACTAATGGACACTTACGTCGAGGATAGACTTGTGGATGTCGAAGAAGTGCTTGGAGGGGGCTTCGGATTGGACAAGGACGTCTCCGAATGTGCAGATGAATGGGAAGTAGCGCTGGTTGGATGCTGGGAGTGATCTGAATGGCTTGAAGAAGAGGGATCCTTGGAAGTACCAGGGGTGTTCGGACGACTGCCGCCAGGTCCCGAGACCAAGAAGGGGGGTGATGGCCTCGGAGAAGATGAAAACTGGTTCGAACTATATTCTGAGGATGTGGGGTTATGGCTGAGGTCTTCGCTGCGAGCCTTTGGAAGGGGATGCGTGTTGGCAGATAGATTGCGATCGGGATCCGGCGTGCCGAGCGTCGAGGAGCGAATGGGAAGATTGGGACGGTCAGGAAGCTTTGCGGAGTTGGTGGGCGGCGCAGAATAGGGATTCCTGGGTTGTGGCTGGGCCTGCTGGTAGCGCCCCGAGTCTAGGTCTGTGGACACGCCTAGGGGCGCTGCAGCTCCATTCTGCTGGTAGTTGGACCACGGCGAGGGCGCACGCCCCTGATCCCTGTCTCTGCTCATCGTTGGGTGGCCCGTGCGGGCTGGGTAGGCGGGTGGTGGAACGGAGATAAGAGGGGGGAGGGCTACGAGGAGCGATGGGGAGCGAGGTGAGTCCACTGTAGGTCACTCGACACAAGGCGTGACACTGTCACTTCTCCACAGAATATGTTTTTCTGCGCTGACATTACGTCAGGCTGCAGCAGCTGCACAGCCACCAGTACGCGCCATCCCGGGCCCGCCTCGGACGCGTACAAGCGGCAACTGTGCTCGCCGAGACCACACGCAATCGCCCTGTATAAATAATATAAATACGCCCATGGTGTGGCCAGGTCTACATGCATCCCTACTACTCACACATGGGTCACTGGCACCGCGGTCCAAGTCGTCTTCTCTGGTTTTTCTTCGGTGGACTTGCCGCCACCTGGTGGATCAAGCACAAGGACGCCGACCGCCGTGTCTTCGGCCACTGCATGCGCCCACCTGTCCAAGCACCTCCGACCGATAGTGCTGCACCTCCTTCCCCATGGCCGCAGAACATGGGCGATATTCCGAGGGCGATCAACAACATCCCACCGGCTCATTCATCTCCTGTCTCCGCAGAATGGGAGAGCCGCCAATGGGAACAAGAGAAAGAGCACCTCGCAAATATTTCCAGACAGGCTACAGACGCTGTGAATTTACTTCCGAAATATCACCTTGATTTCATCTCAACCACGTTTATAGATGGCTGACCTGACCGAGGCAACTCTCGAAACTGTTCTGAGCACAGCTGAATCCCTGAAAGCGGTATGTCTTCCCGTTCTCATTATTAAGAGGACTGACCAACCTCACTCTCAGAAACTCGCCGAGCATCGTGCCCAGCGCGAAAAACAGCAGAAAGTCATTGATCAACGCCTTGAGGAAGAGCGCAGGAATCCCCCCCGTCTCGTCTAATTACCGCTCATCACCAAACTATTTCGATATTTTTCTTTCTCCCCGTTTTCTAGAAACTTGATCGTATAATCGTCATCAAAACTCTTCGTGAGCAAGACATAATAGCAACATATATGTACATTAGTACTCTCCAACCTTATATATTCTGGTCCACTCATGCTTGACCGTCGACAATGTTTTCCCGGGGTAATGTAGGCATTGTTCCATGCTCTTCATCAATAACCGCTTCGCTGGGTCCACCGCGCCTTCTCTGCACGTACGCAGGTGCCTTGGGGTCCAGAATCCCTTGTTCCTCGGCTAAAGAGTGTATGAGATGACCTGGGTAGAATTAACAAAGAACAGGAAACTTACGCGCCGAGTACCAGAAGTATGTGATCAACCCGGCAATGACCACTGCGAATGAGATAAAGTACAGCCAGTATGGTTTGTAATGCTATAGCAATCCAAAACGATTTAACAGGCAAGAAAAATCAACCGCTTCTTGCTACGCACGAAAAGGAACAGCCCTGATATCAACTGCAAGGTCAATCGACGATCAAGGACCGAATAACTCCAACCCACCAAATAATAAACCATAGAAGTCACTTGTCAACAAGCTAAGGTTGAAGTACGCCGACGACGCCATTCGGTAGAGCAACGGAGCGACCGTGTAAAGGATCAACATGGCTGAGATTCACCATTACCAATATGCACTGCAGTTTAGGAGAAGCTAGACTTGCCGCATGTGAAGGCCATCAAGAGACCGACTTTGCAGATTTCAGAGGTTGTCCAATCCAAGGAGAATTCGGGGTGCTCACTTATATGTCCGTTCCAAGGGACTTCTTTCATTTCTTTCCACTCAAGCGCAGAGGATTGGATCCCGTTGATAATGAAGCCCCACATTCCGAGTTGGCCAACGACCTCATACAAGGGCCGCTTTCTTACGAAGAATTCTTCCGTGGCATTGGCTAGGCAAAAAGGATGCAAAAGTCTGAGCAGAATAAGCCGGACGAGCAAGTCATTGACTCACTGAAGCCATAAAGTGTTGCACCGGCGATCATGAAGCCGTCACCCTTTGCTTTGGCGACAGCTTCCCAGCTTTTGGACGTGATTTCGTCAGAGGCAACAAGCATTCCTAGACCACCGATGCAAATGAAAACACCCTGTACATGGCATAAGTATTTATTAGAAAACGTGATTTATTCCTTGGTTTACCAAAAGTTGAGTCCAGTGGTATCTGGTGCCCATGTATAGCCAGGAGAAGAAAAGACACACAGGGATTGCCCACCTAGAAGGATGAGGGATTGGTCAGTCGCACAAAATGTGATTGTTGTTTAAACTACTTACGCATCCAGAAGCATGCACGACAGAAGGTCGGTATACTGATAAGCTTTTATGACCAGAAAATTTCCCTCCACGTCGCACGCTGCTAGAATAACATCTGTGGAAGGCAGAGAATACTTATGAGGATGAGGTTTGTTTTACTAGACGATGCGACATACATTTCCACCCGTCTCGGAGAATGACATTTCCCCATCCCTTGAATCCGTCTAAACACAGTCGACCATAAATAAAATAAATTTGGAAAGAGAGTAAACCATGCCTACATTGGTATATTGTGTAGGGTGTGTATACGATGAATAACGTAAAGTACCTGATAACAGAAAGGCGATCAGATCAAGAGATACGAAAAAGATATGGCCAGGCGCACGTGAAGAAACCTTGGGTAGTTGACAACGTCCAGCCCCTCGAGACGAGCTCCGTGGTGGTAACATTAGTACATGTGATGCACAACGATACAACCTGTCCCGCCAAAAGCGAGAGGATGAAAGACCGGGTCCACAAGCTCTTCCACCGCGCTGCAAAACTGGATGCGAACGCTACAGGGGAAGAGTAATTAATCGGGGGGCGGCTAGGCTTAGTCTCGCCTCCGCGGTTGTTATCGTCGCTTCCGCTGGCCTTCAGGTCATCTTGGTCCAACTTATTGTCGAGGCTTGACATTCTGAGTCTGACCAGGCCAATGGGTCAAAACATTGCATGCAGGACGATCGGGGACACGTACCTCCAGTTGAAGTCCACAAGATGGCGGTCAAGAGGAAGAAAAGAAGGGGACCGAGGAAGTGCCACTTTATTTGGTATTAAAATAAACCCAAGAGAAGCAATTCAGGTGGATGCCATGCTCAAATTCTCGAGCAACACCCACCCGCCCAGGAATTTTTAGTTTTGGACATCCGTTTTTGGTCGTATATCCGGATCAGGGCATAATCTGATTGTTTGATCGATGAATTTCGCGTTCAGCGACGCTCGTTCCAAGGGCCAATGTACGGAAAAGCGTCCCCTTATCTCTTTTTTCGTGTCTTTCTGGGAGACACAGCCAGATGCAGCCGCTTTTGTGGTGTCATTATCTGACAGTCTGACAGCAGAAGGTATCACAAGGTACCTCCCAGTGACCACCTAACGAAACGGAAGCATCAAGCCGGCGGCGATCTTGGAGTGAGAGGAGACAAGTAAAAAGCGTCGTGCCTGACCTAACACTTTCACGGTGAAGTGAATTATGAAGGAACCAAACTCAAGAACCTTCAGGTCATATGTACTAAGGGCACACCAGTGACCACAAACGAGATATATATCTAGATACCCCCGAAATGTACGATAATTAATTCTCAAGTACTGCCACAGCTGGGCCCGGATTATTTTGCCGGGAGGTCAAAATGGATGGTAAGTTGTTTGAATTTTACCCTGACATTTTGCCGACGTGTGGCCCCGCATTAGGACGGGCAAAATATGGAGGCAAAAGTTGGGCAAAATTCTAACAACCTGCCGTCACATTTTGACTCCCCGTCAAAATAATCCGGCCCCAGCTGTGTGCCAAGCTTCAATCGATCAACAATGGCACCATCGTTGTACACATAAACTGTACATACATAGGAAATATTATGTGGAAAATCGCATACCAGATCCTCCTCGTCTCGCTGCTCAACGTTCAACCCTAAGAAGGACCGGCTGTCCGAGCCTCTTTCCTCGCACTTGCCTTATCTTTATCGCGCTTCAAAAAGAGTTTATTCCGTGGGGCTGCTGCTGGACCAGTCCGGGGCATTGTCTTGTTGGCAGATTTGTTCTGCTCGACATAGGACATGTGCTGCCCGCCGCTGAGGGCCGAGAGCGAGCCCGTAGTTCTTTGCGCCGCCGGGAATTTCATCGGGCCAAAGTCCTTGGATGTTACAGTGCCAGCCAAGTCGCCTTCTACTGCACGGATATCCGTTCCGAGATCCGCGTCATGGTCGTTAGCAATAAGTACGGATTGAAGGAGTTCAATCTGCTCGTCTTGGGTCCTGTATACAAGATCCGGTAGGTTTTCCAGTCCATCGAGATGTGTAATGACTTTGAAAGCATAGCCTTGATCGATCAAGAACTGCTGACGTTTCGTACTGTAGAACATCTCTTGTGTATCTTTGGAGACAAGAGAATAGAAGAAGGCATTGAATCCTTCATCGTTCCTTCGTTTTGCGCGCAGGATACGGCCTGAAAAAGGTAAAGCAAACTCGAACACAACCCATCAAAAATGCCTACCCAGTCGTTGAGCCTCTTGGCGACGAGAGCCAAAGTGCGATGAGATTTGAATGAGACACGTTGCTTCAGGAAGGTCGATTGACGTGTCTCCGACCTTATAAAGGATGGTGATAACTCAACATTTAGTATCTATAAATAGCTTACCTTCGATAAGAAAATTGTATTGACCCGGGGGTCGTGTTGGAATTTGGACAAAATCAACATCCTCTCTACCTGTCCGACACCGCCATGAATGAACAGCTTGCCCAACCGTCTAGCGTAAGCCTGGTACAAATGAAAATGAATCACTCCACAGAGGCGAATAAGAAGGACCAACTTCTAGAGCAAACACATTATCGGAGAAGACGATAATCTTGTCTCCTCGGTCCTCGTGGTATTTGATGAGAAATTGACATGACTGGAACTTTTTGGGATTCATGCAGTACAACAGCATGCGCTTGCGAGATTGCTCCTTGAGGTATTCATGATAAAATTCTGGAGTCATAGGACACCATACTTCCGCACACTAATACCGGAGAAAGTTTAACGTTCAGAACCTTGCAAAAAATCAGATTCAGACGGCCGCCATACCTGAACATTCGCGATATGTCCTTTGGCAGCGAGGTCCCTATTTCGCATGTCAGACCAGTTGGATGATCAAAAATGATTGACGCACATCCAGTTAGCCTCGTATAGCTTTGGACCAATCATGTAATTCAGGTCAGCAATTTTATCGTCTTCTCTGACCAGAGTGGCTGTATAATGCATGTCGCTAAAAAAAACTCATATATCATGGCAAACATGCGTACCAGTCAGCCCCAATTTAGAATGGGCTTTGATGGTCGTGACGACTCGGCGAAACATAGCTGCAGGTACGACATGCACTTCATCCAGAAGGATGAAACCCCACTCGCGGGATGTAAGAAATTCCATCATTTTCTTGGATTCGTGCGACCGATTGTGGGTGTTTGCCACCATTGAGTATGTTGAGACCACAATTCCACTTTCTCCAGCAAACTAAAAGCATGAGGCAATTAAGACTGGTGTCTGGATAACGCAAAAATACGCGTACCTTTTCCTTCTGATCGGCTGTGAAAACCGCTATTTGGCGGTCAGTGACATTTGACCATTGCATAAATTGTTGTTTCCACTGCATCACAGACACACTGCAAAGAATTAGGGCACAGGGTATGTGAATCGTATTCCTGGGCTTACGATGATGTGCAGAGAACGAGGCATGACTTTTTTATCGTGCAGGCAGCAGTAATTCCGACGAGGGTCTTGCCAGCACCGCAAGGTAGTACAATGATGCCTGACCGAGCGCGTCTACTCCGTTTGTCAGGTAGAGCTAACATTTAGAAATCACAAAACTCACCCGTTCCCAAACATTTTACTCAAACTCGTTTCCTGATAAGGTCGAATGACTGTTGCGGGTTTCAAGTCAATATCGAGATTGGCATTCACTGTATCATTTCGGAAATCGTATTCCTCCAACATTGGGTATTCAAGTTCATTGCACCGTTTTTTGACTTCCTGTTGAAGTAAAATTATTAGAAAATCCCAGAGCGAGTGCAAGTGCGTACATCAATTTTGTCGTCTTTGATTTCAAAGGCATGTACATTATCGTCGTCCTCCTCAATCTCGTCTATAGCATCCCGAAATTAGGTTGCACCCACACCACAAAGTCGAAACTTACCTGCATCCACTCCAACGACAGAAGTGAAAAGGTCTGCATCGGTTTGAGTACCATTCGTTGAGCTGCTTTTCCCATCAGCTGCATCATCCTTTTTCTTCTCTCCTTGACCAGTCCCAGGTATTACCAAGTTTCCTCTTGTCGGGGCCTTTGAAGTGGTGAAAGTAGCAGCCTTGATGCTGTTGTCTGCCTGGGTAGTGACAATACGCGCTTCTCTGATCACTCTATCTTTCAGCAACAATTGCAGAGTTTCCGGATGATTGGATTCAACGAAATACTTGTTATGCTTCAAGACAAGTTTGACTTTGCCGTAACTTAAAGTACAACCCCGAATGAAAGCGACGATAGAATCTGGTACGGGCACCTTTCGGACGGCATTTAAACAATGAAGCAAGGCATCGTGATGGAAATCTCACCTTAGACAGGCGATTTAGCACCTGAGTACAAAATTAAAACACGGATATGAAACGTAAGAGTTGGACGAACTTCGATAATGTCGTCCGTTTGGAGACCAACCGAAACAGCGGCGTAGAGCGAATACGAAGTAAGCTTGTATTCATGGATCATTGCAGGTCTAAAACACGTTCAAGGGGGGACTCGTTGTGATTGCTATTTTTGCGCACCTACTAACGGGTTCGCTGATAGCCGTAAGAAAGTCCTGAGCTTGTTCAGCGATTGGAGAAAATGCTTCCAAGATAATATGTCCATCCTCGGGGCTAATCCACAAAGGACGCGACTGATGATCCAATTTGAGATGGAGCCACGAGAAGTCTTGGTCCATAAAGATGTGAGATATCAGTTTGTCCTGCTGTCTGCGGTGTATGTCGAACGAAGAAAGACCCGCAGCTGGGGGTTCAGCATCTTTTGACCGCTTATTTTCTGCTAATTTACGAGTGAGGGCGCTGAGGTTGATTGTGGCACCTCTAGGAACATAAGAAGTATCTGGGGGAGAAGGGGGTATAACATCATCCTCGTTTTCAAGTTCAATATCCTCGTCATTCGGTTTCAAACGTTTCGATGGCTGGGAAGTGCCAACTGGCGTTGGATGAATGATCCCAATTATACTAGATTCTGCATACTAAACAACTGACCTTCTGCGGTACGTTTGGCCGACATTATCGCAAGTTCAGTGAAGGTAGCGGCACGCAGCAGGTGAATTCACTGGAACAGAAGATGACCGCCAGTGGTCGTATATTGAGATGGCGGTTCGAGTCAAGCCTCTCAGAGTTCCGAGCGCTGAGCAATCATCCAAAGGACACAACTTTTAAACTCCGCATCTTGCCTCATCCCTTGTACATGTGTCTCAATGTGCGATTCATATAAGCTTGCTTCCTCGGAATTCTGCTCTGCTCCAATGACAAGCGCTACACTCTCAGCGCTTATTCAACGCAGCGCTATAAACCGCAATCCGATCTCCTGGATGTCTGGGCTTTTCTCATGATCAGCTGCTGCTTTTGAGGCGCCCATCGATTATCGATATTGAGCCTTACCTCAAGTAGTTGGCCTACACCGACTGCTGGCAAACATGTGTTCACCGCGTTTCTCTGGGTAAGGTGTTGCACGATCTGAAACACAAATCTCCAGAACGATTGAGGCAAGAAGTTGCCCAAGTTCCCCTCCGGGTCACATATTCCTTCAAAGTCGCGTGTTAGACAACACATTTTTTGGACAGAAGAAGAGTTGAGAGCTTATACCCTCGGTCCCCGTTGACGATTTTTTAGAGAGCAGCCGAACAAGACCGCATGTTTTTCTGAATATTACAACGTCCTGCGGTGTTCTTGGTGGTCTGGTGATCTTTTTTGAACTCTTTCGATAAGCCCTACCAAGCGCTCATGCATACCCCTATTTGGACGCGTCTCTGAGGAATCAGATATATAGCGTCGTAACCCAGACGTAACTGTAAATCCTCTTTGCCTTCTACTCCCATTCATCCGAGTTCAGTCGATAGGCCATGGCTCCCAAACCCGCTCCCTCTTCGTCTGGATATGGGCCGGGCGGCCCTGCACCAGCGGTAGCGGCACCTCCTGATGCCCTTGACTTATCCATAGCTCGTCAAGTACAGAAAATCGGAGAAGGTTTTCCTGCTACAGATTTGATAAAGGTTCTCCTTCGACACATCGCCATCGATGCCAGCAAGTTCGTTCGAGATGTCAAGTCATCGAGCCAAATTTACTATCGGGCGCTTATGGTCTACAATGCTATTCAAGAGCTCATGACGAAAGTCAATGACTCCACCACAATCGAATGGACCGCCTTTGACCAATACACCGTCGCTATACCCCCTCTGGAAAGGTATTCTACGTTCTCTTAGCACGCGATTTGGGTTCTCACAGCCTCTTTAGTATTTTACTCGAGTTTTACGCAAACTACCCAGAGGACAAAAAACGAGAGCATCTTCCCCCGACTACCGGCGTTGAAGATGCGGTTATGTTCATTCAAAGATGGGAGAACGACAGGACGATGCTTGCGAAGGCTTTGTCGGACCTATCCGGCGATAAATTCACGGTCAGCCATTTTATCTTCGCTTCGGGTCAAGCATCGATCGTTCGAATAGATTCTTTCGGGAGAGTTAAAGGCGCTTCTCATGGCAAGCCGGGAGGAGCCTCGCGCTTTCGATGACCTGGACACTATCAGAGCATTGAATACTGTGTTCACCAACAATTCATTGACGGACCGCGATGTCATTCAGCAGTGCGTACCTTGCGTCTACTACCTAACGCCAATATATAACCCACTTCCTTAGGCGTGGAGGAAAATCTCTTTCTAATGTACGAAGAGAGGTTCGTGCGATAACGGGTAAACTTGTCAGAAATCCCGTTGCAGGAGTCAGTTCTTCGTTTCTTTGTCTATTATATCGGCTAATTCTGCTTTTTGTAGGCGACGTCTGCTATTGCGATCAAAATTTTAATGATCGTCTATATTCCCTTTGCCTTCATCTCATCTAGCACGACATCTACCGAGTGGAAGGATTACTTGAGAGGTGCTTTGATCTGGCAGTCGATGGAGAAGTAAGATACAATCAAAGGTTTTCCAATACTACCTGACAAGCCTTATACTAGCCTGGTCCTTCACCTCCAAACACACATCGACTCTCAAACACCAGTATTGGCAGACCTTGAGAAAGAGTGGTCAGACCTCAAGGCCCTGCTTCTCAAGTTGTCCGCATCCGATATCGACACGGTTTCGGAGATTATGGAGCTCATAAAGCTTGGAGCAACCATTCGTCGTCCCCTTCATGCCCGTAGCATCGAGCTCATTAGAATGCTCTATTACCTCGACCAGTATTCCAAGAAGAACGCAACGAGCAACCGCAAAGATCTCAAACTGTAGGCTACCTCTTTATCTCTTTACTACGTCATAGCTCACGGAATCTTCTTCAGTGTCCTGAATGACTCTATCGACGCCTTGGAGGTTGCAAAGACAGCAGTCAGCGACGTCAAGGCGACCAAATTGACCGACATCGAATACACGAAACAAAGTAGCAGCCTCCAAGCAGTTTTTACAAAGCTCGAAGGGCTCTTCAGGGACATGAGTGTACGTTTTCTATTCAATGGGCACCGGTGATGTGGCTCACTGTCCAAACTCAGCTTTCAAATGAATGGTCTGACAGGGTCTCCAAATACAATGACTCTGTAAAGACTGACGAGACCCACCTTACCATGATGAGAGAGAGGTTGAGTCTTTAAGTTTAGTCACCTGCCATCGGCGTCGCTTTCGGACTTGACCATCGTGCTCCGCTCATATGTCTTCTTACATACCACTTTGTTCATGTTCATACCTTGACACTATTTCTTTCTTGCTTGCCTTAGTTCCTTACTGCGTCGGCGATATTCCGCACTGCCGAATCTGCTTGCAATATCATATGCATATGAAGACCGAGGGACTACTGCTTTAAGACGAACCACAAGTTGTCTCTGCTTGGTGGCCTTGAGAATCTGTGAGTAGCTTCTATTTGGTGCGCACTATTATGAGCGCCTTTTTAAAAATCAAGTGCTGACTCGTGTCGTCGGCGTTGAACGTTGTGGAATGAGATATCTTATTATTAAGCGCAGCTCCAGCCCTGGGCCTCCGCTGTTTTCGTGAATTCATTTCTAGTTATTGAAAGGGGCTGACGGCGTTAGAAACTTTGCTACCCCCGGATACGCAGGTTCCAAGAACGGCGTTAATTTCTATCGGCCTTGTGCGGAAACCTTGAGTAGAACACCGCCGTTCCAAGTTGACATGCAGTGACCGATAGCAATGTGTTCTTGCCTGCGGTGCGCCAGCTAGCGAACAGAGGGTACATGATGAATTAAATGTCATGCAGGCAAGTTGGCCACGAGGAGAATGAATGGAGCTTTAAAAACAAGGGAAGGTGCTCGTTGAATGTGTAGAGCCACTTCATTATCGTTATCTAAATTTGCAACCGTCGCACAGATGAATATTATTCCAAGATCAACCTCTCTCGAATGTATGTATCATTTGTCCCTCTTCATACCAGAGGATATGTAACCCGTGTTACCCTTACAGATAAATTGCCATCAAATGTTGAATCCATTCGAAAGGGCTGGATTTCTTCTATCCAGGCCAGCACCTATATTGTAGGCAGATATCGTTGCCTATTGGAGGTCCCTATTACTGAACTTCACATCCCACAAAGTCTGGTCTATTCGCAATTGCAGCCACAATACTGTTGATATTTAACCTGGGCTCGTGCAAGATCGCTATTGCTCCAGGAAGTTCAGATAACAAGGTTTTGGCCCTTGAAATGATCAGCTACGCGTCCGTATTTCTGAACATCAGCGCTTGCTTGAGTTGCTTCATACTCATTGACCGTCTTGGGGATATTCCCTACCATGCTTCCCAAAATCCCAACCTAACCAAAGGCGGTAGCGTATCTCTGCGACAGCAGGAAATTCTGAAAATATACGGCGTAGGCGCGCTCTGGCGTTGGGTGGTTTGGCACTGTCAGTGAACTCATTTTGTTATCGGCGGTTGACACGAAGTAATCAAAAATATCATTTAGGGTTATTTTGTTTCACGTTTGGGGCGTGGTCGATCTTCGCGCAGCTCTTGTTATACATATGGCTGCAGGAATCGAAAGACCTCAAGATCGCAATGGCCGCACTGATGGGATTTTGCTCTCTCCCTTTCTTCGCGTTCCTGCTGGCACCGGTGTTCAATGTACTATTTGAATTGTCCCCCTTTCAGAAAGGGACGTCTACAAGGTCGGACTCGGATGTCACAAGTCCCACCACAATACCAGATATAGAATCCGGGCCCACATCTCCAAATAGCACAAGGTCGCCAAACAGAAGCCCGACTCGTACTAGACCACGGTTGCCACCCATCCGTCCTACTTCCTCGCAACTACAGTTCCCACCATCGACGCCCTTTACCGCTCATCTCTACGATGTAAAAACCAAAACCATGCTACCCAGGGGGCCGACGTTAGAGAAAAAGAGCTCAAGCGGGCAACTGTGATTCATGTTCTTTTGATATTCAAGGAATGTACTATACTATTCAGCAACGCCACGCCACTTCCACCTTCCGCAGCATCCACACAAATCTACCTTCACTCAGACGACCAGTGCCTTCATTTTAGATGAAAGGGGGACGCATCCATACTTTACCACTTCCTAATTATTTTATTCGGCCTGGTGCGCCATGTAATTATTCCTAGCATACCTTCCTAGCATACCATCTTGCAATGTCAAAGTGCACTGTGCTATATAATATTATGTAGGAGGTACTTACGGTGATACCCCGACTTTATTGTATTTATTGACTTAGGAGTGAGGAAAGCATCCGACCCACATGGTGACCACAGCATCAAGGGTGTTCTTATACCTTTGAATCTTGGAAAGGGGGGCTGAGGCTGGAATTTAAAATTGAAGGCGGCTGATATTGACGCCTTGTAGGCGCCTGCTGTTAATGCTCGAGTATACTTATGGGTAGTACTGAGTACTGTGGGTCTTCGCTAGCGGCTCGAAATCACAAGTTCTTTTTATGTGATGACTCGGCCGCACGGTGACTTCGCCGCGCGCTTATGGCTACAGCTTATGGTAATGGTAATAAGTAGGACAAGGCCAAGACGAGGCGGGTACGCGCGACAAAGAGAGGTTGTTTACGTAATATTTAGTCGGGTGGTCCGGCCCGATCTCAAAGTTCACATCCTCCCCACAACTTTAGTTCTGGAGTTTCATCAACATGGCCAAGGATGAGGTTAAGTCGGAATCCATATCTGCACCAGAGGCAAATGTAAAGCCTCTAAATTACAGAGAGCTGTTTTCTGTACGTGTCTCATTGTTGCTTGACTGTCAACCGACAATTTCAAGTTCACTCTTCACCGGTTTAGGGTCGTCAAGTTAGCTCCAAGTTTATCGAGTCCGTTCTGCGTCTTCTCCGTATAATGTCGATTCCTGAATTCGAAATATGGGCAGTCCTTGTGCAGCAGCGTCCCAGGCGTCGATGGACTGTCTAAATCGCAACGACTACGATCGGGATGCCTGCCTTGAATACTTTCAGGCGTATAGGGATTGCAAGAATGCTTGGGTAAGCTTGACTTGTGTTCCTTAGTACGGTTCTTGTCCCACACATAATGCCCAGATAAAGCAAAGGAAAGAGGATAGGCGTGCAGGAAGACCATCGGCATAGCTAATCAACGCCGCCACAGTCAATTATTGTTATTGTCATGCGGGATACATTAACGCAATTCCAAAAATGATGCATTAAATATATCATAGTGGCAGGTATATTTTACATGGACTTTTGCACATGGGCATCCCAAGCCCCAGGTCCAAATCCTCGTCCTTTCCCCAAAGCCTCATCAACTACATTCATAATAGCGAGAATTTTCTCTTCTTCCCACTTCTTACCAACAATCTGAATGTTGATAGGCATGCCCTTAGTGGCGTCGGGGTCGTACAGAGGTTTTTTTCCTCTGTAAATGCCTGTTTCCATGACAGGAGAACCGTGACCGGGTTCCTTGTTCCATTCCTCTGTGAGCTGGTCTTTTGAAGGGTCGACGCGGGTGACTGGAAGGCAGCCTACTGGCATGTCTATCACATTATATAGGATGGTTGCTGCTGCCAGAGCAGAAAAGTTGTCACAGCCGCTGTAGAACAACCTTTCAGGCCAAAAGTCTTTCGTTAAGTTTAAACATGATTCTCACCCATGAGGCAATTGAGGTATGGCCTGAACAGGAGCAATAATGTTGTCAACCCCATATTCACTCCATACCTGTGTTGTGGTTTTGGTCAATTATAGAGCAAACGAAAGAAGAGGAGACATGCACCTTCTCGTAAAACATCCGGGCATATTCATCCCTTTGGGCATTTAATTTCCAATACTCAGTGACCGACTTGGCTTTGGCGACGCGAAGATTATCAGCGAACATCTTATCGCCCATGAATGATTCCAAAATCCATGCTGCAAAAGTCCGGACAACGGCTTGAATAGAAAGCCAGAAGTCAGAATACTTGAACCCCACGATGGGAAGTAATGCACGTACAGGGCATCTTAGGTCCTAGTGTAACCAAGAACAGCGCACTTTCCTATACATAAATGAATCTCGCAGGTTGCTGTTGGGAGGATTTGCGTACCTTGGGATCAGGCCCGAGGTGGCTGAGCATAGTCTTATAACCATCAGAGGACGTGAGGGCAACAAACAGATTAACGGCCCTATTTGCTGTAGGAAGTGAGTCATAATGAGAACCGTGAGGAACCGTACATAGTATTTCCATCACGACTAACTTTCAGGCAATTGGACTTCTACACATTCGTGGCCAGCTTCCCGGAGTGCTTCTACAGTCTCAAGCACCGCCCTTTTGCAAGCTGGCGAGGCTTTGATATAGTTATCTAAAGAACAGTGAGAAGCTGTTTTTCAGGGTCAACGTAGTCAGGCAATACCTGAGGTGTAATACCCAAATTTCAGCTTTTTGGGTAGTTGAACCTCCCGGAAGGGGAGTGGGGCTACGGAGTGATTGCTGCAAGGCGCCCCAAACAGGACGCGAGATACGAGCTCAAGGTCGGCAACAGAACTGGAGGAGTTGGTTTGTCAGTTAAAAAGATTGCAAAATGGCGCATGTAATAAGACTCACCGCCCCATGGGACCAGCCACAGTCGCAATACCGTCGAAGCCAGGAACAGGACCTTGAGAATTACATCGGCATTTGATTAAATTAGCAAAGCGGAGTTTTCTTTACCTTTTGCACCAGAAAAGGAGATTCTTCCACTTGCAGGTTTCAAGGAATATAAGCCGCAGTATGTCGCTGGTATGCGCAGACTGCCACCAATGTCAGTTCCAATTCCGGCAGCTGAGCCATCCATGGCCAAAAGAGCGCTTTCACCCCCTGAACTACCGCCACAGGTGTAGTTCTCGTTGTATGGGTTTGTGGTACGGCCCCAGACGGGGTTGGAGCATTCAAAGGCGAACATAGTCTGCGGGATGTTCGTCTTGACATAAATGATAGCACCAGCGTCCAACAGATGATTGATTAACTATCCCCGCAATTGCAACCTCATTAGAAACAATGCGAACGAATGTGCAACATATATACCCACATCAGCGTTTTTCACGGCTGGTTTATTTGCCCATTGAGAGTAACCCACGGATGTATCGACACCAGCGATTTCAACTAAGAGGAACTCGGTTAAAGTCTGCGCATGATTTCAGGAGGGAATTTAGCTTACATTGCTCCTTGATGCTGATCTATCAGACATAAGAAGCGTTAATCTATTTCATAGTGAAGCACTAAAGAACTAACAGGGACACCGTGAAGGGGGCCCTTGAGTCGGTTTGTTGAGGCGAACTCGGCATCGAGTTCAGTGGCTCTCTGCCTGGCAGGACCCAGCATAACTAGTCAGGACAACGAATGAGCGCCTTGCCGGGTTAAAAAAAAAAACCGCGAAGGTGTTCTACCTTCCGTCAAGCAGTTGGTCTTGGCATGTGCAAAGGCGGCGCGTCTGATATATGCTTCCAGAACCTGCGATGCTGTCCACTCGCCTTTCTGAATATGCGATACTATTTCGGAAGCTGTGGTGCACTTGATATCGCAATATAAGACACAGAGAATTGAAGGTGATCCCACCTGTGGCTTTCAAATATTCGGATTGAATAGGGGAAATGTCCTGCGGAATGTCCGCTAGCGCTTGAGCACGTTGAGCACGTTTCTCGTTGACGATGGCAGCATTGGAAGCAGAGAAAGGCCACATGTTGCGTCGTCCAATCAAAGGAGTGGTGTAGAAGGCTCAGAGAGAAAGCCGAGGGATGCAAGGAATGTGAGTTGTGATGGATGCTGTGTATACGTAGTAGACGTTCACGGTCAAATGCGGGCGGGCATCCACGGGGTCATCGCGGTTATGGCCAGCCAAAAGCCGGGCCCATATCCATACGTTTTACCTACGACCGGAAGATGTGGGTCCACTGCTCTGCAAGAAGTAGGTCCAATTGCACACTCGCTAACGCTGTGTGTTCTTCTCGGTAAGCGCCTTGCCCCGTATGTATGACAGTAAGTTTGTCACTCCATAGAAGCAAGCAGGTTGCAACATCATGTCGAAGATCATAAATATATGTGATCTAGCACAGCTTTGTTCAAGCTTTGTTATGAATAAACCGTCGAGTCTGGACTCTCTTCCAAGGCTGAATATATTACGACAATGGAACTACGGCCAAAAATAATACCGATAGAAAGCCGCAGTTCATGAGGAGAATTTTATATAGATGTTGTCATACCATAGTATAAAGCAGGTATTCACAGAACCTCTATCGTCCAACAGATATTGTCCGACTACTTCACGAAGTAGGAAGCGGGGGCGGTGCGTCTGGCTGAGGTGCAAAGATCAAATTCAATGGTGGTGTCGTTTGGCTGTCCTCGCTGAGAACAGTGGCAATAATCGAGCGGCCAGCAAATGACCTGCCAGCCAGGGCACTCAATGCTTTTTGGGCACTGTCCGGGTCGCTATACTTGACATATACCCTTCCAACACCAGCTGCTTCGTCTAACCTAGCCGCATCTTGCGCGGTAATACCAGTCTCGCCCCATTTGGATTTGTCCTTCTTTACGGGTCGTGGGATTCTAAGGTCTTCTACCAGACCATAGTTAGAGCATTCTTCCTTGACATCCTCATAGAGGTCGCCGTAATCTGTGTCGTCAACAAGATCATCTGTCGTGACCATATTCAACATCAACAAAATCCGAGCATCCGTCGTAGGATCCTTGCCGGCTGGCATGATAGGGCGAGGAATCTCAAACAGGTCGTAGGGAAGGTTAGGATTCGGTAAGAGGCCTGGCGTTCCAGGTTTAGCACCAACTGAAGCACGTTGAACGACGAGATAGCGGTCGCCGAGCTCCATTCCGTTCAAGCTCTGAATTGCGACGTCAGTAACGCCAGGATCGACGTACTCGAAGAAGGCAAAACCCTGAAGGAAAAAAAAAACGTTAATGACGGGAATCACGACCAACGAATATCAAACCTTGGAAGCGCCAGTTCCATTTTCTCTGACAAGATTGAAGGCCCGAAGGTCGCCGAAACTCTTGAGGAGTTCCATGACATTCTCTTCATTGAGATATGTCGGAAGACCGCCAACAAATACTTTGTTAATAGAATCAGGAACGTTAGTAGAAACGACGCCCGGCACGTGGACTCCGGGCGATGACATATCGATGCCCCCGTAATCCTTGGGACGACGAATTTTGAGGGGACCATTGATGAAAATAATCCCATCCAACGCCATAGCTGCGGTTGCATCTTCAGCGCTACGGAACTGCAACATTGTCAATTTCATATTCGAGAAGGGAAAACGGTGATAAACTTACTTCAACGAACGCATAATTCTTCTCGTAGTTGCACTGAACAGCCAAAACTGGATTTCCAGGAGCACCTGTCCCAATGCTGTTCTCAATCATCTTGGAATTGAAGAAATCAGCAAGATTTTGCTCATTGACATCAGGCGTGATGCTGCCGATATAGAGACGTCGTGATTGCCGCGACAAGTTGGGGTTGCTGCCGATACCCATGCCGAAGGTCTGCACAGGCATTGGGGGAGGAAGTCCTGCAATCCCGAGAATGGGTGGAATCTGAGTACGGTTAGCACCAGGAAGATTGAACAGGCCTAGAGGGAAGTTGTGTCAAATTGAATGTGAGATATGGACCTATAGAAAGACGTACCAGTCTGCTTAGCCTGCATGGCACTGTATTGTTCATATCCTGGAGCATGAACATCCCAACCTGAAGCCTTGCGCTTCCTTTGAGACAAGGGGGCGGCACCATCAGGTGTAGGCGATCTCCTTTCGGGAGTACCCATTCCGTCTCTGCCCTTCCCTCTGCCGCCGCCTCGGCGCTCACGAGCCCCGTCATCCCTATGGCCTCCACGAGGAGGGCCGAAATCGTCATCTCGCGGAGCACGATGGTCCCTTCGTCGGTCGTCGTCGTGTCGACGACCACCATGATCGTCGCCGTCCCTCCCACCACCACGGCTGTACCTCTCGCGGTCCCTGTCACCGCCTCTTCTGCCACCTCCGCCTCCGCCTCGTTCCCTGTCACCACCTCCATACCTGTCGCGGTCGCCGCCTCTGAAGTCACGGTCGCCGCCACGGTGCGCACCACGATCGTCTCTGGAAGAACGGTATTTGTCGTCTCTGTGACCACCTCCGCTGCCTGTAAAAAAGAAAAGGGAGAAAAAGGGGAAGTGTGTGAGTAAACCGTGGATTGAGGGCTACAAGGTCAGTTGGCTGGAACAGCAGTATGCACGGTGTTACGACCATCGGGCTGCGGACTGGAACGGTCGCCAAAGGGCTACAATGCTAGATACAAGCTAGAAAGAAAGGCCTGGTATGCTGCTGGTGCAGGACATGGTGCAGAGAAAAGAAGAATGCACCATGAGCTTCATCGTTCTAATACAACCAAGACAAGAATAGGGGGAGGAAATGGAAAAAAATGAAAAACAAGACTCACGATAGTCGTCGGCCATGGCTATAACTATTTTTTTTTGTTGAGAAAATCGGTGGACGTGTGAGGTGTTCAAGAGCAAAGAGCGTATTTCAAACTCCGATCACCGTTCTTTCCTTTTACTCTGACTCTCATGCCAGCTTCGGAGGTCCCATACGCCGCAGATGCTGAGATATCGCTCACATTCGATGAGCTCGAGGCATGTAGTTTGCATCCTTTGCAATTACCAACCAAAAGCTGATACCGTTCTCAGGTTCTGAGGCTGCAATATCAAAAGGAGCTCGCCCAAGACCACGTCACTATCCAGACAAAATTCAACTACGCATGGGGTCTCGTAAAGAGCCCAATACACGAGCATCAAGTAGAAGGTGTGAGGCTGCTGCAAGGTATGTTGAAATGTCATATTCCAAGATTAGGTCACATAAACATGCCTCATGTTCTTCGGTTTGAATAGAAATCTTTCGTGCTGAACCTACGAGGAGGAGAGAGTGCCTGTATTACCTCGCCTTGGGGCACTACAAGATGGGGAACTTTGAGGAGGCGAGGAAATTCAACGGTGTGTTTTCTGCTTGTTGCCCTCGTGCCGATTATTCAAACCCTGACCAGCTCTGCTGCTGGAGAAAGAACCCACGAATCTACAAGCACAGTCCCTGTCACAACTGATAGAGAAAGGTGCTGCGCGAGGTATGTCCCTGTCAATTATTGCCTTGCTTGCGACTCAGTCACGGCTCTACATCTCAGATGGCTATATTGGAATGGCGCTTGTCGGTGGAGCTGCTGCTCTTGGGACTCTCGTCGTCGCAGGCCTGATACGGCGAGCCCGCCACTAAGTCTCTTTTACATCCTTCTAACTTCCGTCACACATGTCCTATCGATATTGTCGATACACGCTCTACGACCATGACTCCGCTATTCTATCCCCCGAATATTCCACTGAACATAACATCGCATATGCTCGTCTATGGTGGCTCAATGGACCCTTTCTGCTATACGAACTCCTCTCATACATATCATTATAAATTATAAAGTCATTAAAATGCCACGATATCCACTTGGACTGGAACTCTCAATACAATAATGAAATATTTCATTGCGATACAAGATAACTTATGCGACTAAAATGCGGAGAGATGGGTGAAAGTGGTGTGCAGTGTATGTGAAGGTGTGGTTGAGTCGTGGAAAGCAATGCAAATGCGTGTTCTTTTCTAGAAGAAATCTAGGCTTCGAGTGTGTGTCGTAGTACAAATAGTCCATTCCTATAAATGCACTGGTTCCATGGTTGAAAAAGTGATTTTCAAGAAAAGGAGAGATTTCTTTTCATGTCGGCAGGAATGATGCTGGAAGGAAACCGAATTGTCAAGTGCTTCCCATGACGCGGGGATAACACTTACCAGCTTGGGTATTCATTTGTTCATCCGTAATCTATTTAAAGTGAATCGACGTCGCAGCAGTTGTTACGAAGTTAACCGTACCTTGAAGGCGTATATTCCGAGCACAGCAAATCCAGCCAGGCACCCAAGTTGGAAAATAATCCAAAACGTTGCCCAAACTAAACGGGATATAAATGAGCCCCTGCCATGTGGGAAGGGGTAGAAATGTACTATGAGCGCCTATTCTCGGATACAGAATGGCGAATTGTGTTGCGTCAGAGTCATTTGTCTTGTGAAAGAATCGATCGTCTGCCACGTCCCCTGTCTGGCTGTCATTGTCTATTTTTGGTAGCGAGTGGAACATGAAGCTCACAGACTACAAACAGAATGCTTGTGGGCCGTCAATATAGAACTTGCAGAAGGTGGATGAAACTCACTTCATGACGCCCATGAACAGACAATACCATCGAAGTGCCTGTCTGAGAGCAAGCTTAAATTAACATGTAGATGGGACCGAGAGCAGCCTACCCGTGATCAACAAACCAAAAGCCAACGAGTAAACCCTCATAACCCAGGGTGAGTACGATGGTGCTTAAGTAGAAGCAAGTGAGGTCAACAAGGCATGGTCAATGATGTTACTCACAGTTTATCTCGTACCAGAACCAGAGGCATGACCAGCCCAACTCCAAGGACGAAGCTCAGAATCTTAGCCACCAGGGTGTCCCAGCCTGCGAGTACGAAAGCCCCGCCGAGAAGGGTTGACCCGATATAGCCGGACGATAACACGAAGCCCGGACTGCCACCCTCAACGATAGTTGCACCGCCCACATGGGGATCGATGGTGATTTTTAGTATTCGACCCCCGGAGAGTATTGCCTGCGCTCACGGCATTGTTCGTCAGCTGGATATGAACGGGCACGAAGAAAACACGCGGCATGTGCGTACTGCAGAAATATGGCATAGCTCGTGCCAGCCAATGGTAAAGAGTTTGAGGGGGTTGATGAGGTTGCGCACGACGGGCACGTTCCAAAAACCAAAGATAATGACAGCCATTGCGACTATCTGGGCGAATCATGGGAGAAAGATCAACTAAAAAATTTCTGGTGGAATAAAAGGTAGATGACTTACGACGTACAAGACGACAATCTAGAGAGTCCATCTGATGACTAAGGAGGAAGAGGTAATTCAACCGCAAGCTTACCTGACCGCTGGAGGGTGTGAGAGGGCCCACTGACATCGGGGTCGCCGACGCCAGTGGAGGAGCGACAGGCGGCCGCGAAGGTAGTACAGACATGGGTATAAGTTAGTTTGTAGTAGGGGGTATACAGGCAGAGTGTTGGCGGTAAGAGGATAAGAACACTCCAGTCTATTAAGTACCCCAGCCTCGTTCCTCCGGCGCTCAGAACACCCTCACGTGGTCAGGACGCGTCGGTCACATGTCCATCTATCGCTGGCGCAGCAGACTCGCATTTATAAATATCATCATAACAACAACATAAATCCTATGGGTCCATAAATCATGACCATAATTCAGTCAAGTCCTTCATTTCTTGTCAACCACATCATCCTCAGCATCACTGGCCATCGTTCTCCTCGAAAACGCAGCGGCAGACCTACCAACCACACTCGACGGTCTTCGCACCGGGCTTCCACTCCCCGAGAGCCGATTCACCTTGGGGCTAGTTGGCGGAGCCGTTGGCTGACTGCCAATACTGTTCCTATTCAAATTCTGAACCAGGTTCTGCACACTTCCGCTGCTTGTACCGCGAGGGCCACGCGCGAGCCTGGGACCACGTATCACAGTGGATTGGGCGGACCCAGATCGCGAGATGCTCGTTTTGCCTGAACCCAAAACAACATCATCATTGGTTGGCGGTGGCGAGGGGCTACGCGAGGCAACCTTTCTCGGCGACGCCTCACCACTGCCAGTACCACGTTTTTGGGGCGTAGGTGGGATTACCTTGGTTTCCGGAGGTGAAGCTGCTACGCCGGGCGGTGCAGGTACTTCAGAATCTTCAGGAGGAGGATCGGCGAACCTGGGCCTGGGAGGAATACCGTCTACCTCAGGAGGAGGTTCTCTGAAGGAAGGCCTCGGTGGAATGTTGTCGAACTCCGGAGGAGGTTCCTTAAACGACGGTCTTCCCGTCGCTCCGTTCTGGCTCGCCGTTGGCGGAGGTGGGGGCGGAGTGGGCAATACGGGTGGCGGTGGAGGGGCCTTGACCTGCTCCAGAATGGGAGGTGGTGGCGGTGGTGCCTTAACCTGCTCCCGTACAGGTGGAGGCGGAGGAGGCGCCTTGACCTGCTCCAGGACGGGAGGTGGCGGCGGAGGCGGCGTCTTGGCCTGCACTGGAGGTGGAGGCGGTGGGGGCAATGGCACAGACGCCACGGGAGCCACCTGCGGAGCACCCACAACTGGAGGAGGAAGTGCAGGAAGCTCAGGCGATTTGTGCGCCAGCGATGGGTTCTGTGCAATTTGCTGCGCTGCCAACAACTGTTGGGCATCTGCGCCTAATGAAATCCTGCTCCTGCTCAACCGCATGTCGATAGGTGCAGTGCGCTTGCGGACAGGCACCTTCCGTTCAGATTCACGCTTCTTCCGAGCGATAGTCGGTGGGAGCAGGGCATCATAATGGTTGAGAAGATCGAGGAACAACACTACCAAAGGATCAATAGCTGTCGCAGTAAAGATGGAGCACGACGTACATGTGGGATGACGGTCCTGAATAGAGAGTTCTGTCTCGACCTTGGGCCTGAGGACAGCTGATGCGAAAGAGTTAGAATAAAAACGTATCACCACTGTCCAAAAGCTCACTTCTTCCCAAAGAAAGGGCAATTTTGGTAAAGTAAACCTCATTTGCTTCATCCACTTTGGTCGTTTCCACCAAGCTGTGTTTTATAAAATAAGCAAAGAGTAACGATTGAATTATTGAACACATACTTTTTGAGGTGCTTCACAACTGCATCAAGAACATAGAGATGGACTCGGGGGAATCTTTGCAATGCAGAGCTGACAGTCTGAAGGCGTTGCTCTTCGGATTCTTCACCCGTCTTCTGAGCGGATCCTACATTGGGGTATATTTTCCTGAAGTCCTCCCATCCTTCGTACAGAGCAAGAGGTGGGTCCAATTCAAGCATCCATAATTTAATGGAGCTCGCGATAACAGGAGCGTCGAATTTAGACAGGAGGTCCGTGGAATACGCCTGGTCAGGCGGGATCGCATTTAAACTTTCGCGCAGATGGTGCACAGCCGGTAGCGGGACGTCGTAAATCCACGCCTTGCGCTTCTCGATATCATTCGGGACACGTTCGTATGCCGCATCCAGCCCATTGAGCAAGGCAGTGAGTACGGGCGGAATGAGCTCTTTCTTTTCGTCTCCTTGAGTTAGTGCGTACCAGCCGCCCTCGGCCCATTTGCGCAGGTCAATGCCAAAGACAACGTCGGACTCGTCATGCGCAACAGATTCGTATATCTGCGGGTCAGGTCGGAACGGACCAGTGCGATACCGCTCAATAAGAGCAGTCAGGTCGGACTCGGGTTGATAGGAGGCTACGAGGGTAGCGGAACGCTCAATGGGGGGTTCCATGGACTTGGGCAAGTTGGAGAGGGTTCCTTGGTATTGAAGGAGCACTTTCAAAAAGTTGAGCATACTGACTGAAGGGAAGAATCTTTACACAACTGACCGGTCTTCACAGCCCTCAATCTCTCACTTTCCCATCTTTGTAGCAACTTGAGTGTCTCTTCAATTCGTTCCTCGAGAGCGAGCCTATGTCGATCGAGACGCCTAACGCCAATACGGTAAGCTTTGTCAGCATCATCTGCGTCATTCCTCGCACGAATAAAGGCCGGCTCAGCATTTGCAGACGAATTATTCAACGCCTTGCTGACGAGGCTAACAAAAGTTCCAGTCTTCTTGAGCAAGGTTTCCGGACGCGCCTTGGGGGAAGACGGTGTTTCGGAGCTAAATTTATCTAATTCAAATGCCTGCGGCAGCGGAAGAAATAAGAATATGATGGCGATTTTCAAGAAGCAACGGAACGCACCTTGGGCCGAAATTGAAAAAATGCGTCTTCGGAATCCTCGAATAAGTTGCCGAGTTCTCCGAGTCTGCGCAAGAGTCCCTCTCTCTGTGTCAAGTCTTTTGCGGCTTCTTCAGCGCGGTCCAGGCTTCCTCCAAGGCCTTGAACATTCTCCCGGAGCCATGCCACGAATTCATCTCCTGTGAAGGCATCCTGATATTCACCTAACAATGGAAAACGGACAGGGCGCAGCG
Source organism: Galerina marginata (assembly GCA_023014335.1). Lineage (NCBI taxonomy): Eukaryota > Fungi > Basidiomycota > Agaricomycetes > Agaricales > Galerinaceae > Galerina > Galerina marginata. The sequence continues at coordinate 272,580 of JAECYW010000013.1, read as the reverse complement.
GGAGCTCTGCGGCTGCACGAGTAAGCAACTGGGAAACTGCAGAAGGCGACATAGATAGCCCAGCCAGTAGGATCAGCTGAGGCATTTGCGGCTGGACAGGCAACTCCTTTGGTGGAGGCATTGGTGACATTGGAGGGGGAGATGCCAAGTCCTCGGGCTCTTCGACGATCTCTCTCCCCTTTCCTTTGTCGACCTTGGGAAGCGGTTTCTCGTCAATTGACTCTGGAGAAGCATTCGGGTCCTCAGTTGAGGTAGCCTGCGCTAGGGCGTCGGCACTCTTCTTCTGAATTTCTTTGAGTCGCTGAGCAATTCTCTCCGAGACGCTTGCTGTTCGCTGTGGGGCTGTGCGGTGGCCATCAATCGGGCGGAGACGGGGCGAGCTGGTGAATTTATCAGCAGAGCCACCACTGTTGGGCGCAAATTTCGCACTGAGAGGGCGGAAAGTAAAAAGTTAGTAGGTGTGGCAATACGACGATCGACCCAACAAACGCACTCGTCTTCAGCTTCATCCGCCTTCCGCACCTTGGTCAGGTACTGTTGCTTGAGCTTTGCAATATCTCCCTGCGCCAATTCGTATGAACGAAGCCAGTTATCGACGACGGTAGCCTTATTTTGGATGAGGCGTTCCTAATGGGGGACACAATTACAAGGGGAAGATATAACGTTAGGGGACACCAACACACTTTGTAAGATTCAGCCCATTGCTCGAATGGATCGGCAACAAGAGTGTTTAGCTCTTTGGCAATGTTGTTGTGAACCTGTCCTTGTGCAATGGATTCTGCCTGTAGACCCCGAAAAGCCATCAGGAGCGAGGCACCTTCATCGGCACTAAAACCAGTGCCTTTACCATTGGGTCAATATATTTTGGCTAAAACGACTGGCTAGAAGAACAGACCTGGCCGTCCAGTAAGGGAAGGGTTGGAGAGGCTGCTGGCGATGTTGTTCTCCGCGATTGCACGGGCCTGTGAGGGGTTAAGACGACTCCACAGAAAATTATGAAACGCAGTAATGTACCCTTATGAAAGTGACAATTTCATCGTTTTCCGCGACGCCCTAGCAGAAAAGAACATTGAAGAAAAGGGAAAAAGAGGTGACACTGGTAGACGAACCTGTTCGAGCTTGGCATACAAGACCTCGAGACCCCGTCGGTAGTCCTGGGACCAGAATGAGTTTGTGAATGTCAGCGGCAGCGACAAGACTGCCATGGTAGCGTTGTGGTCGTCGCTAGAGAAGTGGGATGGAGTTGGTTGGTTGGAAAGGTCGTGTCTACGGCTCGACTTGTCCGCTATACACCCCACTCGGCACGTGCTCACACTCACTCAGACTCATACCGACCGGATTGGATTTTGGAAACAGCGACGACGGATAAATTCAGAAAAGCTGTCTTTTCATACGACGAGATACACGTCCGTATTTACACATAAAAAATTCAATAGAATATACATACGCAGAAAGAGAGGATTCGGGCAATGCCGACGACCACCAAAAAATTGGATTTCTGAATTTCTGTCAGTGTCCATCATGAACCATGTGCCAAAAAGACTGGTGTCGCGGCTGCCCTCCATTGCGCCGTCCAGTATCCCTAATTTCCCTCCAAAAGAGTCCTTGAAACCCCCAAAAGATGCCTTTGTCCAGGATGAATTCAACCCCGAGAGCTGGGCGTCTCTCCAGCCCGCACCGTCCACCGCCCTCGTCGCTTTTGCGCACAGAATAGGTCTCGCGTCGATTGCGTCGTCGGCGGACGTGATTCGCCAGGCCTGCACGCATCCCTCTTTCCTCACCGTCTTCCGCCAGCACTACCCTTCAAAATCCGAGCCCGCAACAAATGCCCAGCTCGCGACACTAGGAAACTCGCTAATGGGTCTTTTCGCTGCTGAATATATCCAAGCAAAGTATCCCTACCTCCCTACACGCGTCATGAAAGCTGCTGTTACGGCTCACGTCGGCCCTCTCACCTGTGACAGTGTCGCACGCGAGATGGGCGCAACTTCTCTGTTACGATGGCACAGAACGGTGCGTCACTATTGTTTCCAACAAGTGTCCTCATTTTCAACCCCACTTAGCCCGAATCAACTACATCTCCTCTTGTCCTTCATGCAGATGCTATGGCATCGATCCCTCGCTCACTGACGGGGCTGATTTACAAAGAACGTTCCCTCCCCTCAGCCCGAGAGTTCGTCCACACATATTTCCTCAGCCGCCAGATCGACCTCCGTGGAATGCTCAAGTTCTATAATCCAAAAAAGGCTTTGTTAGAAATGGTCCGAAAGTACCAAAGAGAACCACCAAAGTCGAGGTAGTTTTGCTGTCCCCCACTTCGGTTCTTTTCTGACTTGGTGTACAGATTATTGAAAGAGACGGGTCGCTTCTCGAATTCTCCTGTATTCGTGGTTGGCATTTTCTCCGGTGCTGACCAACTAGGAGAGGGTTTCGGCGCTTCATTGAGCATGGCAGAGTTCCGGGTATGTCCTCCTCCCTTGTTGGCCTGGCTTTAATATAATAAATGCCTTGCAGGCCGCAGAAGACGCTCTCCACCGTGTATACCTCACTCAAACCCCGGACCATATGTTACAGTTACCTTCATCGACCTTTCCTCCAGTCCAGGGTGATGTATATCAACCTGGTCAGGAAGGGAGCTACAGTGCACCTGAACTTGTGCCGTCGGATATTCTATATGCGAGCTCAGGCAGGAGTGGGGTGAGGTCCACGGTGAAGTCATAGTAATTTGGGTCGCATTATAGTTTCTCTACTTTAATCACGATAATTCTACTAGAGGCCACGATGCGACACTGAGGATCTAGAATAATTATAAATGCAAGAAAGATTATATACCATCACTCCAGTCAAACGACCTTTTTCTTGTTGGGTTAGTACGTATCACCTGTATATCTTCTTGTGAGACCAAGAAGCTCTCACTCTGAAGCTAACATTCAAGAGCTCTATCTCTTTACAATAGAATTACGCACCAAGCTAATTTCATACAAGGGTATAAGTTCAGTCCTTAGCAGACATGGGTATTGTAAAATTGCTATCTAACTTTACCTTTCAACGCGTCTCGAACAGTACTTCTTTCGCCAAGCAATGCCATTATTTGCCACCTCTGATCCCGCACTTCACGATCTTTAAGAACAACAACGTCGTCACTTTCGTCGTCCTGTGAGAATACAGCAGGCTCAGCATCTATTCCTATGCCAGTGAGAACGGTCCGTTGCTTACGATTGACGATGGTGATACCGCAAAACGCATTGCTGCGGCTGATTTGTTGGGTAGGTCAGCGGGAGAAACGGTGAATAGGGTATGGAAGGAGTCGGCTGTAAGAACGGGTGGTCTTTGGGGGAAATGGTGAAGGAGAGCGCCGGAAATCTGTTGAGAGCTGCTGGAGGACGGGGAGATGGAGCTGATGGCATGTGAGGTTGAGGTCAGGGTGAGGGCATGTGTGATGAGTTGCTTGAGTTTGGCCTACGATGAAAGAATAAACTTGGGCAAGGGCAATGTAATTGTATAGACAAACCTCGCAAGCAAGCGTCATGAGGGCTGGAACCGTTCGAGATGGTGCACTGAGGTTATTTTGGGCACATATGAGATTTATTCTGTCTGCAACGTGTTGTAGGGTAGGTGCGCGTGTGCTTGCATGCAGATGGATTGGCAAGCGACTACCCGGAGGATCTGGGTCATGATGGAGTATTTTTTATTCAGACATTTGTGGTGGAAATATAAACTAGAATATACATACCGCTTCTCTCGGGCAGTAATTCTACGCCCCTTTCGCAGACGATTTCGTCCGTTTCCATCCTTGGTCTAGGAGGTTCGACAGGAGCTGGCGCAGCCTGCAACGTCTTTAGCCGCTCCCGCTCGCGTTTGCCCATGGACAGCGCCCATCTCTTAATACGAGCCGACCTAATTGCACGTGCTGCATCTGGGACGTTTGGCCCTTGGTATGGGAGCAGGGTGCGCCTTCGCTTTGTTGGCGGTGGTTTTGGGAGTGCTGGTGGTGGCGGGGTCGGTGGCCGCTTTAGAGTGGCAGTAGCATCAAATAATGAAATAATAAGAGCGTTGTGTATTTGTACTAGTAAATCAAATTCAGAATAAGGAGATGAAATAAAATGAGCAGGTCGCACAAAGGTTGGCCGAGGTGAGCACCAGTTTCGCGGAATCCTCAAATTCAGCACGCGATGTCCGCCCAGAGACAAAGCTGCTCAGCGAGTCGAAATAAATATGGGCATTTGGACCGAGATTCTTGATGAGCTGGCCCTTGAGCGTCGAGGTCGACGATAGGGACATTGTCGGCGTTGTGAAGAAGCTGAATTGAATAAGCGCTTTCTGTGGCCCGGATCACGTGCCTGTGGTAAGATGCGTGAGTTGGTGTCTCTCCCTTTTGCCGATTACCATCTCCTGCTACCAATGAGCTCATGTAACCGCCCCTCAACATCGAAATCTAGAGGCGTATGCCGCTACTATAATGTTCCCCGCGGCTGTTTTGCTGGCGACAAGTGCAAATTCTTGCACGGAGAGCCGCCGATAGATGCGAAACCCGACGACCCTCCGTTGCTGACACCCTACGACAAAGCCAAGCGATGTCGCTACTTCGCACAAGGTCGGTTGCAGGATTTTCCATTGAGTGCATCGGTGCTGACGCTTTTCTAGGCTTCTGTAAACGGGGGGACGCCTGCTGGTTCGTGCACGCTGTAGACTCGAAGGACGATGCGCGATCACCGGCTCGGCCATTAGACGAGGACGAGGATGAGTTGTGCTCCATTTGCTTTGAGAAACCTACAACGTACGGATTGCTTGGTAAGTCTCGTTACTCTTGTGAAGCATGCTGTTTCTAACCTATGACCAGGTGGATGTAGTCATGTCTTTTGCACAACCGTAGGTCCATCTCTCCTGTATGCTTTGTATTATGATTGACACATTAGTTATTCCAGTGCATTAAGCAATGGCGGGATCCTCAGAATAAGCCTGGAGGCGTTCTAGATTCTGGGAACACGAAGAAGTGCCCGATGTGCCGTGCTCCGTCAAAGTTTATCACACCTTCTTCCAGATTCTTGAAAGAAGGCACGGTAGAGAAGGCCACGGTCACTCAAGCATACAAGGAGAGTATGGCTCGGGTTCCTTGTCGGTACGTGTCACTGATTGGCTTTCGTTCATTCACCTCTTAACCTTCTATCCTCAGCTACTTCCAGAAATCGATGCAGAAGAACAAAGACAAGCCCATTTGTCCGTATGGCAAAGACTGTTTCTACCAGCATCTGAAGGAGGATGGCACACCTTATATTTTCAAGGACGGAGTCGACGTTTGCATGAGGGTATGTGCTGACATTTATTCTGGTACCTTAATTAACAAGCTTGTCGTCAGAAATACCGCCTATCTCATGGACGTGGAATACCTTTTGAAGACATCCACTTCATGCCATTCTCTCTTGATCTCTCTAATCTTGATATCGTCATTCCTAATTTGCTGCCTCCGCGGTCAAATCGTATGGATATTGGTGATTGGACTCAGAATCGTGGCGGGGGTCCAAACGGTGTGGCACACGCAGCAAGGCGGCTCCGCGATGTTGGACGGTCACTGGAAATATTCAATGATGCTATAGGGGAGGGTGCGACATTGGATACCCTGGATTATGCTGTCGAGGCACTAAGAGCAGGTTTAGGACGGTTGGACGGTACCAACAATAATCCAGAAGCAAGGATGCACAGGAGGTCGGAAAGAAATCGGGACGAAGCTGCTGCGAGGCAGGAGGACGATGTCATGGAACGTCTAGAGTTGTTGGTATGTCGGTTTTGGTCCCATTCAAAGTCTGATTCTGATAAAATTGACAAGGCTGATCAGATGCTTGCCTCTATCAACGCTCTACGGAACCCAGACAACCCAGGTCGGGGCTCACGATCGAACACGCCGCCTCCACCCCTGGAACCCATTGAACGGGGCTCTGCAGGAACTCCACCTCCACCTCTTATTCCAGTCATTGAGCGAAGACATGCTTCACTGCAGGATGGTAATGACTCGGATGACTCTTTGCCTGCTCTGCAAAGTGTGTCGGACTCAAGCGACGATGATGATGACGACTACACGAGCTCAGACGACGAGGGCTCAGACGACGATGTTGATGAATATCGCAACCTGGAGCTTGCGGGTCTGCACTTGCCTGAGCTATTTGAGGGATGGTCGACGGCCCGTCTTGCACCAACGGGCGGTCCCACACCAGTAACCCCAGGAGACACAGGAACGGCGGCGACGGAGGTGGAATCAAGACCGAGTGTACGATTTCGAACAGTCGTCGACCGCAGCCAGACGCAAACCCCGTCGCGACCAAACTCCGCCTTTGACGACGAACTGCCACCCTTGGAGGCGATTGACGATTCCGACTCTGAATCAGACTTGTCACCTCCACCCTCGGTGCCGATTGAGCCAACAGAACCGACTTCAGACGAAGATCGCCCAGGGCCACCTTCCAATACAGATCCTCCATTTGTGACTGACGGCCGAGGGCGGGTTGTATGGACCAGGCCAGGTGAGGAGAACAAGGGAGAGGCTGCGGTAGAGACAAGTGAAGCGCCGGCGGAAGAGACTGGGAGGGAGTCTGGGACAGGGTCTGGGAGCAGCGCAGGGACTGGACGCTCGATTCTGGGATGGTTTAATGCATTATTCTGAGTTGTAAATCAATTGTATTTTATATATTTATGTAAATGGAAGGTCCCTTGCCCATTCCGGAGGTGACATCATACTTAGCCTTGTCATATAAATAGTCCCCGATATCCCTCATCGCTCTTTACATCTCCCCACCACCATGCAGTGTTGGATCTTAAGGGGTTATTAACCCCAAATTTCGTTGTTAAGCCTTAAGTCTTAAATAACCCTTAATTAAGGCTTCAATTTTAAGGGTTTATTAAGGTTTCGGCCGAGAAAGGACTGTCACTATCGACCATCAAAATTGGCGCCTGCTTCCCCTCATCAGGTATCCTGGCTTCATCTGCCTTTTCGTTTGCCAGTAATTCCATCAATCGAACTTCCTTCGATATCGGATTCCTTTCAATCCGTGAACACCGCTCAAGGGAACGGGGCAAGAACTTCGAGCGCTGGTGGTCATAAACGATATATTGAGCTCCTTGTCATCACTGTCGTTTTTGCTTTGCTCTCAGGGGGCTTTTTGTTGGCGGCATCGCTGTTTGGGAGAACATAGCCAACTAGTCCCAGGGTTTCTCGATGAGGGATCACCTGGATGCAAAATAGTTGAGACTGTATTCACAGCAAATACATGCTGCTGAGCGCTCATATCACAGAGTATAGACTGTAATCTAAGATATAAGATGGCGGAAATGCCAGGTAGTCTTAGGTAGTTATAACGGAAGCAAAATACTAGACAAGCGATAAATGTTGATTACTGATTTCGGACCACAAGCGCTGGTCAGTGACCGCCTTTTATTATTGCGTCATTTATCTTAAGGCTTAATTAAGGCTTCACATCGCGCTCAACTGATGTTAACCCTTAACCTTAATATGTTATTAACCCTTAAACGTTATTAACGTTGCAAAACCGGATTTGACCACCTGCAGTCTTTGACGGAGCAAAGAGGCCCGACCGCTGACCAAGCAATTCACAAAGTATGAACCGAGCATCAATTTTGCAAAGTCAGAATCGAGCACTTGCACTGGTACAAATGTAGCACCCCGTCATCCATCCAGGTAGCACCATTTATGTTACTACCTATCTACCCCGACTTTTCAATATAAAAACCAAGCAGATTCTCAACCACAAACCCCACAAAACCGAAGCACGAACCCACCACTTCTTGTGTACTGACAAAGCCCAATTTTTCTCAGACAGAGCATCTTCGGCCTTACAACTGAGCAAATATTTCCAATTGTGTAAGTCATGACCTAGCCCATTTTTCTGTACACATTCAAGTACTAATGTAACCAACAATATGCTTGTCCCAGATGTCCGAACTGAGCCCATAATATGTTGACTTACGAGTCATGACAGGACCCGGGAAGCTCTCGCTAAAACTTGTCTGGATTTCGCGGATTTGAGACCGAAAAATCGCAAAAATCTTGTCCAATTTTCGCGGATTCGACGGCGCCGTATACGAATCCTTGTCCTCTTTCGCGGATTTCAAATGCCTGTAGGCAGAAATTGTTGTGGCAAACATCCTGAAGTTGTGCGTGCGGGAAAGAGATCTAGGTAGAACCAGAAGACACCGACACAAAGGGGAAAGGGCAATTTTTAGAGGAAAAAGGGTGCTGAGGCGCTGCAGGCCCCGAAAATTTTGTTTTATTTCAGGAAAGAGCCAGCCAGACCTTGTCCGGTTTCGCGGATTTGAGGCCAAAATCACGACGGATTTGAGACTCGATTCTGGGATTTCTCCCGGACAAGTTTTTGAGGGAGCTTCCCGGGTCCTGTCATGACCTCTCTTATTTTGCAGCCGTGACAAGTACTAACCTTGCCATACTTTTATTGTAGAAGAGCCATGCGTTCAACCCATGATGAAGCCTAGCTTTTGCAAGACTGTAAGTACTGACTTAACCCTCCTTTTTGAATTGCTCAGCTTGTGATGGAGTCTTGCATCGGCGGTAAGTAATTTACCCTTGTTTTTGTCAATCTCAACCGGCTTACAATTGTAAATATGGTGCAGATGCTGATCCTTAGTTCATGAGGTCTGCATAGCAGGCATTCAGAAGTGCTTCCGGCGGCTTCCAATGGGCTCCTTGTCTCCAACTTGGAGCTTTCCCGCTTTCGCTCACTGGCATCCTTCGTACTAGTAACTGGCAAACTCGCAGGTGGGTCATGGCCCACAACCAAAGGGAAAGGTTATTCTGCTTTGAGGTTGAATGTTGTGCTGATCAATTATTTTAATCTTGTTGCAGAACTTATATGCTCAGCCAGAGCTCAGTTATGACAATAGTATTGCTTGGTCAGGACTTTTGAGTTGATAGATATTTCAGGTTCGGTCAGTAGTAAGTGCTCATTCTCAAGTCATGCTCGGTCAGAGCTTATTTGTATCAAAAGTGATGCTTGGTCAAGACATTAATGTGTCAGGTATTCTGGGCTCAGTTAGTACTCAATTGAACTCAAAAGTGTTGCTCGGTCAAGACTGTGAAGTGCGGGTTTAATCAGTACTCAAAGCTGGGTCAGTTAGGACTTGGGAATTGGCTAGATTGGGAGTTAATATATTGCTTCGTTCTGGGGTCTCACTTGCTCTCTCCAACATCATTCATGGCTTGACTAGGAGATCAAATGTCAGGTGCTAGGTTAGTGTATGAATTAACAGGGTTAGATTGGGACTACCTAAATTCTAGGTTTGTACTCGAAAAAATGCTACATTCAGACAGGTCCATGCTACGTCATGACTTGACATTGGTCAAAAAAAGGGGTTCGGTCAGGACATCGCCAATTTGCTTCGTTCATAGATGTCGGTCGTGTGCTCGGTCAAAGATAACAGGTGGTAGAATCCTATTTTGGATTAACGTTTAACCCTTAGGTCCAACACTGCCACCATGCCCAGAGGCAGCAAACAAGCCAACGCAGGGCAGAAGCCCTCTATCAGCATCCCTCGCGCCAAATCAGCGTCTAGCTCACCGTCTGGTGCCTCTTCCCCATCTGGCCCAACCGCTCCCCTGACGCCAAAGACACCCGCCGATGAAGGCATCGAGTTTTTTCAGAGCCAGGCGCTCACGGGAGACTCGCCTATCCGCGTTTACGAACTGAGGCTCGACCCGGATGGCGGGCCAAGCAAGGAACTCTCCGTAAGCAACATGCATCTCTGACCTGATCCATACCTAATTATACCACGACACCCATCGCAGTACACTCGTCTTCCTCCAGCGTACACGCCTTACATATTACGCGTCTCGATACAAGCGGGCACGCCTGCTGCAAAGAACGGCGTATTCAAAACCAATTTCCCCCTCGATGGAGGCGCGTTTGGACGCGAAAAGTTCACGAAGCGAAAGTACGCATCAAATCTGACGTAGTTTATGACGGATTGTTTTAAGTTGTTGATCTTTCAGGCTCCCTCAAGCATTCTCCAAGCCTGTTCATGTTGATCTGCCCATCTACCATGCGGGTGCATTCATTTACTGGCTCGAATACGACGGCAAGAACGGCGAAAGGGTTAAAGGGCGTCCTGGCTACTTCAATGTTGACCCAGTTCTCAAGACCAAGGCGAGAACGCCAATTCTCGACTCAACCCTGCATGTCCTCCCTACGGACAAGGGTGCTGTGATTAAAGACGACATCGTTAATCTCCCCTTAAATGGCTTGTCCGTTCTTACAGTGGTGTCCAAGTGGATGGGCCCGCTCGAAAACTGGACGAAGCACTTTACAGAGGCCAAAGAACGTGGATACACCATGCTTCACTACACTCCTTTGCAAGAAAGAGGTGAAAGCGATAGTCCGTATTCTATTCGTGATCAACTGAAGTACGACGCAAGTCTTTTTGGGGATGATCTAAGTCAGCAAGCTGGAAAGAAGAAGATAGAGGAAATTTTGAAAGTAGCCCGTGAGGAGTACGGCCTCCTAAGCCTAACTGATGTTGTTTTGAACCACACTGCCAATGATAGTCCTTGGTTGGTTGAGCATCCAGAAGCAGGTACAGCCCATCTCGCTAATGTCGATTCACTGTTTAACGGGAAAAAACCCTAGGCTTCAGCCCTGCGAATACCCCCCATTTGACTCCTGCCTTGGAATTGGACTCTGCAATTGTCGACTTTTCGGGATCGCTCTCGAAAAACGGGCTGCCAACCGTCATTTCTTCTGAAACCGACCTCAATACCATCATCAGTGCTTTTGACAAGGTTGTTCGTGGTCTCGATCTTTGGCAGTACTATGTTTTGGATTCTGTTAGAGAAAAGGACTCAGTGAAGGCTGCCCTTGTGTCAGGCAAAACTGAACCATGGACAGGTCCGAATATCAAGGGCAAAAATGTCGGAGACCTTGCTGATATCTTTAGGAACGAAAAGAAAATCACTGGTCTCGGCGCACTCGCTTCGAGGTTTGGTGTTCGGGTAGAAGGTGCTATAGCTGCGGGCTTCATTCAAGCAGCCTTTACAGATTTGGAAGACGCGGAAGCTCTCGCAAATGCCTGGGTCAGGGTCGTTGATGTTCTAAACGTACCACTGTACAGTGAGTGGGAACAAGATACCAACACAGCGATCGGGAACGTGCGGAATCGCGTCAAATATACGAGGTTGGATTCAAATGGACCAAAAATGGGAGAAATCACCAAAGCGTTTGTACCATTGCCAAATATTTCAGCATCTGAAGTGTCTGTCTTGCTGATGCGTTGTTCGATAGTGACCCCCTCGTGGAACTCTACTTTACACGCCTTGCTTCCACGTCTAATGCAGATCCCCTCGTATACTCTCTTGCCAATAACGGGTGGATTTGGAACGCAGATCCCCTTCAGAATTTCGCCCTCTTACCGTCCAAGGCATACCTTCGTCGAGAAGTCATTGTTTGGGGCGATTGCGTCAAGCTCCGATATGGTTTACAACCATCTGACAACCCCTGGCTTTGGTCACATATGACTTCATATGTCTGCTCGTTGGCCGAAACGTTTGATGGTTTCAGAATCGACAATTGCCATTCTACGCCTCTGGAGGTCGGAACGCGCATGTTAGATGCTGCGCGTGTCGTCCGTCCCGACCTCTACATATGCGCCGAGCTTTTTACGGGTAGTGAAGACATGGACCTCGTATTCGTTCGTGAATTAGGTATCAATAGCTTGATCAGGGAGAGCGGAAATGGATGGGATCCAAAAGAGCTGTCTAGGCTACTCTACCGACATGGTGTTGGGAAGCCAATAGGCTCCATGGACGACGCCTGTATGGTTAGCAAGGAAGAGATCCCCAGTCCAACCGGTAAAGGTCCCATGCGCAATGCTGTTGTGACTCCTCTGAACGGCTCCCAACCACACGCCCTCCTCTATGACTTAACCCACGACAATGAATCTCCTTTGGATAAACGATCGGCAGAGGATGCGCTGTCCACCGGGGCTTTGGTTGCGTTTGGCTATTGCGCTATTGGAAGTGTCAAAGGCTTTGATGACCTCTATCCGAAGTTGCTCAACTTGGTGCAGGAGAAGCGCAGATACGAGCTCACTGGGCTCAAAGATTCCAGTGGCATCGCGAAAGTGAAGAGGGTTTTGAACGAACTGCATCTAGAGATGGTTTTGGAAGGTTATGAAGAAGGGCATGTGCACCAGGAAAATGATGTCAGTCCACTATGATTTTAGCCATGTTCACTGTGCCTAATGTTCTCTTGACTGACAGTACATCGTGCTCCATCGTGTCCAACCTGTGACACAGAAAGGCTATCTGCTTATTGCTCATACGGCATTCTCAAAGGGATCGAAAGATCGTGGACACCGTGCGAATTATTCATCTTTAGCTCATGCCCCCAATTGATGTTTTCTGCTCCAGTTGACCCAATCAAATTACGCCGTACGAAGGCCAGATTCATTTTGGGAGCGATCCTTGACATTTCTTCATACGAGATTCCACATGATCCCGATTTCCTCAAAGGTCTTCCGTCCAAACTTGATGAAATGTTACCAGTCGTCGTTCCTCAAGGCCTCGATCATGAAGGCCCTTATGCAGAAGTCATCGTCCCAGAAAGGTTCCCCCCAGGAAGCGTAATGGTCTTTGAAACACAACTTCAACAGCACGATTCCACACTTGATGCATTCTGCGCTTCAGGCGCGCAGGAAGCTTTCAAGGACGTCGATTTGGTCGACTTGAATGTGATCCTACACCGTGCGGATGTGGAAGAGAGAGACGCAACTGGTGGTACGTTCGGTGCCTATGACATCCCACAACTCGGGAAATCGGTTTACTGCGGCTTGGAAGGATGGATGCACCCATTGAGACACATAATGCGGTATAACGACCTCGGACACCCTTTGTGTGCCCATTTGAGAGAGGGCAGCTGGGCATTGGACTACGTCCATGAACGGATGAGCCAGTAAGTGCCCTTGAATTCATGAAGTACTTTTTATAATCTATTTTTCAATTAGTCAAGTTGATAACTTCCCTAATATCGCAAAACCTGCTCAATGGATAAAGGAGCGATTTGACCGAGTCAAGGACACGGTACCTAATTATATGCGACCGAAATATTTTGCTCTTGTCATTTCGGAGGCATACAAAGCAGCTCGTCGCTCTGCTATGGAGCAGTGTTCTGATTTTGTTGCCTCTGGACATGATTTAACGCAAAACCTCGCGCTATGCGCTGTACAGATGTATGGCTTGGTCAAATCGGCATCACTCGATCCTAGCGTTCCAACTCCGTCACTAGCCGCTGGCCTTCCTCATTTCACAACCGGATGGGCTCGATGCTGGGGTCGCGATGTCTTCATCTCTCTGAGCGGGCTTTTCCTGACGACCGGAAATTACGAAGGGGCAAGGAAGCACATCTTGGCCTTTGCCTCGACACTGAAACACGGGTTGATTCCGAATTTGTTAGACTCTCTACAAAAGCCGAGGTAAGCCCTCAGCAACTGAATTAGATTTAGACGACTGATATGCCGCTTTCAGGTATAATTCTCGTGATTCGCCTTGGTGGATGCTACAAAATATCCAGGACTATACCAAAACTGCACCTGACGGTCTTCACATCCTTTCGGAGGCTGTCAAGCGGCGTTTCCCGCAAGATGATACCTGGGTGGCCTGGGATGACCCTCGGGCCTATACCTCCTCCAGTAGCCTAGCGGAAATTGTCCAGGAGATTCTGCAGCGCCATGCAGATGGCATCCAGTTCCGCGAATATAATGCCGGCCCCAATCTAGATATGCAAATGAAAGACGAGGGGTTCGACATCGATATCCGCGTCGATTGGGAAACTGGACTGATCTTTGGCGGAAACCCTCACAATTGCGGGACTTGGATGGACAAAATGGGCGAATCCGCGAAGGCGGGCACCAAGGGTGTTCCTGGAACTCCTCGAGACGGAGCTCCAATCGAGATCACTGGACTGCTGAAAAGTACGCTACGATGGTTAGCTGAGCTTTCGAGTCGTGAGAAGTTCCCTTTCAGGGGTGTCCAAGCTACAAGTGAGCTATTTTTTTTCTATGGTTGGCTATATACTGATCACTCGAGTTTAGTCAAAGGTCAAAAGTGTCTCGTTACCTACGAGGAATGGTCCAGTTTGATCCAAAGCTCTTTCGAGAAATGCTATTATGTGCCTCTTGGTAAGCACTCCAGCCTTTTTTTTGGGAATGATGAATGAACTGTGTACAACTGAATGAAAAATAGACCCCGCCGAAGACAGAAACTACAAAATAAATTCGGGTCTTGTAAACCGACGAGGCATCTACAAGGATGTGTATGGTTCTGGAGCGGGGCATGAGTGGGCAGACTACCAATTCCGCTGCAACTTCCCTATTGCAATGACTGTCGCACCTGAGATATTTGATGAAGGCCACGCACTTGGTGCACTGCAGCTGGCCGACAAGGTTCTGCGAGGGCCGATCGGTATGAAGACATTGGATCCTATCGACCTGCAGTATCGGCCGAACTACGACAATTCGAATGATTCAAACGACTCTGCAGTGGCGAAGGGGTTGAACTACCATAATGTAAGTCAAGCTTCTAAGATAACGATGGATAGTAGTTATTCACGAATCATTGATAGGGACCTGAGTGGGGATGGCCTTTGGGGTATTTCCTCAGGGCGTATCTCTACTTCGATACACGAGTGGGTCAAGGCAAGGATGATCCCACCCAGACGCTGCACTACCTGCACGAACTCCTGCTTGAACCGAGACGACACGTGGAGAAAGATGCATGGAGAGGACTACCAGAGTTGACGAACGAGAACGGGAGTTTCTGTCGGGACTCATGCAATACGCAGGCATGGAGTGCAAGCACGCTGCTGGACTTTTTAGCTGCGGTCCGAGATTAGATTAGATTAGATGTGTTGCACATGTTTGGTCTGCTTATGGATTGATTTCAAAAAGGTCGAGCTCGTCGTTGTCCGCGTTCTGCAGGCCCGAACAATGGCCTTCTTCGGTCTGCCGCAGCGCGACCTAGAGAAAGACCGTCCAGAGCCGGAGGATCTCGCTGTGTACACCTGGGGTGAAGAAAGCTACGACGGTCTCGGCGATGCCCTTCTTGAAGGAGACGACGACCTGAACGACGAGACTTTCGGATCTGCTGCTCCCATTGGTAGCCCACTATTCTTCTTTCTCGGTGATCTTACTTACTTTTATCAGGCAAGGATTTCGACTTTGCTGCGACTGGTCTCCCAGATGCACCAGCTCAGCTTGACCAGCGTCAAGCCAGGCAGCCTACATCGCAGGTGCGCCAATCAGACAGGCTGGAACCCGAGGCGCCCCCATCCAGGCCCGCTCAGACGGGTATGCTCTTTTCTGCACTCAATTCAGGATACAGCTCATGACAATCTCGCCCCCGATGCTAGCTCGGCCAACTGTTGCTCCAGCCTCGCTTGAATACATATGGCATGACCAATCTGCTTTCTCTGCTCTTCCACGCGCCAATGGTTCCACCCGCCTTGCAGAAATTCCGCGTGCATCTCCTGTCTCTGCTCAAGCGCCGACGTCAAGATTCTCTCCTTTCACAAATAACTCCTCGCCAGTTATCGGACAAGCAATCGGTCAGAGTCATCAGCCTCATCAACGGGTCCGCACTTTGCAGGAAATAGAGGCTGAGATGCTTGTAAATGCTCAGCAGACGCGCCAGCGCGAGCGTGAACGTGAACGTGAACAGCAGTTCCTACTCCAACAGCAACAGGAGGAAGAACGCATAGAACGCTTACTACTTCAGCAGCAGCAGCAGCAGGTTTTACAGCAACAGCTTCTTCAGCAGCAGCAACTACAGCAACGACGTCTTCAAGAGGAAGAGGCCCGTCAGCGCCTATTATATCAACAGGAGCAACAACAGATCCAAAGGCTTCTTCTGCAACAGCGGGAACAGCAGCAGCAGCAGCGTACTCCTCCCCCTCGCATGATGCCTTCATCCCAATCTCCCCGATTCCTGGAGCATCACCGACAAATTTTGCTTCTCCAACAGCAACATGACCAGCAACAGCAGCAACGTTTGCAGGAGATCGAGGAACAACTCAGGTTAGAGGAAATCGAGCGTCGCCTCTTGGCCATGAATATGGATAGAGCCCGCGTTGAGTCTCCATATGGTGCTCGTCGTTCGTCGGCCTACTCTCCCGGTGATTCTCAAGAGGCACAGCAAGCTGCCCAACTCCTTGCGCACGAAAGGCGGTTATTACTTGAACAACAACAACAGCAGCAGCAGCCATATCGTAGACAGCGGTCCCGTTCTCCTGCAATGACTAATGCCCAGTACTCTTCGTCATTGCAAGAAAACGCCCGCCTATCGTCTTATCAGCAGCCCCAAAATATGCAGTTGCAACAGCGACTGCTCGCGGACCTTGCCCAGGCCGACTTTTCTCGGGATATGCACGGTACTTCTCAGGCCGAGCAAGAGGCTTTGAGAATGGAGGCCATGCGCAAAATCGTAGAGGCAGAAAAGATGGAAGAGAAACGCCGTCGCAAAGCTGCGAAAATCGCGCATATGGTTCGTCATGCTCTGTCTAAATTTTGATCATTTTAAAGCGACCTCATTGTGATCTTGCTTAGGCCCGTTATAACGACCTTATGACCCAGTCAGACAAGGATTTTATCACTCGAATTCAAGTCTCCCAGCTGGTTACCCAAGATCCTTATGCTGATGACTTCTACGCCCAAGTATACGGAGCCATCATGCGTTCTAGGATGGGTTTACAATCGCAAGACGAGCGTGTTCTTAAATTTGGTTCTGGCGGCGGAATTGGGTTGGGCCTGGCCTCAAAAGGTGGAAGTCGACGACCAAGCGCCATGCAGCGTATGGAACAACAGGTTGAACGAATCGTCAGCAATGCTAGGAAAAGGGAGGAAGAAAAGGGGCTGCATGGTGCGATGGCCTGCTTTTGCAATCGATCTTGAGTCTAACTTGATTTTTCTTCTTTCGGTTCTGCAGCCATCCATAGCCTCCAAGGTGCCTTGGGAAAGACATCAGGTCGCAGCTACAAGGCTGCACCCCGTCAACTTCTTCAAGTCGACGCCGGAGCAGGTGCATCGCCTACCCTTTCACATGCTACGGCCAACCTCCACATAAGCAAGGGCAGCGTCCAACACGAAGCTGCAAAGGAGGCCGCCAAGCTTGGCCGCGAGGCCTTGGGCCCTGCCGCGGAGGTGGGCTGGGATGTCTATAATAAGGGATCTCTTCTCACATGTATTGATTGCAGACCGACAACCTCGTCAGAAAAGAGCCTCTTTCCCAGAGGAAGGTGTTGGTAATCCTTGAAGAACTGTACGATGCCGTCCTGCGAGTTGAGCAGCTGAGGAGAGACCAGCCACCACCTGAAGAAGTAGAGGCCTCTCAAGAATGGTAATATCTTGAGGCATTGTTGTTGCGGATTTGATACTGAATATCTTCTCAGGAAAGCGGAGTATGACAAGCTCGTCGATGGCCTTTGGGAGGAGTTACGGGTAATGGTCCCTCTCGAGACTAGGTATGTATATTTCAAAGGCATTGCACAAGCACGTTCTGATTCGTTTTGCATTTAAGCGATCCACATCCATTCATCTCACTCCTGACGCCAACCAAGGGCAAAAAGATCCTGCCTCGCCTTACGCGACACCTCAACAGTCCCCGGATGCTCACTCTCTTGACGTTGCTCGTTGCGTGTTTCAGTCAGTTGGATGTTGTTAAGCAAGCACCAGTCCTTGATTCCGTCATCGACACTCAAGAAAGATCGGACGTGGAACGGCAGACGCAAGCCTTCCTGGGCAGTGTTATGCAAAGTATCTTGCCTGTTGTCTCAGTAGCCAACCTTCGCCTTGTTACGGGTCTCCTCGGCTTGTTATTGCATCGTAGTGATGTTGTTACTGTTGCTCAGACACGAGTGCGTATCCAGAGTTTTAACCTGGCGATATCAGGAATTAACCCTCTGTCTGTTCAGCCGGGATTGGCTTTGTTAACCCTATTCCTCAGTCGAGTTGAAGTGATCAAGCAGACGATTGCTACATCTGACTTGGCAGAAGCGCCCACCGTTGAGGAAAGTCAACAGTGGTATGTATCGTATTTTGTCCTGCCATTGGTCTATTATCACTAACGTGCTTGATTCTCTTTCTAGGAGGCTCATGTTCGATCATCTCTTCCAACTCCTTGCCCCTCATCTTCTTTCGCTCTTCCCATCATCACGCATTGTTAATCCAGATCCCGCCGACAACCCTATTCCGACAGATATTGTTGACCAACCGGTTTGGCAGTTCCTGGCCGCATTGGCCCTCCACGGTGTTATCGAACAACACCACGTCTTGGTGGGATCACTGCGTGAAAAAATTCTTGATAATGTCCTTAGCGTAAATAAGGGCTGGGTCCATGATGAAGACGAGCGACAAACCAAATTGGCCAATGTCAATCTCTTTCTGCATGCAGTCAACCTAGATAGTTCTCAAATTGCTATGTAATGTTTTTGGCTTCAGGACGGTACGATACGATATATGATATCACATCTCTTTACTATCATCTAAAATAGTCCCCTGGACGCTGTCTACGTGACGCACATAGAGGATCGTATATCATACAATTCGGGAGGGTCTTCACAATGTGTAAGTTCCAAGCGGCGAGAATTTCCTATTCGAACTATCTCTTCGAGGGAAGTGAGAAATCCTGTCAAGTTTAGAATCGGCAACTTGTCGACGCGGGGAAGCGTGTATTCCGGTAGTTCTAACAACTTGTTCATTCCAAGCTGCATGAGAGGTTGAGAAAACAGGTTTGCTTTTGCCACTGAACGATCTTTGACGTGCAACCCGACCTCTAGGTGATTCGTCGAGAATGAAAGGAAGGCCTCGTAGTTGGGGTACAACATAGCATAACCCCGGAGGTGTACTAACTCTATGAAAAACTTCTTCCATGAATTTGACCAGTTATTGGAACGTACGGCAGGAACAACCTGTTGTTCGATCGACATGGAAGTTTCTGCAAGTCGAATTGACAGATAATCATGAAACTCTCGCCAATGCTCTGGAAAGTATACAGCACCCCAACTGCAGGGCACCTGGGATAGGAATGGAGTTGTAGGATGCGCCAAACCCGCCTTGGAGAAGAATGATCGAGGATTGAACTGCCGAGAACCTTTGACGTGGAGAGGTAATTCAAGTTGTTTCTGCTGATAAAGGCTGACGCCAAACATATTGGGAACTCTGTTAGTTGCGTCGCCATGCCTAAGTAAGAATTAGTCCGAGCATTTCTGTAATATGGATTGAATATATCTACCTGTAGCGCAGGAGGGCCATTTTGATCCAGGCATAACTTAGGGGTGACAACTCGATGTCATCCTCCAAGAGTAAGCCATAAGTGCTAGTGTCTTTTGGATACCATGACTCAACGACCGCGGGAAGAAGGCCACCGTGAAGTATTCTATGATGGACGAAAACGCGACCGAAAGGCCAGGTGAAATTTTCGGCGATTTGCAGTGTTTCCGTATCGCAATCTTGTTCTACGTTGATGCGGAGGTCTAGAGGATCCCCAAAGTACCGAATCATCAACAACGATTTCAGGAGCCGTGTTAATGAATGTGGGCGATCCTTGGTGATAACACTAATGTCAACACGAGGATTATACCAATCTGAGAGGACGCAAGTTAGCACGAACAGCTTTCAACGACTTCAAGAAATACTTTTCCATTCCTCCAGTGATAACGAAGACATCCATTGGGTGTGATGAAGGTCCAGTCGTGGAATTCGTATAATCGTAGACCCGCAGAAGATTGAGTTTCTGGCCTCCGATAGTAAGAAAGCGACCAATGCATCGACCTCCTGAAGAGAAACAATAATGTCGACACGGGAAGAAGGATGGTCTAACCAGTTGGAAAGCAATGCGCTTCCCGATGTAGTAAAGGACAGAGGCATATGGCCGGTCAGAATGTCATATTTAACCACGCATTGGAGTGTTTGGATGAATGCCGTCTCCCATTCGACTTTGGTTGCCTTGATGTATTCATCATCATAAACGAGTATTCGGATGCGTCCACTTTCATTTTTTAATTGCAACGCACAGATAAGCGGACTAGCTCGCTGCAGGTCGTCGCGAGTTGGAAAGAAGAAAATGAACCGGACGCGAGGACCAGGAGGCACCTCGAAAGGTGCAGAAGCAAAACTTATGGCAGTATCGTCCGAGTTAGTAGTATTGATCGCTGGGTTGTCGCAACTGCGACGTTGGCGCTTAAGTCGGACGATGGGCTCGTTTAAGGTCATTGAAGACGGGGTGGGGGGTGTCGACTCGGCCAGTATGACTATGCCTCCAGGCGCATCGAGTCGATGGCTTGCTATGCACATGCCGATGCCTTGCCACGAGCCGAAGTCGCATGCTGGAGCGTCCTGTTCATACGAAGAAATCAAGGATGCTGGCACAACAAAAGGAGGACGTAGATATTTAGCTAGGCCTATCTGTCCCAATGGAGGGAAATGAGTTGACGGGTAATTCGAGAGCAGTTCTCCTTCTGGTCCGAATGGCAGAGAAACGGTGGGCGGGTTGAGTAGCGAAGACAGCATGTATTGCGGTGTTTCCGACAAGCCTTTCTCATCCATCACCAGAACATAGTCAGTCGTGACATCGGCGGCAGCTCTGAGAATTGTAGTAGCAGTATCCAGGAAGTCTTGTGATGGACGTAGGGTGATGTCTGGATGGCCGGCAGATCCAAGAGACGCAAATGTTTGTTGGAGGATACCACGAACGCCAGCAACTATGGTTTCAGGACAGACAACGATTACTTCTCGCACATGTGTCTGAGGTACAAGAAATGGCGCTAGTAGGTCCGGGGTACGGTGCAATGAACGCGAGACAACAGGGAGGATAGCTACGAGAGACTGAGGAGGTATACAAGTATGACCTTGGGGTCCAAAAAGTGCTGTCAAGTTGATTTCCATTTCTTTGTGGGCATGACTGGAATAGAGCAGGCAAGAGATAGCAAAGAGGGACACACAAAAAGTGTGGTATGACATTGAGTTCCAAGGAAAGGCTTCAGTGCCACTCGCGAGCCATTAGGACCGCATCACGTGATCGCGCCTCGTCCATTAAATATCTCTAAGTACAGTATGTATGGTATAAAGCAATGATATGTAAATCTCTCCGGTTAATCAGATCGGATCGCTGCCTCTGTACATAACGGGTTAGACTTTGGTCAACAGAAAAAGTGCGGGGTACAAACTGAAAAATTCATACGACATCCAGCACAGAGCTGAACTCGGCATGATCGTCAACACTCGCGGGGTCAATCCTCGTCCAAAACCTCTTATCCCGTCTCTTGCCCAGATGACCCCGAGAGCATCGAACATTCCTTTGACATTGCGGATATCAGCTTCGGTAGCGGTACCCCGCGTTTGAAGCATCGTCTTTGCCACGTCTAACGGGGTCGTAACGGCTGCTGCCACTGCACCAGCGATTCCTCCGGCCATGATATGCGTCTGCGGAGAGTACTCGTTCCGTGGATTCGCAAATTTTTTGATGTGTTCGTAAACCGTAAATTGAATCGCATTGAATGGTATGGTAATCGCTAGCGTCGTAGGATACGACACGTAGAACGCTCCCAGCCCTTCCGACCGGTACACGGTGTGAGCACAAGCCCATACAGACCGGAATTCTGACTTGTGGACCTGCATTCGTTGCTTGACCACTTGAAGATGGGTGATATGAGCTGGCGGTTGTATTTTGTAGAAATTATTTCATACCATCGAAAGGGTTCATAAATGCATCCGCCGCTATCGTGGCACAAGCTCCTGCCAACGCTAAGTGAAGCGGTATGAGTGGCTTGAAAGAAGATGCCCGTTGGAACAGCTCACATGTAGCAACCCACTGATTCCCAGCCTCATTCCCGCCAGCGAGCTCCTTGACCGCCTCCAGCGTTCCGAAATGCACCGCATGAGCTGGTCCAGCACCGAGAATCACTGACGAAACACCTCTCCAGAGGGCCCGCATGCCTTCGGTTGACGATATTCTCGTGAATGCGTTGCCAACACCGCTGTACACAGCGACCGGGGAAGTAGCAAAAACCTGCATCCGTGTCTGTGTGCCAGGGTGAGTGGGACGGACATTGACAGAAATCGTGAATTTACTTTGATACTGTCTATAGGAAACATAACCGCATGCTCGGATATGCCAGCCTGGTTTACTTCAGATTTGACCTTTCGCAGAACTTGACATGAATCTGTCTTACAAGTGCACCTGCCAGCATGTTGACCTGGAGAAAACGAGTGAGCGCGTCAACACATGGTGCTGCGGGAGTCAACGTAAAGCGCGTACCGCGAGTCCAGCATTTGAGGGCAAAGCTTCGTAGTCGATGTCTTCCGCCATTTATGAGGAAGGGGCCGAAGCTGCCCAGAGAAATAGGTGGGAGAAGGAAAGAGTCGGTGCAGGTGTGACTTTATTTATTACCACCACCACGGCACATCATATCCGTCTCAATGCCGGTCAATTTTTATCCACACAATCACTACTTATTTAAATACTATCCACTGGTACAATGTGAGCGCCGCCTGCGCACCGGTACACAGAACCCATACGAATCCAATGATAGCCTACAGGACAAACCCCCATCTCACGCAGTTTTTGTTGGACTTTCGCCTCCTTCTCCTGGCGCTGTCGTTCAGCTTCTTTCCTCGCTCGGAGGTCAGCTGTGGCCTTCTCTTTAGCTGCCCGAGCAGCAAGTGCTTTGAGTCGCGCCTCTTCCCTCTGGCGTTGCAATTCAAGCCTCTGAGAAGCCTCTCTTTCTGCGGCTTCTGCGTTTTGCAAGTCGCTGACGCGTTTCTTCTGCTCTTGTTCCTCCCTTTTCTGCGCCTCTGCTTCCCGTTCCAGGTTTTTGATCTCATTTCTAGCGTTCCTCTCGATCTCGTTGGCCGCGCGTTTCGCTGCACCCATTTGACGCCAGATAGCATCAGAAACACCTGGGTCTCGCTGAGCATTTCCTTGAGGGCTTGCCTGGGGGTTTGCCTGCCTTTGGGCGCGTTCTTGGGGAACATTTCCGCCGCCTCGCTGGTTGCCACCACGGCCGCGACCCCGGGCACGACCACCAGGACCTCCGCGGTTGCGAGTAGATGGTGAAACAGGGGTGGGCGGCTGTGGTGAATTCTGTACTTCTGTGGGTGGGGCAGGAGGTTTGCTGGTTGCTTGCGATGTTGATGTGGTCATTGAAGGAGGTGGTTGAGGATCAGGGATGAATGATTGTTCAGGTAACCTCGTGGCACGGCGAGAATTGGTTGAGACTTTTGATCTTCTCTGTCTCTCGGAAACCATATTTCTCAACACATCCAAGGCTTCTTCACCGGATAGTGTTGGCGCCATACTGGGATCCGCATTTTTAAGCGATCTCAAGGCTCGATTGACCATCTCTTTCGACGCAGTAACCATATCGCGAGCGTTACCCCAATCTGCTAATTCAGACATATCGCGGATCAGCTCCTTCATCTCGACGTTGATGTCAAAAGAGTCGCTAGTCCAGCCGTCGATCTGAACACCTTTCTTCTGCAACTCATGTCTGATCACTCGCAAGCAACTATCAGCATCTAGGTTCTGGAAAACGACCTGATCCGGGAATCGACTAGATAGCCCAGTATTGACGGACATGAGCCGATTCATATCTTTTTCATATCCGGCGAGAATGACGATAAGTCTTGACTTGAAATCAGGATGCGTCAGAAGTCCGACCAGTTCGTCTATGGCCTCTTGAGCGAAATGTCCTTCGCTAAGACGGTATGCTTCGTCGACGAAAAGTACTTTGCCAAGGGCTTTCTCAAACAGCTTCTTTGTCTTCGGGCCAGTTTGTCCCACGTATTGGCCCACTAGGTCTGACGCTGAACACTCGATAACGTCCGCAGATGCCAAGATTCCCATGTTATAAAATGCTTGCCCTATCTTGCGAGCAACTGTTGTCTTCCCTGTGCCTATACAGAATTGGGTCAACATAATTCCTTGGTATAGCAAAAAGCGCACCAGGTGGACCAGTAAATACAAAATTCGTTGCAATCTGCTCGCGGGGGTCCATATCTCTGATTTTGCATACATCCACGATTTCCAAATAATTCTGGAGCCGTTTCACAATATCTTCACACCCGACGATATCAGCAAAGAGTTTGACGAGATCTGCAGATGCTTTGGCGCTCCGGTCCCATTCTGGATCGAAATCCTCCGGCTGAAACACGATGTTAGAAGTCCTTTCGGATGCAGGGAGTTTCGTCCTTCGCGCGACACAACGCATCTTCGCCTGTGTGATAAGATTCTCAACTTCACCTGCGTTGCCAAAATTTGGGCGATTTCTCATTCGAGTGAGGCATCCTATCGCAATTTTTTTGGCTGGAACCGTAGCATCGAGGTCTTGTTGTGTTAGCTTGAGTTCCAGAATTGTGAGCAATTCGGAGTCGCTGAAGTCCTCAAAGGTGAAAGCTTCTTCAATTTTAAACCGTCTTGATAATCCAGGATTGACATTCTTTGGAATAATGACTCAATTCAGCATGCAAGCGAAAACCAACGTCAGAGAGTTCACACACCTGGAACATTTCCAACATCTGGCTTTTGTATCCAAGAAGAAGCACGCAACGATCTTCGCCAGGAACGTTTTGAACTTCAGCGACGATGGTATCAATTACCGAGGTTTTGAACTGATTAGACCCAGAACCATGGTCATTTCCCGTTCCACCGCCATAGAGCATATATGCCTTGTATCTTCCTTTAGTGAGAATTACATGACATGCGTGAAGGATGTACCTCATCGATGATCAAAACTTTTCCGACAGTGTTAGCCAGGATTGCTTTTGTATTGGCCTCTGATGCGCCAATAACAGCTCCAACAAAGTCAGACGGATTTTTCACAACCACTAAAAGGAATAATATTTAGCGGCATCTATGACCAGGATAATTAAGTTTACCCTCGCCGTTACTGAGGAGGCCCATGTCCGCGAGAATTTTGCCGTACAGCTTTGCTACAGTTGTTTTTCCAGTCCCAGGAGAACCGAGGAAAACTCGATTCAACGATAGGTCCATCGGACGCTCTTCACGTAATTCTCGCTGAAAGTTTTCTTCGATTAGGTCGAAGAGACTTTGGATAGAATCTTTGACCATCTTAAGCCCAGTCAATTCCTTGAGGGCGGTCCACTCCTTGCTCTCTCGAACAGCAGTGGAAGGATCTGGTCCGATGAAATCCTCTCTAGTCATGAAGAAATCATCGGCCTGCTTTCCTTCCTTGAGCTCTTTGGTCAATCTGACAGCTTGTCGCTCTCTGATTCGAGCAAAAACAGTTTCAAGATCTCTTGCATTGCCGAACCCGGGAAGTCCTCGCCGCCTGCCCAGACGACGAATGACTATTCGGCCATATAATCCGCTGACACCACTGTCGACCTTCATTCTCCCTTGGAATGCTTTTTTGATCATGTCTTCGAACATACACATTAGTTCTTCGTCTTCGTAATCCGCGAATTGAAACTGATAAGGAACGCGACTCTTGAGACCTGGATTATGCTCGAAGAATTTCTCCATTTCCTTGTTGTAGCCGGCTAAGACGAAAACAAGGGTTCCAATGTTATTCTCCATTTCTGCGAGAAGAAAGTCAAGGACTGCGGGACCTCCAGGGTTGTTCCCACTCGTGAGTTGGTAAGCCTCGTCAATAAAAATGGCACCGCCCCCCACTTTGATCACACCCTCCAGAAGCTTTTCCGCGGAGCTGACGGAGCCTTGCGCCAGTCGTGCACCAGTCGTCTCCACAAATGTATTTCCTGGTATGGCATTTACAGACGCTAGAAATTTTGCGTACTGTCGGGCGATGGTGGTTTTTCCTGAACGTGGCCTCGTTAAAGTAATCAAAGTATAAAGGCTGCGGACATACCTGTTCCAGGATTTCCGAGCAAAACTACATTGAACCGTTCGCGTTTGAGGGAAGCATTCTGTCGAATGCTTGTGTCTATCTTCGCCTTGATACCGAGGACTTGATTCTTCACAATTTCGAGTCCAGTCATTTCCATAATGGCGTCGATGGCGTCATTTTGCGCACCCTCGATGTTTTTCTGACGTTTCCATTCCAGTTGAGACGGCGATTGTTCCAGCTTCTTGAGAGGTTTGCCAGTCGCTTGCTGCTGATTGACTGGCTTCTGTAAACTGGCCAACGGGTTGATCGTAGCAACGGCATCCCACATCTTGCTCAGTAAGGAAGGTTTAGAGGAATTCAAGGTGGCCGTAACGCTCTGGCCGCCTGCAGCTTGGACACTTCCGCCAGTCACAGCTAGTCCTGGTGCAATCTGGCCTCCTAAAGGAGTGTTTAAAGTATTACTTCCATCTATTAAGCTGGGGTCGGGGCCGATGGAAACTGGTGGAAGATGATGGGTAGAAAATGCGGACTGAGATGCTCTTAAAAATGCGAGATCGTTTTCCTTTTGCTTGATTGCATTTGCTCGCTCTTGGGATAGCCGAGCATCCTGCTGTAAACGCGCTGCTTCAACTATCTGAGCATTCAGAGCATCCATACGATCCAGGTGTGCCTTTTGCTCTGCATCGCGCCGTGCCTGGGCTGCTAGGTCTTCTTGCTGTTTTTGTTTTGCGAGCTTCTTCGTACGTTCACATTTATTACATGTCATAGGAGGACCTTTGCTACACATCCAACTCTGTGGATGTCCATCAGGGCATTTGGAAGGCATCATTTCCTTGCACGGTATTTTAGAGTGATCGGCTAACTGGTGGCATCGGGATGGGCAGACATGTAGGCCACATGAAAGAAGAGTTCCGCTGGTGATTAATGAGCTCATGCAAAGAAGACGGGTGATGTAACATAATTACCAGGATACTGTGCAACCTCCATCTGGACACATCGAGTCAAAATCAACTGCTTGTGAAAGAATGGCCTTCGTATGAGGATGTCGCTCGCATTTTACTGGAAACCCTTGGTATATATGATTTTCGTGCCCCAATAAATCAAAGAGACTTCCCCAAAGTTCTTTCCCTTTTCGAGCGTTTTTAAACGTGGTCGCATTGCCCAACATGATAAGAGCATTTCGAGCACGAGAGAGCAAAACATTAAGTCGTTCTGGTGCGAACATAAAGCCTATGTCGCATTTCGCGTTACTCCTGGTAAGAGAAACAATGACGATGTCGCTTTCTTCTCCCTGATAGTTGTCTAGAATAAGATGCCATAGATGGAGTTATCAAGATGTGAGACTTTGAGTGGCAACATCCAAGAATGGAGCATACCTATGGTAGCTAGGCGAAGCGGTTTCCGAGCGAGCTTCGCATCAATAGGGCTAAGCAAACCAGCTCGAACTAATTCATAGGAGTCGAGATCATTTAAAACAGGGTCAGTATCTTCCCTTAAAATCTCTCGCAGCTTGTGCAGTTGGCCGAGGTAAGGTGTCAATACGACTAGCTGGTTGGTCCCATATCCTTGCTGTGCGAGATATTTGACTATCTTCAAAATCATATGTACTTCGAAAGAATTTTGTTTCGAAGATGTCGACGCCATTTCACGTCGCTCAGCCAGATGTGTGTCCTCGTCCTCCAGGTGTTCGTGATGGATGAAAACAATGTTGTCCTGCACACCTAGAAGATTAGGGCGGTTCTTGGTTTTTGGAGCGTCGATGAGCTCTGGATAGGTAAGATGTCGTATCAAAGAAGATATTTCAGGGCGCATGCGATGCTGTTGAGATAGACTGGTGTGGGGGTAGTCCTTCAGGATTAACCGTTCAAAGAGCGAACGGTTCAGGTCATATCCATCGCCTTTTTCGACCGTTAGGAGGTAATGGTTGACTTTTGGTCGAAGTTGCCTGAAGAAGAAAGTATGAATAAATGGAGAAAAAACACACAGTTCACCTACTTGTGGTCGCCAATCAAAATCATCTGCGACGTTTCTGGGCCCAACGAAGTCAGGACATGACTTTCAAGTATTTCACCTGCCTCTTCAACCAGCAGAACATCGGGGTTGAAAACTTGGATTTCTTCACGATACTTTGCAGCAGCGGTTGTTGTGCAACCTACGATACGCTTACTTCGAAGGATGTTTGCCGTGGCAGAACTAAAGGCACGGTTAAGCCTCTGACAGCAGCGGTTGTATTCCTCGGCATTGGCAGAAACTTCTTGAATAGCCTCCTGAAGTAACGCCTCTTTCCAGCTGTTCCAATGGAGAGTCCGGTCCTTGGGGGTGAGCTTCCATATATCGGAAGACGTGAAAGCTTCTGCAAAGCTACCAGCGTCTCCTCCACGAGCCCATCGATTGATGAGGTAATCTGGTCCCGCCGCCTTCCCATTTTCTCCCACAAAAGACATCCCGTCTTCGCTCTCGGGTAAGCGAAACGCATCAAAATATTCCGGTCCTTCTATTTCGAGATAATCGAGAATATCTGATAAAGGTGCTTTGGATGATGCCATGTATCGTTTAAACGAATGCTCCACGTTGCGACGCAGACTTGCCAATTGTCCCTTTAATTCATCGATGATAGACCATTCGGTTTGGCTGCGAGAAGGCCCTCTGGGTTGATTTGAAATCGTTAATGGCTCGGTTCGGGTCGTGGACTTGCCACCCAGACGCAACATACTTGTTTCAGGGATGCCAATATCCAGGAGACCAGTTAGGATGTCGTCTAAAGCATGGTTTGTATAACAGACAACAAGGATTGTCCGCTGTGTAAGATCATGGATAGCCTTCGCTATTAGAGCACCAATGAAAGATTTCCCCGTGCCTGGAAGATGGGAGATGCATAAGTGTCTAAAAATGCGACGCAAGTGCAACATACCAGGTGGACCTTGAATCAAGGACACTTTCTGGGTAAGGCCAGAAACAAGGGATGCAGCTTGTGATGTGTCCAGTTTGATGTCAATCGCAGTGCCCAAAACATTCTTCAAATTGGCTTGCGGATTATTACGTAGAGTGTGTACCACCGACGGGATTCCTTCAGATATTTCTTCTAGTATGTCGCCTGCTTTCCAAAGCAACAGCTCGGAGGATAAAGGAAGTGTGGTCGCCTGCTGAAGTCCTTTCAGAACGGGCTCGTATGCATAAACAGCAGTGTCAATTTGAATGAGCACGATATCCTCCTCCGCCTTGAGTCTGCGAAGGGCTATCTGCGTGCTCTCCGCATTCTCAAATTGGAGTACGATTTCGGGCGGATTCTTGGCCAACCGATCTTCGTCACGGTTAATGGTGGGAAATCCTATGATCTCCTTACCAGCGAAGAGGCAGGCCATTGACTGATGCTTAAAAAACTGACGTTTATTGGATTCGAGATAGACTTTTCGACGTTGATGCTCTGTTATCTTCTTCATTTCTTGAAAGTCTTCGCTGCACACGCAGACCAAGCCGAACATCGGACGCTTCCTGTCGTCACCGCAGTCGAAATCCTGCAATTTCAAGCCTTTGATCTTCGTTCCTTTGTGACGCCCCTTCTTTGTGCCAGTAGCTATTTGTAGCTCCTCCCTCATTTCATAGATCATGTCCTCACGAAGAAGTCGGAATTGGTTATCTAAATGAATAGCGACACGGGAAGATTCGTTTGCTGGATCTTCCAACACATTCGAGGGTCTCAAGAAAGGAGGGTCCTTCGATCCCAATTCTTCTCCTGTGGGAAGGATGGAAATCTTGCGGAAGTCAGGGAAATCGTTGTCGTGTCTGCCACCTGGTCCAGCACCGGGGACGGCTATGTTGGTATCGGGCAGGGCTGTGTCAAGAACTTCCTTGATTTTCGTACCGAATCCTTGGAGTTTGGGGTTGGGAGAAGAAAGCAAAGTGTTTAGGATTATAGTCATATCATTGTCTTCTCGATATAAACTGGCTTGATCGGATGACAGGCTGCAAAGATGCAGCAAAAGCCACCCAAACGATAAGGTTGCACTTTCCTCCAGCTGACCCCTCAGAAAGGCTTTCCTAAACTCCATCCAGAAAATGGGAGGGTCAACGATATTCATCAAAACACTGTTGAGAAAATCCCCGTTGTTGATGGCTTTCAGATCTGGGGCTTGAAGATACTGAAGGACTGCGGATGCATGGGTATTCATGAATTTGATAGAAAGGTCATAACGTATGGCGCTCTTGAATGCGGACAACCCGATGTCGCTCGCTGCCATTCTGCCAATGCAATCGACAGGGGTCGGATGTGTATACAAAGCCTCGAGGAAGAGCGGACCATTGTGAGGATTTATGAGAGTAGTACCCGACAGAATCATGGAGAAAACTTTGTTCAGCCTGGCTGTTCGAACTTTGTCGCGGTCCATTGCTTCAGGAGCCTTCAGTAAGTAACGGGGGGTAAAAGTTAAGAAGGGATCTACCTTATCGCGCCTATGATTAACAGCGGCGACGGCCGTAATGACTGAGCAGTACCCACGCCTACCAAAACTCAAATTAAGCGCTCGTGCACGAGCCACCCTGCAAGCGACACTGTTTAGATCGATATAGGTAGAAGATATTTCCCTCAAAATCGATCACTACATCAACCTGTCTATCGGGGCTAGAGGTTCGTGTTTTCGATATTCCTAGCTCATATCACATGTGTTGGTGAAACTAGATAGGAAGGTGTTGCTTGCCTTTCCATGGATCTGGTTCAGGATTGAACTGAACTCATATCCGACTCCAATTGAAAGCAGGGCAGAATGGAAGAAATGGCGTTGCTGTTTTACGTACCGATTTATTGACACAAAGATTACCGTCATCACCATTTCGATGGACTACATGAATGGATGAGATTTACGACGAGTAAGCTTAAACACTTCAAGTGTCGTGTAAGCGACTCACATCGGCCTGCAGCTGGTGTTTCTGAAGAACCTACGCTGGTTCCATTTCAAAAATGAGCTGCCTGGGTGCCAGCGAAGCGGGGAGTGTGCACCGAGGTGGAAAAAATACATTTATAAATGGGACACGATGCCGAAGTGATTGGAAATAGACCAACTCCCCATAGATTATCTGTGCAAAAGTAATCAACATATAAATAAAGCAGCGAGAAAATCAAACCTGTAAGCAATATGAACTTTCAAGGGACTTGGAGTTTCATGGACGGAGTGATAGCCTGAGTCATTGAAATTGGCACCATATGACCTCTGTTTTTTTTTCTTTTAATACAGATAATACAGATATAATTCTGTCTTGTACACTGAAATCCGGTCATTATTGGATTAAAACATCTGCAAATCAGTATCAGTACACGAGAGAAGAAAAAAAGAAGCAAGAAGCAAATGGATTCTTACTTTCTATTGTGGTCGGTAATCAAGATCTTATTGTAAATGTTCTACATTATTGGGCGTTTTGTCTATCAGCTGCCGCGCGGATGTCATGATGCCCAATATCTCTTTAGAGAAGAAGGTCAATAGTAACTAAGGTAAAGATCTACAGGTGCTTACATTGCTTCCCAGGGGTAGTTCAACCTAGAAGGGATTAGAGGTTGGGAGGTTTGTCATTTTAGAAAACTTTACCAGACATCCCCAACCTCTTCCCCAGCGAAATAGCTATTGGTGGTTTTAGCTATAGGAGAATCATAAAGGGAGAAGAACATACGGCGTGCCAGAGGGTAGTTCAGCCAGCTTTGATTTTAATTTGTTGTGGACAACAAAAATCCCAAAATGAGTTGCAGAACGCAACGCTTCACGTTGTTCTTCAGGATAAGATAAGAGTTCTGTTTCGACGTCCTTTTTCAATTCAGACAACGCATAGCTGATAAAAATTAGTTTAGGCCTTCCACGATGTCGACTGAGGTGGAAGATACATACTGTAAGGTTTTGCGAGTATCATCAACTTCATCCTAGAAAATCTGACGAAAATGATTTTAAAAAATATGTAAGAGCCACCCACAACAATCAGGTTGCGCTTGCCGAGTAGTAGCTTTCCCGAATCTGGGCCGCTAATTTTGAAAAAAGGTCAGAAAAATACGCGAGGAATGCATAAAAAATAATCACAGCCACTGCGTTCGAATGACTTCATTACCAAGCTGTTCTGCAGTCGCCCCTTCAACCGGCTCGTAAAGGGAGAGGCCAATTGCTTGAATTTGAAGACTCTTGTTCAGGGTTTGTTCACGCAAGAAAGTTCGCTTTAAGCACCATCGTTGAGTACTTAGAAAGAGATCTACGAAGGCAAGTCACCATCACGCGAGCAGGGAAGAATCCACTAGGTTGATATATATGCAGCCTTGAATTAATGAATGATATGCAGGGCTATAGGACTGACCCTCCACCTAGATCGAAGAGTTTAGGTGGGTAATTCAACGATAGATTTTAGAACACACCAATCGCAATTAGCAAGTCAGGGTTGAATTCTGTGGCAATTTTCGGAGTAGATTGGCGAATGAGGTTGTGGATATCGTTGTAGGTGACATGCCAGTACTGGACTTCGTTGGCCATGGTGGTAGAAGTTGAAAATAGATATAAAGATAACGATCAATGACTGTCGTTTTCAAACACACTGCTGGCACGGGACTATTTCAAAGTAGCTAAAATCCGAGTAAAATAGTATCTAGCTTGTTAAAATTTTAGACGCTTTTTCTTCTCCGTGAAATGTCCATAAAATGTCAAATATTTCGGCAGGTAAGGGATACAAAAAGGAAAATACATATTGTCAATTTTAGGCGAGGTAAAAAGATTCATTTGACACAAGTCTATTTCTACGTGAGATTCTCCTTAAATGTTTCATTCTGTCGAAATTTTCAGCCTTCACATATTTTAAATTTCCCTGAATAAGAAAAGAGAACAAAAGACAAAGTTGATACATTTTTTTCAATATGATAGAATGCAAACTTTATCCAAAAAAATTAGATTGTCTAAAATATTTCTTAAATGTAAGACTGTACGGAAAAGAAAATGTATCGCCCCACGTGTACCCCACCAATCGGGTAGTGGAGACAGTCGACAAGTAGTGTACACACAGAGAAACTCTGGCAGTGCCAGCCCCATACTCCCCTGGTGCACTCGCGATGTGCAGTCGCAATCGCCACGGCCGAAAAAAGTGAGAGCCGGGGCAGGTGATGCAAACAACAAAGACAACCGAGAGCAAAGGATCGAGATAATTGGACGAGTTTTTGGAGGTTAATCTGGGAGTGCAATTGACCGGAGGTAGACGACGATACAGGGGGATTTAAATAGTGTAAATACATCGGAATTTGAAGAACAAATGTGAAAGGAAGAGGAGGGGAAGTGGAGAACAAAAAAATCGAATAAGGAAATGAAAATGCATTGAAATGAGTCAGAGAGTTGGGGAGAGGTGAAAGAGAATGAAGAATGAAGAACTTAACAATAAGAAACAGGGTCCGTGAGTGAAACGACTGTCTTAACTCTGTAAAATAAATTACAGTGGGAGTTTGAGGCGATTTGTCAAGGCGACGCGAGATGGGGGAATGGATTTATCCGTCGTCAGCTTAGCTCAGTCGTTTTCGAAATGGGCTCCGGTAGAACGCGATCCGCTGTAGCCAGCCCAAAACGCATGAAACACGGGACGTGCCTAACATGTGCAGTCGGTACAATCTGAGGATAGAGCGCACAGAGATTGCCGACGCATATCGCCCTCGGCCAAGCCGCCATCTACGTCCTCACGGAGCTCTACAGGCAGCCCAAAGACCTCGGCGCCGGCGTTGTTGGACTTAGTCCTGTGGTGACGACCTCGGTGGTTTCCGGCCACGGTCACGCCTCCTCGTATATACGTAGTCACTCTGTACTCGTCGTCTCTATCGCTCAATCCATTCGCACTGCCCGCGTGTCTCGTCTCCCTGCTCCGCTTGTCTACAGGTTATGGGCCCCGACGCGACTACAGCATAGACGATTTTTTCAACGCGCATCTACGCGTCTTCTGGACCTTGACAGCTTTCACTTTTGCCGACCTTGCAGCACCGTTTTCCTGTATCTTCGTCGTGCACTCCTGCCTTCCACAGCGCAGTCGGGTTGACTTCTTTGTCGACCGTAATTATTCAACTTCCTTGCATTTGCAATCGGGTTTTGGACGCAAAACCGCAATCTCACCATCATCCGAGAAGCGTACCGACCTTATCTTATCACTTGCCGACCCTGCGGCCTCATTCCCGTACTTTCGTCGTGCTCCTGCCTTTCAGAAGTGCAGTCGGGTTGATTCTCTCATCGACCGTAATCTTTTTCTTCCATTCCTGCATCTGCAGTCGGGTTCTGGGCGCAAACCGCAATCTCGCAATCGAGGAGCGCACCACCTCTTCAAATTCCTGCTTTCACGCAGTCGGGTTGCTAAGGGCCAACCGTAATCATCGACTCTGTGCCATTCCGTTGGTCACATCTCTGTCGCTTCGCCTTTCTCCCCCCACAAACTTTGCCTCTTTCGCGCCTTTGCAGTTTCCTGCTGTATTTCCGGTGCATACATTCATCCATACCAAACATTTTTGACCATTTTGTTTTTCCCTCGCATTCGCAAACACAAATTTTCTCTTGTTTCTATTGTTTACGCGCATATATTCCACTTTCTTCTGTCTGAATTTCATCAACCTCGCCCCATTCCTTTAGCTATGCCGTCCAAACGATTATCAACAAAATCTCTGGCCACCAAACCGGAGCCTAAGGCACCATCATCTCGTCGCAAAGTTCAAGAGAACCCACCTCTGGCTGGAACAGCACGTACGGCACCTCAATATCTTGTCGTCGACCTGTCCCTCCCTTCGCACGTAGTCAACGACCGCACTCTCTTTGCAACCTACACACCATCTCGCAAACTGCATCGGACAACCTTCGGTAATGATATTCTTGTTGAAGGCTACGGCGACGTGCATATTCGTACTTTTGCGGGTGGAACGTCAATTGTTTTCCGGCTCCGGGACTGTTGGCATGTTCCATCCTCTCCTTACCATTTTTTCTCATGCGCGAAGGCAATCTCTCAAGGGAAACAAATCATGCTTGCTGGTCGTACCCCTAGGATGATCTACGCCCACAAAGATCGTCTCGCCGAACCTCGACTGCCGAAGTATGTTCCATTTGCACGAGATGGTGGTCATTTTGTCCTCAATTTTCAAATCCCTGTCGAAGCGTCTGGCATACAACCAGCCGCAATGCCGCCGTTTTCTTTGCATGCTCCGTTCTCTCGACCATTTTCTGGCCTCTCTTTTAATCCGCATTCTGTTAATACGACCTCGTTTCCGGTTTCACACTCTCCGCTTCCTTCAAACCCTTTTATTTCATCTGAATTCTTACCATTACCTCCACAATCGATGTCATTGTCAATCAGTCAATCACCTTCTGCCTCGCCTCCATCCCAGCATTCTCCTTTACTTGGCCCCCTTTCTTTGTTAGCTTCTAGTGTTGTTTCTACTTCTACTTCAATTCCCTCTGCAGCTCTTTTACCTCCACTTCCAATTTCGCTTTCTGAACATCCTCCACTACCCAAAATATGTTCTCCTCAAATCCCATTGTCTAATTCCTTTGAACTTCTATCATTAAATTCAACCTATCTTCCTCCGCTTTCTTGGTATCTTGCCTCTTCTCTTTCCTCCCCTGCCATTTCTTCCCTTCAACATTCAAATTTGGGATTAGACCTCTTACCACGCCTTGCTGTTCTTTTCAACCACTTCCTTATTTTTGACCATCCCCCCTAGAGTATATCTTCTTTGCATGGGGGTGCTTTCACCCTCCTTTCACCCTTATGCTGATTTCATTGTTAATTTTGTTGTTATTAACTTCATATGTGTATGGGGGTGCTCTGCTAGCACTGGCCCTTTTTCCCTCCTTTTTATGGGGGTGTCTTTCGCTTTCCCTCTGTCCTTTTTCTGCCCTCGGTAGTCATGGGGGTGTGTTGGACTTAGTCCTGTGGTGACGACCTCGGTGGTTTCCGGCCACGGTCACGCCTCCTCGTATATACGTAGTCACTCTGTACTCGTCGTCTCTATCGCTCAATCCATTCGCACTGCCCGCGTGTCTCGTCTCCCTGCTCCGCTTGTCTACAGGCGTGCCCTCCCAACATCACCCCACCGGTTCTCGAATTCCTGCAGTCGTCAACGTTGACGTCGTCACCGCTGCACCCCCTCTTCGTCGCGAACCTTTCCAAGTAAACAGGTGAGGGACAGTTCATATTGAGTCTTCAAACCCTTGCCCACCTGCTTTCCAGTCGATCGAACTCGCGGACTTCCCGCAGCCTATCGCCGTCGCCCGCAGCACGCTCGAAGAGGAGCACTACGACAAGGGCGGGTGTTAGCTACGCGGCCCACACGAGAAGAGGGGAGGGGGAGGACGCACCGTCGTACACACCCTCCGCGTGCGAAGACCTATTCGTCCTTCGTACTTCCTTGCCCTCGTCCTCCTCCTTCTCGTATTCGCGGCCATCAATGTAGTGATCCAAAGACGCAGGATCCCTATAGCATCCTAGAAACAGTAGGAAACTTGATGTTTGAGTTCTGAGGACAAGGAGGATTCTAAGCCGTGCATTGGGAAACCAGGGCACGGTCAGAGAATTGTGACTCTGAGACAATAATATGTAGTGAGCCGATCAAGAGAGGGTGTAGGCTCGTAACCATCCGTCGAATGAGTGAGGATGGGAAGTCCTCGGAGAATCGAGGACTCTCCATCCTCTCCTCATTCTCCGAACGGTTACCGGTCTAGAGAGGGTGTTGGTGTTGGGATAATCTGAGTTCGAATCTCAAAACCTTGACTGAAGTGGATGACGAAGTAAACAATCACAAATATAATTCGGGGCTATCGCCAACAATAGCCATTGCCAAGGCACTTGGGCACTTTCCACTCGACAATCATCCCCTTCCCCCCCTCCTTCAGGACCTGTTCGACGATCCTCTCAAGCCGTCTTAACATCCCAACAGATTCTTTATAAATCGCGTTAGTAAGTTGTGACAGTGAAGACCGTGACAATCTTTTACATTTCACTAGATTTGTATTACATAGAACTTTACAAATATGTAGGATATACGACCGCCGAAAATTGTTTTCGCATTGTTACAGGGTTTCCAGAAATCCTTGAGAATTCGTGAAATTTTTTTTCACGTCACGATTTCGCCTTGGGCTCAATTATCACTAAATTAGGAAATTTTCTATGCCTTCTTGAATTCCATAGTTCCTTCGTATTTTTGGTGTTCACGCCCGCTATAATTTTGCATAACGGTTCTTAAATGCAATTTAATATTGATTTCAAGAGTTACCATGTATTAGGGGACAGCTGTACCGTACAATTACCCCCATGTGCCAATTTATGTGTACCACCGGCGCCGGACCGCCTGCTCCTGCTGAAGAACTCGTATTTCCAATAACTGAAGCCTACAACAAGGCAAAGACGTCAAATAAATCAGCAGAAAGGCTTCAAAGTTTTTAATGATTCATACAAAGGCATTTTTGTTCGGAAATACAGCTTATATCTCTTTAGAACGGCGAAGAAAGGTGAATTACGAGCCATGCAGGAAATTTCCTAATTTGGTGATAATCCAGCTCAAGGTGAAATCGTGACGTGAAAAAAAATTTCACGAATTCTCAAGGATTTCTGGAAACCCTGTAAATTTAATATTCCAAGTTCAATCAATGCACTTATAACTTATTTTCGGTGTAACCCCTCCCCTTCCACTCGCTCATTCTCTTCCACCCTGCGCCTGCTTCTGCTTCTGCGCCTGCGGCTCCAAAGCAAACCCAACTCGTTGGAGCGCACCTGCGAGTACCATCAACAATGGTCGGACGGCAGGCTCGATTACTTTCAGCAGTGTCTTCAGAAGTTGTCGCTGTTGTTGTCGTCGTTGCTTCTCAATATCGCGGGCTCGCCTGTCTTTCATATGTTCGGCAGCTTGGGTTGGTTGGGGAGAGAGGTGCGGAGGTCCAGAGTGGTGAAATGCGGGTACGGGCGAATCTCGAAGAAGAGGCTGGCGCGGAGGGCGGGTGTCCATCATATGTCCCTGTTCTATGGCTGGGTTAGAAGGAGGAGAGGAGGAGTAGAGGATGGAGGGTCACTAGGTCAGTTCTGGTTCGTTGAGGGTTTCTTCTGCAAGTTCCTGACCCGTCTTTGAGCAGCGGGGTCGTACTCCACAATTCCAGGCCGGCTTAGAGCGAACTAGCGATGGCGCTCGTCGAAGGAGAGGTACGCATCCGCCCTGCTCGAAAGCAGGTACGTATTCCCCTCCTCTCGTCATCCGCGCTGTGTCTGACAAACTCTCATCGATCTCATCCTGCACGGGCACCCTTTCCTTCGCCTTTGTCCATCTGCAGCACCCTCCCGTCTCGTTGGCACTTCCGCTTTGCCTCTCCTCCTACACCCTCGCCGTCGCCTTTGCCCTGGCCCGTGTCTCCCATCCCGCAGCCCCTCCTTCCTCTTTCTCCCCTCCCGCGCCCCAATGCCCACGCCACTTCGCAAAGCAAACGACGACGGCGGCGGCGACTGGAAATAGTCGAGACCGCTGTCTGTGAAATGGCAGTGGTCTCGGTACTTCCGCCCTTGACTTCCACCCTCCTGCCCTCCACCTCCCGCGACTCGTCTTGAAAGCCCCCGCAGATTTCCGAGATGCTGCTGACGTTGTAGGCCCTTCTTCGTCTTCGTCTTCCCGAACAGGCGCACGCAGGCACCGGCTGACTTGACCCACGACCCAGGGCGCGGCAAATACAAGGAGGAGGTGGACGACGACGACGACGAAGTACAACGACGACGATGGGGTCGTCGCACAGGGGGGGGGGGTGCATGCTCCGGTACGTCCTCCTCTTCCTCATCTAGCATGCGCTGCGTAGCTAATGCCTGCCCGTGTCGTAATGCTCTTCGAGTATGCACCCCCACCCCCTCCCGTGGCCCCAAACCAAGCAAATGACCAAACAAACGAGGGGAGGGGGGTAGGGGTAACGATGCCGGGCGACGATGGGCAGCGAGAGCACCGACGACTGCAGGAAGTCGGGAGGCAAAGAGAGTCGCCAGCAAGCGCGTAAGCGGGAGGGGTGATGTTGCCTCCTCACCCCACTCCCCTTCTCCTCCGACTCAAAGTTCCTCTCGGGTCACGACCTAAAACCCAGACCCGAATCTGCAAGTCATGCCATCCCGCGGCTGCGGCGCCAGCCGTCAAATGAATGAACAAGGGTAGGTGGTGTTGTTAAGGAGGCTGGAAACGAGGTGAGTACGGATATGACCCCAATAAAAACTATTCCTCACCTATTTACTTCGAACGGCTCGCAAGCCATGTCCTCCTGCAGCTGCGGCACTAGCGATTAAACATACGAACAAAGAAACAAGGAGGGGGTGCTGCGGCGGTGACATCGACGACGGCGAATGCAGGAATTTGAGATCGCGGGACAGCAGACGGTGCTGCAAGCAAGAGCGAGAGCCGGTGGGGGTGATGGGGACAGATGGAAGTAATCGCGAATTGGGCGGTGGGGCGTCCAAGTTGACGTCCTAGCGGCGAGTCGCGAGTTCGAGGTGGACTGGAAACGGAGTGAATTTAGGTTTGAAGACAATATGGGCTATTGCTCACCTGTTTACGGAAGGACTCGCAATATTGTCGAAGTGGAAAGTGGAAAGTGCCAAAGTGGCTTTGTGGTTGTTTGACATAATCATCCATTTTGTTTGTCAGCCCGACGAGTCATTATTATTCTCCCTCAGTTTGCCCTCAGTCCTAAGTTATCTCCAACCATGCCCTGGTTTCCCAATGCACGGTTTGGAATCTGCCTTGTCCTCAAATTTCCGAACTGTCACGAATCTCTGTGCGCTCTATCCTCAGATTTTACTGACTGCACACGTTAGGCGTGCATCCAGCGTTTCACATCTTTTAGGCTAGCCACAGCGCATACTACCGGAGCCCATTCCGCAAACGACTCAGCCTGACGACTACTCAGCCTGACGACTACTCAGCCTGACGACCAATAAATCCATTCCCCCATCCATTGCGCGCCATTTTTCAGCTCAATTTCACATTGTTCGCTGTATCTGACATTTACTTCCAACCTGACATCTCGTCAGTCCGGGACCATTGTGCATCGCCGGGATAAATCGCCTCAACCTCCCACTGTATTTTATTTCACAGAATTAAGGCAATTGTTTCACCTCTCACGAACCCTATTTCTTATTGTTAAGTGCTTCATTCTTCATTCTCTTTCACCCTCCCCAACTCTCTGACTCATTTCGATGCATTTTTATTTCCTTATTCGAATTTTTATTGTCCACTTCCCCTCGTCTTCCTTTCGCTTTTTTACTTCAAATTCCGACGTATTTATGCTATTTAAACCACTCTGATATCTCCTGTCAATTGCACGACCAGTTTAGTTTCCAAGGCTCGTCCTATTATCTCGATTCTCGATACTTCGCTCTCGGAGTCTCGGTTGCTTTCGTCGTTCACAACTCCCGCCTCACTCTCACACTCTTTTTCGGCCGTGGCGATTGCGACTGCACATCGCGAGTGCACCAGGGGAGTATGGGGCTGGCACTGCCAGAGTTTCTCTGTGTGTACACTACTTGTCGACTGTCTCCACTACCCGATTGGTGGGGTACACGTGGGGCGATACATTTTCTTTTCCGTACAGTCTTACATTTAAGAAATATTTTAGACAATCTAATTTTTTTGGATAAAGTTTGCATTCTATCATATTGAAAAAAATGTATCAACTTTGTCTTTTGTTCTCTTTTCTTATTCAGGGAAATTTAAAATATGTGAAGGCTGAAAATTTCGACAGAATGAAACATTTAAGGAGAATCTCACGTAGAAATAGACTTGTGTCAAATGAATCTTTTTACCTCGCCTAAAATTGACAATATGTATTTTCCTTTTTGTATCCCTTACCTGCCGAAATATTTGACATTTTATGGACATTTCACGGAGAAGAAAAAGCGTCTAAAATTTTAACAAGCTAGATACTATTTTACTCGGATTTTAGCTACTTTGAAATAGTCCCGTGCCAGCAGTGACAGAAAACAAACGTGTGATATTTCCTCTTTTGATCCCGACTTCGAACCAGGAATCATGACCGGTCAGAAATCTGACCTCTCCCCCATTCCATTGGCTACTTACCACCACTACCAGATCCTTCGCCTAGTACACCTGCCCCAAAAGCTATTGGCAGTCTTGCGAAAAAGCAGAGCGATGTAACTAGACAGGGAACCCAAAAGCTCAAGTTTGTGCCGACCCTTCCTCAACGAAGAAAGAAGGAGTATGTGTTCATTTTCTTGCTGGAAATGTAGATGCTTATTTGACGGATTCAGGGATGTTAAACCGGTTCGTAAACTACGTTTATAGTTGTGGAACTGTTTCCAATGGGCAACTTTTCAAATCTCACCAGGAACCCACTGCGGCTGCTGTGCCTTCTGCTTCACAAAGCGATCGAGGTCGCGGTCGGGGACGCGGCCGTGGAGATGCCAGAGGCAGGGGTCGAGGGGGAGGTCCTGGTCCTGTTATTGAAATGACTGCCAGCGGACCTTTCGCCATGGGCCCAGCTATGGCTGGTAGCAGCACGCGCCGGTCTACCCCCCGTTCAAACTTCGTGCCTAGTGTGCCAACGGAAGGCACGTCCTCCAGCATTGGGAACAATCTCTCGGAATATACCCCTTCATCACTGAGGAAAGACGGAAACCTAAAAAACGGTGTCGTTAAGACGGAAGATGAGGAGGTCTATTCTGATCCCGATGAAGGTGTCGAGATCATAGACATGGAAAACGTCCGCCAGATGGATTGGATGGCGCCGGAAACTCTACGCAAAGAGCGTCAGAACGCGAAGAAGGTAAAGAAGGAAGAAAAACTCGACGATCTTGGTGCGGTTTTATTCCTTTCCTACATGGTTTCAACCTCTAAGACATGAAATTTACTATGATAGGTGACGTAAATTTAAGCAATGCAGTCAACCTTAGCGAAAGCGAAGAAGAGGAAGAGTTGGAGGACATCATCGAAGATTTTGCGACCCAAACCATAATGGACTCGGTAAGTTGCATTTCCTCATTCTCTTTCCTTACTTATTGTTAATAAAGGACGAATCTATACGAGAGGAAAGGCTTTATTTCTTTCAGTTCCCGGCCCCTTTCCCTGAATTCACTTTGAAAAAAGACACTGCAATGGACATTGACCAAGTGCCTGATGCCGTACAATTAGGGAAAAAAGTATCATTTGCTCCAGACGTTAAACCAGATCTTACTCCAAGTACTTCAAGAACCCCTTCAGCCGCACCGGTAGAGCCTAAAAAGACTGGACCCATTGATGGTGTTATAGGCCAACTTGAAGTTTACAGAAGTGGCGCCGTTAAAATCAGGCTGACGAATGGCATGTTACTCGATGTATGTGTGGCTAACTTCTCTTTCTATCGACTTTTTGTCCTCACTGGGTCTAGGTCAATGCTGCGACGCAACCCGCTTTCCTGCAACAAGCCGTTCACCTGAACAAGGCGGATAAACAATTAATTGTTCTAGGCGAAGTCAACAAACAATTTGTTGTATCCCCTAATGTTGACGCTCTTTTGAATGCCTTGGAGAGTGAACAGGAGAACAACTTAATTCTAGAAGGGGAAGAGACATTGCTTAAAGTTTGAGCGATCCTACAGGCTACTCATCAGTTACTTGATAATAAGAAAATCCAACTACTGTATCATTGACCAGCGGTCGACATTGCACATTGCGAATCATTGGGTGTCATTCCAAGCTCATCTATCAAAGTAGAAAGGGCCAGCAACACATTTGTTATAACATTACGACTACAACTGACAGCCAACTGACAGCAAACGAAAAGGAACGACGTCTAAAGAGCAGCAGCAACATCTTTCGCAGCTAAACACCCCAATTCCAAGCTGAACGAATAGACGAAATCTGGGAAAGAAGAGATGAGCTTGTTGATTCGGCGAAACGTAGAATCGAGTAAAAAATCAGAATAACGGACAAGGACTGCCAAAGCAGCCCCTTCCGAAGGTAGCTGAGTTGATTTTCTGCAGGGCAGGGTGCGCTCCTGCGTAAAGCCAAATGCCTCAAACATCATGTGCAGAACAAGTGAGAACTGCTGCAAGAAGCGAAGAAAGGATGCTCACTGTTGTGGAGGTCGTTGTAGGAGGTCAAAGGACAACGAAAATATCAACGAAAAAGTTTCGCTTATATGTCGTGAAGTTTAAACTCCGCCAACTCCGAATCGCCGCTCCGGTATCGGGTCAGGGGTTTGAGTGCAACAACCATGTCACAGGCAGGCTCTGGATTTGCATATCCCGTATCTTCTCAGTATACTCCAGCGACCTCTGAGTCGTCGACACAGGCTCAACAGAGTCAGCTCACTGCTGCTTCCACCTCTGGTTCCACTTCGACTCAGCCCACGCAGTCGCGTCAAGCAGCCGAGGAGGCGCGAAAAGACCGGACCTTGGCAGAGTTCATGCTCATGCTCGACGAGTATGAACCACTGGTATGTTGAGTGTTGTTGCAAACGAATTGTACGCTGATGGAAGACGAAGATTCCAAATGAAGTGACCGACTACTAC
The DNA here is from genome assembly GCA_023014335.1 of Galerina marginata. NCBI lineage: Eukaryota > Fungi > Basidiomycota > Agaricomycetes > Agaricales > Galerinaceae > Galerina > Galerina marginata. Next base: position 229,214 of record JAECYW010000013.1, on the reverse strand, counting down.
CTCCAACGCGTTGGATTTGACTGTGAAGATGTTCGCCTGTCGGTCAACTATTGTGTTCCGTTTCATCCAACGACCTGACATAGAACCTATCTAGGAAGAGATTGTTGTCTCTCGCTGCCCAGAAATTTGTATCTGATATTGCGGCGGATGCATACCAACATGCGCGTATTCGCACCAATGCAACTGGCGGTCGCGCTCGCGTTAACCAACCCTTAACTGGGCCTGGTTCGGCAAAGGTGCGCCTGGTGTGTATGTCTCTAGGGCATCTACTCATAGTTTACAGGACAAGACGAGGACCACCTTGACCATGGATGATCTGAGCGCAGCACTGGCAGAATATGGAATTAGTTCTCGAAAGCCCGAGTACTATATCTAAATAGGCACCGCCTATCACTCGTATTTTTCATACCTGTAAAATCTCTATCCTTGTCCAGCAATTATTGTCGTCTACCCTTCTTGGTAATGAATAGCCGAAGTCACCATTGTATATCGTATAAACTCCATTTTTGTAATTGATTATTGAGATGTCCTCGAGAATGATGTCGTTTGCATGCTAACTTAATGAAGTTGTAAGCTGTTTAAAATAAAAAATTGTGGTGCCCAAACGACAAAGAAAAACACTCTATTGACATGGTTTATATGTTATGTTTCTTCACTTGATAGTCCTCCCATCCGACATCTTTCAGCTTTTCGACTTTTCCCAGCACCTCTTGTTCCATAGTTTTCATGTACTGGCCCATGGCGTCAATCAAGCCTGGAATGCCTGCTGAGAGTATCCGCACTGCCAATAAACCGGCATTCATTCCATTATTGATAGCAACTGTTGCAACAGGTATGCCTCGCTAAAACCAGGAAAGTCAGAATTTGGGGCATGAAATATATGAAACCACTAACAGGCATCTGAACAATGCTATGCAAAGAATCTACTCCGTCAAGCGTGCTTCCTTTCACTGGAACACCGATGACTGGGAGCGCAGTCATGGATGCCACCATCCCTGGAAGATGAGCAGCTCCACCTGCCCCGGCAATGATAGTCCGTAGACCTCTTGTGGAGGCAGATCGAGCATATTCAACAAGATGATCAGGCGTACGGTGAGCGGAGACAATTGTGAGCTCATAAGGAATCTTGAAGTGATCAAGAATTCGAGCTGCCGGAAGCATGACTGGGAGGTCAGAGTCGGAACCCATGATTACACCGACTAATGGGTTAGGATCGGAAAATCCAGGTTTAGGTGGAAGAGCAGCATATCGATCGATTTCTTCTACCGAGCTCGACGGCAGAGACTCTAGAAGAGGTCGTAGTCGCGCCCTCAGTTGTGTGTCCGAGTCTGCCACGATGGTGATGTGCCCCATTTTTCGACCTTTACGACATTCAGATTTTCCGTAGAGGTGCACTGACACGCCAGGAATCTTTAACGCGACATCCGTTGTGGCCTTAATTTCGGTCATGGAAGACGAGTAGCCAATTAGGTTCAGCATAGCAGCCGACGGGACTTTCATAGCTGTTGACCCAAGTGGGAGTGAGAGTATCGCACGCAGATGGTTTTCATATTGCGAAGTTTCACAAGCTTCAATGGTGTAATGACCCGAGTTGTGTGGCCGCGGCGCTATTTCGTTTATGAAGATTTTTCCTGGTGGACTTTTTTTCAGTGCCGGAACCGGAGATAACATGTAAAACAACCGCACCATTAGGCATCAGGAACATTTCTACACCAAAAATACCAGCACCAGAGAAAGACCTGATAGCGTCCTCAGCTATGGACCTAGCTCTCTGCGAGAGTGAAGGGTCTCTACTATGCAGTGGTGAAAAGACGAGGTGGCAAATGTTATCCTTGTGAACGGTTTCGACGACTGGGTATGAATGCACTTGATCATCTACTGTCCTCACGACCATAACTGCAATTTCCTTTGAAAAAGGAACCCACTTCTCAGCGTAGAGAGGTCGATTACCGAGGGCGGAGATGGCATCTTGGGCTTGGTGAAGATCGTGGAGGACAAAGTTGCCTCGTCCATCATATGCCAGCGTACGACTTTTCAGCATGAGTGGTAAACCCAACTTCTGAGCGACTTCAGATATCGACTCAATCGAGGACTCAACAGACACAAAATCTGACACTGGCAAGCTGTGAGAGGCGAGATGTTCCTTCTGTCGGTATTTGTCCTGGATGATCTGGATAGTAGATGGGCTGGGATGGACAACGAGTTTTCCTTCAGTCGCTACCCGTATTTCTTCGAGTGTAAGTGCGTCCACATGTTCGATCTCGACGGTGAGGACATCTACTCTGCTCGCAAGCTCGCGAATCTTGTCCGGGTCAGCGAATGATCCGTCAATATGTGCCAGATGGGGTGCTAATGGTGCGAGGAGTTGCTTTGCAGGGCCATTCTCCCCAGCATCGAGAATGATGACATTGACGTTTAAAAGCGAAGCTGAAGCCGCGAGCATGCGTCCGAGCTGGCCGCCTCCTGCTCAAATATATTGAAATTCATTTCGATAAAACGGGAGGTGAAAATACTAGAAAGTCGTTAGGATTTATACGATATCAAAAAGCGATGGCACTCACGCCCACCGAGGATTCCTACGATTTTTTCAGACATCGGAATGGTCGACGAAGACAAGCAGATTTTCTTCGGAACGGCTGTGACAGAGCCATCACGGATCTGTGAAGCGTGACAGCGACCTGTGCCCTTTGGTTCACTCACTCACATCATGACTCTGAAACTGAAGCCCTCTCCTGCTCCTCCTTCGCCTTTCTCTTGGGACATACCGAGCCCATCGACGAGCTCGGATGTTCCACCATCGCCACCGACCTCATGGCTCCCAGCTCGCGATATGAAGATATTTGGGGCACGACCCCTCACTTCGACATCCGATATTGGTCTTGTCAAGTGCATAGATTGTGGAAAGCCTGTCCTGCGAAGCTGCATGGTAGAACATGCAGGTTTGTATACTTCTTTTTTTCTATCTTGCTTATTAAGTATCGATTGCCACAGAAAACTGTGCTTTAATTCGAAGTGGAGGGAAGAAAGGTGCCAAGGGCAAAGTTGATGCGGAAGGTAAGCTTTTATTCAACTCGTGGTTATCCCTCTTACTTACTATTTCAGTAAATTAGATGCCAAGAAGGGCTCCAAAAAGCGCAAAGCCTCACCCTCGCCAGATGAACCAGACAAGAAGAAGCCTAAAGCAGCCCCCAAGGTTACGAAAGGCCGCATGAAGGGTCCAGTGGACTACGACAGGCAATGTGGCGTAATTAACGACAAAGGCCTCCCATGCTCTAGGTCTCTTACCTGCAAATCCCACTCCATGGGCGCTAAACGGGGAGTGGAAGGTCGATCACGTAACTACGACGAGTTGTTGCTTGAATGGCAGCGCGCACACAACCCCAACTTTGTGGAGCCGGTAAAGCGAGAAACGAAGGCCGAGAAGAAGGAGAAAAGGGAGAAGGAGAAATTGGAGAAGAAGAGGTTGGCAGGCGAGGCTGCTGCCGCCATGGGCGTCGACCCCGCTTCTATTGGCAAGAAACCAGGGGCAACCTCGACGTCCAAGAAAGTCGGTAAAAAGGCTGCAGCGGCAGCGGCAGCTCAGCAACGCTTGGCCGAGGAACTACGCGAGGATGTATCAGAAGATTTGGACGACTTGGACTCGGAAGTTGAAGTCGAGGACCTCATCAGGAGTGTCAGAACCGCGAAGGAGAACGGTGTAATCGGTGTACCGTTGGCTGTTCCCTGCGACGCCAGCAGCTGGTTTATTCAACGCCGAGAACGAGCCCGGTGTTGTCGAGATCTATTACTAAATGCACTTGGAAGCGGAGGCGGAACTGGAACACCAGGTGGCATCGGTTCAATGGGTGGATTAGTGAATAGGAGCACAAGCTTGACCGCAGGAAATCAGGCAATGCGTCTATCATAGGTTCGGGTAGTAGAATCGAGTTGTATCACTATATTTGTTGTAATTTTATCCATATACTTATCCTACTCATTGGCAGTTCGTTAAATTCTTCATGAGATAATAAGAAAAACGGTTAACTAAGTAACGTATTCAATGAAATTAAATACACCTTTCACCCAACAGCCACTTGAAAAAAACTTTCCTGGCCTCAGCTCTTGCATTGAAACCATCGAGTTCCGTTCGTATCCTGTATGCTTCAAGGTACTTCAACAATTTGTGGGCACGCTCAGCATCTGAGCGGACACTAGGAATATATCTCAAGAGATAAGCATTGATAACGGACAGTATCTTTTCTGGGATCTTGTCCTTCTCTTCTTCAGTCGGTTGGCGATGAAGCCACGTATAGACTTTTTGGACCAAGCCAGAGTCCGAATTGACCTTTTCATAATCGATATATAGGACAGCCGGTGGCGCGCCAGTGTATATCTGTAAAATAGGTAAAATGCGCTTTTCGGTCAAGGTATTAGAGTACCGACTTCAATACAGGTACAGCCTAAGGCAAAGACGTCACTTGGCTTTCGGTACGTTCCTAAATACGGTGGATTATCCTGTAATTCATAGTGGGGAACGTGTAGTTTAAGAAATTTATGAAGATCCACAAGTTCAGGAGCCATCCAGTTGGCGTAGCGATTGAGAGTTGCTTCTGAGGGTCCGCGTTCTTCAGAGAACTCACCCAGACAACATATTCCATCAGGCTTGACCAGTACATTGGACTATTAGATGTTGCATGTAAGCCCAAGTCGATAAGAACAAACAACAAGGTCGTACCCCTCTGATCGCACCGTGAACTATGTGTTTAGAGTGCAAAAACTGTAGCCCATCAGCGACTTGAACGCACTGGAGAGAAAACAGGTCTTAAAAGGTGCCGCTAAATGCAGGATTTTTTGTCTCTTACACTGGTATAGCGGAAATCTGCAATTTGAGTACACTAAGAGAACGGGTATTAGATGGGCCTGTTAAAGATCTGACATGGCTTACTGATGTACAATCCGTTGTATTATCTTCAGGTGAATGTAGATGTTCCACGTCCTGTAAAAATTCGAGAATTGTAGGGTATGGATAGTCAGAAACCAAAATTAGGCGGGGAATATCCAGGGTTGTATGGATGCCTCGGATACGAATCAAATTGTCGTGGTTGTCCAACTCTTGCCAGCGTTGGAGCTGGTGCAGTATGGCCTAATGAGCAATGTTATACTTGGAAACGTAAAGAATGGTATTGATGTGGCTTACCCTAATAGGCGTTGCACGGAAGCGCTTGCCGCTGAAGACAACCTTTGAGGCGGATAAATGGCTGAAGCTTGCAAAAAAACAGTGGCACTTACCACTTCATTGGAGTCGAATGATTTCTTGGTGACTGTAATGGGATCGAGTTGGCGCACACACCATCGGCCATTGATGAGGTACCCAACCTCACTGACAATGAAAGTGTCTTCATTGCAGATGAGTGTCTCGTTACTGCTGAGAGTATCAGGATCAGCCATGAGGGTTTGGCAAATCGAAAGACCGGCTTCTTGTGTATTTGAAAGGTACAGCCTTATGTGACATGCTAGTAGAAGGATAATAGGAGGAGGAGGACAGAAGGAGTTTTGGTGTGACGTCACACAGCTCACAGTTATACTCTGCCACGTTCGCTCCTTGAACTGACATGCATCGGCCGTTGTTTTCAATTTTTTTATTTCTTGTTTGCTCTGTTAATGCCCTTCATTTCTACCTCGATGCGAACCAAAAACGCTGTTTTATTGAAGAAATACCCACAGACACCGTCGTAGAAGGTCTGTCAATGATCTCACTCTTGTTATCTTTCTAAATGTCCTTCCAGGCCATTACCGCGCGCTCGAGTGGTCAGAACACGAGCAAAAGTATACCGACAACCCAGAGCTGGGCATAATTGTCCAAGTCCAGGTGTGTTTTCCTTGCTTTCGCACCATGCTTTCTGTCTTACACCTTTGGTAGGAGGAACCTTCCGGCCACACTGTCGTGAAAACCGTTGGCCCTCTTGACGGCAAATTCACCTTCACATCTCATGAAGCAGGCGACCATTCCATCTGTCTCTCCACAAATTACACCTCCTGGTTCAGCCATACTCACATACGTCTCTACCTCGACATTGTCGTCGGCTCAACTAAACCCGACGTCGAACACGACAGATCCCATATATCTGAACTCGCCACCAAGGTTCGCGACCTTAACCAGAAGCTCGAGGACATTAGAAGAGAACAGCAGTACCAGCGAGAGCGTGAGGAGGACTATCGAGATCTAAGCGAGGCTACAAACTCGCGCGCTGTTTGGTATAGCATTGCTCAGATTACAGTCTTAGTCGCGACCTGTGCGTGGCAGTTACGGCACCTGAAGGTTCGTCTATCGGTACCATATTATCTTGGGTTTGTAAATTCACCATTACTTTCAGCGCTTTTTTGAAGACAGGAAGATGCGGTAGCACCTGTAATTAATCTTCACATAATGACCATACTTGTCAGGGTATACGAAAATCAGTCATGGCATTCCAGAATCCTGGACCTTAAGTGCTCTCTATCTTCAATAGAACCTTCTTCCCATATCGGCCTCCCGAAATGGCCTGCAGTGTCGCCCTAACCTTTTGAGTCGCTTGTTCGTCGGACTCATCCGTTTTTACAACGATGATCTCGTGCTCTGGTGTGTCGAGCTAAAAGAGTCGCAGAAACATAAATAATAACCACCAAAAGTCATTTTACCGTCATGGCACTTACCATCTTTTCCGTCATCAAGTTGACTAGATTCTTCATCAAGGTCTCTCGTTCACCCAGGGACCTCTGGGAATACCAACGGCTTTGCCAAAAGCCATGGCACGCCAAGTTCTTGAAGATGAACAAAGAAATCGGGAGCGATAACGGTTGCTTTGCCATGGCTCCGTAGGATACTAAATGTCCGTCTTCCCCGAGCAATCTTGCCATGGCGGTCGTGTCTTTTCCTCCTGTTAAACACGGTGAATACTGAAATCATTCCGACACAAAATACCCCTTACCCACACAATTCAAGCCCAGCCGAATGGCCTGCAATGGCACGAGTTACAATAACGATAGCAAGATATATTTTTGAAGATTACCTTTCCACCAGTCCATTCCTTGACCTTCTCTCTCACGGACTTGTCCGATAACTGGTCATAGGTGAGAACATGGGTGGCCCCAAGGTTCTCTAGTTTTTGTACTAGTTGTTCGAGATCTGGCCTAGCGCTGGCATAAGAAAGGAATCCCAAGAGCCGGCTAGTAAAGGAAAATGGCCGACCTATCACGAATGAGATTGATAGTTTTGAGCCCCTTGGCGGCGGCTATCTGAATGACGGCCTGTCCTACCTGAAGAACCAACCATTCACGCGTTGGTATGGGTAGACCCGGCAGACGAGAGAGAAGTGCTCACAGCACTGTTAGCACCGTTTTGAACTACCCAGTCCCCGGATTGCAGGGTGACAAAATCAGATAGCATGTTATAAGCTGTTGGGGGATTCACCTGCAAAGCCATCAGCGAAAAGGCCACGGAAAGGAGAGAAATATTTACAGTTAACGTTGCGGCCTGAGCCTCAGTGAGAACTTCCGAGTTTGGGACTTTCAAAATGTCGGTTGCAGATACGTTTCGGTCTGTAGTCCATGTTCCTGCTTGCTGCTTGAGCATGATAACCCAGTCGCCAACAGCGAGCGAGCGAACACCAGCCCCTAAAGCGGTTACACGAGCCAGCCCTTCGTTACCGCCTACGAAGAACTGGCTTTCTCCGTTCTTTCCTGGCGCGATCAACGCATCTGCCTTGGTAGGTTTTGTGGGATAGACCCCTTCCACGACGTTGATGTCAGCTGGGTTGATGGGGGAAAGCAGAAATTGGACATTAACAGAATTTGGTGGGGGTTGCGGGAGATTTGGGTATGTAAGAACAGTCAAGACCTGAGAAGGATCTCCATTTTGCGCGTAGACAACAGCACGACCTGCGCGTATGGCAGAAGACGAGAAACGGCGTAGAGATGACGAGCGGAGGAGAGAAAACATTTGGAAAACATGGGAAGAAAATTCATGGGAATGATATCATTTGTAATTTACAAACTACTCAGACCGGCATCCCACCACTTCTATTTCAACCCGCTTCCTGTACGGGATTTCGTGCAGCATGTCTAAAATACTGTCTTTGCACTTCTCTCCATCTTCATCACTTTCGTCGATAATAATCACACCCCGTTTCACCCCAGAGTTGCCTTGTGTGCCTGTCCACCCACACCCAACAAGTAACGCTTGGAGAGAATGTATCCTTCCTTCAGGCGGGATTCTTTTCTTCCATGACGCGCACTTTGCACACTTCTTGCTCGCAGACAGAGCGAACCATGCGAGAGTACCTTCCAAGCTGGGAAGAGCATTTGGTGTTGCAGTTCCAACTTTCGAAGATTTTAAGCGATTTGGCACCTGCTTCCTTGGCGGCGTCAAGTATGGGCAAGGCCTTGACCTGATAGGCTCTGCATTGGTGGATGGCTGCCCAATAACATTGGTTCTAGGTGTTAATGGTTTTGAGTCCCCGCGCACTTTTTTCTGGGCCGACTGGGACGGGCTGCATGTAAGGTCAATGATAGACGAAGGCGTGTCGTGTCGAAGAATCCTTCTTTCCAATTCATCCAACTTTCTGTCCCATGAAGCAGCCCTTGCCTTTCGTTTACGCGGAGAATTTACGCTTGGTGAGGACGGCTTGCCGAATGCTTGCTTACAAAAATCATAAAGGTCCTTGTCGGACCTGTCGCGGCCAACTGAATTACACGCTTTCCTATGGAGATCTTCAAGGTTGAGGCTCTCCTTCCAGCTGCGCTCGCTTGGACGGTAAATTTTTGTTATTCGCGGGAAACGAAGTTCGTAATGCTGCAAGTTCACTTTTAAAGTTTGTTGGCATGCCGGAAGGCCTTGCACATACCTGACTTTTAGCGGCTTTGGTAAAGCCGGCACCGAAGATATCAACAGCCAAAGGCGTTCGTAATATGACCGTTGGGGGAAGATTGAGACCTTGAAAAACTGTAAATTTGAATGGAAGGTCGTTGCTGGCCTACGATGTGCCCAAATTAATGAGCTAGGAATTGCGGGAAAGGTCTCGTACGTACCGAGTATGGGATCGGATTCGAGCTCTTGATGAGGAAGTTAACTTCTTCCAATTTCTCTCGATTCAATCCATATGACGCAGTGAAATATATATGGAATTTTGGAAGGATGAAAGTCTGTTGCATTACCAAAGTTAGTGAATGTATAATCCTATAAAACGACCAAGACCCACACTCTGTTTATCCAAGGCACCTATATAAAATGTCGTGTACGTTGTTGGTGGGACTTGAAGAAAGGGTGATTCAGCAGGTTTTCGGCCATGACGAAATTCAAGTTTCTCACCTCGCAAACTTCGGCCACGGACCTTTTCCCAACTTGCTCCAAGAATAACCAGGGTGAGATTGTCGCCAAAGTCAGGAATGTAATCCTTCTTCAATTTCACCCAAGGTTTTCGATAGTCATTGTAACGAGAATCTTCTGCTTTGATAACCAGTCCTTCCTCGTGAGAGGCAATATGTTCGGAGAAGATTTTGCGTAAAGTCTCATGTGGATGAGTTGACATGTCGATCAAGTAACGATCCGCTAGCATGGCCTTTCCGAATTCCGGTTGGATGAGGGACTCAAGAATTACGCGTCGACATGCGTAAGGGCGGGAGTGCAATGTAATAGAATCTAGATAAATGACGTCAAAGAACACGAGGCCCAAGTTGATGCCCTCGTTGGCTTCACTGTCCATAGATTCGTGCCTAGTCGAACTTTAAAATTGGATATATATATGAGCACAATGCCAAGCAGCTCACTCATAGGCAACTACGCTTCGGGAGCCTTTTCGACTCCCCCGTACTCCATGAGCAGTACTGTCAATTAACTCTCGGATGCGCCAAAATTCTGAATAATGTTGTTAGCAGAGGAGGAAAGGCCAGTAATAAACACTCTACCATCTACTTTTCCGCCTCGGAAGGCCACCATTTCAGCGTCTAATATGACATTTTTCCGGACGATGGTTTTCCCATTATCCCTTTGATGAGATGAGCCAAGACCCAGTGCGCTCCGAATGATACTATGCACAGCATGCCTATCGTGAGTAGAGTCTCTTTTGCTTTTGCTGAAAATGGTGATACGCGAAGAGTTATCTGCACGTATTTCTACGTGGATCTGGGCTCGCTCTCCGTCGTACTTGGTTTCGGCCCAAACTCTGGAGGAGCCTTGGAGGAAGTCCAGAGCATGCTGGCAACCTTGACCTTTTTCTGATTTTGGTATCTATGTAAAACGTGAGTTGTAGTGAACGGGACATTGAACAAAGACCGTACTGCGACGGGAACATTCATGGCAGGTTCAATATCACATCTTGAATTTGAGGGCTCATCTGCATAGGCGGCTGCTGCATCAAGAGAAGCCCGCATACGGTAGAATCCTGAGAATGTTTTTGAGTGATCCCAAGCATTCATGGCATGGTCTATTCTGAGCATTTTGACAGACTCTGAGTTAAACTTCGTCAAGGCAGTGGTATAATGAAATTCAGTCAGAGGATACATGAGCGGTTTCAAGTCCTTCAGTATTATCTGACTAAGAGCGGCAGCATCTTCTGGTGACAGTGGCCGGAACAGGCAGCGAATAATATCTGCGCGTGAGCGACTCTGTTCTTGAGGATATTTGGATCGAACAGATTGGTGGGAGTAGCCGGATTTCGATGCAAGCTCGTCTAGAAGTTCGTCTACATCCGCTATAGTCAAAGGGCTAATAAAGCCATCCAAATGCTGATGTCAAAGATTCAGTTCAGAGGAGCATTGCATTAAATAGCGGGGCTCACTGGACATGACCGTTCCAAGACAACCTTCAGCTCTTGTCCAAGGCATCCAGAGGCGTTCTCCAAACTCCATTTTTCGAAAGCGTTGCGGTCTATACCAAAGCATTGCTCGAGCAATTGTGTCATCCTGGTCTCCTGGATGTCGTATTTTCGGCGTATATCCTCCTCTGGAAATAGCATTCGAAAGCAGATAGCGGTTGTGTTGGGTGGAAGAGGGCTAAACCTTCGTCGAAGTTCATTGACCCATTTGGAGAAAATCTGAAGTGCAGGATATTCGAATTGTGGAGAGGGCTGTTTGGGACGGGTCCTGGGCGGCTTTGGATTTATGTTGGATATTGCACGGACAAGAGAGCAAAAGCTAAATTGTTGGGAGGTATGTAATCAATAACCATGACAAAGGAAGCGATGAGCCACTAACAATGAGAATGGGATTCCCGCGTTTTGCGCAGAGTCCCCATGCATGAAGATGGACGTGATTGCTCAAACGCGATCGTTACAAAAACAATCAAAACGCGAGGACCATGGTAGATTCGCGTCAACAGAAATCAACATTAGTCAGCAGCATCTCGGGGACTATTCAAACTTCGCCAGTCCAGATAATTCGTTGATACAGGGTAGGAACCATATTAAGTGTAAAGTTAAAGTTAAGTACTGAAAAGCGAGGGGCATAGGGATATAACCATTGCGAAAGAACCGAAAGCGACCCGTGCAACAATGAATGAAGCAATAAGCTGGGGATATAGGTCAGAAAGGACTAAATAAAAGTATATCATGACGGAAGGATGGCATCCGCCCTGTAAACCACCCGATGAGAGGGAAGAAAGCGAATAAAACACGTCAGTCAGTAGGTAGGAGAGAGAGAAAAGGAGGGACGCAGTCAGATTGCCTATGAATACTCTTTTTCAAGTTGCAGTTTGTCCACCCGCATGGTGTCTCTCTCCTTGGTCGTGATTTCATCGGCGCCGTTTATTTCCAGAGCGGTGCCACTGTAGGTTATTCCACCATCCATTCGCGTGTCATTGCCGTCGACGACACGGAGGCCGCTATTTTCCACTCGCAAGTCATTAGCAGGGGTGCCAGGCCTTGATGACGCTAACCCTGAGGACGTAGCGGTCGCAGTGGAGATAAGATGCTGATTGTGAGGATAGTACGAACGCCGCTGCATTTTCTTGAAGTCGTAGGAGGTAAACCTATGGAGAAGAAATGAGCAACGTAAACTCAAAGACTGTTGACAAGATCGACGAACTGGTCTTCCATTTGTCTCATCTCAACACTGAGATTATCCTGATTGGCCTTTCGGGCCTTTGCTTTAAGGGGGTTATCCTCCAAAAGCAACTCCTCGAGCTCGTGGGAGGCATCAAAGTTGGCTTTTTTCGCCTAAAATATAACAAAGGTGTTAGCATCAAAAGGAAGGTGGCTAATAATGTGGACATACGTCAGGAGTAAAGGGTGGGGTCTGTTCCTTGGTTTCTAATGTGTCCCAGTCGATAGGTTTGAACCATGGATGTCTTCGCAGCTCTTGGAATCCCTCTCCATTCGGTTTACAACCGAAACGTTTTGAAGGATCCCGGTCGAGAAGCTACCAACAACAATGTGAGGTGCGAATAAGAGTAAGTAGAAAGCATTCGTACCCCCTTTAAAACCTGGATTCCATTCCGGCTACATTTCTTGTCCGCATCATCGGGCCATTTCAACGGATCTCTTGAGATGCTGTAGGTAAGGTCACTGTTTGATCGACCTCTGAATGGCCGGCGACCAAAAATCAATTCGTAGGCACAAACACCGAGGGACCACCAGTCGATGCAGTATGTGTATCCTCGCTTCAATAGGATCCTATTGGAGAGTTAAACCCATATGGTAAGACACGGTGACAAACGTACTCTGGTGCCATGTATGCCATTGAACCCGCTACTCCTGTTAGCTTACGTTCACCAAAGTGAACAGCGATATTAAAATCGGTCAAGTGGGCGTTTCCTCGCTCATCAAGGAGGATGTTGTCAGGTTTCAGGTCCCTGAGGAAAGATGTGGTGAGCAAGGCGGACTGGAATCACAAAGACTTGACCCAAAGTAGAAGAAGGGAGAATGAGCAGTACCGATGCATTATGCCCATTTCGTGCAAAAAAGACAGAGCTGAAGACAGTTGTGCGAGGTAGAAGCGAACAGTTTCTTCTGACATTGACCCCAGCCGCTCAAGGTGGACTGCGTACAGAGTTAAGAAAAGAAGTGGCAAGACGACGAAAGGCGGGAACTTACAGCGGAGGTCTCCTCCGAGCATAAGGTCCAAGACAAAGAAACAGTTTTCGTCATCTTGAAAAGCGTATCGCAAATTGACGATGAAGGGATGGTCGACCTAAGATGCAATCCAAGGTGAGTTGAATGACCGCAGTGATCGAACTCAACGGACCTCTTCCAGAAGACGTCGTTCTTGTATAACATTTGGTACAGCCTTCATCTTTACACACTTGGTCTTATTGATGTACTTGAGAGCATACAAATCACGAGTTTGTTTATGCTGAACAACCCGGACCTGGTTGATGGCAACACTCATATCAGTAAAAGACGAAATTGAGATCAAGAGAACCACAGTCCACAGACCTTTCCAAAAGCACCTTTCCCCACACATCTGAGGAGCATGAAGTGGAATAGATTGACTTCGCCATCAAAGTCAATGGGCTGCAGGACAGCCAGGTGAGATAAGACATAGATATGGGCGAGGAAAGGGATGCATACCTGCGGTCGACAGCAGACTGCGCCCATTATAAGTCGTTACGGTCGTTGGTGGGGATATAGGGGAAAGGAACCGTGGTATAGTTGGGGGATAGGCTGTAGCCAGATCAAAAGAGTGGATTTAGCAGGAGCGAGAAGGACTTCTTGGATATCCTGAAGGAGGGGTATCTGAGAAGGAAAAGAAGAAAAACGTTGCTCGAGGTCGTCGTCGGCGTTGAAGGGACAAATTGGAGAGGAACAACCAGCAGACTGGTGACGGGACCTTGATGTTGTCACACACCTGTCACCCGGCTACCAAATTATTAATTCCTCTCCCTAACTCTCATGCAGGACTCGTCTGTGCATTTAATTATTCCAGGTTACAATGTCATGGACCTCGATGAACAGGTATCGAACAGGCAGCCCATCACGTTGCATGGTGGGTATGAAGGTTCATTTGCTAGCCTTTCTTTTCTTGGCCTTTCGCTCGTCGAATAATCAAAGAATGATCAAGACAAGAGGATAACAACAAATTGGGCATAAAACGCTGAAGCATGGACCTCTTCGAATATCCCTTGCCTCTTAAGCTTCAGTCCCATTAACAGAGTTCCAAGTTCACCGGCAATTGCCGAGGGAGATAAGATTTTCGATCTTCCGTTTGTCGCCCTTTCATCCATGGCGACTCCAGACGAAAAATACGAACTCATTACCCGAAGGTTGCAGGAAGTCTTGGGTGGGGACTCCATCAAGACCATTCTAGCAGAGGGTCGGCAGCCGAAATGTTACTGGGGCGCGTACAATCCATTCACTCTCTTTTCGGCCGCTGCTGAGTACTCGCCTCAGGGACCGCGCCTACTGGAAGACGTGCATTATTTGTCTTCTCCTTCTCTAAATGTCCTTCTTCTGACGTGCTGCTAACTCTCCAGCTCACATTGGATACTTTGTGCCATTGACCAAGATCGCTGATTTTTTGCGAGCGGGCGTGCACGTATGTGGGATTGCCTCATCCTTCGCTTATATTTCGCCATATTCACGGTCTGGCACATGGTTTAATTGACAGGTCACTATTCTGCTGGCAGGTTAGTCACTACTACTGGCCATCGTTGTTCCAGACCACAACTTCCAACAACCACCTTTCAGACGTTCATGCATTCCTCGACAACCTCAAAGCACCCCTAGAGCTTGTCGCCTACCGCACAAAGTACTACGAATTCCTCCTAACCGCGGTCTTCAAGTCACTCGGCATCCCCATTTCCTCTCTCCGCTTCATCGAAGGCTCATCCTACCAGCTGACCAAGGAATACAATCTTGACAACTATAAACTCTGCGCGACCGTGTCCGAGCACGATGCAAAGAAGGCCGGCGCGGAGGTCGTGAAACAGGTCGAAAGTCCACTGCTCAGTGGCCTTTTATACCCCGGCCTCCAGGCCCTAGATGAACAATACCTTGATGTAGACTTCCAGTTTGGAGGTGTTGATCAGGTGCGTTTCGGTTATGTTCCACTATTAACCATTCACAGCTTGCCCTCGCAGCGAAAAATATTTACCTTCGCCGAGCTCTACCTTCCCAAGCTAGGCTACGCCAAGCGTGCACATCTCATGAACGCAATGGTGCCTGGCCTTGCGGGTGGAAAAATGTCCGCCTCGGACCCCAATTCCAAGATCGACTTCCTCGACACGCCCGAGGCTATCCGCAAGAAACTTAAATCAGCCTTTTGCGAGGAGGGCAACGTCGAGGGCAACGGGGTGCTCGCATTCGTCGAAGCGGTGTTGATACCGATTAGCCAGCTGCGGCTCGAGCGACGCGCGGCCGGTACAACAACGCTCCTCGAGCCGGGCCTTGGCGACCAGTGTCCATTCATCTCAGACGACGCGCCGGAGGCCACAATTTTCAGCGTCGAGAGGGATGCCAAGTTCGGTGGGTCGACCCACTACAAATCCTTTGAGGAGGTCAAGGTGGACTTTGCTAGCAAGCAGCTGCACCCGAAGGACCTGAAAGCCAGTGTGACGGATGGGATCATTCGCCTCCTGGCTCCTGTACGGGCAGCGTTTGAGGCGAACGAAGAATGGCAGAAAATAGAGAAGCTTGCTTACCCAGACCCGAATGCGAAAGTGGGTAAGAAGAAGAAGGTGGGTAAGATATGTCGTGGTTTTCGGGCGGAGTCCTTTGATTGTTTTCATAGGAAAAGGTATACCACCCTCCACCACCAGGCAAAGGCAAGAGTACTCAAGTTGTACCTACGCTGCCGCCGACAGTAATGGACACGACGACGGAAGACGCTCTGTCGATTGCCGCCAGGGATTTCCTTCGTCCATTGGTTCTTTCTGGGCCATCTGGCGTCGGCAAGAGCACTCTTCTTCAGCGGCTTTTTGCAGAATTTCCACAGAAATTTGGGTTCAGTGTTTCCCGTGCGGTCTATCTATTATCCCTATTCTTGACCTTGTGACCGAGGCCTATCGCAGATACCACTCGACGACCTCGTCCAGGCGAGGTTGACGGTATACAGTACCACTTCACCACCCTTGAGAATTTCAAGGAGCTTATCGAGCAAGGCGCCTTCATCGAGCATGCCGAATTCTCTGGCAATTTATATGGCACCAGCTTTGAGACTGTGCGGCAGGTCCAGCAGCAGGGTCGACGATGTATCCTCGACATCGAAGCACAGGTAACAGACGCCTTGTTCGGTCATTGCATGGAGCTAAACAGCAAACGCACAGGGTGTACGTCAAATAAAGAATACGGACCTTAACCCAGTCTACCTCTTCATCTCTCCACCGTCGTTGTCCGCTCTTCGCAGCCGTCTTCAGCAACGAGGAACAGAGACGGAGAGCTCTGTTCAAAAGCGCCTGGCCACCGCTCTGAGTGAGATCCAGTTTGCGAAAGAAAGTGCGCATGACCTGGTGATCGTGAACGATGAATTAGATCGGGCATACGAGCTATTTAAAGTTGTTGCCCAAGGACGAGAGCTAGCTGGCGATACCCTTCCCCCACTGGACGATTAGATAGCTTACGCGATATAAAAATAGCTCCTTTTGTCGAATTACGTATTTGGCTCGGAACGCGAACCGATCGGACGCGACTAACAGTTGAACTCAACGCTCATCCCAATGCCCACCTGCCACGACATCGAGGGCTGGCGTCCCGTCTCCCGTCTTAGAGACTTCGACACCACCCCCTGCTTCGAGGAAGGCATATTGCTCTCCGGCCTGCTTTCTGTCGCATTCGCCTTCTGTCTCTTGCGGTCCATCTCACTTTGCCTACATAGACCCTTCGAGATGTCTCGTCGTAGCACCTGGATTTTGAGGGCTAAACTGGTGCGCATTCCCATGCAATTCCTTCTTATTTGATTTAATCTGTCCTCCTTGAATAGCTGTTGCTTTTTGCCTCTTCTATGACCGCTCTCATCAACCTTATCCTCATTTTTTCGTCTACCAAGGTCGTTCCCGTCTTTCAGTCTTACGTTCTGGAACCATTCGCCTTCCTTTCAATACTCCTTTATACCTATTTAAATCACACTCGAACGGGAACCGCATCTACCTTTCTCCTCCTCTTCTGGCCGATATACACTGTCGTCCTTTTAATTTGGACGCGGACTGTGGTCATAATGGGAATTCGTCCGTCAATCGTAACGCTATCCTTGAAATGGACTTCTTTCGGTTTGGGTGCTGTATCCTATGTACTTGAGTGCATGGGCACCAAGTTCGATCAAGATTTGGACAAGGCCCCCACAGAGAGCCCAATGCTCACAGCCAACGTTTACAGCATCTGGGTAAGTGCGGTTGTTTCAATCGTGTGTACGAAGCTTACGCGGAAATTTGCAGACCTTCTCATGGATGACTCCGCTCATGAAAATAGGAGCCACGAGGGTTCTCACTGAGGATGATCTCCCGCCTTTGAGGACCTCTGATGAGTCGGCCAATCTCGGCCAGGATCTCAAGAAGGCCATGGAAAAATAGTAAGCACTATCTCCTGTTTCTTTCCCAGTTTCATCAAGGGTTTTTCCAGTCCACTTTGGAAGGCGTTATTCGTCGCTTATGGTGGCCCTTATGCGGTTGCGGCTGGCTTGAAGGTTATGCAAGACCTCCTAGCATTCCTGCAGCCTCAGCTCCTTCGTATGCTTCTGGCCTATATTTCTCTCTACCAAAGTGCTCGATTTCATCCCGACAGAAAGCCGAGCGACTTGGAAGGGTTTGCCATAGCGATAGTCATGTTTGTTGCATCCGTCATACAGACCATCTGTCTCAACCAGGTAAGCTTATTGTTCTTGACTTTGATTCTAAGCGTTCTGACCGACACACTTTAGTACTTCATACGTACATTTGAAACTGGGTAGTTTTTCATTCTTTTCGTGCATTGACAAGTATCTGATGCAAGATGCATAACAGCATGCGTGTGAGGGCTGGCCTGGTGACTGCAATCTATACAAAGGCTTTGGTTCTCTCCAACGACGAACGCACACGCGCTTCTGGTGACATTGTCAATTTGATGTCGGTTGACGCGACGCGCTTGCAAGACCTCTGCACTTATGGGCTAATTGCAATTTCCGGCCCTCTGCAGGTATTCAACCATTTAACCCCTAAATCAACAACAGCTAAATTCTGTGCTTTAGATTACCCTTGCTTTTGTATCTTTATATAATCTGCTAGGCTGGGCCGCCTTTGTTGGAGTCGCAATAATGATTGTCTCGATACCTTTGAACACCTGTAAGATCCCCTTCACGTTGTTGAACCTCTTTTCGAGCTACCTTTTCACCTTTGGGTCTTTAGTCATCGCCCGCATTCTGAAAAGGATGCAAGAACAACAAATGAAGAATCGAGACAAACGAACTCGCCTTATGAGCGAACTTTTGGCGAATATCAAAAGGTATGTTGCTATCTCAAGTTAATACCCACTATCGTCTTCCTCATCCTGTGTTAAGTATCAAACTCTATGCATGGGAATACAGCTTCATTCGCAAAATCTCGGAAGTTCGCAACAACCAAGAACTCAAAATGCTGAGAAAGATCGGAATCTATACAGTAAGTTTTTGGAATGTTTTCTCATGTATTCCCAGGTGTTTAATGAGATTATCCAGTCCTGGAACATGGCCCTCTGGAGCGGGATACCTTTACTCGTTGCTTTCAGCTCTTTTGCCACAGCTGCGGTTACCTCGTCAAAGCCTCTGACGTCGGATGTCATCTTCCCGGCCATTTCCTTGTTCATGCTCTTGCAGTTCCCTCTTGCAATGGTAAGCTGTTTGCTATTGCAATACCAACATCTTTGACAGTCAAATAGTTCAGCCAAGTCACATCAAATATCATTGAAGCCATTGTCTCCGTACAGCGTCTTTCTTCGTTTCTGACCGCCGATGAGCTCCAACAAGATGCACGAAAAGTTATTGAGAAGCCGAATCTCCAGATTGGCGATGAGGTGCATACATTGGGTGTATAAATAACCTTTTCTAACCTAATCAACCAGGTGTTATCTATTGTTGATGCTGATTTTTCGTGGTCAAAGACGAACCCTGAACCTACATTGGAAGGCATCAATCTTTCAGTAAAAAAAGGAGAGCTCGTTGGAGTCCTTGGTCGAGTCGGGGCAGGAAAGGTAAATACATCGCTTTTATCCTTGTACGAGTTTAACATCTTTCAGTCGAGCTTGCTCTCTGCGATCTTTGGTGAAATGACGCGAAAAGAAGGAGGATTAATAGTGTACGGTAGCATCGCTTATGCGTCTCAGAATCCCTGGTAGGTGCTCATCTCTTGGCTTGAAATCTGCCAACCCTTTCCCTTTTCCTTTCTTGCAGGATTCTGTCAGCTACAGTCCGGGAAAATATTCTTTTCTTCCACGAGTATGATGAAACATTTTATAATTTGGTTATTGAAGGTTTGTGGCTGACCTTCATCAGTCATGTTTACCTTCACAATACTCTTTTCAGGTTGTGCCCTTGGTCAAGATTTAGCCCTGTTGCCTGACGGTGATCTTACAGAAGTTGGTGAAAAGGGTGAGTGACCTTCTGCTGGCTTAGATTCTTGCCAAAGAGTAATAACATTTTTTCAGGAATAACAGTTTGTACCCATGCACTTTTCATAATACTCTTCTCTTAATCTTTTGTCAGCTGAGTGGTGGTCAACGGGCTCGAATCGCTCTTGCTCGTGCAGTCTATGCTCGTGCAGACCTGTATGTTTCCAAATTGGGGTTTTATGGTGGTTGTTCTGACAAGTATTTAGTGTTCTCCTGGATGACTGTCTGGCGGCTGTTGACAGTCATGTTGCTCGACATGTATTTGGTGAATTAGTTTCAACCTGACTGGTCCTTGAAGGTGCTAATACCTCTCAGACAATGTCATTGGCCCAGATGGCTTGTTGGCAACCAAAGCCCGTATCCTGGTCACCAACAGCATTTCATTCATTCGTCAATTTGATTCACTTCTTTTCATCCGACGTGGAATCAGTCTGGAATGTGGCTCTTATGAAAGCCTGATTGCCAACCCAAACAGTGAGATATCAAAATTGGTGTAAGTAGCAGGATCTTTTCACTTTTGTCACTTCATTAATTTGCTATACAGGAGAGGGCATGGCAACAGCAGCAGTACCTCTGGATCCTCAACACCATTCTTGGCGAGTGGGAGCCTTTCACCCAGTGGTGATGATGCCCAACATGAATACCTGAAGGATATTGAACATGCAAATATTTTGTCTGAGAAGTTGCGCCACCGAGAAAGTTTCCAAAAATCGAGGATCACCATTCCTATCTCAGTGCACCCAAGCTCGAAAGGCATCACAAAAGAACATCAAGAACAGGGTCGGGTAAAGATTGAGGTCTACAAAAAGTATATCCAGGCTGCTTCAAAAGCCGGCTTCATATTCTTCTTGTTTGCCACAATTGCCCAGCAGGCTGCGTCAGTTTTTGCTACCCTTACATTGCGGTACTGGGGAGAACACAACCGTGAAACTGGGGAAAATTCTGGAATGTTCAACTATCTTCTTGTTTATGGGCTCTTCTCTCTGTCCTCCAGTATACTTGGTGCAGTCTCTGCAATCACTATGTGGGTGTACTGTGCATTAAGAAGCACCAAGCGCCTGCATGATTCGGTAACTACACATAAGCTGCCATCCAAAATTGGTCTTACTTACTATTTGCAGATGCTTGAATCCCTGATGCGAGCTCCTTTGAGCTTCTTTGAGCTGACACCTACTGGCCGGTATGTTATTTGGATCAATATTTATACACATTTTAACTCTCCCCCACTTTTTGTTAGAATTTTAAATCTGTTTTCACGTGATACATATGTTGTGGACCAGATCCTTGCCCGTGTTATTCAAGGACTATGCAGGACCCTTGCCGTTTGCCTGTCTATTGTTGTCGTCATTGGTACAAGCTTTCCACCCTTCCTTGTTGCTCTGCTCCCACTTGGATGGTTCTATTTGAGAGTAATGAAGTAAGTCACCAAGACACTTCTTTTCTTTCTTTTGCATCAGTTAATTGAATGTACAGATACTATCTGGCCACATCACGTGAACTAAAACGCATTGATGCTGTTACTAGATCACCTATTTTTGCATGGTTTTCAGAGTCTCTTGCAGGCTTATCCACAATCTGTGCCTTCAACCAACAACCTGTCTTCATTACTATTAACCAGAAGCGTATTGATCTCAATCAGATCTGCTATTTGCCTAGTATTTCTGTCAACAGATGGCTGGCTGTGCGACTGGAGTTTGTTGGTGCTTTAATTATTCTGACTGTTGCATCTTTGTCTGTGTCAGCCCTAATTACTACTGGTGTTGATGCTGGCCTTGTTGGCCTTGTACTTTCTTATGCACTCAACACAACATCATCATTGGTATGTTATTGCTATTATACCCTTTTTGTTATTGATTTTTGTCTAGAATTGGGTAGTCCGTTCTGCTAGTGAAGTGGAACAGAATATCGTCAGTGTAGAACGGATACTTCACCAAACAGAAGTTGAACCAGAAGCTGCTTATGAACTTCCAGAAAAGCAGCCTATTAGTAGTTGGCCTTTGGAAGGGGCAATTGAGTTTAGGTAAAATTTGTCTTTTCTTCTTTCTATCACCATTTATATGTTGCTTTATAGCAATTATTCTACCAGGTATCAAGCTGGTTTAGACTTTGTTTTGAAAGACATTTCTTTGAAAATTGTAAGTTTTTTTGGAGATTTGATGTAATTTATTACTCACATGAGCTTAAATTAGAAACCCAATGAAAAAATTGGTATTTGTGGTAGAACTGGAGCAGGAAAATCATCTGTTAGTGCTTTACCATTCCAGGTCCTTCATTTGATAACTAATCCAAGTGATAGCTTCTTCTGGCTCTTTTCCGCATCATAGAACCAGTAAATGGAACAATATATATTGATTCTGTGGATATTGCCACCATAGGTCTCCGTGATTGTAAGTAATTTAAATATTTGTGCTTTTTACTAGTAGAAGATTGACATGTTTTAAATTCTCAGTGAGATCAGCTCTATCAATTGTCCCTCAGTCCCCTGACCTATTTGAGGGGACACTTAGGGAGAATATTGACCCTATTGGTGAGTATAGTGATGCAGATATCTGGACTGCACTTGAGCAAGTAAGTACTTTACTTTTATCTATGTGAACATTTTAATTGTTTGATTATAGGCACATTTAAAGGAATATGTTGAAACTTTAACTGAAAAGCTTGATGCACCTGTTCATGAAGGTGGATCATCTCTGTCTGCTGGACAAAAGCAATTACTTTGCTTTGCCAGAGCCTTACTACGAAAGGCATGTGCTATTAAAATATGTAGATTTATTGTCAATCTAATTTTCTTTTTTTTCTAAGGCAAAAATCTTGGTTCTTGATGAAGGTATGTCATATCCTTATTCTGTTTATCTTTGCTAAAACAAAAATCAATAGCAACTTCTGCTGTTGACCTGGATACTGATAAAGCAATTCAAGAAATTATCCGTGGCTCAGCATTTGTTGATGTTACAATATTAACTATTGCGTAAGTTTTTGATATATTATTTGAGATAAGTATTTAATCTTTCTTTGCATTTTCTTTAGCCATCGTCTCAACACTATCCTGGAGTCAGACCGTGTCATGGTTATGGACTCTGGAATGGTTGCTGAATTAGACACCCCAGCAAACTTGCTCAATGATACTTCTTCAATTTTCTATTCTCTTGCAAAAGAAGCAGGATTATTACCAGTAATTAATTAGAAATTTTAAGTATACTGGTATTTTTGTTATAACTATCCAGATAGAGCTTTACAGTATATAGCAAAATTGTGGCATGTAGAAATCTATACTGGTGACATCTAGACTATGGTGTTATTTCTGTACAAAAAAAAAAAATCCATCAACTTTTTGTCTCTGCAACCAACTTAAGGGTATTTTAGTGAATTTCACCCTACTTTACCTGAGCACTTATCACTCCTCTCTGCATTCCTGTTGGAATTCACCCATTCCTGAGGAATGCTGAGGAATAAAAATATAGCAGAGAGCCCTGCCAAAATGGTCATTTCTTGTTGGAATAGACAATCCATTGTATGTTATATATTACAAGTCCTATTTATAAGGCTCATTCTTTTATCATTTGGGACCCAGGTTTTTTTGGGGGTTTTGTCACGCTATACAAGTCGGCCTGCCAGCCTGCCATTTTCTGTCTTCTGATCTAGTCTTTGCGCATTGTCTTATTTTTTGTATTTCATTCTCTTGGACAATGTCACTTTATTTTTACATATTCTTAATCCTCTAGCTTGTGCAATCTCAACCATATAAAAATTTCCCTGAAATTCCAACAAGAAAGGCTGGATGTACTTTCATTCATCTGGATGTGCCAACAAATATGAAGTAGATGAAGCTGCAGCAGATCAGCAGGCTTTGTTGCAAGTGTGTTCAATTGCTGGGGGAAGGAATTAGTTACGAGTCCTATTTATAGGGCTCGTTCTTTTATCCTTGGGTCCCACCAGGATTTTTGTCATGCTATATGAGCCGGCCCGCCGGCCCGCTGCACTTTTATTTCCGCACCTTCTATTTCCGTCGTCGTCGGCTTCAACCACCTCCCACCCTTCGTCTCTCCAGCTCCATCCACTGTCTGTCTGCCGTCTCACCAGCCTCATATAACACGCCCAAAAACAATGCCAAGGACCATTCCGATTGCCCCTCCCCTCCAATGAGGTATGTGGGCCGCATTGAGGTTGACGAAGGATCTTGGTTAAAGGAATACACCAGGTACGTTGTAAAAACTGACCCCTGCTGTGCAACTCGGCCAAACCTCACCACAACCCAGTGCCCGTCAGTATGTTATCACCCCCATCACACACCGTGGTTGCTGCCACATCACAGTAAGGACAGCCGGATGGTGGGCAACCCCATCCGCCATCGTTCAATGCAACGGCCGTTGCATGAAAACTCGCACCAGGTGTCGCCATTTACAGAGAACCTGAGCCCGCGTACGCCTCTTTAGCCACCATGAAGCATTAACACCATCCCTCTTCCTCCTTTCAGAGCTCCTTTCAATTGTGGTCTGCCCATTGAGCTCACTGTACCCTTGCCCTCGTTAGTCGCTCACCCAATTCGATAATGGCCCTTGAATCCCACCAAGGGCATCCCAGCACACCGCCCATGGTGCATACAATGGCTCCGCACCTCCTTTCCCACCTACGAACTTGATGAATCATCTCCATCCCTTTGTACTATATGTCCACCCCAGCCTCGCTCGTTTTGCGTTCCCCAGCGTGATATCGACTTGACAGATGCAAACTTCGTTGTCGAGGGCGCCGCTGCCACAGGTAAGTAATAGTTTGTTTAAAGCTCGAAAACTTACTTAACCTCGTAACTAGAATCCAATTGGAATGCCTTTAGACCTACAGATCTGATGAGTATACGATAACGCACCTTCTCCCTTTGCATCCCGACTAGGCATCCAAACCACAGACCCTCAACGCTTCGCAGTCGCATGTGTCAAATCAAACAACCATTAGGGAGCCTTTCGTGATACCCAAGTGAGTAACCCTAAGTGAGTAACCCTTCAATTCGTCGTCAAATCATTACTTACCTTCTTTCCAGCACCTCGAGCTCGTGACTTCGACGTCTCAATGTCAACACCCAGTACCTCACCATCACCTGCCCGCCCACTCCTCAACTCCCGTCTTGCAATTGTTGCATCACTGTCCGCCAACCTGTGATCTTGACCGCTTCCCGTTGCCGTTGCCGTTGCCTCTGCTTGTCGTTACCGTTCCCTTTGTTCGTTAGTTTGGCAGCTGCAGCTCGAGCCGCGGGAGGCCATGTGATGGGAGTATGGACTTCGGGTCGTTGCTGAGCGACCTGCAGGGTCTAATATCAAGGTTCCCAATAAGCTTTAGGCAAGTTTATCATTTCTTTCCTCTTCAATTAAACTTGCTCACAGCTTGTAGGGATCCAACGACATCAATATCATCAGGGAAGGGTTAGCATTTCTTTCATCTTGCTTACTTCAATCTTCATATTCAACATACATCACACATCGAACCCACTCTTTCTATGCGGTCAGTAATCATTCTCGGTGGGCTATGGCTATATTCTTCGGCATGTGGATATCGGAGGGCGGTAGCACCTTCTCTTTAGCTTGAATGCACTTCTGTCACTGGTGTAACACCTGCACTGTCGGCTTGTTTTCGTTTTCCATTATCGCTTGTACTGTTGTAATTAGATATCTTAGGTATTCTTATACCTAATAGTGACCCTTACAGAATTTCTAAATTGAATGCAAATTGCCATGACTGAAAAATTAAAATCATCCTGAAGAAATTTGAGGGCGCACACATGACCGTCTCGTTTTTCTGGTCAAATGAGGAGCAGTCTCCAAGCAGATCTTTGAATGGAACCACCACCATCCAGCAACTTGATTGTAGAGCCGTTCTTGGATCTCATCTTGCGCGTCAAACTATTCGGTTGTTCCGCAATACTAATTCATGTGCTGGCTATGTACAGTTAGTTCTAGGCCAATATTATTGGTTGAAAAGTCTTTGATTGGCGCCTGAGTACTTTTAGAGGAAACTCAAGCTGTCTGCGGCACCAAGAAAAGGGGTCGACTATATGCCACACGCAGTGTTGGCCCGCAGGCCAGTGATCTCATAGAGTACTAAGGACAATGAGAAAGACTCGTATATGCCATGCTTGCATTGGCGCACAAACCAAGTTGAGATCAGAGGAGGTATGATGGATGTGGCATCATGTGGAGAGATGCATTGGGGTGTTCTAGAGTGTTTGGAATAGTGGTGTACACTGTACCATAATGGCTTATGGCTGTAAGGTTATGGGTGTCCTACGGTGACAGAACTGCCATAGCCGTTCCATAAAACACTCAACCAGATGCTTGATGGTACGGTATGGTGGAAAAACGGCAAAAAAAGGCTGTATACAGTGGTATTGCACTTGTGCTAGACTAAGTTATTCAAACATGCTGATCCTACTGAAAAAACACTATATTGATTAATTTAATCAAAGCCAGTTACTAATTTTACCCCTTACTCTGGGCTCAACAGCCTAAAATATGTGAATCTAGAGAAGTAATCAGCCGGCATCAGTAGGTGACTACAGGTATTGCCTCCATGGTCCATGCTTTCAGCAACTTTATCTGCATAAACTTGTGTCAAAATGAGTTTGGTTACTTCTCTGCAGTGGATCATTCAAATTAGCTCACAAAATTGAGTATAAAACCACCAAATTGGGCTCATTGGCCTAAGGCTTACCATATCGCCGTAAACAGCCATTAACCACTGTATTCTTATGGTGGAAATGGTGGTTTACTGTACTATTCCATACCATAAATCATCCTTCCTTGAGGCTCATGGTACAGTGACAGTGGCCGTATGTCGGCAGCTGTAAGCTGTAAATAAGGTAGGGGCCACCAGGAACCGGCCACCTTATGTAAGCAATGACGAGCACGATATACCTCAACCACCACCACCTTTCTCACATTTCAAAGACCATAGAAATGAAGCTATTGACCATCCTTACAACTTGTTGGAAACAGATTTCAAATTGATAAACTTTTGAGAGAGATATTAGCCATTTTCCAAAAAATCCAATTTTTTTTCTAAGTGTTTTTTCAGGCTTTCCAGTTTGTTCTGCAACTTTTCGAATTTTTGACCCCAAGATTTTGCTGCGACTTTAGGGTTAGGGTATTACGTAAGTTACTATATTAGATAGGTATCTTACCACCAGACCGACCAGCATTGTCTCCCGACTTCTCCGCAACTTCCCCACCTGTGCACCATATCCTCTTGAAATCAAATAACGAGTCATGGGGCAGTTAACAAAGGTCTCAATGTCTTCAGTATAAGTTGACATGCAAAAAAAAAAAAATAACTGTCTTTTCCCTATGATATCAGTGAAAATACCACTGAAAAAATTTATTTTTTTCCCCGACCCAACATTTTGCCGCTTATGTAAGTGCTTACATAAGGTGGCCAGTTCCTGGTGGCCCCTACCTTACAGCATCAGTGTGCAGCCCTAGTTTGGAAGTCATTATCAGCCTGGATGATAGGCTAATGTATGCAGGCAGAGTTGTGTGTGGCTGTGAACCTGAGGACCAGGAGTGCAAGGGACAAAAACAATGGAGAGCAAAGAAGAGCAAGGCATATCAGCATACCCTGTGTGATTGTGGACTTGGAGGTTCTTGGTGTTGTGAGGGCAGGCTCAGGATACACAAGGCAGGGTTGGTGGGGGCAGATACGGGATCTGAGATCCAGGACTACACAACCCTTCTTGCCTTTTACCATATTGGTAGTCAGCGTGAGAATATCTGCTCGTCGTTTAACTCGTTCATCACACCTTAACCACTCGTTTGATCTACTCGAAACTTGGTACACCACCTCACAGCACCCCATTCGTCATGTCTCCCAAGCCTGGGACCGAGCGCTCGTCGAGCGCCCAAGATCTGGGCCAGACAAGAGCCCCCCCCACTCCGGTCTTTACTGCAGCTCCTGCGGTTAGATCTTCCGGTTCTACTGCATCTTCTGCAGCTAGAGCTCGTTACAAGTTCTTACGTAGTAAAAGAACTTGTTTTCCGGCCTGCATAGCAGGCAGAAATGGTTCCTAACACGATCGTTCGAAATTCTCCCACTGCTATAGTGACCCTGCATGGTTTCTGTATCTCAGCCATTACTGGGCCAATTTTGATGATCTTGGTATCAAAAAATTCGTAAAAATCAGGGCTTTCATGTGGCATGTGTATCCATGGTTGATTAGGTCATGTGACCTGTTCACACGACCCAAAAAGCGCAAATTTGTGTGAATTTACACTTAAAACAGATTTCAGTGAGCTAGATATACTAAAATATGTTACCCAGACCAATCTAGAATAATGTACAAATATTTACATATGTTTTGCAATGATGTCATGGTGTCCAAATCTGGCAAACAGCCAGCTTAACTCAGTAAAAATCGCAAAATTAGTGTTAAACTGACTGGATAACCCATGAAAGACACACCAAACATTGCAAAACATGACCAAATGACTTGAATATAATGTTCTAGAAGCTTACATAATCAAACTCACAGCAGAACTTTGTGCAATTGCCTTGGATTTGGTAATGCACCAACTTGGACAAAAATATTCTCAGGGATATGTCATGTGATATGTGTGCACAGACCATCTCTTAGGTAAAAAAAACATCATCTGTATTTTTATTTTATTTTAATGCCTTTAAAATCTCTTAAAATGGCTTATTTACTGTGTATTTCAAACAATATTCCGCATTTGGTAAGTCACATGAAAATGTGACAATACATATGTAACACCATTTTATAGCCCTGATTTTTTTGATAATTACACACTTTATTTCAAGGCAATCCGATAAAAACTAAGCGACGTATGAATTAATCTTGTTACAAGTTCTTATGTAGTAAAAAAACTTGTTTTCCGGCCTGCATAGCAGGCAGAAATGGTTCCTAACGCGATCGTTCGAAATTCTCCCACTGCTATAGTGACCCTGCATGGTTTCTGTATCTCAGCCATTACTGGGCCAATTTTGATGATCTTGGTATCAAAAAAATCGTAAAAATCAGGGCTTTCATGTGGCATGTTATACCCCCGACATCCCTGCTCAGGAACATCGAGGACCGTCCAGGCCGCCCTCCAGGGCGTCCACTTCCACGGTTACAGGCTCTGCGCCCGGACCACCTGCCTCCGACTCAGAAATGGCCAATTACGAGCCATTGACTCCGTCGGACAGATCGGCTGGCGATGAGGCGGACACAGGAGGGAGTGATTCCGCCTCGTCCATCGCAGCCATCCTTGAGTCGGCTACTAGATCTCTCCTTAGGGGGAGGCCTAGCATCAACGCTTCTCTTCCCGGGTCCCATAGACTCGCCTCCTCCACTGTCAACTTTGTCGCAGCTCTCAAGAACACCGGGTGGATCGATGCATCCACCGGTCCCGCCCACGACCACGTTGGCCTCTCTGAGGCCATCCTGCTGTTCATTCAGATCCCGGATTCGATGGAGGTTGATCAGACCATCCGCCGCCCCGTGTGTCCACCTCCTGCGGCCCTCTTCCCTCCGGAGAGAGCAGCACCTCCCGACGTCCCCCTCCCCCAGCCAAGCGCGATAAGGGAAAGGGCAACGCCGATCATCCGAAACAACCGCAGCCCCGGCCTGCCAAGGTCAGGGAGGTTGTTCCCTTCCAGAGGCCCCCTCCCCCGGTCCCTCTCCATTCCAAGCCCAGCAGGACGCAGAAACTTGTTCAGAGGCCATTGCTGCGCATGGCAAAAACAAGTTCTTACTTTGGGGTGAGGCAGTGCCTGAAGACTTACACTGTTATTAAATAAATACATCTTAAAAACGTAAATAATATGTAGTCCGCTCAAATCTGAACCGATTGGGATGTTCTTATACTCAAAAAAAGCAGAAAAATGAGGGCGTTCTAACAAGCCTAAAACAGCCTGGTCACATGACCAGGAAGGCCCTGATTTTTACAAATTTTTTGATACCAAGATCATAAAAATTGGCCCAGTAATGGCTGAGATACAGAAACCATGCAGGGTCACAGTATGAGTGGGAGAATTTCGAACCATTGCGTTAGGAATGTTTTCTGCCTGCTATGCAGGCCGGAAAACAAGTTCTTTTACTACATAAGAACTTGTAACCTGTACTTACAGTTTGCGCAGACCCATGACAGGGCAGTGCCAAAAGAAGTATATGTGGCGCGCGATACGTACGCGTTACGTTCCTTGTACCCCCGGATCAATAACATAGCGCAAGAAGAATCTATAGTAGACAGTGGGTCACAAATTGTCTCTATGGCTGAATCAGTTGCTGTTGAAATGGGTTTAACTTGGAATCCAAATATTACCATCAACATGCAAAGCGCAAACGGGGCGGTCGAGAAAAGTCTAGGACTTGCGGAAAACGTCGCGTTCTCCTTTGGTGGGGTAACTGTCTACTTACAAGTACACATTATCCGTAACCCAGCTTATCGAGTACTATTGGGCCGACCATTTGATGTCCTAACCAGCAGTACCGTACAGAACAGTGAGGATGGGGACCAACGGATTGTTATTACCGATCCAAATAGCAAGCGACGGGCGGTGTTACCCACTTACCGACCCGGCAAGAGTCCCGATGTCTTACAACGTCAGAAAGCCCAGGCTTTTTAGACAACCTTGAGGAATTGATCCCGGATCAAGGAGAGGTAGCAGTTCTATTTGAACTGAATGAAGAAAACCAGACATTATCAATGGCCGGGTACGCCCTGTCTAAAGAAGACAAGTTTACAACAGAAGGAGTAAGGAATGCCTTTTTATCGGCAGCCATACAAGAAGAAAAAGTTGAAATATCAGATAAGAAGAAGGTACAAGCCTTCTTCCAACAAGGAGAAAGCATACCTGCTACAGAACCGGCCGCGTCTGTATTTGTAGGAAAGAAATATAAACCGGTCGCGTTGAAGGTAAAGCCTGTATATGCAGAACTACCAGAAAAATTTAGGATAAAGAGAGAGATATTGGGAGATCCATTAGCAGATATGCCCAAGTTAAGCACGAGTCCCCCTGATTTTGTACCGACGGGACGGTACACGGCTGAAAGACAGAAAGCGTTTGATAAAGTTCACAGTGGAGAATTCCTCTTACCCAAGGAAAGGAAATTAGTACATCACCTTATGATGGAACAGAATGGTGCGTTTGCTTGGGAAGACAGTGAACGGGGCCAATTTAGGGAAGACTTCTTCCCTCCCGTCGTCATCCCCACCGTCGAGCACACGCCTTGGGTATATAAGAATATTCCAATTCCCCCAGGCCTGTACGACGAGGTATGCAAAATTATTAGATCAAAAAGAGAGTCAGGCGTATATGAGCCGTCTAACTCGTCCTTCCGATCTAAATGGTTCACCGTACTTAAGAAAGATGGAAAGAGTCTCAGGATAGTACATAGTTTAGAGCCTTTGAACGTGGTCACCATTGCTCATTCAGGAGTACCACCTGCTACAGAGGACCTAGCTACGCATTTTGCAGGAAGAGCATGCAGGGGAATGTTTGATCTCTACGTCGGATATGACGAAAGGCAGTTGGACGAGTCCAGCCGGGATCTCACTACTTTCCAAACCCCGTACGGAGCCATGAGGTTAGTAACCCTGCCTATGGGTTGGACTAATTCAGTTCCAATCTTTCATGACGACGTTACGTTCATCCTGCAACCCGAAATTCCTGCTTATACTATTCCGTACATTGATGATGTGCCTGTACGCGGCCCAGCGTCGAGGTATGAGAAAGAGGACGGGTCCTATGAGACTATACCAGAAAATGATGGAATTAGAAGATTTGTATGGGAGCACGTACAAAATGTAAACAGGATAGTACAGCGTATGAAATATTGTGGAGGTACCTTTTCAGGAACCAAGTCCACCATCTGCGCGGACGAGATCGTTGTTGTAGGACACTTATGCACAACAGAAGGACGGAAACCGACTACTGAACGCATTAAAGTGATAGAGGACTGGGGCCCTTGTAAGGACCTATCGGACGTCCGGGCCTTCTTAGGCATGGTCGGTGTACTCAGATCCTACATTTTGAACTTCGCTGTACGGGCCTGTCATTTACAAAAATTGACGCAGCTAAATAATCCTTTTGAGTGGGGACCAGATCAAGAAAAGAGTATGGAATGCTCAAGGACGGGGTACGGAACGCGTACTCTTTGAAACCAATAGATTATGAAGGCCAAGGTGCCGTGGTATTAGCAGTTGACACTTCATATATCGCGGTAGGCTATTATATCTATCAAGAAGATAAAGATAACCCGAAAAAGCACTACTTTGCTAAGTTTGGATCCATCACTTTAAATGAACAAGAAGCTCGCTACTCACAACCGAAACGGGAGTTGTATGGGTTAAAAAGAGCTTTAGAAGAAAATAAAAAGTGGTTGATTGGTGTACGAAAGCTAATAGTGGAAACTGATGCTCAGTTTATAGGCGGAATGTTGCACAATCCCGACATGATGCCTAACGCAGTAATTAATAGATGGATAGAACAGATCGGAATGTATCACTTCACACTACGTCATAAAGCAGGGAAGACCTTCGGACCTGACGGTCTATCAAGACGTCATAGACAACCTAATGACCCTGAGCCGCCGGTAACAGAACCGGAGGGCGGTGACCCTGACGGGCCTGTCAAAATAGTGATCGCGGACCCTGACGATCCACCTTTGAGGCCAATTAAAGAGTTCTTTGATCAGATTGATAACCGAAAAGGCTTCACGCAGCAAGTAGTGGACGAGGTCTTTGTGCAAGAAGGCGTAGGGCCGGCAATTATGTTAGCTGATCCTAATGAGACGCGTCCCGCACCAATCTCTGAGTTTGTAGACTTGATCGAGCCCGACCAAGGACATCTCAAAGGCATAGCGCGGACAGTAGACTGTTTCGCACAAGAACTAGAGGAAGCAGATATATTTCGTTTGCAAGAGCTGACGCATCTACAAAGCTACTTAGCGACAAATAAAGAGAAGCTAGGACCAGAGCAATGTGATGTAGTACATGTTGGAATTTGTAATCTGAGAACAGAATCTTGCAGGACTGGCTGGTCAACTAGCTAGGCATGCACCTCAACCTAAGCAGCCAAAGGTGGCATAAGTCTTGCACGGAGTATATCTCCCAGGGTTTAGGGTATCAGTTAGATAGTTGGTTCTACTGGTACGGCCGGATAGCTCAGTTGGCAGAGCATTTGGTATATGTCCAGAAGGTCCTGGGTTCAATTCCCAGTCTGGTCACTTTTACAACTTTAACAGTACAACAATTAGTTAACGTGCTCGCCTTACCAGATGAAGAACAGTTTAAGAAAAAGACGGGTCCGTATCCAGAGAAACATAGAACGGATAGTGCTCGCAACCAAGATAAAAGGATACCATGGGTATTACAATGGTTTCAGAACAAGAGATTTAGACCGCCGGGTCTTAAAGAAAAGGAATATAAACAGTTCTTACGCTTCGCGAATCGCTTCATTATTTATGAAGGACGCTTATATCATAGAGGGCAAGGAGCTAAGCACAGACTATACGTTGAGAAAGAGAGACACATGTACATGTTAACCGCGGCCCATGATCACGGTGGACATAGAGGGTTTTATGCGACCAACCAACTTCTAATACAGAGGTTTTGGTGGCCTGAAATGGAAAAGGATGTCAATTGGTTTGTGAAGACTTGTCATGTATGCCAAGAAAGACAGAAGACAATGATCAAGATAAAGCCAGTAATAACGCATACCCCATCCATATTTCAGACCTTACATGCAGATGTAATGCATATGACGCCCGCGTCTAACCAGTGCGGATACATAGCTCACGGACGGTGTGCGATGACTTCATGGATGGAAGGCCGCGCCCTTAGAAAGAATGATGGACGGTCTATTGGCATGTGGATATGGGAAGATATCATTTGTCGATGGGCATGTCTAGTTGAATTTGTGACTGATAATGGCCCATCTTTCCTGGCCGCGGTCAAATGGTTAGAGCAGAAATATGGTATTCAAGGCATTAGGATATCACCTTATAATTCCCAAGCTAACGGGGCAGTGGAGCGTCCTCATTGGGATGTAAGACAGATGCTTTACAAGTTACTTGGAGGAAAGAATATCCACAAATGGTTCTGGTTCTTACCCTATGTAATATGGGCAGATCGCATTACTATTCGCCGACGGATGGGGTGTTCCCCATTTTTTATGATCACAGGTGCAAATCCAATACTACCGCTAGATGTGAAGGAAGCAACTTGGTTAGTCAAACCTCCAACTGGGGTAATGACTGACGAAGAATTAATCGCGTTCCGCGCACAAGCGTTGGCAAAGCACCGTCTGCATGTAGAAGAGATGAGAGAACGTATTGACCAACAGAAATATGAGCGATTACTGCGATATGAGACAGATAATCGCGCGGTCATCAAAGATTATGATTTCCAACCAGGCAGTTTAGTACTGGTCCGAAACACTACAGTTGAAGATAACTTAGACAGAAAAATGAAGCCGCAGTACTTAGGGCCTATGATTGTCATTAGACGAACCATTGGAGGTTCATACGTGGTGGCGGAGATGAACGGGGCCGTCTGGCAACATAAAGTCGGAGCATTCAGAGTAATCCCGTACTATGCTCGTGAAAAGATCGAGGTACCCGGCGACATTTTAGACTTAATTGACATCACAAGAGAAGGACTAGAAAAGATATTGAGTATGCCAGAAGAAGTAGAAGACTTCAAGGGACGAGACTACGCATTGGAAAAAGTTCAATTAGGCGCGGACTCTGATGATGAAGACACAGATTGATAGTGTGACGCGGACAAATGAATTGGTATTTCAGGGAAAAGTGCCTAAGGTAGATGAACGAACTACTAAGGGAAAAACCTGAAAATCTACCAGTATGCGTACATATTAAACATCAAGTTCCTCATCGGCTTCTGCAGGGGCGTCCAGACTAGATCGAGCTTCTTTGAGTTTCGCAATTTCAGTCAGAACAGATTCACGTTGGCGGAGATTATAAGCAATTTGATAGTTGTAATCACTTAAATCTCCACTCAGCATATTAATCTGTCTGTCGATACCTTCCACATCCGACGGAATAGAAGGGGAAGCCGCTATCTCAAGAGCCTCCTGGAGCGACCCGGCGGGAAGCTCAGAAGGAGCCCCTAGAGAAAGAGAACACTTGGTCAAGACAAGGAAAAAGCAACAGACAGGATAAATACATACCGTCGGGGGACGGATGGTTCGGCCTCGCCCGCTTGTTGATGGGGGGGACTGGTACAGAAGACGACCTGGTGGTCTAAGATAACAGATTAAGAAATAAAACCAGAAAATGGAGTGGTTAAGCTGAACTTACGTCTGCACGCTTCTCCACAGGCTTTCGGGACAATTCCAGGCTTAGGTTTCTTGCTCTTGGAAGACGAGGGCACGCGTACCTTGGCTGGAGTGGGTTTCTTCTTAAAGCGAAGAACGCGATTGGCAGCGGGCGCGGTAGGTGCTTGGGGAGCGGCAGGAGCTTGGCTACTGCTAGGCCCCCCCTCGTCATCCACAACCATAGCCTTGAATGCCCGAGTTAAAAACCCTGTAACAAAAGGACGGCTAAGACGTATCCTTACCTCCTCAGTGTCCTCCTGAATTGGATATAGGAAAATAAGTAAGGTTTTAAAAGGTCGGTGCGACGCGGGCCAACGTACCTGATCGTCTTCCTGATTGTCAGCTCGGCCCCGGCCAGAATGACTACCTTGCTTTGAACCCTAAAGATCAGACGGGATGTTAATAAAGGTGTTTAAAGACAGAAAACAGCACAGGGACGTACACGACCTGCGGTTTTCTCGCGAAGTTCTTGAATACACCTGCACAGCCGTGCGATGGCGCGGTATTCTTGAGGGTACTCTTGGAACTTGCCAGGATATGCCTTCATGTAGTCCTGGAAGGCACGACGAATACCGAAGGGGATGTCCCGAGCGGTCTTGCCCGCGTCTTGGACAAGTTGAGGGTGTTCGACCCAACCCGACTAGATGAAGGGGTCGCAGAAGATCAGTTTAATATTCAGATAAATAGGATTGATAGAGAAATGCAACATACAATGAACTTGGCCGCGTCAATCAACCCGTTCCACAAGGAAACAACGGAACGACTATCATGCGGGGACTCGGGAGTCGTATGATGCATAATGTAAAAAGTTTGTCGGACAGCGTCCTCAACAGAGGGATCGAGTACAGCGCACATTTTCAAAGAGATGAGTGGGGCTTGACCGACAGTTTGGTCGCTTCTTTTATAGCTTGAGCGTCCTGCGCAACGAAGTAACGACCTACCGACGCGTCTACTACTTAGCGCGCCGAATGGTAGGCTCTATGACGAAATACCTCAATGGGGAAATATACTTTGATTCTGTCACCTGAAAAGATCGTCGGTCTTGGCATCACGGCGCGTCCACACTCCGAGATTCTATTCTGGGCGTAGTAGGAGTTGTGATCATGCATTCACTAAATCTCTACCTATTCAAAGGCCACAATAGCTGTACCAAACTCGACTATTGGCTTCAGAGCGCGTTCCAAACGATGCCATTCTTTCATCCTGATCAGATTCAGACGGAACAATTCACCATTACGAGTTCTTACGTTAGTAAAAGAACTCGTTCTTATTCTGACTTTCCGCTAATTTGCTTGCAGTGCGACCACATTTTTCATTCATTTTCTCTCACGGCTTCACTTTTTTTGTAGTCTTTGTTCCTAGTTGCTACAAATGTTTGTAGTCTTTTAATTCAAAAAATGAAGTCGTGAGAACACATTTGATCACAAGTTTGATTGATTGGTGATGCATCATTTTCCCTAGTAACCATCTGTTGCACGTTGCCAATGTGATTGATTCCCAAAATAATACATCATTCAATTGTGCAACTGCTAAACCTTCTTAATAAAAACTGATCCCATTAATTTTCCAAGTAATATCTTTTTTTTTTCAGGAAAATTGGTGCAGAATAGCATAAAATACATCAATTCTCAGTATTGGTTGCTTAAAGTAACACATTCTAAATTTAGCTTGATTGATTGATGGGATCAATTACATCACATTGCTATATTTATGACATCAGATCCATCACTTCCCTTGGTAACCAATGATGCAATACTCTGATATGCCGTCAACGACTCTTATAACGCCTATACGTCACCAAATAGTCCGATTTCTGCAACGCACATTTAGTATGATTTATAGCCCTAAATTTTCTAAATATTTTACAATTTATTTCATCGAAATCCGTGAAGAATTGATAGAGATACGCCTAAAATAAGTACTTATGTGTATGAATATTGCACATTAATGCCATCACGATCCTTAATTGACTGATGACGCACGCCGAGGTCAAAAGTGGGTCGACTATAGTCATTTTTGACCTCGGCGTGCGTCATGCTGTGCACAATGTCGATCATGATCGAATTATTAGGCTTTTAGCATGCAGATCTGATCTGCGGGTGAGAATGTTATGTAATAAATCCGGAAAAAATATTGAAAAATAGCCTGAATTTTTCTGATTACAAATATATTAAAATCATGTGACCAGGTAATTTCCTCATTGAGAAATGACTTTTGGACGCGAGTCTACAAATCAGTAATCAGGCTCTAACATGCTCAGTTCTGACTCAAATTGCATAAATTTAATATCAGAAAATCCAGAAAATTCAGGGCAATAAAATAGGTGGATAATTATTTGCAAATATTTGGCTCTGTTTGTATTATTCAAGAAATAAGCATTTTTCATCCAAGCGTGGGAAAGTTGTGGAAAGCAAAAAAAGTCTGTAAAATAAGAGAAATTCTTTCTGAGTCCAAATATATTTATACCATGCAATCTGATAACTTAATTGTCAAGCAAATGCCCAAGATAAGAGATTAAATATATTATAATATCATAGCTTTCTGGATTCTTGTTCAAATATCATGAACTTTGTATCATAAAATTTGCAAAATTCTGGGTTATCTGCTGAGTATATTTATGCTCACAAATATTGACAAATATTTGCACCATTCCTTAAATACTTCAATTTATTATTCAAATGAATGATTTCATTACTAATTGTAAATGCTGAGGAATTGTGTGATTTTTCTTTGAGTCTTTAAATATTTTATGAGGTTTTTATTTAGTCTAAAAATTATAATCAATAGCTGGGTATTTGATAGTCATGAACTTATTTAGACAATAAAAACATAAAGAACTCGTATTTGCCATGTGCAGCAATGGCTGCTTCACAAGTCGGGTATGGGTGTGCGGGCCATCTCAGCCACACTT
Source organism: Galerina marginata (assembly GCA_023014335.1). Classification (NCBI taxonomy): domain Eukaryota; kingdom Fungi; phylum Basidiomycota; class Agaricomycetes; order Agaricales; family Galerinaceae; genus Galerina; species Galerina marginata. The sequence continues at coordinate 191,483 of JAECYW010000013.1, read as the reverse complement.
GGTCAGAGGCCATTGCTGTGCATGGCAAAAACAAGTTCTTACTTTTAAGGTGAGTCCGACTATAAATAAAGGTTAAATAAGTAAATAATGCATAGTCCGCTCAGTTCTGAAGCTATTGGGATGATCTTATACTCAAAAAAAGCAGAAAAATGAGGCGGTTCTAACAAGCCTAAAACGGCCTGGTCATGTAACCAGGAAGGCCCTGATTTTTACGATTTTTTTGATGCCAAGATCATAAAAATTGGCCCAGTAATGGCTGAGATACAGAAATCATGCAGGGTCACTATAGCAGTGGGAGAATTTCCAACCATTGCGTTAGAAACCATTTCCTTCTGCTATCAAGTGTAGAAAACAAGTTCTTTTACTACATAAGAACTTGTAAACCTCGAATTTGCTAGTCAACCATATGGTGGACAATTGCTGAATAATGATCAGATATTGTTATGTAAAGATTAATTAGAAGGGGACGGGGCCTGTTGCTTACCCCGTACGAAGCAGAAAGATTCGGCACATCAGGCCTGCGCATGAGTTGCTGGAAGCGCCCCGGAATAAGGGCCGCTCCTGGGTGATTCACCGTGGCATCGTGCCAGACTTGAAAAACTTTAATGTATATGGTCCCGACAAGAGATTCATATGTGATAAAATCTGGGTTGTATTCGACCTATCAATTTATTAGTAAGGACGGGAGCAAAATGGTCAGCAATTGACCGCGTACCAATATTGCGGAAAGCGTTAACAATTCCTCCAATGGAATATTCGCGGGACCCAAGCCAGTGTAGGCAACAGCATCCTCAAACGCTGCATTGGCGGTGGCGAGTTGTATGCGTAGCGACGCGGAAGGAGGGTCTAACACAAAGATATCAATAGCCGCCATAACGGGAACTTGCTGAAAGACGCGTCCCTACTAGGCCTGGCTTTATAGATTTTGCTCAAGCATGATTTAGATAAAAATCACAGAGGAAGACAAGTATATTTTCTGGGAAACTACAGTCAACAACAGAGTCTATGGGGTTCTACAAAGAAGAGCAGGTGGAAGTGGGCCACCAGGATGGGTCTCTTGTTCGATCATTGCCCATTCCAGAGCATGTAAATGATTAAATTCGGCAACTTCAAGGAGGCTGGTGAAGCCTCTAGTATGATCATCCTCTACCGCGCCGTTGCCATAAGCCCATGTGGAATGAAGGGTCTGATAGATTTTTGTTAGCGCCTACTTTAGGAAAGATAAACCGGACAAACGCACCGACAGACGAGTTGGGAAAGCGGGGATATGGGGGGCCGCCATAAGGTCTAACATGTTCTTAACAATCCCGCCGTACTGATTGATTAAATCACTGCCCGCGGTCCGATTATCGGGACGGTGTCTAAGGACTGTTAGCCACTGAGACGAGAGGGCGATGTATTCGAGCGCCACTGGTGTCCCGTACACGATTTGTTCCTTCGGAAAGTGCACCTGAGCAGGTTAAGAATTATCAGAAAAATTAGCAAAATGCGGATTTGAAAGATTACAAACGAAAGCTTGGGTCCAGTCCATCAGCTCTTCCATCGGGGGTTGATATATTCCTCCCGTCGGGTAACGAGTAATGCGCACGTGGGCACAGAATATTGTACGAGCGACAAGTGCCTCTTCTACAAGGTCCTGGATTACGTTCGCGTAGTCTTGGTCGTACGCGGTCCTCTGTGCCAAGGCAACATAGAGCTCAGCGCAAGAAGGAACACCAGGAAAGACTGCAAAGGACGGGTCGGTTGCCATTGGTAGTTCTAATTCCAGTTTACCATCCTCCTTTGTATGTTCGCGGCTCAGGCATTTGGGATCAGACAAGTATCAGAAAAACTTTTGATGTTACGCCACCTGTAGCAGCCATGCTCATGTATGAAACACTGTGTTTAGGCAGTTGGGCCTCATACATCCAGAGTGTGTTTAACCAGTACTGCCTTTAGGCAGTCCCCATGTATTATACTCCTCTAGGGTGGTTAGGCGTGCCGGGGATGGGTCTATGGGTGCTCTAGGGTAGCGGGGGATAGTAAATACATATAAACAATGCCCCCCATGACGTCGGGCACTGTCTAATGGGTGCTGCTCATCATTTGGGCGCTTTTGGGCGCCTTTAGGCGCGGGAATAAATCATGCAGGGTCTCTAAATATTGATAGCAATTAAAATTGGCTGCTGCTCGTCATTGGGGGGCGGGTTTCGGGGCTGAAAAAGCGCCAGGCAGTATATATTAGCCCCCACATACCATCTGGGATGTTGGTCACCCCGTCGGGGAGGCGCGACACGCCTAACTCGAATCTGCAAACGGATGCCATGAGTCCCGACGGGGTCCTAGTTCCATTTTCGGACGCGTCCCGCGCCTTTTCGGCTCCTTTTGGATGAGCGATAAAAATAGATTTGTGTAGTTTTCGTGCAATATTCCTTTCAATATTTCCGTCCCCTCACTTCTCCATGCATATTCGTAATGCCCTTGTAGATACGAACCTAATGGTATAATTTTTATTGCAAAATGTGTACTGGAAGTGATCAAACAAATGAATAATTCCTACGGGTACCATAGGATGAGTGTTATAAATAGATTTCTACAAAATGTCTACCGTTTTTGCCCTATCCTGACCTCAGTATGCCTTTCCCTTCACTTGTGTAGACATAGCTGGAATCTACAGGCAATTCTGAACATAATGATATTAATTTTGTAGGCTAACACCCAGGGAAAGGCCTTGTTGACAAGTTATGTAGAATGATCAAATTATGTTAATATCACACTATGTAGAACATTATATATATCTACATATGTACGGCGAGGAGACCACAACTGTGTTTTGTCTCGATACTTACTCGTTAACGGTAGAACGGCAGAACCTTCCTGCCTATTCAACCTGTTTGTCCTGCTCGTCGGGGTGCCTACAGCCCTCAACTGCTACCAAACCTTCTCCAACATCAACCTCCGTCGACGTGTCCTGCCGTCGGCTCGCAGGGCCGTCGCGTTGGACGTTGGCGCCATCCTCTAGCTCGCCCGTCTCACCCATGCCGTCTTATTGCGACGAGTAGCAATCAGGTGGACATTAAACGTCATCTCCCATCGCAGCTCACGTGTGACGTGGTCTGCGTGCTGGGAGATGTCGCGAGGTGGGGGAGTGGGCGGAGAGTGGGTGGGGGGCCAAAGGGGCAACAAACGCGAACGTGATGGCGTTCGCGTTCGTTCTTCGGTGTTCGTTGCCGTACGTGTTTGCCTGTGATCGTCGTAAGGGGGTGAGTGGTGAATGGGCTGGACACGAGCGCGAGGGATAAGGTGGTTCGAGAGGTAAAACTGAGGAGGCAACGGATATCGTTGCCTCCACGTCATGCCGTCCTCACCACCGTAGCAGAGCAACAGCAGTGTTGGTGTTGCTGCTGCTGCTGCTAACTCCGGAGTGTTCGTGTCATAGGAGCAGCAGCAGACGACTGCTGCTGCTCCTTCTGCTAGCCGTGGGTGCAACATGTGAGCAAGAGGCGACGGCGGCCCCGGGTTGTCTTGGCGTAGGCGGGGTCGGTATCCGTGTAGGCAACGGCAGCGGGCTCCAATCTGGCCTATCGTGGCGCGAATGAGCTGTGGACGTGGGGATAGAAAGGAAAGTGAGACGAGTCATATTTTGACTCGTCTCACGACGTACCGGGCGGGTCTCCCTTTCCAGGGTCTCCCCTCATTATTTTTCACCCGATTCCCACCCTAGTTTGTTGGAACGTCGGCCCACAGCCCTCGACGTGAGGGGGGGCTCGCGACGCGTGGCACGATGTTGTTTGTGCAGTAGAATACCTGTTATTTAATAATATAGGTGATATAGCAGTAAAATTTAATAATATCACTTACCAAACATATTCTTGAGGCGTTGAGGGGCGAAACGGGCCAGGAGGGAGAGAGGGAGGTTGGTGGTGGTGGTGGAAAGCAAGATCAACGTGGGGTTGATGGCGGTTGGTCTGGCGTTCGGCCTTTTCGGCAATTACTCTTATTGGCAACCTCGAACGGGCCGACCAATCCGTCGAGGCTCGTTGTCGTCGAAGACGTCTCGGACGACAGTAACACGTACATTAGGTTAACAAATTAATAGCAGAATGTATTTATGATTAACATACCAACGTATTTTTGAGTGTCCGGTGGGTACATTGAGCCGTTAACCATATGGTGCAAGTATGGACCTCTGAGCGTGGTGATTTCGGTCAAAACTGTCACGATCCAATTCTAAGTCCCTCGCTTCCGCGGTTCCGATTCCGAAATGTCCGTCATTCCGACCGGAATGCGGACGGATACTCTCCTTTCCACTTCTCGGAATCGTTCACCCCTTCCCACACGATCCTCATGTTATCCTCATGTTGGTAAGGATCAGGCCCCGAGGCTTCTTTCCGCAGCACATCTTACCGAGGTCTTCCCGAGTTTCGGAGTTGCGGGGTTGGGAATAACTCCGCTCTTATATTTAAGGACTTGTAATTATACCTTAGGACTTCAGTTACAAGTTCTTACGTAGTAAAAGAACTTGTTTTCTACACTTGATAGCAGAAGGAAATGGTTTCTAACGCAATGGTTGGAAATTCTCCCACTGCTATAGTGACCCTGCATGATTTCTGTATCTCAGCCATTACTGGGCCAATTTTTATGATCTTGGCATCAAAAAAATCGTAAAAATCAGGGCTTTCATGTGGCATGTGTATCCAGGGTTGATTAGGTCATGTGACCTGTTCACACGACCCAAAAAGCGCAAATTTGTGTGAATTTACACTTAAAACAGGTTTCAATGAGCTAGATATGCTAAAATGTGTTGCCCAGACCAATCTAGAATAATGTACAAATATTTACATATGTTTTGCAATGATGTCATGGTGTCCAAATCAGGCAAACAGTCAGCTCAACTTGGTGAAAATTGGTGTTAAACTGACTGGATAACCCATAAAAGGCACACCAAACATTGCAAAACATGACCAAATAACATGGAAATAATGTTCTAGAAGCTTACATAATCAAACTCACAGCAGGACTTTGTGCAATTGCCTTGGATTTGGTAATGCACCAACTTGGACCAAAATATTCTCAGGGATATGTCATGTGATATGTGTGCACAGACCATCTCTTAGATAAAAAAAACATTATCAGTATTTTTATTTTATTTTAATGTCTTTAAAATCTCTCAATTTAGCTTATTTACTGTGTTTTCAACAATATTCCGCATTTGGTAAGTCACATAAAGATGTGACAATACGCATGTGACACCATCTTTTAGCCCTGATTTTTCTGATAATTACACACTTTATTTCAAGGAAATCTGATAAAAACTAAGTGACGTATGAACTAATCTTATTACAAGTTCTTATTGTAGTCAATTAATTAATCTTGTTACAAGTTCTTACGTAGTAAAAGAACTTGTTTTCCGGCCTGCATAGCAGGCAGAAAACATTCCTAACGCAATGGTTGGAAATTCTCCCACTGCTATAGTGACCCTGCATGGTTTCTGTATCTCAGCCATTACTGGGCCAATTTTTATGATCTTGGTATCAAAAAATTCGTAAAAATCAGGGCCTTCCTGGTTACGTGACCAGGCCGTTTTAGGCTTGTTAGATCCGCCTCATTTTTCTGCTTTTTTTGAGTATAAGAACATCCTAATAGCTTCAGATTTGAGCGGACTATGTAATATTTACTTATTTAACCTTTATTTATAGTCGGACTCACCTAGAAAGTAAGAACTTGTTTTTGCCATGCGCAGCAATGGCCTCTGACCAAGTTCAAATTGATACGTGATTCATCCTGTAACTATATATGTGACCAGTGGCGCGTTTTATGATCATGACATGGTGTCGAGAATTCGAAATGTTGGAGGCATTTTTCGGTATCAGTGGGGCATTCACAGGTATATAGATAACCAATGCTGAGCATTACAAGAAATGGAACATGTAGGGCCTATTTCCAAGTACTTAAGATTCTGACCAGATTACTTTCGATTTTTAATGCCTGTTGAACCCAAAAGCTAAGAAGGAAAACCGTTCAACTCAGGCAAACGGACAGTGTACAGCTCGCAGTTTAGGGCAGGACCTTGAGCGGGAGTATTAATGAATATCTCACGTGTTAACGGTTTAGCCTGCCCTTATGTCAAAACGTGTTGCTTGGATGTGTGTGCCTTTTTGTTTCCTTCTTCCAACTCATGACCATGAAATGTAGACACAGAGCCCATCTGGTAGTATTAGAACCTTTATAAGTAGATTAACATAGGCAAATATGATGTCTGTGATTCCGTCAGGAGCAATCTTTATAGACTGCAGGCATGCTCCCAGAGTCCGCGAAGACACGAATTGCTATGCTGTTGAATTCTGCATTAAATGTGGAATAGCTGATTGCGTGCAATGAAAAAGATTGAGGAGGGCGTGCCACTGGTATGAGCGTTTATTTTTCCAAGAACAAGAACCTCGCTAATTGACCATATTTCCACCCCTACAGCTAGACAAGATCTCAACCATGAAGGATGAGGTAAAATACCCAGACTTGAGGAGGTGTTGGCGCTGCCGTTCAAGGACACCTTAGCCGCCATTGAGCCATTTAAGGATGAGATTTGAGTATTGTCATCTTGGAGTGGTACTCATGAAAAAATTGTATTCGTTCATATCTGCTCTACCTTGAATATAGCGAGAGGGAAAAGGACCGAAGCGAGGTTGAGGACGATATGGAAAGGGCTAGACAGTGGTAGTGAGTATTGTTTTTTTCATCGTCTATAACAGTTCACCTACCTCTATTCATCAGCGAGGAAACTTCAGAAGACCTACAGAGACGATGAGTTAGGGAGACGCTAGCGGCGCGACCACGCTCGCAGATGCACCCGTTCTCGATAACACTTCCGTAGTCTCTGCATCCGCAGTTCGACGCCAGTGTGAAGATGATCTAGTTCCTGCCACAGCAGAAAGACAGTCGTAAGCCGTTCGTCCTATCCCCACCCCATTGTCCCCAGTGTCTTCGCCCATTTTCGCACCTACACCTTCCAGCATTGCAGCCTCAACGCGCAAAAGAAGATCTCCCCGCCCCGGGGTATATATAATGAGCCCTGAGCGCAAGGCGTCGTCGTCTTCAACCCTCTTCTTTTCTCTTTTCCGTCCTCCTCGCTCTGCTCACGCTGCCCAGTCTACCTGCGGCACCACCCACACCGACCCTACCCTGTCCTACAGCGGATCCCATTTTCTACAGCACCATTGCCTACCCCGAAGCCTCACTCGACAAACGCCAGAGGCGCATCCGCAGTGTCTACCTCAAGATCTGCATCTGACTCAGAGAGCAACACTCAGTTCGAGTCGGACGTCGATGGTGCAGGAGATTGACGATATGGGTCCCTAGTGTAGAGGCTCGACGATAGTCCTGGGGATCAAGAGTGTATGGATGGCTGAGTAGCTATAGACCTTCAGCAATCTTGTAGCCCAAGTTGGAAATGTAATCAATCTAAGTTACTACATGCTTTCACTTTCTCGCATTTCTGCACTTTCTCGCATTCCTACACTTTCTCGCATTCCTGCACTTTCTCGCATTCTTACACTTTCTCGCACTCCTACATTAACGTCAATCTCTCACCATGCTGCGATTTTCCAGGCTTTTTGCACCTTTTCGCTTAGCTGGCTCTGCGTACCCCCCTTCCGCGCGAATCTGGAAGGCCAATCGAGCGTTGTTGTCAACTGGAAAGCAACCCTCTCAAACGCCTCCAAAGCAAATTAGTTCCAAGTACTACATCCTAACCGACAAAACCACGAACTCTAGCTTCGTCGCCAATGCACTCCACGGCGCACTGAGAGAGGCGATGGATAACGACGCAGTTCGATCCGATCTTGAAACAGCTTTTGGCGACGATGCAGCGCAGATTGAGGTCGTTGGGACAAGGTAAGTCACGACATTTTCTGAACGACGCGGCAAACCTCTAATAAGTATTCGATTTCGTACTTAGAGTCGTCGCACAGGGCTCTAAAACTTCAAACGACCCTCATTTCACCGCTCGACTCTTCAGCGCTGTAACCCATGAATATCTTGGAGGTATTCATGCCTTCCCTTCCGGCTCGACCTGCACGCCGACCTTCAAACATCGAAAAGGCGAACGAAAATCGAAGTGGAAGAAAAGAAAATTCGCTAACATTCGATCTATGTTAATTGCCCTAAAGACGACCTCAAACCCCTGACAATCGACCCCTTCTTGCCAAAGCTTGTACCATAGGAATGCAAGTCCCTTCCACATATTGTTCTTAGCTTTTACTAATCTGTTCTTTGCGTGCAGCATATATATCTTGCAGTACGCGGGAGGCCCTACCCTAAATGTACACAATTTTTTTCTACGGATGTATGTACATACGGCTGAATGAGAGACTTTATTCTGAGTTTAAGAGAAATTTTTTAAACCCAACGAAAGACACACGCGCGGACCGGACTAGTAGGAACACAAAGGCCATTTTCGATAGAGCGAGATCATGTAATTTACATTAGTGAGTATATTATATAACTGAGAGGAGGGTGGATTCCCAATTCTTTATCAACGGGGGAGACACACGGCCCTGTCCATCTCGTCGATGGCGCGCCCGCCCGTGGTTCCCATCTCCTGGCCAACCTTCTTCGCCACCTCTTAGCGCCACCGATCACTGCGAGCTGGCGGGTCTGAGGGCGGCGGGTAGCTGTTTCGCTGATCTTACCGGGGAGGGGTTGAGTTGGCCGAAAACATGCATGCCGTCAGTACGAGTTTTCCCCTGCGGGTTGCATTGCTGGTTAAACGGCATTGGTCCATCCTGCGGTCGGCCTGGGTCTTGGTGTTTGTTCGCGAGAGGAAGGCGATGACGGGGCGGCAAAGGTGGGTGAATGCGGGCGGATGGGAGGAGGTGACCATGAAACGATGGACTAGAGGATCCAGCCCGAAAACGGGGGGAGCGAGCACCAGCTGCGGGTCGAGCTGCAGCTGGTCCGCTTGTTTTCTCCCAGGCATCCGCTGTCTTCATTGCGTTCCTTGCCGCCCAGTCCACCCTAGGGCGTCGTCGCCTTGTAACCGCAGCTGCTGCGAAACAATCGCATGGGCGCGCGGAAGCGGTTAATTAAGGGCGACAGATAGGCCCAAATCGACGTGGAGATGGGGTGGTGGGGGAATGTGGGGGAGGGCTCATCGAGGGCCGTTCGTGGCTGGAAGGCAACGAAGGGAACTGGGCGGTAGTGGTCGAGGGAGGCGTTGGCGCAGGGCATTACGGCGTCAAGGAACTCTGTGAGATGTCGTGGGTCGTGGGTCGTAGCGTGGTCGGATAATGGTGGCTGATGACGTCGGATTAGAGACGTCGGCGCTGGGGCGTGCATGGCCGGGACGTTGAACGGCGCCGTGGCGGGCTGGTGGACGCAAGCGAGGTCAACGGAGTTGGTTGAAAGCAGATGTCCCTCACGGATGTTACCTCTCTATGCATCCTCCGCCCCTAGAGCGCCGGCCCACATGCTCGACAAGCGAGGGGCACACGACGCGATTAAGTCAGGAAAACAGTGTTCAGGGAAAAGGTCGAGCGAGGAGGAGGATGGAGATGGTGGTGGTGAGAGATCAAAACAGCAGCATGCCAGCCGGACTGGAACGATTCCGACGCTGATCGCGATCGAGTTCGATGCGCACATGTGAGTCCCTATATAGTAAGCCTGCCTGGCCCGATTTAAAATATCTCCAGTGTATTGAAAGAGAAGGGATTAAATATTTCGGCGACATCGGGAATCAAAATATATCCATGGATCAAATGTCGAAGGGATTAAAAATATCTTGCCTGGACTAATTAAAAAATTCTCTGTCAGATCTTCAAACCTCTATTCACAGTTCTTTGTTTAAATTTCTTCTGATTTATATCTGTCAACAAATGGTAGAGAAACAGGGAATACATCCTGAATATATTCAAAAATAGTTCAACGAGGAGGTGTCTGAACAAACAGTAAAATATATTTTAAATATATTCTTCAATTTCTTCTGTTTTTATTCGATCTTGGTGATCAAAAAAACTCCCAAATTTGTTCACATTTTATTCCCCGCATAGATGATGTGTTGCACGTTGTGAGACTAAGGTGTGAAACCCAAGAATAAAAGTTGAGCTTGTCGCCTTAAGACACATAGGCTATTTATATAAAATAATAGCTGACTAATCATTTTTATCTAATCTTATCTGCTGCTACTGGTTGTCAAAAAAGAAATGATAATCGACAATAAAGTAATTGATCCAGATTTAAAGAAGAGACAAGAACTTAACAGAAGATAGATCAAGTCATACATGAATGTTAAAACAGTAGTTACTTGTGATTGTCATAGCATGGAAGAGTGTTACTAGTGATCAATGTTGGCTTAAACCACAGAGATTGAGAGCTATTTTTAGAACTGATCAGATTTGGCTAATTTCTCAGTATTAAAAGCAAATCATTATATGATCTATATTGGAAATTAGTCTAAATATAGATTACAATGTTTAAAAGACACTTCCTTTTTTTGGATATTTTTCTGCCTGCCATTATTAGACCTGATCTACATCTAATTATATTTGAATATCTTTATATAGTTCCTAAAAATAGATTAAGAGTATAATTAATTTAAAAAGTAGTTGTGATCTAAATATAGCTAAATATAGTTCATTAGATCAATAATCCATAAATAGAAATAGTTCCTATGTTAATAAATGATTATTTATGAATTTAAATGACTTATCTATAAATAGAAACAATATAATTGTCATTAGTATCTAAAAAGAATTTATAAATAGATTATTATACTGAAGATTTAAGAATTAATCTATTAATAGAAAATGCTTAAATTAGAGCTTCAAATATTACCAGAAAAGGAAGTTTCAAAATTTCAATCTAAAAATAGAAATGGTTCTAAAACCAATTTTGGAGATGGTCGTAAAGTACGCTCACTTTCTAAAAAAGGAAGTTCAGGGTCAAAATTTAAAAATAGAACTTGTTCTAAATATAGATATATCAGAGTTTAGGTCTAAAATAAAAAAGCAAAATGTATTTAGAATTCGCCATAGTATATAAATAGTTCATAAATATCAGTTTAATCTATAAATAGAACTAGTTCCAAAAAGGCATTTTGAGGTCAGGGTCTATAAATAGAAAACGTGGAGCTATTTTTTCTGATCTAGAATCTTTTAGTGTCATGTGACTTGGTGCCCTTCTTGCGAAGAAAAACACAAAATACACTTTTGAACGCTTCTCTTTCAAATTGTAATTTGACTATAACTTGCTCAGTTTTTATCCAATTGCCATGATTTAAATATCAGAAAATCAAGGAAATTCAGAGCTACAAGATGATGCTAAAATCAATAGATATTACATTTTAAATTGCTAAGTCTTTCACTCTTTTAACATTTTTTACATTTTGAGATCTTATAAAACATCCATTTTTTTGACCTTTGCATAAGACAATATATATTAAGCATTATTTTTGCACTTTGTAACTGGTCAAAACATCCAATATTCTACAGTCATGCACTGGCTAATATTACACTGAAACTTAAAAATCAAAATGAAAATTCTTAGCCTCACTTTTACCCCCTAAAAACTATATCACAATTCTTTATAATTTGATTACTTTGTTCAGTCAAAATTTCAGATGATTTTGTCCACTTCTTGCAAAGTTATTCCCCAAACACTGGTGTAACACTGAGTGGTGAGCCAATTTTAGCAATTTTGGGCATGTCATTTCTCAGTCAAATATTATCCAATCCCTCTGAAATTTACCCAGTCATGGGGCATGCATAAAGCTCACAGGAAAATTTTATTTTGTCTAAAAATAGGCATTTTTGACTGAGTTATGAAAGTGTAACACTCAGTGGTGGTGTAACATTAGCCAGTGGATGACTGTATTTGATTTGGAAATTTTTATCATTTAAATTGTTCTTTTCTATCCATAGTACTTTGAACATACTTTGCTATATTAGCACTATCAATCATATCGTTATTCAGACTATTTGCGGAAGACTTGCAGCTCGACTATAGTAAATTTATTGAATGACTTGTGAAAGACCTGCAGTATTAGGATGATATATGTATAAGCTTATATAAATGCTATATATATTTATTCAATTCAAAAATCAATGATTTTGATTTCATTCAGTAGTTTTGGTCTTAATATCACTCTATATGACCTCTTATGATCTTTATACAGATCCTCGCCATATATTTTGACTAGCCCACAAGTGCCAAATTTATTTTGTGGGTAGAAGAATTCATACCTCTGGATTACTTCAATTTTTGGAGGATACATAGTACTCAGGGTTGCATTACAAGATCTTTTTACAGATTCTATCTATCTACCCTGGTTGAGCTGCTAGCTACAATTTAATATTTCTATAAAAAGACCCCTGGCACCTATTAAAAAAAACAAATCTATAACTATTTCTATTTATTGTTAAAACTTTTCTACAATTTTAAAACATTTCTTATGTTTTTATAACAAAAACATTTTTATTTTTGAAATTTTTAATAATTTTTATAAATTGTAGCTGCTGTTTTTTATTTTTTATTTTTGTTATAGACACCCCCATGGGTAGGTTATATACGCCATATTAAAGTTCCCGCCGGGTACCTAAGTAGGGGCCACTGAAGTGAAAAGTTCTATGTTTAGAAGCCACGTCCATGGAACTACTTGCAGTCCAATCGATAGACAAGGACTGCAGCTGGGATGGCCAAGGAAGTTCAAGAACGTCATCCAAGAAAGTCTTTCGGGGTTGAATGAGGGACCTTTCAGTTGGTAGAAAATCCGACATACCTCTTTAGTAACAATAATGTTGTTGGGTTCGAGTCTGAGCTTAAGTTCAACAGATAATTCCAAGTCCTGCAAATTTGGAAGCAAAGCAAACAATTTTGCAAGATCGTCACACTCAATTGAGCAGAACTGAGTCAAAAATTCAGTGACATTCGTTAACTGGAGTGCGTGAGCAGTTGAGGATAATTTTTGCAAACAAATTGCAAAGGGTTCCCCGTTTTTGCAGAGGGTGTTCAGGTGCAGGCTGAGTAAAGGTGAAGGCCGAGGGGGTCGGCCTAAAATCACATGAAGGAGTTCATATGGGCCACAATAATTCTCTACATCGGGTAGCAATGATTCGAGAGGGGGTTTTACGCCTTCAGCAATTCGTCTCCCGCCTTCAGATGGTATGAACCCAAAGAGAGGAAGATGAAAGTACCGAAGTGCTGGCGTCTTGGAGAGAAACAGCGGCACTTGCAAGAGCATTTTCTCAGACATTACAGCGCGGTGGAGAGAGATGTAAAAAGCGGTACGGAGGCGATACCCTGGAAGAATAGGGCGGATGCACGAGCCAGGCCAACCTGAATGAACTCAAGACTGTCCGGATCTAGGATGGTTAACCAGCGACCGAGGCCTAGCATCTCTAACTCATCTGGCCCCGCCATATGCCAGAATCTAAAGATGGTCAGATGAAGGGATCTAAGAGCTGTGGCAGACAAGAGTAAGCTGCAGCCGCTGAGGTCCACCTCCCGTAAACGAGGCAATTGCGACAATTGCTGCAGTGCGAAGCCGTCGATTTCGGTATTTGCGCACACGAGATTATGAGTGTTCGTGAACATGGGTACAGTCTCATAGAACTTGTGAACCAGGAAATCGAGATCAGCTGATGTTTCAACTGAAACTTCCAAAGTGTCTTCCGACAGCCAGGGATATAGGTGGAGATGGCGAACACAATTTGCAATCGGGCTAGAACTGTAAAATTCTAAGCGTTGGATTTCACGAGACATCCGGTCAGGAGGAAGTGATAACCACTCGGATCTTTTCCAGGGTTCCCTGATGTGTCTTTCTACAGCGAAAGGGCGGGTGACGAGGGTGTGATAAATGAAGGGTAATGAGCATTGGCGAAAAGTTCGGCATGTTAAAGAGAGGTCGAATAATGTAGCTTGGGGAAGATGATGTGCAATATCATCCAGTATATCAAGCCAAATATTGGTCGGTAGGATGTCTAGCGCCGAGTCTGGTTGAGAATGCATTGGGATTGCTGGCCCTGATATCTCTCGTGTTTCCAGTTGAGGACTTAGAACTTGATAGCTGCCTTGAGGTGCAGTACACATTTGTGGAGATGTTCGTTCAGACAACTCGGCAATGGCGGCAGTCACCTTAAGTATCTGGGACGGGTCGCAGCTTCTGATTGATAGAGGGAGTTTCATCGCAGCAAGATCGACTGCATTCAGCGTGGCTTGAAATTCATTTATCGCCTTTCCAATGCATGAGCTTCAGCCCACTAGAAGAAAGAGGAAAATACATACATTCTTCCCTTCCTCTTCAATATATTGCCCTTCACCTTCGGAATCTCGGCCTTGATCTTCCGTCGGGAATGTAAAACACCGTGCATTCTCTTCTCGCTTGACAGTGATAATTACTTGGGAGAGACCTAAGTCTGGAATGCAGTGAAAATCTAGTCTTAAAATAAATGGACGCTTACTTACCTTTAGGTTTGTGGTCGACTCCTGCGTTCGAATCTATGTCAGAAAATACATGAATCCAGAGAATTTTTGACAACTAAAGTGGATTTTGGATTTACCTTGAGGCCCGTTCATTATGCCGGCTTGCTGAGGAATATATGATTCTGCTGCGAAAGCACGTTCTGTGGCGTGGTCGAGTTGCTGGACTAGGCGCTTCGCTTCTGCTTCTGCTGTTTCTATTCTTGATCTCATATCTTCCATGCGAATTTCCAAATTCTGAATCTTCGCCCACATTTCTGACATCTCCCGATTTCTCGCTCCAAATTCCTGAAGTTCCTTGAGAACGGCGGTCAGTCAATCAGCACTTGTACAGGAGGCACCGCGTGTAAACTACCTTTCTCAAAAAAACTTGAAGTTGTGATAGAGAAAGCATTGTAGCGCTTTGATCAAAGGGAGTTTCTGGAGGAGAGTTATTGCTAAAGTTCGCTGTTGGGGGGATAGCACTCTAGTGTGAGACAGGAATGACAACAGCGCTTGTACTTATAATTACACTTGGAGGAGTTGAGCTTCGGATGGTCGGATGCTGTTGCTGAGTCGGCTGAGAGCATTCGGCGACATGGTCAGGAACAATGGAAGCGGCTGGAGTCATGCGATGGACTCAGCCGAGTGTCGGAAACTACACCCAATATGCCAAAATGGATATTGACAGGGGAACTTACGATAAACCAATGTTTACGTGAGGAAGTGCTCTGTCGCAGAATCAATGGCTCAACATATTGGCAGAAAAAGATCACGTCAAAGTATGAACAAGCTGATAGCGTCAATCGACGGTATTCAGCGGTGTTCACACAATGTCTTCAATTTATCAGAAACTACGCTCAATACGCCAAAATGGATATTGACAGGGGAACTTACGATAAACCAATGTTTACGTGAGTAGTAAGCGTCGGACCAAGAAGTGCTCTGTCGCAGAATAAATGACTCAACGTATTGGCAGAAAAAGATCGCGTCGAAGTATGAACGAGCTGATAGCGTCAACTAGGACCTAATGAACTTGAAAAATAGTGAAAACTTACAAGCGCTCGAGCATTGCAATCTTTAGCTAAGTGACAAACAAATATGTAAGCACAAATCTTGAGTGTTTTCCTCTCTCGCACAATTGCCAAGTGGCGAAGCAAACGCCTCCGCAGAGTCACGGTGTAGTTCTCAACCGGTCTTCGCCACAACACATGCTTTACCCGACAATGATTGATTACCTTGACCATCTGTAGAGGAGTCAGAATGTCGGCTCGTGAGGCTCTTAGGGACGTCTGCAATTGCTGTCAACGGTCTAAGTTTTGCTATAGTGCTCTACGATCAGGCACCCGCAATTATAAACCGGGACGCCCGCCGCCGTACTATAATGCTAGAACACAACCAGTCGTTACCGGGCACCTTGCTTGTCCCATGGCTATCGTGTTTCAACCACTCTATACCGTCCTATAGTATTGGAATTTGGAGACTCAGGGTCTGAGCAGTGGCCTGGACTTAAGCACCCATGGCATTGGGAAGGGCGGTTTGTCGAAAGAAATTGCTTAATAGCTTGTGTTGACGGCGCCTAATTCACTTGACCTGACCAGCCATATGCCTTCCTCCCGCGTTTGCATTCCTCCACGTTACAATGTAGGTTGAAACCTCTCAGAAAATCTGCTCACTAAATTGGTGTTACACAGGCCAAGTACGCCTCAGTACGCGCTATGCTCTACGACTCAAAGTCGCCGAACCCAACTTCGGTCCCCATACAAACCAGGATGACCAAGGACCGCCGTACACCACTTATCGAAGAAGCTTTTGCTGGCATGGATACTCAACCTCGAATCCATGACATCATAGTTACTGTTCGCAGAGGCGGCCATACTCATCAGTTCCAGGTCTTCCTTAAAAATTACAAGTTCTTACGTAGTAAAAGAACTTGTTTTCCGGCCTGCATAGCAGGCAGAAAACATTCCTAACGCAATGGTTCGAAATTCTCCCACTCATACAGTGACCCTGCATGGTTTCTGTATCTCAGCCATTACTCAGCCAATTTTGATGATTTTGGTATCAAAAAATTCGTAAAAATCAGGGCCTTCCTGGTCACGTGACCAGGCCGTTTTAGGTTTGTTAGATCCGCCTCATTTTTCTGCTTTTTTTGAGTATAAGATCATCCCAATAGCTTCAGAACTGAGCGGACTATGCATTATCTACTTATTTAACCTTTATTTATAGTCGGACTTACCTTAAAAGTAAGAACTTGTTTTTGCCATGCGCAGCAATGGCCTCTGACCAAGTCACAAGCTCCTCCCAATCAACGCAGCGGTTCTCGCACTAGTTCCTGGCCGACAATGGCACGGTGATGTTTTAGTTATGCGATTTGGGAGTACAGCCAATGGGGTTGTTAATCTATGTGCTGGGGATGGGGCGCTTATCAGATATACCTTGAGACGGTACGCCTGCCTAAAGATCATTTAAATGTTGTCTAACGTGTTGCGCCGCTTGTCTCAGGTTACTTCTGACAGCACAACAGGGTGAACGGCTGGTACTTCCAAGTGACCCAGAGTTGTAATATGATAAATAATAAACTCGTTAGACCCCCTTCACTGTCGCGTCCAATCGACCCGGTGACATTGAAATTTGGCGCTGTACACAATCGTAAGCGGTCTGACATGGCTCTGCCATCACTCCCTACGCAATCTTTGCTCTTAGGTCAACCCCTCTGGTGCCTTTTCAAGTTCTAACACCGCCATGGACAATACTGCTAAATATGAGAAGCACCGACGCGACTTCCGTGAACAAAACCTATCAGTAGCTGCCGGGTGCAGGTGCGAATTACCAAACGCAAATCTGCTCTGCTTCACGTTGTGAGTTATTCGCCAGCATGCGATGGCACTCTTGAATATTTCATTTAGTTACCAACGTCTCGAAGGCACTTAGGTTTGTCCGGGGGCTGCTTTTGTTTGCGCTCCTTCAAGTTGGTGCCCTTCAAATCACGATATAAGGCATTCAGTCCTCGCGCGGAATAGTCACTGCAATGTTCTTATAATCCTTTGAGCCGATCCTGGTATGTATTAGAACGTGGAGCCTGCAAATTAAGAAAATTTGCATACCGTTTGCTGGCACGAGCTCGCGGCAGGGGCGGGGGCAGCTTCTTGGGAGCTTTGATAGTTGATGACCTTTCAGCCTTTTGAGCAGCGGGCACCTTTTTGGCCTTGTGAGCGGCAAGACCAGAACTACCGGGTGCTTTCTTTGACCCGTTGGCGCCGGTCGTCTGCTTTGTCATTTTCTTCTTCTTCCTGTTGGTCTTCGGTGCTGTAACTTTGGTTGGGACATGTGATGGCTCCTCCAATCGAGGGCGCACTCCACCTGGCCAGTTTCGCCACCAATAACGTTGGATCCCTCCGATTCAGCTCTTGAACGCTTATGACCGGATTGAGGAAGGCTCAATGTCGTAGGCGGTCCAGGACTTGGAGCCGCCTCGACGCTATTGCAAAAGAGAGCATCCGGTTCGTGTTTGGTGGCTGTATAATAAGCGGCAACCGCTTGAAGTGCTGAGACGATGATATGCAGCCCGAGCTCACCATTTCCCGCTGGACTGAGAGCGCGGTTTGTTTCAGGAGGGTAATTCGTATTCGTCCTCAATGGCGGCAAAAAATCAGGAACATCTTCTTCCGAAAGAACAACCTTCTTGGTCCCCCTCTTTTTCTTCGTCTTTTTCTTGGCAATTGTAGAGGGGTCGGGTACTTCGACAATATCCTGATCGACTGAATATTGCAAGAGTCGCTTGTGTTAAACTCCAGCAAATAATGTTCGTCCGATTGTGCGTTTGACAAACTTGGTCAGAGGCCATTGCTGCGCATGGCAAAAACAAGTTCTTACTGTCAAGGTGAGTCCGACTATAAATAACTTGTTCAGAGGCCATTGCTGTGCATGGCAAAAACAAGTTCTTACTTTCAAGGTGAGTCCGACTATAAATACAGGTTAAATAAGTAAATAATGCATAGTCCGCTCAAATCTGAACCAATTGGGATGATCTTATACTCAAAAAAAGCAGAAAAATGAGGCGAATCTAACAAGCCTAAAACGG
This sequence comes from Galerina marginata, assembly GCA_023014335.1. Taxonomy (NCBI): domain Eukaryota; kingdom Fungi; phylum Basidiomycota; class Agaricomycetes; order Agaricales; family Galerinaceae; genus Galerina; species Galerina marginata. Next base: position 172,972 of record JAECYW010000013.1, on the reverse strand, counting down.
CCTGGTCACGTGACCAGGAAGGCCCTGATTTTTACGAATTTTTTGATACCAAGATCATAAAAATTGGCCCAGTAATGGCTGAGATACAGAAACCATGCAGGGTCACAGTATGAGTGGGAGAATTTCCAACCATTGCGTTAGAAACCATTTCTGCCTGCTATGCAGGCCGGAAAACAAGTTCTTTTACTACGTAAGAACAAGATTAATTATTAGACTACAATAAGAAACTTGTAACAAGATTAATTCTTACGTCCCTTAGTTTTTATCGGATTGCCTTGAAACAAAATGTGTAATTATCAGAAAATTCAGGGCTAAAAGATGGTGTCACATGCGTATTGTCACATCTTGATGTGACATACCAAATGCGGAATATTGTTGAAAACACAGTAAATAAGCTATATTGAGAGATTTTAAAGGCATTAAAATAAAATAAAAATACTGATAATGTTTTTTTTACCTAAGAGATGGTCTGTGCACACATATCACATGACATATCCCTGAGAATATTTTTGTCCAAGTTGGTGCATTACCAAATCCAAGGCAATTGCACAAAGTCCTGCTGTGAGTTTGATTATGTAAGGTTCTAGAACATTATTTCCATGTTATTTGGTCATGTTTTGCAATGTTTGGTGTGCCTTTTATGGGTTATCCGTTTAACACCAATTTTTGGATTTTCACCAAGTTGAGCTAGCTGTTTGCCAGATTTGGACACCATGACATCATTGCAAAACATATGTAAATATTTGTACATTATTCTAGATTGGTCTGAGTAACATATTTTAGTATATCTAGCTCACTGAAATCTGTTTTAAGTGTAAATTCACACAAATTTGCGCTTTTTGGGTTGTGTGAGCAGGTCACATGACCTAATCAACCCTGGATACACATGCCACATGAAAGCCCTGATTTTTACGAATTTTTTGATACCAAGATCATAAAAATTGGCCCAGTAATGGCTGAGATACAGAAACCATGCAGGGTCACAGTATGAGTGGGAGAATTTCCAACCATTGCGTTAGAAACCATTTCTGCCTGCTATGCAGGCCGGAAAACAAGTTCTTTTACTACGTAAGAACAAGATTAATTATTAGACTACAATAAGAAACTTGTAACAAGATTAATTCTTACGTCCCTTAGTTTTTATCGGATTGCCTTGAAACAAAATGTGTAATTATCAGAAAATTCAGGGCTAAAAGATGGTGTCACATGCGTATTGTCACATCTTGATGTGACATACCAAATGCGGAATATTGTTGAAAACACAGTAAATAAGCTATATTGAGAGATTTTAAAGGCATTAAAATAAAATAAAAATACTGATAATGTTTTTTTTACCTAAGAGATGGTCTGTGCACACATATCACATGACATATCCCTGAGAATATTTTTGTCCAAGTTGGTGCATTACCAAATCCAAGGCAATTGCACAAAGTCCTGCTGTGAGTTTGATTATGTAAGGTTCTAGAACATTATTTCCATGTTATTTGGTCATGTTTTGCAATGTTTGGTGTGCCTTTTATGGGTTATCCGTTTAACACCAATTTTTGGATTTTCACCAAGTTGAGCTAGCTGTTTGCCAGATTTGGACACCATGACATCATTGCAAAACATATGTAAATATTTGTACATTATTCTAGATTGGTCTGAGTAACATATTTTAGTATATCTAGCTCACTGAAATCTGTTTTAAGTGTAAATTCACACAAATTTGCGCTTTTTGGGTTGTGTGAGCAGGTCACATGACCTAATCAACCCTGGATACACATGCCACATGAAAGCCCTGATTTTTACGAATTTTTTGATACCAAGATCATAAAAATTGGCCCAGTAATGGCTGAGATACAGAAACCATGCAGGGTCACAGTATGAGTGGGAGAATTTCCAACCATTGCGTTAGAAACCATTTCTGCCTGCTATGCAGGCCGGAAAACAAGTTCTTTTACTACGTAAGAACAAGATTAATTATTAGACTACAATAAGAAACTTGTAACAAGATTAATTCTTACGTCCCTTAGTTTTTATCGGATTGCCTTGAAACAAAATGTGTAATTATCAGAAAATTCAGGGCTAAAAGATGGTGTCACATGCGTATTGTCACATCTTGATGTGACATACCAAATGCGGAATATTGTTGAAAACACAGTAAATAAGCTATATTGAGAGATTTTAAAGGCATTAAAATAAAATAAAAATACTGATAATGTTTTTTTTACCTAAGAGATGGTCTGTGCACACATATCACATGACATATCCCTGAGAATATTTTTGTCCAAGTTGGTGCATTACCAAATCCAAGGCAATTGCACAAAGTCCTGCTGTGAGTTTGATTATGTAAGGTTCTAGAACATTATTTCCATGTTATTTGGTCATGTTTTGCAATGTTTGGTGTGCCTTTTATGGGTTATCCGTTTAACACCAATTTTTGGATTTTCACCAAGTTGAGCTAGCTGTTTGCCAGATTTGGACACCATGACATCATTGCAAAACATATGTAAATATTTGTACATTATTCTAGATTGGTCTGAGTAACATATTTTAGTATATCTAGCTCACTGAAATCTGTTTTAAGTGTAAATTCACACAAATTTGCGCTTTTTGGGTTGTGTGAGCAGGTCACATGACCTAATCAACCCTGGATACACATGCCACATGAAAGCCCTGATTTTTACGAATTTTTTGATACCAAGATCATAAAAATTGGCCCAGTAATGGCTGAGATACAGAAACCATGCAGGGTCACAGTATGAGTGGGAGAATTTCCAACCATTGCGTTAGAAACCATTTCTGCCTGCTATGCAGGCCGGAAAACAAGTTCTTTTACTACGTAAGAACAAGATTAATTATTAGACTACAATAAGAAACTTGTAACAAGATTAATTCTTACGTCCCTTAGTTTTTATCGGATTGCCTTGAAACAAAATGTGTAATTATCAGAAAATTCAGGGCTAAAAGATGGTGTCACATGCGTATTGTCACATCTTGATGTGACATACCAAATGCGGAATATTGTTGAAAACACAGTAAATAAGCTATATTGAGAGATTTTAAAGGCATTAAAATAAAATAAAAATACTGATAATGTTTTTTTTACCTAAGAGATGGTCTGTGCACACATATCACATGACATATCCCTGAGAATATTTTTGTCCAAGTTGGTGCATTACCAAATCCAAGGCAATTGCACAAAGTCCTGCTGTGAGTTTGATTATGTAAGGTTCTAGAACATTATTTCCATGTTATTTGGTCATGTTTTGCAATGTTTGGTGTGCCTTTTATGGGTTATCCGTTTAACACCAATTTTTGGATTTTCACCAAGTTGAGCTAGCTGTTTGCCAGATTTGGACACCATGACATCATTGCAAAACATATGTAAATATTTGTACATTATTCTAGATTGGTCTGAGTAACATATTTTAGTATATCTAGCTCACTGAAATCTGTTTTAAGTGTAAATTCACACAAATTTGCGCTTTTTGGGTTGTGTGAGCAGGTCACATGACCTAATCAACCCTGGATACACATGCCACATGAAAGCCCTGATTTTTACGAATTTTTTGATACCAAGATCATAAAAATTGGCCCAGTAATGGCTGAGATACAGAAACCATGCAGGGTCACTATAGCAGTGGGAGAATTTCCAACCATTGCGTTAGGAATGTTTTCTGCCTGCTATGCAGGCCGGAAAACAAGTTCTTTTACTACGTAAGAACTTGTAATTTCTGCTTCCATGCCCCAACCCAACTCAACTGGTCAGGCCCAGGTTGCCGTACATCTTCCCGTGGCGGTACAAATCAGCCTTCAAGGGCTCGACTGTGATGTTATGCGAGCGTAGCTGCCAGTTCAAACATCGAGGAACAATATGTAAGGGGCTGCAGCAAGTAATCTAGGTCAGTAATCTGTCCCTCTAATGCTGGAAAATTTGCTTACCTTGTCTATAGCACCCTTCTCCCTCCCCGCCAAGTGACACCGGCTTGGGGTCTAAAACCTCAAACCTCATGCGCTCCACACGGCGCAGGGGCAGCCGTCAAGTCAGCTTGAGGGTTTTGGGGCCAATTGGATCGGCAAGGTAAGTAACACATCATACCCTAGTCGAAGTGTTGCTCACCTCATTTCCAGCCCACATCAAACTCACGACTTCGACATTTCAATGAATGTTCGCCCACCGTCACCGACCCACCTCTCCCGACTTGCAATCGCAGCCACCTACACTTCCACCCGCGGCTTATATTGTCGCTACGCGGAGGTCGGTCGAACGTCGTTCGAGGTGCTGGTGGATTATGCTACGTCAAAGGGAGGGGGCGGTCGACCGTATTCACGACAGTTGACGAAGCAGACGCGGACCTGGATTAGCTACGTCGACGCCGACGTAGGTGGAGGAAGCAGCGGCTGGCATGATTTCGCAGCATGCCCGGCACCAGCTACACCGACGCAAACACGATGAGTTATCGTGTCCAGGCCTTGTCGCGGATGGGTTCCTTGCTGATGTTGGCAGATGGTGGGTGAGGTTGCCCAGCATCCGGGCGTCCTTGCTGTAACGTGGCTGAAAATTCAGAGTGTCATTGGGTAGCGATGCGCTGAGCGGCACTGGAGTGTGCTGAGGTGTGGATAAGCTGCACAGCAAGCTCATTTATTGCGACGTACCTGGACCCAGTGTATCTTACCCCACTTGACATCCTTCAGCTTCCGCCGTCCGGCCCACATCCGGTGGGTCGATGTAGGTCTGGTTCCCTTGCACGCAAATAAGTGGTTTCGCCCATTGCACAAGTTTTGTGAAAGTAGGTCTGGAAGGATAAACGTGAAAGACGGGAGGCGGAGAAAGATGGTTCTGAGTTAGTCTCTCACGACAGACCTTAAAGCAGATGTAGTTCTGATTCAGGAAACAAAGGGTATTATATTATTACAATGTTGACGTTGACTTCGGTTATTTAGGCGTTCGATGGTACCCGCCGCCGGGATAAGCTCCCGAGAGCCCGCCTTCAACAGTAATTGGCGTAGACGGCTTCTCCTTCTGAAACATCTTGTTCTAAGCTTGCTCCAAATTGTGGTCTATGACGTTCTGCAAAGTGGGACATTAGGGACTTGGGATGGCTGCGGCAGAATTAAATGTTCAACCTTCAGGGGATCTTGTGTTTGCGCCAAGAGGCGTTAGGCGCTTGAGGGCGTCATCGACTTGGCCACAACTGTCATTCTGCTCTACTTACTCTGACCCACTTTCTATTAATGTTTAAATTTTCACTAAGTCACTGTAAGAACGTCACGTTTTGAGAGGGATTTGGTTGAGTCGATTGTTCTCACTTTTACTTTCGCACAACACCGTTCCACAGCCTTGCCTTGCATGTCCACCTGCACAGTAACAAATCCAGCAACCTACCTTGCTCACAATCGAAAACATACTCCTTATTCTACATCAAACAAACCAGCGATTCGGTTCCATGTCCTACCCTCATCGGTCATGCAGTCACCCTACATCAGCAAACTGACTCACCCTCGAGTGCGTAATTGAATGGAGTCTTTTCATGCATTCTATTGACCACTTTATGTAGTTTTCCCCAGCACGGGAACCCATCAGTGCAGAGGACTATAAGGCGAAACAACATATCTCCCTTTCGAGGGCTATGAGGCTCAAAGCCACAGCAGAAGAGGTGCTCTCTTTGCAGAAGCTTCAGGAAACAAGAGTTATACAGAAAGTTGCTTCCTTCGGCGAAGAACTCACGTCCCTCACTCCACAGCTTGCGGTCGACCTCGCAAACGCCAGCAAGGACTGCCTTGTTGCTGCGGAAGATCTCGCTAAATGCAAAGTGATGGAGTGTGAAAAGCTTCTGAACCGCCTCCGTTATGATGTCGAAGAGGCTTGTGTATGTGTCCAAGAAGCTACCAAGCAATTACATTTTATTCTATCAGTCCTTGACTCCTCCCACATCGACCTCGAGGTATCCCCAGATCTGGTGAACGACTTTGAAAAGCCTAATCCAGAGCACTTCAGTGACCCACTAAACATAACCTACTAGGTTGATTAATTTCTGATAGAAAATACAATCTAGAGGAGGCTCTGAAACATTTTTCAGAAACATTTTTATGCCAAATATTTTCATAGAATAAATATTTGTTTTCTCAAATGCAATAATGTTTTTGTGACATCCAGAAATGTTTTGTTCTTAGAAAATATATTTATTGCTGATATGGTGGCAGGGGTCCTTCTACTAAAATATTTTCTGGGCATTTCTATAAAAAATTACCTATACAATATTAATAAATCTATATTCTGTATGTAGGATTAGTTTCAAATGTAAAGTAGATAATTGAGTAGATAGACAAGTAATTAAATATACTTTAAAAAAAAAAAAAATCTCAATAATGAAAATTCCCAAATCAGATTGACCATCAAATGATTTGACCAGTTACAAAATGCAATAGGAATGGTTCATATATACTGCATTATATAGGGGTGAAAGAAATAGATGTTTTATAAAATATCAAAATGTTAAAAATGTTAAAATGCTGAAAAACTGAGCAATTTAAAGAGTAATATCTCTTAATTTTAACATCATCTTGTAGCTCTGAATTTTCTTGATTTTCTGATGTTTAAATCAGGGCAATCGGATAAAAACTGAGCAAATTATAGTCAAATTACATTTCAAAAGAGAAGCGTTCAAAAGTGTATTTTGTGTTTTTCTTGGCAAGTAAGGCACCAAGTCACATGATACTAACAGATTTCAGATCAGAAAAAATAGCTCTATGTTTTCTATTAATAGACCCTGACCTGAAAATGCCTTTTTTGAAACTAGTTCTATTTATAGATCAGACTCAAATTTATGAACTATTTTTATACTCTTGCTCTAATCTAAGCTGTTTCTATTAATAGATTAATGCTTAATCCTTCTTTATAATAATCTCTTTATGAACTATTTTTAGACACCAAGTACAACTTCAAATTTTGAAACTGTTTCTATTTATAGACAAGCCTTCTATAAACTATTTTTAGACACCAACTATCAATTCCAAATTTTATAAATGTTTCTATTTATAACTTATTAATCAGGTATATAAACTTAATGCAGTTCTATTTTTAGAAGTATGTCTATTTTAAAACTAAAATCTTGAAATTTTTTGGAATTTTTTCTATGTTTAGCTAGACCCTGAAATTCTATTTTGGGAATTATTTCTATTTATAGTCTTATCAGCTATTTTTAGAACAAATCTTGTTTTGCTCATATCTTACTGAGAAATGTAAATATTAATATGATTTAAATTGTAAAATAATTTAAAAATATATTACTTTCTTTTGAGATACTTTTTCCTTTTTTGGGAAATTTTCCCATCTGCCAAATCTGGTTTCAGAAATAAGGATAAAATTATAATTTAAATAGATTTGAAATTGCCCTGATGAGTAGTACAACTTTTGTTACTAGCACAGTTATGTCCAATCACTTTTGGAAATTGCATTTATTTAAATAAAGCATTGATTGATTAGTTTGTTATTTAAGGCACCTCAAACAGTTAGTTATGTTATAACTTAATGAAATTCAACATAAAAGAAACCCAGCCCAGTGCAGGTATATGCTCTTTTATAACCTTTCAATTCAGGCTGATAGTCTAGACTATATGTTTGAGGTAAGCTCGGTATCACTGTCCAAATGCTTGAAGAAAACTAACCATGTGACACGTAGCGTACCTAACATAGATTAAAGCTCCACCCAGATATTTGGGAGGCAAGTGCCAAGCCAATTTCTGGCGTCAGAACACCACCAAATGCCCCTAAATCTTGCTGTAATCCTGTTCATACATCTTGTGCCATACCTATGGATCAGAATTGGTTTCAGTGTGGTTTCTGACCAACTTACAACTTGTCTTGCCAGTCCTATGGATAACACTTTGCCAAGGACTATCAATCCCTCAGCTGTGTATTCCATGGCTTGACTGCTATAATCCTTTTCTTCAAACCTCTCTCTCAGATATTGTAATTGTACTAGTGACTTGTCAATTACTATGACCTAGATTCCCAGTGACTTGACTGCCACTAAATCTCAATCCACAGAGGACTTGACTGTTCCCTATAACTTTAATCTGAGAGAATTCTTTCTTCAGCTCAAACCAACAGGTAAACCATGTCACTTCAGGTTACAAACTTTACAGCTCTTAGTTGTTGGATCTTTTGAGTGCCAACCAAATAGACCAAATATCATAAGACTAGTAAGAAGACTAATCCTACTCTTGAGAATGAACAAATCAGAGCACAAAGATGATAGATAAGCTGTATCACTTAGAGAAGGTTCAGATGGCGAAGCCAGAAAGTGAATGAAAGTGATTGCAAATAAGATAGCAAGATCAGATTGGGATTTGTCCAAAAACCCAGGTGGTGACTCACAGTAGAATAGTGATTATGGAGATTGTTAAAATAAAAGCGAAGCTTGCAAAAATCACTATTCTGAAAGTGAGGGGTGTCAGCCCGATATATGAGGTAAGAGTGCAGGGCACTTACCATGTTGCGGGATGAGTGATTGTCGAGGACAAAAGCAACACGGTGAAATTTTCACAAAGGACCTCGCACCTGCTAATGCTTATCTATCGTCGGCATCTGCTACTCTGTAGCACTGTCGAAGAACAGCACGTGAAAGACCTTTGGATAGGATGAGCAGAGCTCTGCTTGGCAGAGCCGTGAGATGGGATGTGTTGTCAGGCGCAGAGGCCTACAAAAAGGCTCCTTACCCTTGGAACCCACTTTACGACGAAGTTGGGCATGTGATAGAGACAATAGTAGAAGTAGTGCTAATACAATGAGTGGAAATAAAAGCACAGCCACAAGCAGAAACAAACCCTTTGGGTTTTCCCTTACATGAGCTTAAATATAAATTCAAGTTTTAAATGTATTGTCATATCCAAAAATAAATAGCCTGAGTAATTGAGAAATTAATCAAATAAAAATGAATTTCCAAAAGTGATTGGATGTGGCTGTGCTGATAACAAAAGTTGTACTACTCATCAAGGCAATTTCAAATCTATTTTAATTATAATTTTATCCTTTTTCCTTATTGAGATATAAGCTGCATCAAAATCGTTGTCAGGCTTCTTGAAAAACATAACTAACTGTTTGAGGTGCCTTAAATAACAAACTAATCAATCAATGCTTTATTTAAATAAATGCAATTTCCAAAAGTGATTGGACATAACTGTGCTAGTAACAAAAGTTGTACTACTCATCAGGGCAATTTCAAATCTATTTAAATTATAATTTTATCCTTATTTCTGAAACCAGATTTGGCAGATGGGAAAATTTCCCAAAAAAGGAAAGAGTATCTCAAAAGAAAGTAATATATTTTTAAATTATTTTACAATTTAAATCATATTAATATTTACATTTCTCAGTAAGATATGAGCAAAACAAGATTTGTTCTAAAAATAGCTGATAAGACTATAAATAGAAATAATTCCCAAAATAGAATTTCAGGGTCTAGCTAAACATAGAAAAAATTCCAAAAAATTTCAAGATTTTAGTTTTAAAATAGACATACTTCTAAAAATAGAACTGCATTAAGTTTATATACCTGATTAATAAGTTATAAATAGAAACATTTATAAAATTTGGAATTGATAGTTGGTGTCTAAAAATAGTTTATAGAAGGCTTGTCTATAAATAGAAACAGTTTCAAAATTTGAAGTTGTACTTGGTGTCTAAAAATAGTTCATAAAGAGATTATTATAAAGAAGGATTAAGCATTAATCTATTAATAGAAACAGCTTAGATTAGAGCAAGAGTATAAAAATAGTTCATAAATTTGAGTCTGATCTATAAATAGAACTAGTTTCAAAAAAGGCATTTTCAGGTCAGGGTCTATTAATAGAAAACATAGAGCTATTTTTTCTGATCTGAAATCTGTTAGTATCATGTGACTTGGTGCCTTACTTGCCAAGAAAAACACAAAATACACTTTTGAACGCTTCTCTTTTGAAATGTAATTTGACTATAATTTGCTCAGTTTTTATCCGATTGCCCTGATTTAAACATCAGAAAATCAAGAAAATTCAGAGCTACAAGATGATGTTAAAATTAAGAGATATTACTCTTTAAATTGCTCAGTTTTTCAGCATTTTAACATTTTTAACATTTTGATATTTTATAAAACATCTATTTCTTTCACCCCTATATAATGCAGTATATATGAACCATTCCTATTGCATTTTGTAACTGGTCAAATCATTTGATGGTCAATCTGATTTGGGAATTTTCATTATTGAGATTTTTTTTTTTTTTAAAGTATATTTAATTACTTGTCTATCTACTCAATTATCTACTTTACATTTGAAACTAATCCTACATACAGAATATAGATTTATTAATATTGTATAGGTAATTTTTTATAGAAATGCCCAGAAAATATTTTAGTAGAAGGACCCCTGCCACCATATCAGCAATAAATATATTTTCTAAGAACAAAACATTTCTGGATGTCACAAAAACATTATTGCATTTGAGAAAACAAATATTTATTCTATGAAAATATTTGGCATAAAAATGTTTCTGAAAAATGTTTCAGAGCCTCCTCTAGATTGTATTTTCTATCAGAAATTAATCAACCTAGTAGGTTATGTTTAGTGGGTCACTGAAGTGTCCAGAGCAAGGGGTATTCCTCTCTGCCCCCCCATCTTATGTATTTACCACAGATTCTCCTGATCTTGCTTCCCTTTCCGACGGGTACGATGATAGCAATTGAAATGAAGATAGACACCCTCTTTGTTTATTTAAACACTGTATTTAGGTACAATAGCTGGTAGCAATTACAATGTAATTCAAATTGCGTTGCTTCCAAACATGCTCAGTCTTGTGCATTGCAGGTCATCGTCATCCAAACGTCGTTATTTAAGTCATTTAAGAAGGTTGATCTACAGAGTATCATTGTTTGTGAATACAAGGCCGAGAACACAGGATTTGGAGCACCAATTGTTAGAGCAAACCAGAAATCAACTGGTTCACAATTCGATCCTCGTCCACCTCCTGGTTATCAATTTCAGTCTGCAATTTCCCAGCCTTCTCAATCAGCTGAGGAGGCATTCGAAGAATCTTACGCAGAATGCGATCCTTCAAATCTAGAATATCAGCTTCACTAGGCAGGCTGACACTGCTCTCAATGGTCTTGACCGTCACAACACCCCGCCTGGCAACAGCATCCCGCCCAATAATGGGGGTCAAACTGTTTTGCAATTTCTCAGGCAAGTTGGCGAACTCCTATCAAAGTGTGAGCTAGGCCAAATAAAAAAGAGAGAAGACCAGACCGATCTGAAAGCCAGAAACCAAGCTTTCCATGTTATTGCCAATGCAAAGTTGAGGATAAGGAGAGTGAAAAAAATGATTTGTTCCCCTCTCCGCTCATCTTCTCGCCGTCTTCGTTGCAATGCGCGTTTAGTCTTTAAAGGCAGCTGATCAGGTTATGCTCCGCATAGGTAGTTTTGGGCCGTCACTCACGGGCTTCTCCCAGATGCAAATATGAGATTCATTGTCAGAAGAACCGCTGACAATCAGATGACGCTCTTCTGAGCTCATGGACTAGACAGGATTTTAATGATCTCAAAGTCAAGTGATCCAAAACTGACTTACCACTATTGCTTGAATTAAGGTGGACTGGCTCCCATGTGCTAATATTTGATTTGACTGCGGAGATTTAGGATTGAAAAAGTAGAGCCTTCCATGGTCGCTGCCTCCCACAACAGACTGCCCGTTCTCACAAAATACCACTGCCCTGATATGCTTGCGAGTAGTCGGCACCTCCAGAGAGTGCGTAAGGATGGAACGGCCTGCAGGATATATGTCATATCCCGTGCTGATATTGTCGACCACAATGTTCTTCTCCATTTCATCAAGGTCAGTGTTGCCACTTCACTGTCTTGTCAGTTATAAGCCCATGATTTGACCGATAGAACTACGCACATTGGTGTTTTGACTGTTTTTGAGTACTTCACAGCGGCTGTTTGTGAATCATAGCAAATTCTGGTGGTGGTAGTCAGTGTATAAAATCAGTTGAGGTTGCGTACTTCTCACAATTCTCCAGACTCAAGATAGAATATTATGAGGTCCTCCCCCTTGTTTAAGAAGTAGAGGGATCGTGGAATTGCTTGGCTGGGGCCGACTGTTATGAGTCCTTTGATTTATCAAAGACTCATTCTTTATAAACCCAGAACTTAGTTGAAATTTTGATTCATTGATTGATCATTCAACACCGCGGAAAAAAATTTCCCAAAAAGGAAATTTTTGATCAAATAATAGATTTAAGTCCCTTGACCATAAATCTGAAAAAATCATGTGACTTGCTATTTTTATTCTTGAGATATTGATCTTTTAAGTACAAAAATCACAAAAGTGCTGGCTTTTTTTGAGTTTTTTGCATTTTTCTCAATAAGAAAGGCAGCTAATCACATGATTTAAAAAGATTCAGGGTCCTAAAATCATTTCCCACAACTTTGTTTTTGTTTCCCAAAATAGTAATTGCCAAATTGAGTAGCTTTCTCCCACAATATATAATAAGTTAAACTTTGAAACTTCTTTGTTTCTTTTCTCCATCACCAATGCAGCTATTGACTTGGTTTTTTTTGCTATGGTCTTTGGCTATTCTTTACTATCATCTAGGATACTCTTCTGGTCACTAAGGTGTCTGGTTGTGCCATTAACTTTTGATCTTTTGAAATTAAAAAGGACTCATACATGCCATGCGAAGCAATGGCCCACATCCACAAGTCCACAGAGCAGCTGGCAGGATAGGAGAGTTCCCTGACATGGGTTATATTATGTAGGCCATATTTTGAACTTAATATCAACGCACCATCTTTGTTGAAGCGAAACATCTTCACACTCCCATTGTGGCATGCTGCAGCAAGGCGCTGCTGGTGAGAATCGAACACGACCGCTTCGACACTGCTACCAGCATCAAAGATCTGGATGTCCAGGACTTCAATAAAGTGGCTTTGCTTGTTCACGATGCGTAGGTCAGCGCAACAGCTTATTTGAGTTGTGAAATTAGGAACGTACGCGCTTGCGCTGATAAACTATCAGTCTGCCTCTTCCTGTTCCCAGGCACAGTAAGCCACCATTCGGCACACCAGTCCACATCATGCATGTCACTTGGCCCCATCGACCTCCCGAATCAGTAAGAGTCTCCGTGCACTGAAAAGTCTTCAGATCCCAGATATTGACGCATTCATCGTCACCTACATCCGGAGGGTCAAACAAGGAATAATACGAGGCCTCGAGGACGACATTTACCTCCACTGGCCAGAAGGTCAAATTCATTGATGAGAGCAAAACAGTTGATAGGACCGTGATGTCCGTTAAGCTTAGCCTTCAGGAAGTAGCTCTAGTGACTTGGTCAGAGGCCATTGCTGCGCATGGCAAAAACAAGTTCTTACTTTCAAGGTAAGTCATAAATAGAGGTTAAATAAGTAAATAATGCATAGTCTGCTCAAATCTGAAGCTATTAGGATGATCTTATACTCAAAAAAAGCAGAAAAATGAAGCGGATCTAACAAGCCTAAAACGGCCTGGTCACGTGACCAGGAAGGCCCTGATTTTTACGATTTTTTTGATACCAAGATCATAAAAATTGGCCCAGTAATGGCTGAGATACAGAAACCATGCAGGGTCACTATAGCAGTGGGAGAATTTCCAACCATTGCGTTAGAAACCATTTTCTTCTGCTATCAAGTGTAGAAAACAAGTTCTTTTACTACGTAAGAACTTGTAACAAGATTAATTCATACGTCGCTTAGTTTTTATCGGATTGCCTTGAAATAAAGTGTGTAATTATCAGAAAAATCAGGGCTATAAAATACTGTCACATATGTATTGTCACATTCTCATGTGACTTACCAAATGTGGAATATTGTTTGAAATACACAGTAAATAAGCCATTTTAAGAGATTTTAAAGGCATTAAAATAAAATAAAAAGACTAATGATGTTTTTTTACCTAAGAGATGGTCTGTGCACACATATCACATGACATATCCCTGAGAATATTTTGGTCTAACTTGGTGCATCAACTGATTCCAAGGCAATTGCACAAAGTCCTGCTGTGGGTTTGATTATGTAAGCTTCTAGAACATTATTTTCAAGCTATTTGGCCATGTTTTGCAATGTTTGGTGTGTCTTTCATGGGTTATTCAGTCAGTTTAACACCAATTTTGCGATTTTTACTGAGTTAAGCTGGCTGTTTGCCAGATTTGGACACCATGACATCATTGCAAAACATATGTAAATATTTGTACATTATTCTAGACTGGTCTGGGTAATATATTTTAGTATATCTAGCTCACTGAAATCTGTTTTAAGTGTAAATTTACACAAATTTGCGCTTTTTGGGTTGTGTGAACAGGTCACATGACCTAATCAACCCTGGATACACATACCACATGAAAGCCCTGATCTTTACGAATTTTTTGATACCACGATCATCAAAATTGGCCCAGTAATGGCTGAGATACAGAAACCATGCAGGGTCACTATAGCAGTGGGAGAATTTCCAACCATTGCGTTAGAAACCATTTTCTTCTGCTATCAAGTGTAGAAAACAAGTTCTTTTACTATGTAAGAACTTGTAAACCAGTGTCAACCAGTGCTACAGAAAGTCGATGATATGATAGAGTTTGAACTTACATTCTCTGGTCGAATAATGTTCCAGATTCGCTGTAAACACATACTTGGACAGAAATGAGGAAGCAGATGATAACGTGAGGAGTGCGAGTAGGAAGGAGTTTTAGTACGCACTATTTATACATGCGTAAAGCGGGCTGCAGATCTAGATCTGGGAGAACGAGTTGTGTTCACTGAGTTGTGTTCATGATCATTGATCAATCGCGTGCAGTTTCGAAAAGTTGTCAATAATGCAGGGTAGCCTCTAAAGATCACCACTGAGTCAATAGTAAAACCCCTCTTTCACAATCACTCTAGAGCGCTCTGTAGCGCCAAGGGGCTTGTCCGGCGAGCTTTGCGAGAAGACAAGAGTGCATTGATGCGAACAAGATGAAAGCAACTTGAACTTAGCCAGTACTCGGTACTGTACTGACCCGTCGACCCAGGCTTGTCGGTTCACGTGACTCTATAATCTTCCCATCAGCCGAAATTGATCTTCAACAAATCACTACAGTAGCGCAGTCACTCGCAGCTTGCTGGAGCTTGCTAGGTCGATGAACTCTCCAAACTTACCACGGGCGGAAACCTTGACCGAAGTGAGGAAAACTGGACTTCGCCTAGAAGAAGGGACTTGGTCAGAGGCCATTGCTGCGCATGGCAAAAACAAGTTCTTACTTTTAAGGTAAGTCCGACTATAAATAAAGGTTAAATAAGTAAATAATGCATAGTTCGCTCAGTTCTGAAGCTATTAGGATGATCTTATACTCAAAAAAAGCAGAAAAATGAGGCGGATCTAACAAACCTAAAACGGCCTGGTCACGTGACCAGGAAGGCCCTGATTTTTAAGAATTTTTTGATACCAAAATCATCAAAATTGGCTGAGTAATGGCTGAGATACAGAAACCATGCAGGGTCACTGTATGAGTGGGAGAATTTCGAACCATTGCGTTAGGAATGTTTTCTGCCTGCTATGCAGGCCGGAAAACAAGTTCTTTTACTACGTAAGAACTTGTAATACAGATCAACAACATTTTTCGATCCAAAGTTTTAGTCGCGCACGCTCCTTTGTACGTTTATTGTTTCGATCCAGTTATCGTTGAACTAGCTTAAAGTTAAACCAAATATTTCTGTTATCGCTTTTCAGGGCTAGCAACATTTTCGCGGCGGTTCTGAAGTCATAAACTGCTTTTGGGATCTTGGGCTGCCAATAGCGCTGCTACTCGTCAAACCGTGCAGTTTCGAGTTTGACGTTTTGTAAACCCTCTGATGTGAGCTATCAATATCCAGGGGCTCGCCAAATATGAACGCTGTCCATTACAGCCATTATTACGTTGCCAGCTTCGGGTCCTGTGGGAGCGACATATTGAACTTCGATTTACCTGTCAATAAACCACTCTTGAGCGCTCTATAGTACCGACAGTTGAAATGGTAATCGAAAGCCTTCAGATCTGGCGAACTTCGACTCAGGAGTATTTCTGCCTGCAGCTGGAGAAAACAAGAAAGTCACCAACCCAGTTATAAGGCCCAATACAAGTGAGACGCAGCAAGGATGGACAGCGACAGCCACCCCACACATGCCCCCGTCTCAGAAGGAATCGCAACACACCCTGTACCACAAGCTTTAATGAACCCAGTAAGTTTGACATTGTGCCGCAGTCTCTTCTTAACCGAAATCCTGACTTCTGGACGTGCTTCGTAGGGCCAGTTTACAGCAAGAAGACATTTGCAAGATGTTTATGGACTGACTTTGAAGGCTCAAGAAGAAAGTCAAACAAGCCACGCGACGGGTTGAGGAAACAACCACGCAAATGAATCAACGACTATTAACCCAACATCGCCGTGTACTTTTGAACCAGAGGCGCAATTCAAGGCGAAATGAGGTAATTATTTCGATTATCCTCGAACACCAGCAACCAGTTTTAATGAAATACCAGAGGTTTTCAGTACAAAGTCGCATTACAGTACAGAACTCTGAATCCCAAAAGAGCAGGGATGGTCGGGTTATCTGGAGACATCTCGATGAGGTTGTTGCAACTCTAGGGGCAGGAGGGATGAGCTCTGATGAAAGTGACGTTGATGACGACGGACATAAAGTCTACTTTGCGAAGAAGATGAGCTGGAGAAGAGTGGGTCTTGTTGCAAGGATGATTACTGTCGACCATGACCGGAACTTCAAGAACTGCTATGAGAATGTTACGAGCAATGCACCAAGACCACGCAAACAAAGAGTCAACGCAACTGAAACCTCCAGACGACCCATTCCTGGACTACCTATCAACTTCTACAATGATGTATGGTATAAGCGTTTGGACGATGGACAAAAGAAACTTCTCGGGGCCAAAGCTGCCCTGGATCTCATTGAGTTCGAGAGAGTGGAGGGCTAGGTGGCTATGCCAAGTATTACAAGGCCTCTAGTCCTCTCGGACTGTTTGTTTAATTGCAGTCTTATTGGTTATTTTATAACATTTTTTGCTTAGTTGTGATACCAGATTACAAGTTCTTACGTAGTAAAAGAACTTGTTTTCCGGCCTGCATAGCAGGCAGAAAACATTCCTAACGCAATGGTTGGAAATTCTCCCACTGCTATAGTGACCCTGCATGGTTTCTGTATCTCAGCCATTACTGGGCCAATTTTTATGATCTTGGTATCAAAAAAATCGTAAAAATCAGGGCTTTCATGTGGCATGTGTATCCAGGGTTGATTAGGTCATGTGACCTGCTCACACGACCCAAAAAGCGCAAATTTGTGTGAATTTACACTTAAAACAGATTTCAGTGAGCTAAATATGCTAAAATGTGTTGCCCAGACCAATCTAGAATAATGTACAAATATTTACATATGTTTTGCAATGATGTCATGGTGTCCAAATCAGGCAAACAGTCAGCTCAACTTGGTGAAAATCCGAAAATTGGTGTTAAACTGACTGGATAACCCATAAAAGGCACACCAAACATTGCTAAACATGACCAAATAACATGGAAATAATGTTCTAGAAGCTTACATAATCAAACTCACAGCAGGACTTTGTGCAATTGCCTTGGATTTGGTAATGCACCAACTTGGACCAAAATATTCTCAGGGATATGTCATGTGATATGTGTGCACAGACCATCTCTTAGATAAAAAAAACATTATCAGTATTTTTATTTTATTTTAATGTCTTTAAAATCTCTCAATATAGCTTATTTACTGTGTTTTCAACAATATTCCGCATTTGGTAAGTCACATAAAGATGTGACAATACGCATGTGACACCATCTTTTAGCCCTGATTTTTCTGATAATTACACACTTTATTTCAAGGAAATCTGATAAAAACTAAGTGACGTATGAACTAATCTTATTACAAGTTCTTATTGTAGTCAATTAATTAATCTTGTTACAAGTTCTTACGTAGTAAAAGAACTTGTTTTCCGGCCTGCATAGCAGGCAGAAAACATTCCTAACGCAATGGTTCGAAATTCTCCCACTGCTATAGTGACCCTGCATGGTTTCTGTATCTCAGCCATTACTGGGCCAATTTTTATGATCTTGGTATCAAAAAAATCGTAAAAATCAGGGCTTTCATGTGGCATGTGTATCCAGGGTTGATTAGGTCATGTGACCTGCTCACACGACCCAAAAAGCGCAAATTTGTGTGAATTTACACTTAAAACAGATTTCAATGAGCTAAATATGCTAAAATGTGTTGCCCAGACCAATCTAGAATAATGTACAAATATTTACATATGTTTTGCAATGATGTCATGGTGTCCAAATCAGGCAAACAGTCAGCTCAACTTGGTGAAAATCCGAAAATTGGTGTTAAACTGACTGGATAACCCATAAAAGGCACACCAAACATTGCTAAACATGACCAAATAACATGGAAATAATGTTCTAGAAGCTTACATAATCAAACTCACAGCAGGACTTTGTGCAATTGCCTTGGATTTGGTAATGCACCAACTTGGACCAAAATATTCTCAGGGATATGTCATGTGATATGTGTGCACAGACCATCTCTTAGATAAAAAAAACATTATCAGTATTTTTATTTTATTTTAATGTCTTTAAAATCTCTCAATATAGCTTATTTACTGTGTTTTCAACAATATTCCGCATTTGGTAAGTCACATAAAGATGTGACAATACGCATGTGACACCATCTTTTAGCCCTGATTTTTCTGATAATTACACACTTTATTTCAAGGAAATCTGATAAAAACTAAGTGACGTATGAACTAATCTTATTACAAGTTCTTATTGTAGTCAATTAATTAATCTTGTTACAAGTTCTTACGTAGTAAAAGAACTTGTTTTCCGGCCTGCATAGCAGGCAGAAAACATTCCTAACGCAATGGTTCGAAATTCTCCCACTGCTATAGTGACCCTGCATGGTTTCTGTATCTCAGCCATTACTGGGCCAATTTTTATGATCTTGGTATCAAAAAAATCGTAAAAATCAGGGCTTTCATGTGGCATGTGTATCCAGGGTTGATTAGGTCATGTGACCTGCTCACACGACCCAAAAAGCGCAAATTTGTGTGAATTTACACTTAAAACAGATTTCAGTGAGCTAAATATGCTAAAATGTGTTGCCCAGACCAATCTAGAATAATGTACAAATATTTACATATGTTTTGCAATGATGTCATGGTGTCCAAATCAGGCAAACAGTCAGCTCAACTTGGTGAAAATCCGAAAATTGGTGTTAAACTGACTGGATAACCCATAAAAGGCACACCAAACATTGCTAAACATGACCAAATAACATGGAAATAATGTTCTAGAAGCTTACATAATCAAACTCACAGCAGGACTTTGTGCAATTGCCTTGGATTTGGTAATGCACCAACTTGGACCAAAATATTCTCAGGGATATGTCATGTGATATGTGTGCACAGACCATCTCTTAGATAAAAAAAACATTATCAGTATTTTTATTTTATTTTAATGTCTTTAAAATCTCTCAATATAGCTTATTTACTGTGTTTTCAACAATATTCCGCATTTGGTAAGTCACATAAAGATGTGACAATACGCATGTGACACCATCTTTTAGCCCTGATTTTTCTGATAATTACACACTTTATTTCAAGGAAATCTGATAAAAACTAAGTGACGTATGAACTAATCTTATTACAAGTTCTTATTGTAGTCAATTAATTAATCTTGTTACAAGTTCTTACGTAGTAAAAGAACTTGTTTTCCGGCCTGCATAGCAGGCAGAAAACATTCCTAACGCAATGGTTCGAAATTCTCCCACTGCTATAGTGACCCTGCATGGTTTCTGTATCTCAGCCATTACTGGGCCAATTTTTATGATCTTGGTATCAAAAAAATCGTAAAAATCAGGGCTTTCATGTGGCATGTGTATCCAGGGTTGATTAGGTCATGTGACCTGCTCACACGACCCAAAAAGCGCAAATTTGTGTGAATTTACACTTAAAACAGATTTCAGTGAGCTAAATATGCTAAAATGTGTTGCCCAGACCAATCTAGAATAATGTACAAATATTTACATATGTTTTGCAATGATGTCATGGTGTCCAAATCAGGCAAACAGTCAGCTCAACTTGGTGAAAATCCGAAAATTGGTGTTAAACTGACTGGATAACCCATAAAAGGCACACCAAACATTGCTAAACATGACCAAATAACATGGAAATAATGTTCTAGAAGCTTACATAATCAAACTCACAGCAGGACTTTGTGCAATTGCCTTGGATTTGGTAATGCACCAACTTGGACCAAAATATTCTCAGGGATATGTCATGTGATATGTGTGCACAGACCATCTCTTAGATAAAAAAAACATTATCAGTATTTTTATTTTATTTTAATGTCTTTAAAATCTCTCAATATAGCTTATTTACTGTGTTTTCAACAATATTCCGCATTTGGTAAGTCACATAAAGATGTGACAATACGCATGTGACACCATCTTTTAGCCCTGATTTTTCTGATAATTACACACTTTATTTCAAGGAAATCTGATAAAAACTAAGTGACGTATGAACTAATCTTATTACAAGTTCTTATTGTAGTCAATTAATTAATCTTGTTACAAGTTCTTACGTAGTAAAAGAACTTGTTTTCCGGCCTGCATAGCAGGCAGAAAACATTCCTAACGCAATGGTTCGAAATTCTCCCACTGCTATAGTGACCCTGCATGGTTTCTGTATCTCAGCCATTACTGGGCCAATTTTTATGATCTTGGTATCAAAAAAATCGTAAAAATCAGGGCTTTCATGTGGCATGTGTATCCAGGGTTGATTAGGTCATGTGACCTGCTCACACGACCCAAAAAGCGCAAATTTGTGTGAATTTACACTTAAAACAGATTTCAGTGAGCTAAATATGCTAAAATGTGTTGCCCAGACCAATCTAGAATAATGTACAAATATTTACATATGTTTTGCAATGATGTCATGGTGTCCAAATCAGGCAAACAGTCAGCTCAACTTGGTGAAAATCCGAAAATTGGTGTTAAACTGACTGGATAACCCATAAAAGGCACACCAAACATTGCTAAACATGACCAAATAACATGGAAATAATGTTCTAGAAGCTTACATAATCAAACTCACAGCAGGACTTTGTGCAATTGCCTTGGATTTGGTAATGCACCAACTTGGACCAAAATATTCTCAGGGATATGTCATGTGATATGTGTGCACAGACCATCTCTTAGATAAAAAAAACATTATCAGTATTTTTATTTTATTTTAATGTCTTTAAAATCTCTCAATATAGCTTATTTACTGTGTTTTCAACAATATTCCGCATTTGGTAAGTCACATAAAGATGTGACAATACGCATGTGACACCATCTTTTAGCCCTGATTTTTCTGATAATTACACACTTTATTTCAAGGAAATCTGATAAAAACTAAGTGACGTATGAACTAATCTTATTACAAGTTCTTATTGTAGTCAATTAATTAATCTTGTTACAAGTTCTTACGTAGTAAAAGAACTTGTTTTCCGGCCTGCATAGCAGGCAGAAAACATTCCTAACGCAATGGTTCGAAATTCTCCCACTGCTATAGTGACCCTGCATGGTTTCTGTATCTCAGCCATTACTGGGCCAATTTTTATGATCTTGGTATCAAAAAAATCGTAAAAATCAGGGCTTTCATGTGGCATGTGTATCCAGGGTTGATTAGGTCATGTGACCTGCTCACACGACCCAAAAAGCGCAAATTTGTGTGAATTTACACTTAAAACAGATTTCAGTGAGCTAAATATGCTAAAATGTGTTGCCCAGACCAATCTAGAATAATGTACAAATATTTACATATGTTTTGCAATGATGTCATGGTGTCCAAATCAGGCAAACAGTCAGCTCAACTTGGTGAAAATCCGAAAATTGGTGTTAAACTGACTGGATAACCCATAAAAGGCACACCAAACATTGCTAAACATGACCAAATAACATGGAAATAATGTTCTAGAAGCTTACATAATCAAACTCACAGCAGGACTTTGTGCAATTGCCTTGGATTTGGTAATGCACCAACTTGGACCAAAATATTCTCAGGGATATGTCATGTGATATGTGTGCACAGACCATCTCTTAGATAAAAAAAACATTATCAGTATTTTTATTTTATTTTAATGTCTTTAAAATCTCTCAATATAGCTTATTTACTGTGTTTTCAACAATATTCCGCATTTGGTAAGTCACATAAAGATGTGACAATACGCATGTGACACCATCTTTTAGCCCTGATTTTTCTGATAATTACACACTTTATTTCAAGGAAATCTGATAAAAACTAAGTGACGTATGAACTAATCTTATTACAAGTTCTTATTGTAGTCAATTAATTAATCTTGTTACAAGTTCTTACGTAGTAAAAGAACTTGTTTTCCGGCCTGCATAGCAGGCAGAAAACATTCCTAACGCAATGGTTCGAAATTCTCCCACTCATACAGTGACCCTGCATGGTTTCTGTATCTCAGCCATTACTCAGCCAATTTTGATGATTTTGGTATCAAAAAATTCGTAAAAATCAGGGCCTTCCTGGTCACGTGACCAGGCCGTTTTAGGTTTGTTAGATCCGCCTCATTTTTCTGCTTTTTTTGAGTATAAGATCATCCTAATAGCTTCAGAACTGAGCGAACTATGCATTATTTACTTATTTAACCTTTATTTATAGTCGGACTTACCTTAAAAGTAAGAACTTGTTTTTGCCATGCGCAGCAATGGCCTCTGACCAAGTTAATCCTTGATCTCGGATCACGGAAATAGAATACTGATCCGCAAAGTCATTGCCTAAAATGAAAGGCGTAGACATGCCTTTGACTACGTATGCTTCCACATTCATCTTAACAGGTCCTTGATCAGTTTCAAAAAAGAGATCTAGCGAAACATAACCGTTTATGGTAGCCTGTCCAGTAACTTGAATTAAGTTGATCCGTTGTCCTGTCTTGATTTTTGGCGATTTCAACATTTGGTCAAGGGTCTCCTGAGAGATTAGTGTGATGTCCGATCCGGTGTCTATAATTATCAACACGGGAACCGAATCTCGATCATTTAGAGTTGCCAAGACTTCCGTGGCTTTAGCGCCCAGGAACGAACATCCGGGTGGTCGGGCTAGTAATTTCCGTAATTCAATAAGTTCATTTCCATCGTTAGCAATGGTTTGATAAGTTTGAGTCTTTAATTCTCGTGCAAGTTTCCTTCGAATCTTGCAATTGAAAGTAGGCTTGTCCTTGATGTTGTTACCGTCCTCAGTCATCCTTAAAAGTGGTTCGACTACGGGCTCCTTCAATTTCTCTTCCCAACTACTATTGCTCTTGATTCGGAATGATTTAACTGCATTACCCCCCCCTGAATCTGGCGACTTCAATATTCCAGAAGGGGGCTCTAAAAATCCTCATCATCGGAAATGAGACTATAATATAAGTCGTCATATTCCACTTGAGCTTCCTCTTCTTCGGCTGTGGTGTTGATAGCGTTGACTCGTGCCTTTTTCTCACCTTTCCTCGCATACTTACATTCTGGATCCCAGTGTTTTCCACTTGGTCAGAGGCCATTGCTGCGCATGGCAAAAACAAGTTCTTACTTTTAAGGTAAGTCCGACTATAAATAAAGGTTAAATAAGTAAATAATGCATAGTCCGCTCAGTTCTGAAGCTATTGGGATGATCTTATACTCAAAAAAAAGCAGAAAAATGAGGCGGTTCTAACAAGCCTAAAACGGCCTGGTCACGTGACCAGGAAAGCCCTGATTTTTACGAATTTTTTGATACCAAAATCATCAAAATTGGCTGAGTAATGGCTGAGATACAGAAACCATGCAGGGTCACTGTATGAGTGGGAGAATTTCGAACCATTGCGTTAGGAATGTTTTCTGCCTGCTATGCAGGCCGGAAAACAAGTTCTTTTACTACGTAAGAACTTGTAACAAGATTAATTATTAGACTACAATAAGAAACTTATAAGAAGATTAATTTATACGTCGCTTAGTTTTTATCAGATTGCCTTGAAACAAAATGTGTAATTATCAGAAAAATCAGGGCTAAAAGATGGTGTCACATGCGTATTGTCACATCTTTATGTGACTTACCAAATGCGGAATATTGTTGAAAACACAGTAAATAAGCTATATTGAGAGATTTTAAAGGCATTAAAATAAAATAAAAATACTGATAATGTTTTTTACCTAAGAGATGGTCTGTGTACACATATCACATGACATATCCCTGAGAATATTTTGGTCTAACTTGGTGCATCAACTGATTCCAAGGCAATTGCACAGAGTTCTGTTGTGAGTTTGATTATGTAAGCATCTATTACATCATATTGAAGCTATTTGGTCATGTTTTGCATTGTTTGGTATGCCTTTTATGGGTTATCCAGTCAGTTTAACACCAATTTTGCGATTTTCACTGAGTTAAGCTGGCTGTTTGCCAGATTTAGACACCATGACATCATTGCAAAACATATGTAAATATTTGTACATTATTTTAGATTGGTCTGGGCAACATATTTTAGCATATCTAGCTCACTGAAATCTGCTTCAAGTGTAAATTCACACAAATTTCCGCTTTTTGGGTCGTGTGAACAGATCACATGACCGAATCGTCCCTGGATACCCATGCCACATGAAAGCCCTGATTTTTACGAATTTTTTGATACCAAAATCATCAAAATTGGCTGAGTAATGGCTGAGATACAGAAACCATGCAGGGTCACTGTATGAGTGGGAGAATTTCGAACCATTGCGTTAGGAATGTTTTCTGCCTGCTATGCAGGCCGGAAAACAAGTTCTTTTACTACGTAAGAACTTGTAACAAGATTAATTATTAGACTACAATAAGAAACTTATAAGAAGATTAATTTATACGTCGCTTAGTTTTTATCAGATTGCCTTGAAACAAAATGTGTAATTATCAGAAAAATCAGGGCTAAAAGATGGTGTCACATGCGTATTGTCACATCTTTATGTGACTTACCAAATGCGGAATATTGTTGAAAACACAGTAAATAAGCTATATTGAGAGATTTTAAAGGCATTAAAATAAAATAAAAATACTGATAATGTTTTTTACCTAAGAGATGGTCTGTGTACACATATCACATGACATATCCCTGAGAATATTTTGGTCTAACTTGGTGCATCAACTGATTCCAAGGCAATTGCACAGAGTTCTGTTGTGAGTTTGATTATGTAAGCATCTATTACATCATATTGAAGCTATTTGGTCATGTTTTGCATTGTTTGGTATGCCTTTTATGGGTTATCCAGTCAGTTTAACACCAATTTTGCGATTTTCACTGAGTTAAGCTGGCTGTTTGCCAGATTTAGACACCATGACATCATTGCAAAACATATGTAAATATTTGTACATTATTTTAGATTGGTCTGGGCAACATATTTTAGCATATCTAGCTCACTGAAATCTGCTTCAAGTGTAAATTCACACAAATTTCCGCTTTTTGGGTCGTGTGAACAGATCACATGACCGAATCGTCCCTGGATACCCATGCCACATGAAAGCCCTGATTTTTACGAATTTTTTGATACCAAAATCATCAAAATTGGCTGAGTAATGGCTGAGATACAGAAACCATGCAGGGTCACTGTATGAGTGGGAGAATTTCGAACCATTGCGTTAGGAATGTTTTCTGCCTGCTATGCAGGCCGGAAAACAAGTTCTTTTACTACGTAAGAACTTGTAACAAGATTAATTATTAGACTACAATAAGAAACTTATAAGAAGATTAATTTATACGTCGCTTAGTTTTTATCAGATTGCCTTGAAACAAAATGTGTAATTATCAGAAAAATCAGGGCTAAAAGATGGTGTCACATGCGTATTGTCACATCTTTATGTGACTTACCAAATGCGGAATATTGTTGAAAACACAGTAAATAAGCTATATTGAGAGATTTTAAAGGCATTAAAATAAAATAAAAATACTGATAATGTTTTTTACCTAAGAGATGGTCTGTGTACACATATCACATGACATATCCCTGAGAATATTTTGGTCTAACTTGGTGCATCAACTGATTCCAAGGCAATTGCACAGAGTTCTGTTGTGAGTTTGATTATGTAAGCATCTATTACATCATATTGAAGCTATTTGGTCATGTTTTGCATTGTTTGGTATGCCTTTTATGGGTTATCCAGTCAGTTTAACACCAATTTTGCGATTTTCACTGAGTTAAGCTGGCTGTTTGCCAGATTTAGACACCATGACATCATTGCAAAACATATGTAAATATTTGTACATTATTTTAGATTGGTCTGGGCAACATATTTTAGCATATCTAGCTCACTGAAATCTGCTTCAAGTGTAAATTCACACAAATTTCCGCTTTTTGGGTCGTGTGAACAGATCACATGACCGAATCGTCCCTGGATACCCATGCCACATGAAAGCCCTGATTTTTACGAATTTTTTGATACCAAAATCATCAAAATTGGCTGAGTAATGGCTGAGATACAGAAACCATGCAGGGTCACTGTATGAGTGGGAGAATTTCGAACCATTGCGTTAGGAATGTTTTCTGCCTGCTATGCAGGCCGGAAAACAAGTTCTTTTACTACGTAAGAACTTGTAACAAGATTAATTATTAGACTACAATAAGAAACTTATAAGAAGATTAATTTATACGTCGCTTAGTTTTTATCAGATTGCCTTGAAACAAAATGTGTAATTATCAGAAAAATCAGGGCTAAAAGATGGTGTCACATGCGTATTGTCACATCTTTATGTGACTTACCAAATGCGGAATATTGTTGAAAACACAGTAAATAAGCTATATTGAGAGATTTTAAAGGCATTAAAATAAAATAAAAATACTGATAATGTTTTTTACCTAAGAGATGGTCTGTGTACACATATCACATGACATATCCCTGAGAATATTTTGGTCTAACTTGGTGCATCAACTGATTCCAAGGCAATTGCACAGAGTTCTGTTGTGAGTTTGATTATGTAAGCATCTATTACATCATATTGAAGCTATTTGGTCATGTTTTGCATTGTTTGGTATGCCTTTTATGGGTTATCCAGTCAGTTTAACACCAATTTTGCGATTTTCACTGAGTTAAGCTGGCTGTTTGCCAGATTTAGACACCATGACATCATTGCAAAACATATGTAAATATTTGTACATTATTTTAGATTGGTCTGGGCAACATATTTTAGCATATCTAGCTCACTGAAATCTGCTTCAAGTGTAAATTCACACAAATTTCCGCTTTTTGGGTCGTGTGAACAGATCACATGACCGAATCGTCCCTGGATACCCATGCCACATGAAAGCCCTGATTTTTACGAATTTTTTGATACCAAAATCATCAAAATTGGCTGAGTAATGGCTGAGATACAGAAACCATGCAGGGTCACTGTATGAGTGGGAGAATTTCGAACCATTGCGTTAGGAATGTTTTCTGCCTGCTATGCAGGCCGGAAAACAAGTTCTTTTACTACGTAAGAACTTGTAACAAGATTAATTATTAGACTACAATAAGAAACTTATAAGAAGATTAATTTATACGTCGCTTAGTTTTTATCAGATTGCCTTGAAACAAAATGTGTAATTATCAGAAAAATCAGGGCTAAAAGATGGTGTCACATGCGTATTGTCACATCTTTATGTGACTTACCAAATGCGGAATATTGTTGAAAACACAGTAAATAAGCTATATTGAGAGATTTTAAAGGCATTAAAATAAAATAAAAATACTGATAATGTTTTTTACCTAAGAGATGGTCTGTGTACACATATCACATGACATATCCCTGAGAATATTTTGGTCTAACTTGGTGCATCAACTGATTCCAAGGCAATTGCACAGAGTTCTGTTGTGAGTTTGATTATGTAAGCATCTATTACATCATATTGAAGCTATTTGGTCATGTTTTGCATTGTTTGGTATGCCTTTTATGGGTTATCCAGTCAGTTTAACACCAATTTTGCGATTTTCACTGAGTTAAGCTGGCTGTTTGCCAGATTTAGACACCATGACATCATTGCAAAACATATGTAAATATTTGTACATTATTTTAGATTGGTCTGGGCAACATATTTTAGCATATCTAGCTCACTGAAATCTGCTTCAAGTGTAAATTCACACAAATTTCCGCTTTTTGGGTCGTGTGAACAGATCACATGACCGAATCGTCCCTGGATACCCATGCCACATGAAAGCCCTGATTTTTACGAATTTTTTGATACCAAAATCATCAAAATTGGCTGAGTAATGGCTGAGATACAGAAACCATGCAGGGTCACTGTATGAGTGGGAGAATTTCGAACCATTGCGTTAGGAATGTTTTCTGCCTGCTATGCAGGCCGGAAAACAAGTTCTTTTACTACGTAAGAACTTGTAACTTCCACAATGTCTGCACGGCCGTCCTCCCTTATCTTCTGGAGTTCCACGAGGAGAAACGTTAGAATCATCCTTTGGGAATTGGGGATTGATTGTCATGTTACTCCATCCTACCGCATTCACCTTCGCATTCCTGAATTGACTGAATCCAGGATTTCGATTTCCTTCTCTCGACGCGTATGGGTAATGAACCCTGTTGTTGTAAGATGGTGCTGATCGTAATAACGTGTCTTCGTGGAATTTTACAGCAATTTGAAAATCGTCTAAGGAGATGAAAAGATGCGGGGTGAGGATACTTGCCCAGGAATTGGGTGCTCCTGCCATGATTTCATTTATCAACTCTCGATCATTATAATCGTAAACCGTCTCAAGTAAGTCCAATTTACGAATATAATATTCACTAGGCGTCTCACGTTGGTAATTCATTTCTCGATAGGAAGCTTTATTCGCCTTAGCTTTTTGCTTGTCGAGGAATGCGCGATTCATGAAATAATCACCAATGGCGTCTCGAAGAGTTCCCCAGTCTCTCTCGATTCGCTTCCGTGTATTGGTACTCAGACTGTAGTACCAAGTTTCTGCCGTTCCAGTGAATCTCGTAGGTACTAACATTCCCAATTGCTTAAACACTGTCGCTGATTGATCTGATATTCGATTAACCTTTAAGAACCATTGTCCTAGTTCCTCCGGGTTCCCATTCCACGTCGGTATGATATCGACCTTCAATTTGCTATCAAATTGTGGTTCTACGGTCGTCTCTTCCACGTCATCTTTCTTTGTCCTTCCCTTCGCGCTTGTGTCATTTCTTTTAGGATCAGAATTCCGTTTCCCGCGTCTTCCTTTACTCGCGTCTTCGCTGTCCAAGGAATCAGGATCTGAATCAGGATCTCCTCGATTCTGTCGTCGGACTGAAGAGTTTTTCTTGCTTGGCTTCTCTTTGGATGATTCCTTTCGATTTGAATCATCAGGTTTTCTGTTTGTATTCCTGCTCTGATCCGTCCTATCCTCCTTCCTTGATTGCTGAGACTCGGAATTGTCCTTCCGTTCAGTACTTTCGCCAGGCGACGTCGTTTGACCGAACATTTCCTTGTATCTTCTTCCTGAACTTGCTTGAGAAGGCTTACCGAAAATAGAAGCGTTTCGATTAGCTGGTCCTTGAACGCGCTTCATAAATGCCTTACTTTGACGAAGGTACGCAGACACGCTTTCTCCGGATTCCTTCACTCTATCAAAATCAATATAGTCGTCCTCCTGATCTACCATCTCGGAGCTTTCAGAAGAATTATCCTCGGAATTCAAGCTATGGTCGTCCTCTTCTTCAAACCGTGTGTTGCTTACAGGCTTGAATTCGTGATACTTAGCTAATAGAGACAGCGTCCGGCTACTCGCAAGGGTGGGCCTTATATTCGCGAATCGGGAGGCGATGCCGCTTCCTTCGCGCGCTTGTGCAGGTGCATACTGAATCACGCGCCAATCGGCTCGTATTACGACCGGTTTAACATCCAAGAGCCTCATGGCTGCCCCCGCTGCGGCGCTCCTCGCGAGACCCGCTCACACATCCTGAAGTACTGCCCTCGGTACGACAGACAATCCCCAACCGACCGTTTACACGGTTTGTTGATGTTTTTGTTGGAGAACCAAGTGGCTTTCTCCTTCGCCCGCCAAGCGGCAGCACCGCTGAAGGGACGGCCCTTCGGCCAGCCCTGAATTTTCGGTTTTTACCTGTTCCTCATACCAATATTGGACTTAGAATAATGATATATCTTGCGCGGCGCATTGTCTAAGTCTCGGACAATCAGTATAAGCCAGTCAAGACTAGAGGAAACTATTGTACGCGACGAAGTCCAAGTTAAACTATGTGCTTCTAATTACGGGTACGCGTCCGTATACGAAGCGCGGTAATAAGGCGAGGACTGTGAACGCGGGCCCACCTGTGCGCCTAACTGACAGGCACAGGTCTCTAGCGTCTAAACGAATAGGGACAGATATCCGAAGAATAGGACCCACAACTATGGTGCCGACGCGGCACCACCTGACAAATCAAGTAACAAGCTCGCAAACCCAGAACATGAGGGACGGGAACTGCCGAGTCTCGACCGTGATGGCTTCTCGAGCCTCGACCTTACTGTAAAAGGAAGGATTACCGAGTCGAGTCCCACGGACATCTCGGGCGAACAATAACGGACGCGAATAACAGTGCGCACCCGAAGGCTGAGATAAGATAAGATTACCGTGCGGGCCCGTCCATCGAAACATATGGGCGCGCCTTCCGCAACATACAGATAGAGCCTAGACCCGGCACATCGGGACGCGTTTTACGGTCTTGTATCAGCAAGAACCTCTGAACGTTCTTACCAAAGGAGTAATATCGACGCGTACCCGTGCCAACCAGAAAGATAGCTTATGCAAGAAACAGAAAGCTTAGTAAACAAGAAACTTGGCATCCGGTTCAGCTGTTTGTAAAAGGCCGAGTCCTTCATTGTATCACATGTAAATATTATTCTCAGTAGTATAAAAGCTGTACGCGTACGTAGAAAAAGACAAGCAATTTACCACCCACGAGATTATATCTTGAACGTTCACCAGAACCTCTTCGAGACTTCTAAGTGTTAACTTGACTTCGCGGAATTTTGAATAAACAGATTTATTTGTCTTAGACGGAATTTCACCTTTTGTGATCAGAGTGAACGTACTTGATTTTGAAAGACTTAAGGACTTGAACAACGATCTCTTACACCTGTCATCTATTTGACTTGAAGAGGCTTCAGTGGCCATCCGATTAGCCGCGGTAACCCGTACTTTGGTAGTGCGTCGCGTGTCTAAGACCTGGACTGTGGTAGAGGCAACTCAGATAGTTGTAGACTACACCGGACATTGCAGAGTTTCTTCCCGTCGAGTAGGGTTTTGGTAACCCCAAGAGAGTCATACGCGTCCCAGAGTGGCGTTATCCCGTTTTTCAAGAGTCTAAAGTAATTAAGTCCCGTACGCGTCTCAGTGACGTATCCCGCGATCCCAAGAGGCAGAGTCTTTGATTTTGTTATCTATTTTCTATTTCCCCAACAACAACCCATTAGTGTTCACCCTCGGGTCGACGCGTCCATTCTACGTGAACGCGTACTTTTCCCTGTACCAGACGGATTCTTCGGATTAGTCTTGTTATTATAAAAATACCTGTCCCTCCCAAAAAGAACTGATCAATTAACTTGATTATTTGATTGGGTGCTTAACGCTCGTCAAGTGTTAGGATTGATTTACTGTGTTGACTGATAGTGTGTGTGTGTGATAGGGGATTAGATTTTATTAAAAGTCTACCTATTCAGTCATCTACGTGTTTCAAAACTACCCCGCAGCAAGCATCTCATCTGGAGCCCACCGCAAGGGAGGGTTAATACTAGATAAATCCATTGAATCTACTTGTTACTAAAAGAAAATACCCCGTCGTAGTCAAACGACTAGATATACAACCTGCTAGAGTCGTCGGTAACCCGATAACTTAAGAAAACATAGCGGGCAAAGGCAAATCAGCCGGTAAACGCAAAGAGCAAACGGGAGCGGCAGCGAACGCGGCCACTAACACTGGTGCTTCAACTTCTCTTGCCGGACAAAAAGCCAAAAGGCAGACTAATAACTCAAGCGGTGAACTAGTCCCCTTTCAAGACAGATTACCTAGTACCAGTAGAGCTAGATCTACAACTAGGGCCCCTAGCAATCCAGCTCAGGAACGCTTTCAGCAGCGCGTCTCAGCTAGCATCGATCATCAACAAAGACGAGTTAGTATCGAACCTGAAGATATAATCAGGCGCACCTCTAGTCCCGTACTTGTTTTATCACAAAACATAGCGTCAAACGCAACCTTACCAGTTCATAACGAAGATCCCATTACCAGTCAGACAATCATGCCTATGCCACTTCCTGGAGCGAAGGACGCGCCTAAGTTTGATGACGAGCATCCCGCGGAATTACTACGCTTCATCAATAGAATGGAAGACTTATACGAGCTCCATAATATTAAAGATGATAAAACTAAAATCGCGACTCTCGGCAAATATACATCGGCGGTCACTGAGTCCGAGTGGCGAGCGTTTGATTCGTTTACAAAGAAATGGGTTGATTACAAGAAAGAGATTATTAGGAGCTACCCAGAGGCTTCAGCATTGGAGACCGGGTCTCTAGAAAGATTAGAAAAAATATTACGGGCGCGGTCAGGCAGCAAGCGTATTAAGGCTCATGAGTTAGCTGAGCTACTAAGCCTTAAACGTTCGTTCTGTGCGGAAGCAGCAAGGCTACAGGTCCCTCCAAAACTTCTGTCTAACAGAGAGCTAGTCATTAAATTTTATTCATGTCTTCACCCCGATTTTATAAGAAGAATTGAGGATAGACTTGATTTACTTAATGATAGGACCACGGCTACAACTACTGCTACTGCCGCGGCTGCGGATGACGATGCTGAGAATCCTGCACCCGTCACGTTGGACTTTAGAAATGAAGATCGTTTCACGTTAAACAATGTAGTCGATACCACCGTCATTGTGGCAGAGCGAGCTCATAGACCAACAGGCAGATATGATACCGAGGATGTACGTTTCGCGTCCACCCCAGACGTATCACGGATAGCTCAGGATGACACCCTCCCAAAAATAGAAGAAGGAGTGGCCCGTCTACAAGACACAGCACAGATACAGTCTAAATGGTCGCAGGACGTGAATAGTAGACTTGATCAACTATTCGGCGTGGTTAATAGTCTTAAACGTCCACCTACTCCGACTGCTTCTTATGTCGGACCATCCCCAAACC
This sequence comes from Galerina marginata, assembly GCA_023014335.1. Taxonomy (NCBI): domain Eukaryota; kingdom Fungi; phylum Basidiomycota; class Agaricomycetes; order Agaricales; family Galerinaceae; genus Galerina; species Galerina marginata. The sequence continues at coordinate 139,727 of JAECYW010000013.1, read as the reverse complement.
AGATACCTTACCCAAGAGGGAACACCTACATGGGACGGGACGCAAATGGAAACATTTGTTTCTATTGCAGAGAGACTGGTCATAGGATTTCAGACTGTCCCCATGCTAATAAACATATTGGATATGGATGGGTGATAAAGAACGAGTCCAATAATATCAGATTACCTGGCGGCGATTTCGTTCCCCGGGACGGTAATAAGACTATGAAGGAGGTCGTGGAACTCAAAAATAGAGGACGCGTTCCGATAATAGCCAAACCACCGCCAGCGCAGTCAGGGTATTTCCAGGACGCGGATTATGAACAGGATGTCTTCTTTACTCAGATGTATGACCAATTGTACACTGATACAGAAGTAGCCCGACACCTAGCTACTTTAGCGCAGAGTTATGGACGCGAGACGTTGGATCGAGTCCTGTCCCGTAACGAGTTCGTCAGGGCAGAAGAACGAGGTCAGTCCGCGGACCAGTCAAATTTTCAGTAAGTTCGAGGAAGGGAGCTGCGACTTCCTCCTCTAAAACAGCGGAAAAGTCAGCTAAAGCGAGGCTCCCAGAGAACCAGAAAAGCGTTAGATTTACTAAAAAGGCTGTCGAGGCAGAGACAGTTGAAGAGGAAGAAGAAGAGAATAGTGGCGAAGAGAGTGAGGCAGAAGTCGAACCAGAACCAGAAGTACGACGGGGTCCGCCGCGTACTAATAAGAAGGCTCCAGAAAAGGTCGAGGCTACCAAAAAGCCATTACCAAAAGCTGTGGTAAAGTCCAGGGAGCTTCCCTACATAGATGTCCCGCCACTTAAAACGGTGACTCGTCTAAAAGACACTCGGACTCCAGCAAACGAAGGAGAAGGCCCAAAGCCGGGTCCATCGTATAAGACAAAAGCTCCCGTCGAAGATAATGCAGAATCTGAAAAGGTGTTGGACGATATCATGGATCTATCAGTGGCTATACCATTGAAAAATCTATTGGGAAACGCACCAGGCCTTAGAGAAGCATTGAAAAAGAACGTGTCGAAAGCTAGGAAGCCAGTACTCATGGAAGAGTTATTGGAAGAGGACGCTAAGACGCGGGAAGTAGAGACGGGGCTAACTGTCGATCAGCTACCGGTGTCTAATTATATGTTGGCTGGTATCTTGAACGATAGTTGTCTAGATCCTGAGCTACGCGTCGGTTCAGACCCGTACTTACAGTTTGCGCAGACCCATGACGGGGCAGTGCCAAAAGAGGTATATGTGGCGCGCAATACGTACGCGTTACGTTCCTTGTATCCCCGGATCAATAACATAGCGCAAGAAGAATCTATAGTAGACAGTGGGTCACAAATTGTCTCTATGGCTGAATCAGTTGCTGTTGAAATGGGTTTAACTTGGAATCCAAATATTACCATCAACATGCAAAGCGCAAACGGGGCGGTCGAGAAAAGTCTAGGACTTGCGGAAAACGTCGCGTTCTCCTTTGGTGGGGTAACTGTCTACTTACAAGTACACATTATCCGTAACCCAGCTTATCGAGTACTATTGGGCCGACCATTTGATGTCCTAACCAGCAGTACCGTACAGAACAGTGAGGACGGGGACCAACGGATTGTTATTACCGATCCAAATAGCGAGCGACGGGCGGTGTTACCCACTTACCGACGCGGCGAGAGTCCCGATGTCTTACAACGTCAGAAGGCCCAGGCTTTTTAGACAACCTTGAGGAATTGATCCCGGATCAAGGAGAGGTAGCAGTTCTATTTGAACTGAATGAAGAAAACCAGACATTATCAATGGCCGGGTACGCCCTGTCTAAAGAAGACAAGTTTACAACAGAAGGAGTAAGGAATGCCTTTTTATCGGCAGCCATACAAGAAGAAAAAGTTGAAATATCAGATAAGAAGAAGGTACAGGCCTTCTTCCAACAAGGAGAAAGTATACCTACTACGGAACCGGCCGCGTCTGTATTTGTAGGAAAGAAATATAAACCGGTCGCGTTGAAAGTAAAACCTGTATACGCAGAACTACCAGAAAAGTTTAGGATTAAAAGAGAGATATTGGGAGATCCTTTAGCAGATATGCCCAAGTTAAGCACGAGTCCCCCTGATTTTGTACCGACGGGACGGTACACAGCTGAAAGACAGAAAGCGTTTGATAAAGTTCACAGTGGAGAATTCCTCTTACCCGAAGAAAGGAAATTAGTACATCACCTTATGATGGAACAGAATGGTGCGTTTGCTTGGGAAGACAGTGAACGGGGCCAATTCAGGGAAGACTTCTTCCCTCCCGTCGTCATCCCCACCGTCGAGCACACGCCTTGGGTATATAAGAATATTCCAATTCCCCCAGGCCTGTACGACGAGGTATGCAAAATTATTAGATCAAAAAGAGAGTCAGGGGTATATGAGCCGTCTAACTCGTCCTTCCGATCTAAATGGTTCACTGTACTTAAGAAAGATGGAAAGAGTCTCAGGATAGTACATAGTTTAGAGCCTTTGAACGCGGTCACCATTGCTCATTCAGGAGTACCACCTGCTACAGAGGACCTAGCTACGCATTTTGCAGGAAGAGCATGCGGGGGAATGTTTGATCTCTACGTCGGATATGACGAAAGGCAGTTGGACGAGTCCAGCCGGGATCTCACCACCTTCCAAACCCCGTACGGAGCCATGAGGTTAGTAACCTTGCCTATGGGTTGGACTAATTCAGTTCCAATCTTTCATGACGACGTTACGTTCATCCTGCAACCCGAAATTCCTGCTTATACTATTCCGTACATTGATGATGTGCCTGTACGCGGCCCAGCGTCGAGGTATGAGAAAGAGGACGGGTCCTATGAGACTATACCAGAAAATGATGGAATTAGAAGATTTGTATGGGAGCACGTACAAAATGTAAACAGGATAGTACAGCGTATGAAATATTGTGGAGGTACCTTTTCAGGAACCAAGTCCACCATCTGCGCGGACGAGATCGTCGTTGTAGGACACTTATGCACAACAGAAGGACGGAAACCGACTACTGAACGCATTAAAGTGATAGAGGACTGGGGCCCTTGTAAGGACCTATCGGACGTCCGGGCCTTCTTGGGTACGGTCGGTGTACTCAGATCCTACATTTCGAACTTCGCTGTACGGGCCCGTCATTTACAAAAATTGACGCGGCTAAATAATCCCTTTGAGTGGGGACCAGATCAAGAAAAGAGTATGGAAATGCTCAAGGACGGGGTACGGAACGCGTACTCTTTGAAACCAATAGATTATGAAGGACAAGGTGCCGTGGTATTAGCAGTGGACACTTCATATATCGCGGTAGGCTATTATATCTATCAAGAAGATAAAGATAATCCGAAAAAGCACTACTTTGCTAAATTTGGATCCATCACTTTAAGTGAACAAGAAGCTCGCTACTCACAACCGAAACGAGAGTTGTATGGGTTAAAGAGAGCTTTAGAAGAAAATAAAAAGTGGTTGATTGGTGTACGAAAGCTAATAGTGGAAACTGATGCTCAGTTTATAGGCGGAATGTTGCACAATCCCGACATGATGCCTAACGCAGTAATTAATAGATGGATAGAACAGATCGGAATGTATCACTTCACACTACGTCATAAAGCAGGGAAGACCTTCGGACCTGACGGTCTATCAAGACGTCATAGACAACCTAATGACCCTGAGCCGCCGGTAACAGAACCGGAAGGCGGTGACCCTGACGGGCCTGTCGAAATAGTGATCGCGGACCCTGACGATCCACCTTTGAGGCCAATTAAAGAGTTCTTTGATCAGATTGATAACCGAAAGGGCTTCACGCAGCAAGTAGTGGACGAGGTCTTTGTGCAAGCAGGCGTAGGGCCGGCAATTATGCTAGCTGATCCTAATGAGACGCGTCCCGCACCAATCTCTGAGTTTGTAGACTTGATTGAGCCCGACCAAGGACATCTCAAAGGCATAGCGCGGACAGTAGACTGTTTTGCACAAGAACTAGAGGAAGCAGATATATTTCGTTTGCAAGAGCGGACACATCTACAAAGCTACTTAGCGACAAATAAAGAAAAGCTAGGGCCAGAGCGATGTGATGTAGTACAACAATTAGTTAACGTGCTCGCCTTACCAGATGAAGAACAGTTCAAGAAAAAGACGGGTCCGTATCCAGAAAAACATAGAACGGATAGTGCTCGCAACCAAGATAAAAGGATACCATGGGTATTACAATGGTTTAAGAACAAGAGATTTAGACCGCCGGGTCTTAAAGAAAAGGAATATAAGCAGTTCTTACGCTTCGCGAATCGCTTCATTATTTATGAAGGACGCTTATATCACAGAGGGCAAGGAGCTAAGCACAGACTATACGTTGAGAAAGAGAGACGCATGTACATGTTAACCGCGGCCCATGATCATGGTGGACATAGAGGATTCTATGCGACCAACCAACTTCTAATACAGAGGTTTTGGTGGCCTGAAATGGAAAAGGATGTCAATTGGTTTGTGAAGACTTGTCATGTATGCCAAGAAAGGCAGAAGACTATGATCAAGATAAAACCAGTAATAACGCATACCCCATCCATATTTCAGACCTTACATGCAGATGTAATGCATATGACGCCCGTGTCTAACCAGTGCGGATACATAGCTCACGGAAGGTGTGCGATGACTTCATGGATGGAAGGCCGCGCCCTTAGAAAGAATGATGGAAGGTCTATTGGCATGTGGATATGGGAAGATATCATTTGTCGATGGGCATGTCTAGTTGAGTTTGTGACTGATAATGGCCCATCTTTCCTGGCCGCGGTCAAATGGTTAGAGCAGAAATATGGTATTCAAGGCATTAGGATATCACCTTATAATTCCCAAGCTAACGGAGCAGTGGAGCGTCCTCATTGGGATGTAAGACAGATGCTTTACAAGTTACTTGGTGGAAAGAATATCCACAAATGGTTCTGGTTCTTACCCTATGTAATATGGGCAGATCGCATTACTATTCGCCGACGGATGGGGTGTTCCCCATTCTTCATGATCACAGGTGCAAATCCAATACTACCGCTAGATGTGAAGGAAGCGACTTGGTTAGTCAAACCTCCAACTGGGGTAATGACCGACGAAGAATTAATCGCGTTCCGCGCACAAGCGTTGGCAAAGCACCGTCTGCATGTAGAAGAGATGAGAGAACGTATTGACCAACAGAAATATGAGCGATTACTGCGTTATGAGATAGATAATCGCGCGGTGATCAAAGATTATGATTTCCAACCGGGCAGTTTAGTACTGGTCCGAAACACTACAGTTGAAGATAACTTGGACAGAAAAATGAAGCCGCGGTATTTAGGGCCTATGATTGTCATTAGACGAACCATTGGAGGTTCATACGTAGTGGCGGAGATGAACGGGGCCGTCTGGCAACATAAAGTCGGAGCATTCAGAGTAATCCCGTACTATGCTCGTGAAAAGATTGAGGTACCCGGCGACATTTTAGACTTAATTGACATCACAAGAGAAGGACTAGAAAAGATATTGAATATGCCAGAAGAAGTAGAGGACTTCAAAGGACGAGACTACGCATTGGAAAAAGTTCAATTAGGCGCGGACTCTGATGAGGAAGACACAGATTGATAGTGTGACGCGGACAAATGAATTGGTATTTCGGGGAAAAGTGCCTAAGGTAGATGAACGAACTACTAAGGGAAAAACCTGAAAATCTACCAGTACGCGTACATATTAAACATCCAGTTCCTCATCGGCTTCTGCAGGTGCGTCCAGACTAGATCGAGCTTCTTTGAGTTTCGCGATTTCAGCCAGAACAGATTCACGTTGGCGGAGATTATAAGCAATTTGATAGTTGTAATCACTTAAATCTCCACTCAGCATGTTAATCTGTCTGTCGATACCTTCCACATCCGACGGAATAGAAGGGGAAGCCGCTATCTCAAGAGCCTCCTGGAGCGACCCGGCGGGAAGCTCAGAAGGAGCCCCTAGAGAAAGAGAGCATTTGGTCAAGACAAGGAAAAGTAACAGACAGGATAAATACATACCGTCGGGGGACGGATGGTTCGGCCTCGCCCGCTTGTTGATGGGGGGGACCGGTACAGAAGACGACCTGGTGGTCTAAGATAACAGATTAAGAAATAAATCAGAAAAGGGAGTAGCTAAGCTGAACTTACGTCCGCACGCTTCTCCACAGGCTTTCGGGACAATTCCAGGCTTAGGTTTCTTGCTCTTGGAAGACGAGGGCACGCGTACCTTGGCTGGAGTGGGTTTCTTCTTAAAGCGAAGAACGCGATCGGCAGCGGGCGCGGTAGGTGCTTGGGGAGCGGCAGGAGCTTGGCTACTGCTGGGCCCCCCCTCGTCATCCACAACCATAGCCTTGAACGCCCGAGTTAAAAACCCTGTAACGAAAGGACGGCTAAGACGTATCCTTACCTCCTCAGTGTCATCCTGAATTGGATATAGGAAAATAAGTAAGGTTCTTAAAAAGATCGGTGCGACGCGGGCCAACAAACCTGATCGTCTTCCTGATCATCAGCTCGGCCCCGGCCAGAACGACTACCTTGCTTGGAACCCTAAAGATCAGAAGGGATGTTAATAAAGGTGTTAAAAATAGAACACGGCACAGGGACATACACGACCTGCGGTTTTCTCGCGAAGTTCTTGAATACACCTGCACAGACGTGCGATGGCGCGGTATTCTTGAGGGTACTCTTGGAACTTGCCAGGATATGCCTTCATGTAGTCCTGGAAGGCACGACGAATTCCGAAAGGGATGTCCCGAGCGGTCTTGCCCGCGTCTTGGACAAGTTGAGGGTGTTCGACCCAACCCGACTAGATGATGGGGTCGCAGAAGATCAGTTTAATATTCAGATAAATAGTATTGATAGAGAAATGCAACATACAATGAACTTGGCCGCGTCAATCAACCCGTTCCACAAGGAAACAACGGAACGACTATCATGCGGGGACTCGGGAGTCGTATGATGCATAATGTAAAAAGTTTGTCGGACAGCGTCCTCAACAGAGGGATCGAGTACAGCGCGCATTTTCAAAGAGATGAGTGGGGATTGACCGACCGTTTGGTCGCTTCTCTTATAGCTTGAGCGTCCTGCACAACGAAGTAACGACCTACCGACGCGTCTACTACTTAACGCGCCGAATGGTAGGCTCTATGACGAAATACCTCAATGGGGAAATATACTTTGATTCTGTCACCTGAAAAGATCGTCGGTCTTGGCATCACGGCGCGTCCACGCTCCGAGATTCTATTCTGGGCGTAGTAGGAGGTGTGATCATGCATTCACTAAATCTCTACCTATTCAAAGGGCACAATAGCTGTACCAAACTCGACTATTGGCTTCAGAGCGCGTTCCAAACGATGCCATTCTTTCATCCTGATCAGATTCAGACGGAACAATTCACCATCGGGTATGGGTGTGCGGGCCAACTCAGCCACAACCTCGAATTTGCTAGTCAACCATATGGTGGACAATTGCTGAATAATGATCAGATATTGTTATGTAAAGGTTAATTAGAAGGGGACGGGGCCTGTTGCTTACCCCGTACGAAGCAGAAAGATTCGGCACATCAGGCCTGCGCATGAGTTGCTGGAAGCGCCCCGGAATAAGGGCCGCTCCTGGGTGATTCACCGTGGCATCGTGCCAGACTTGAAAAACTTTAATGTATATGGTCCCGACGAGAGATCCATATGTAATAAAGTCTGGGTTGTATTCGACCTATCAAATTATTAGTAAGGACGGGAACAAAATAGTCAGCAATTGACCGCGTACCAATATTGCGGAAAGCGTTAACAATTCCTCCAATGGAATATTCGCGGGACCCAAGCCAGTGTAGGCAACAGCATCCTCAAACGCTGCATTGGCGGTGGCGAGTTGTATGCGTAGCGACGCGGAAGGAGGGTCTAATGCAAAGATATCAATAGCCGCCATAACGGGAACTTGCTGAAAGACGCGTCCCTACTAGGCCTGGCTTTATAGATTTTGCTCAAGCATGATTCAGATAAAAATCACAGAGGAAGACAAGTATATTTTCTGGGAAACTACAATCGACAACAGAGTCTACGGGGTTCTACGAAGAAGAGCAGGTGGAAGTGAGCCACCAGGACGGGTCTCTTGTTCGATCATCGCCCATTCCAGAGCATGTAAATGATTAAATTCGGCAACTTCAAGGAGGCTGGTGAAGCCTCTAGTATGATCATCCTCTACCGCGCCGTTGCCATAAGCCCATGCGGAATGAAGGGTCTGATAGATTTTTGTTAGCGCCTACTTAGGAAAGATAAACCGGACAAACGCACCGACAGACGGGTTGGGAAAGCGGGGATATGGGGGGCCGCCATAAGGTCTAACATATTCTTAACAATCCCGCCGTACTGATTGATTAAATCACTGCCCGCGGTCCGATTATCGGGGCGATGTCTAAGGACTGTTAGCCACTGAGACGAGAGCGCGATGTATTCAAGCGCTACTGGTGTCCCGTACACGATTTGTTCTTTCGGAAAGTGCACCTGAACGGGTTAAGAATTGTTAGAAAAATTAGCAAGATGCGGGTTTGAAAGATTACAAACGAAAGCTTGGGTCCAGTCCATCAGCTCTTCCATCGGGGGTTGATATATTCCTCCCGTTGGGTAACGAGTGATGCGCACGCGGGCACAGAATATTGTGCGAGCAACAGGTGCCTCTTCTACAAGGTCCTGGATAACGGTCGCGTAGTCTTGATCGTACGCGGTCCTCTGTGCCAAGGCAACATAGAGCTCAGCGCAAGAAGGAACACCAGGAAAGACTGCAAAGGACGGGTCGGTTGCCATTGGTAGTTCAAATTCCAGTTTACCATCCTCCTTTGTATGTTCGCGGCTCAGGCATTCGGGGTCAGACAAGTATCGGAAAAGCTTCCGATGGTACGCATGAAAATAAATTCTGATGGAACTACACCACGCAGTTGCGTGCAATACTCAAATAAGGAACGTGTCTACGGTCTCCGATGTCTCCGTGTAGTGAGCTTGAAGGGCCTTGATGATCACCTTATATTGCTCTTGGCGCACCATGATGAACGTCGCTTGGTAAAGAGTGAAGTTCAGATTGATAATAGGAACCGCGAAACGCTTTCGGATGGCCGCGTTTCCGGCCTCCCAACCAGCTAGAAGATTCTGATTGAATAAACAAGTGGGTCAGCTGCACGTTGAAAGGCGGGCTTTGTTCGCATACCAAACTGTAGGCTGGCATAGATGGAATATCAGGCCGGGTCATCAGGGACAGAAACTTGATGCAGGTCTCGCCGCCAGCTTCATGGGGCGCGTCCATTAGGACTTGGTCAGAGGCCATTGCTGCGCATGGCAAAAACAAGTTCTTACTTTGTGGGTGCGTGTTACGACATAAATATATGTTAAAGAAGTAAATAATGCATAGTCCGCTCAAATCTGAAGCTATTGGGATGATCTTATACTCAAAAAAAGCAGAAAAATGAGGCGGTTCTAACAAGCCTAAAACGGCCTGGTCACGTGACCAGGAAGGCCCTGATTTTTACGAATTTTTTGATACCAAGATCATCAAAATTGGCCCAGTAATGGCTGAGATACAGAAACCATGCAGGGTCACAGTATGAGTGGGAGAATTTCGAACGATTGCGTTAGGAATGTTTTCTGCCTGCTATGCAGGCCGGAAAACAAGTTCTTTTACTACGTAAGAACTTGTAACAAGATTAATTATTAGACTACAATAAGAAACTTGCAACAAGATTAATTTATACGTCGCTTAGTTTTTATCGGATTGCCTTGAAACAAAGTGTGTAATTATCAGAAAAATCAGGGCTAAAAGATGGTGTCACATGTGTATTGTCACATCTTTATGTGACTTACCAAATGCGGAATATTGTTGAAAACACAGTAAATAAGCTATATTGAGAGATTTTAAAGGCATTAAAATAAAATAAAAATACTGATAATGTTTTTTTTACCTGAGAGATGGTCTGTGCACACATATCACATGACATATCCCTGAGAATAATTTTGTCCAAGTTGGTGCATTATCAAATCCAAGGCAATTGCACAAAGTCCTGCTGTGAGTTTGATTATGTAAGCTTCTAGAACATTATTTCCATGTTATTTGGTCATGTTTTGCAATGTTTGGTGTGCCTTTTATGGGTTATCCAGTCAGTTTAATACCAATTTTCGGATTTTCACCAAGTTGAGCTGACTGTTTGCCAGATTTGGACACCATGACATCATTGCAAAACATATGTAAATATTTGTACATTATTCTAAATTGGTCTGGGTAACATATTTTAGTATATCTAGCTCACTGAAATTCATTTTAAGTGTAAATTTACACAAATTTGCGCTTTTTGGGTCGTGTGAGCAGGTCACATGACCTAATCGACCCTGGATACACATGCCACATGAAAGCCCTGATTTTTACGAATTTTTTGATACCAAGATCATCAAAATTGGCCCAGTAATGGCTGAGATACAGAAACCATGCAGGGTCACAGTATGAGTGGGAGAATTTCGAACGATTGCGTTAGGAATGTTTTCTGCCTGCTATGCAGGCCGGAAAACAAGTTCTTTTACTACGTAAGAACTTGTAACAAGATTAATTATTAGACTACAATAAGAAACTTGCAACAAGATTAATTTATACGTCGCTTAGTTTTTATCGGATTGCCTTGAAACAAAGTGTGTAATTATCAGAAAAATCAGGGCTAAAAGATGGTGTCACATGTGTATTGTCACATCTTTATGTGACTTACCAAATGCGGAATATTGTTGAAAACACAGTAAATAAGCTATATTGAGAGATTTTAAAGGCATTAAAATAAAATAAAAATACTGATAATGTTTTTTTTACCTGAGAGATGGTCTGTGCACACATATCACATGACATATCCCTGAGAATAATTTTGTCCAAGTTGGTGCATTATCAAATCCAAGGCAATTGCACAAAGTCCTGCTGTGAGTTTGATTATGTAAGCTTCTAGAACATTATTTCCATGTTATTTGGTCATGTTTTGCAATGTTTGGTGTGCCTTTTATGGGTTATCCAGTCAGTTTAATACCAATTTTCGGATTTTCACCAAGTTGAGCTGACTGTTTGCCAGATTTGGACACCATGACATCATTGCAAAACATATGTAAATATTTGTACATTATTCTAAATTGGTCTGGGTAACATATTTTAGTATATCTAGCTCACTGAAATTCATTTTAAGTGTAAATTTACACAAATTTGCGCTTTTTGGGTCGTGTGAGCAGGTCACATGACCTAATCGACCCTGGATACACATGCCACATGAAAGCCCTGATTTTTACGAATTTTTTGATACCAAGATCATCAAAATTGGCCCAGTAATGGCTGAGATACAGAAACCATGCAGGGTCACAGTATGAGTGGGAGAATTTCGAACGATTGCGTTAGGAATGTTTTCTGCCTGCTATGCAGGCCGGAAAACAAGTTCTTTTACTACGTAAGAACTTGTAACAAGATTAATTATTAGACTACAATAAGAAACTTGCAACAAGATTAATTTATACGTCGCTTAGTTTTTATCGGATTGCCTTGAAACAAAGTGTGTAATTATCAGAAAAATCAGGGCTAAAAGATGGTGTCACATGTGTATTGTCACATCTTTATGTGACTTACCAAATGCGGAATATTGTTGAAAACACAGTAAATAAGCTATATTGAGAGATTTTAAAGGCATTAAAATAAAATAAAAATACTGATAATGTTTTTTTTACCTGAGAGATGGTCTGTGCACACATATCACATGACATATCCCTGAGAATAATTTTGTCCAAGTTGGTGCATTATCAAATCCAAGGCAATTGCACAAAGTCCTGCTGTGAGTTTGATTATGTAAGCTTCTAGAACATTATTTCCATGTTATTTGGTCATGTTTTGCAATGTTTGGTGTGCCTTTTATGGGTTATCCAGTCAGTTTAATACCAATTTTCGGATTTTCACCAAGTTGAGCTGACTGTTTGCCAGATTTGGACACCATGACATCATTGCAAAACATATGTAAATATTTGTACATTATTCTAAATTGGTCTGGGTAACATATTTTAGTATATCTAGCTCACTGAAATTCATTTTAAGTGTAAATTTACACAAATTTGCGCTTTTTGGGTCGTGTGAGCAGGTCACATGACCTAATCGACCCTGGATACACATGCCACATGAAAGCCCTGATTTTTACGAATTTTTTGATACCAAGATCATCAAAATTGGCCCAGTAATGGCTGAGATACAGAAACCATGCAGGGTCACAGTATGAGTGGGAGAATTTCGAACGATTGCGTTAGGAATGTTTTCTGCCTGCTATGCAGGCCGGAAAACAAGTTCTTTTACTACGTAAGAACTTGTAACAAGATTAATTATTAGACTACAATAAGAAACTTGCAACAAGATTAATTTATACGTCGCTTAGTTTTTATCGGATTGCCTTGAAACAAAGTGTGTAATTATCAGAAAAATCAGGGCTAAAAGATGGTGTCACATGTGTATTGTCACATCTTTATGTGACTTACCAAATGCGGAATATTGTTGAAAACACAGTAAATAAGCTATATTGAGAGATTTTAAAGGCATTAAAATAAAATAAAAATACTGATAATGTTTTTTTTACCTGAGAGATGGTCTGTGCACACATATCACATGACATATCCCTGAGAATAATTTTGTCCAAGTTGGTGCATTATCAAATCCAAGGCAATTGCACAAAGTCCTGCTGTGAGTTTGATTATGTAAGCTTCTAGAACATTATTTCCATGTTATTTGGTCATGTTTTGCAATGTTTGGTGTGCCTTTTATGGGTTATCCAGTCAGTTTAATACCAATTTTCGGATTTTCACCAAGTTGAGCTGACTGTTTGCCAGATTTGGACACCATGACATCATTGCAAAACATATGTAAATATTTGTACATTATTCTAAATTGGTCTGGGTAACATATTTTAGTATATCTAGCTCACTGAAATTCATTTTAAGTGTAAATTTACACAAATTTGCGCTTTTTGGGTCGTGTGAGCAGGTCACATGACCTAATCGACCCTGGATACACATGCCACATGAAAGCCCTGATTTTTACGAATTTTTTGATACCAAGATCATCAAAATTGGCCCAGTAATGGCTGAGATACAGAAACCATGCAGGGTCACAGTATGAGTGGGAGAATTTCGAACGATTGCGTTAGGAATGTTTTCTGCCTGCTATGCAGGCCGGAAAACAAGTTCTTTTACTACGTAAGAACTTGTAACAAGATTAATTATTAGACTACAATAAGAAACTTGCAACAAGATTAATTTATACGTCGCTTAGTTTTTATCGGATTGCCTTGAAACAAAGTGTGTAATTATCAGAAAAATCAGGGCTAAAAGATGGTGTCACATGTGTATTGTCACATCTTTATGTGACTTACCAAATGCGGAATATTGTTGAAAACACAGTAAATAAGCTATATTGAGAGATTTTAAAGGCATTAAAATAAAATAAAAATACTGATAATGTTTTTTTTACCTGAGAGATGGTCTGTGCACACATATCACATGACATATCCCTGAGAATAATTTTGTCCAAGTTGGTGCATTATCAAATCCAAGGCAATTGCACAAAGTCCTGCTGTGAGTTTGATTATGTAAGCTTCTAGAACATTATTTCCATGTTATTTGGTCATGTTTTGCAATGTTTGGTGTGCCTTTTATGGGTTATCCAGTCAGTTTAATACCAATTTTCGGATTTTCACCAAGTTGAGCTGACTGTTTGCCAGATTTGGACACCATGACATCATTGCAAAACATATGTAAATATTTGTACATTATTCTAAATTGGTCTGGGTAACATATTTTAGTATATCTAGCTCACTGAAATTCATTTTAAGTGTAAATTTACACAAATTTGCGCTTTTTGGGTCGTGTGAGCAGGTCACATGACCTAATCGACCCTGGATACACATGCCACATGAAAGCCCTGATTTTTACGAATTTTTTGATACCAAGATCATCAAAATTGGCCCAGTAATGGCTGAGATACAGAAACCATGCAGGGTCACAGTATGAGTGGGAGAATTTCGAACGATTGCGTTAGGAATGTTTTCTGCCTGCTATGCAGGCCGGAAAACAAGTTCTTTTACTACGTAAGAACTTGTAACAAGATTAATTATTAGACTACAATAAGAAACTTGCAACAAGATTAATTTATACGTCGCTTAGTTTTTATCGGATTGCCTTGAAACAAAGTGTGTAATTATCAGAAAAATCAGGGCTAAAAGATGGTGTCACATGTGTATTGTCACATCTTTATGTGACTTACCAAATGCGGAATATTGTTGAAAACACAGTAAATAAGCTATATTGAGAGATTTTAAAGGCATTAAAATAAAATAAAAATACTGATAATGTTTTTTTTACCTGAGAGATGGTCTGTGCACACATATCACATGACATATCCCTGAGAATAATTTTGTCCAAGTTGGTGCATTATCAAATCCAAGGCAATTGCACAAAGTCCTGCTGTGAGTTTGATTATGTAAGCTTCTAGAACATTATTTCCATGTTATTTGGTCATGTTTTGCAATGTTTGGTGTGCCTTTTATGGGTTATCCAGTCAGTTTAATACCAATTTTCGGATTTTCACCAAGTTGAGCTGACTGTTTGCCAGATTTGGACACCATGACATCATTGCAAAACATATGTAAATATTTGTACATTATTCTAAATTGGTCTGGGTAACATATTTTAGTATATCTAGCTCACTGAAATTCATTTTAAGTGTAAATTTACACAAATTTGCGCTTTTTGGGTCGTGTGAGCAGGTCACATGACCTAATCGACCCTGGATACACATGCCACATGAAAGCCCTGATTTTTACGAATTTTTTGATACCAAGATCATCAAAATTGGCCCAGTAATGGCTGAGATACAGAAACCATGCAGGGTCACAGTATGAGTGGGAGAATTTCGAACGATTGCGTTAGGAATGTTTTCTGCCTGCTATGCAGGCCGGAAAACAAGTTCTTTTACTACGTAAGAACTTGTAACAAGATTAATTATTAGACTACAATAAGAAACTTGCAACAAGATTAATTTATACGTCGCTTAGTTTTTATCGGATTGCCTTGAAACAAAGTGTGTAATTATCAGAAAAATCAGGGCTAAAAGATGGTGTCACATGTGTATTGTCACATCTTTATGTGACTTACCAAATGCGGAATATTGTTGAAAACACAGTAAATAAGCTATATTGAGAGATTTTAAAGGCATTAAAATAAAATAAAAATACTGATAATGTTTTTTTTACCTGAGAGATGGTCTGTGCACACATATCACATGACATATCCCTGAGAATAATTTTGTCCAAGTTGGTGCATTATCAAATCCAAGGCAATTGCACAAAGTCCTGCTGTGAGTTTGATTATGTAAGCTTCTAGAACATTATTTCCATGTTATTTGGTCATGTTTTGCAATGTTTGGTGTGCCTTTTATGGGTTATCCAGTCAGTTTAATACCAATTTTCGGATTTTCACCAAGTTGAGCTGACTGTTTGCCAGATTTGGACACCATGACATCATTGCAAAACATATGTAAATATTTGTACATTATTCTAAATTGGTCTGGGTAACATATTTTAGTATATCTAGCTCACTGAAATTCATTTTAAGTGTAAATTTACACAAATTTGCGCTTTTTGGGTCGTGTGAGCAGGTCACATGACCTAATCGACCCTGGATACACATGCCACATGAAAGCCCTGATTTTTACGAATTTTTTGATACCAAGATCATCAAAATTGGCCCAGTAATGGCTGAGATACAGAAACCATGCAGGGTCACAGTATGAGTGGGAGAATTTCGAACGATTGCGTTAGGAATGTTTTCTGCCTGCTATGCAGGCCGGAAAACAAGTTCTTTTACTACGTAAGAACTTGTAACAAGATTAATTATTAGACTACAATAAGAAACTTGCAACAAGATTAATTTATACGTCGCTTAGTTTTTATCGGATTGCCTTGAAACAAAGTGTGTAATTATCAGAAAAATCAGGGCTAAAAGATGGTGTCACATGTGTATTGTCACATCTTTATGTGACTTACCAAATGCGGAATATTGTTGAAAACACAGTAAATAAGCTATATTGAGAGATTTTAAAGGCATTAAAATAAAATAAAAATACTGATAATGTTTTTTTTACCTGAGAGATGGTCTGTGCACACATATCACATGACATATCCCTGAGAATAATTTTGTCCAAGTTGGTGCATTATCAAATCCAAGGCAATTGCACAAAGTCCTGCTGTGAGTTTGATTATGTAAGCTTCTAGAACATTATTTCCATGTTATTTGGTCATGTTTTGCAATGTTTGGTGTGCCTTTTATGGGTTATCCAGTCAGTTTAATACCAATTTTCGGATTTTCACCAAGTTGAGCTGACTGTTTGCCAGATTTGGACACCATGACATCATTGCAAAACATATGTAAATATTTGTACATTATTCTAAATTGGTCTGGGTAACATATTTTAGTATATCTAGCTCACTGAAATTCATTTTAAGTGTAAATTTACACAAATTTGCGCTTTTTGGGTCGTGTGAGCAGGTCACATGACCTAATCGACCCTGGATACACATGCCACATGAAAGCCCTGATTTTTACGAATTTTTTGATACCAAGATCATCAAAATTGGCCCAGTAATGGCTGAGATACAGAAACCATGCAGGGTCACAGTATGAGTGGGAGAATTTCGAACGATTGCGTTAGGAATGTTTTCTGCCTGCTATGCAGGCCGGAAAACAAGTTCTTTTACTACGTAAGAACTTGTAACAGAACACCAGTGGTTGCATAGACGATTGTAGTGATCGGCGAACTTCGATCCGTACACAATCAAGTATTTCGGAACGATGACCTAGTTGATAGGTGCAGATGTCAGATAAGTCAGACGTGGCCTTATTGGACTTAAACGCACCATGAAATCAGTCCAATACTTCAGCGCCGCGACTGGTATAGTCGTATACGCCGCGCCGCTGTCCATGGCCTGAAGTAATTCTTCCCTTCGGAAACGTCGCGAACCCGCGGACAGGAGAGCGAGGGCTCGCCGATAAGTTGTCCTCCACCTTGCGTTTTGACGTTGATGGAGAGGGTAGCAAGATAAGTCGCTTTCAATGAAGTGGAACGGCAGATAGCCAACGTAGGGGGATGGGCCTCTATCATAAGGCCGGTACTCGTCCTCGTCCTCTGAGCTGGATGTCGACACGGACTCTGAAGAAGACATGATGGTCAAATTTCACCTGTAGCTGTTACATTTATACATGAAAAAAGGTAACTTGTCCAAAGAGGATGTTGCATCAGAAAGGCAATTTAACCACTTGGTCAGTTGACCAACAGGTCAATTTACCTATATAAACAAATATATGTTTAGCCTATATCTCAGTGAAAACGGGAAGCACAGCCACGATTCTGGTAGATTCAGGGTCGCCTATATGATTACGTCATTTTTTATCAGAGGCGCAGCCACATCCGAGCACATCCTGGAAAGGCTCGGCAAAACTGCATTACTTTTTGACAGCTTGGACAGTTTACCAAGCCATCCCTGAATATGCTTGGATGTGGCTGCGCCTCTGACAAAAAATGTGCTGCCAAGCCATTTGACCCTGAATCCATCAAAATTTTGTGCCTAGCTATTTTTCCCACAGAGAAAAATGCAAAAAACTGAAAAAAAGCCGGCGGTGAGAAATTTTGGCTGACGGGAAAATTTCCCAAAAAGGAAAGAGGGTTTCAAAAGAATGCAATCTATTTTTAGACCCTACTAAAATTGAAATCACATGACTAGCTACCTTCCTCATTGAGATATAAGCCTTTTAGTGTTAATTAATAAATTAAAGAACTTAGCACAAATGCTGCTAAGTCCAAAATTAGCTGGCTGACTAAATACTGCCATTTTAGGCAATTGCATCTTGATTGCCTTTTATATCATGGATGCAGTGGCCCTGAGACCTTATATTTACATTTATTTGCATTTGAGGCCATAAAATTACATAAATGTGCGACAAGCATGTAAATAGAGGCAAATTCAAAGTCATGTGATCTAAATTGATGCCATCAGATACCAAATAAATATATGCTCCTTCCTATAGTAGGGCAACGTCGCAGTATAGTAAATATTCACTTTGTTGGTAAACTGACCAACTGGTTAAATTGCCTTTCTGATGCAACATCCTTTTTGGACAACTTGCCTAACTGATTGCTTCATATAACAGCATAGGCTGCAAATTTGAGATAAATTCCTGACCGCGTCTTATATAGCACGCGGCGCGTCTAGGTTTCGGTGACCACATGGAAGACTTCGCCTAAAATGGGATTGTCCACCCGACGCGCTCAGCTTGTCTTCAACTGGGACAGTTGATATTTAAGTTGGGGGGAGGAGGGTCGCGTACCCATGCTATCTCATACTGAAGTTAGACACTAGAAAAACCAGATAAAATTTTGAAAATTATAAGTCACATAGCACTGCGGACATTTGCCGATAAAATCATCGACTTGTATCGTGATTTTATTTCTAATAAAATCAAACCACCTTCATTAATACTTTCACTAGATTTTATTGTGAAGATATTGACAATCAGTATTTCGATTTCTTCACCAGTCTAATCATTGGTTGTATTCTTTTATTAAGCAACGATGTTATCATGAATGGTATTCAAAATATATTCAGAAGGCTTGGCTTTGACGGCAGTACAACGGCAGTCTTTTATGAGTTAACAGTTAATAATTAATTCTTGAAGAATACTTAGCCAAGATGTCAAATTTCGAGTCTCACACGTTGTCCGTCAATATGATATTCAAATTCCCGCGACGAATTTCAAGAAGTGTGTCTAGAGCCAATGTTACACTTAAAGCTATTGAAGGAGCCTATATTGTAAGTACACAGTAAAGGGTATCACAACGGTCATGACTGAAATTGCTGCGTTGACATTTCACGAATACGCGTGGCGACTTTCCTCCCCAGGGATGCCTTCTTCAGTTTATTCCGCCAATCTAGCTGCGATAATGGAACGCCATTCTTTACGTCTCCATCGCGAATACTTTTCAAGCGATTCTGGTACCAAGTCTCTGCTACCTCCGTCCAGTGGCCCCAATTATATGCATTATTCTTGCTGTCCCAATAGTGCGGCAATGGCCACCAAGATACATGAGCAATCTGATCTCCATTACCTGTAAAGACTGTAAGATAGGACATGCCAGGCCTACGGAAAAAAATATACCTGTGAAACAGTGGTGCATGCCACAAATTACAGCAATTTCATCATTTGTAAGACCGTCATCCCAGTAGGTCGTACCAGCGGTCTCAACCGAATACCCAAGGCGATGGAGTGTAACAGCTGATGATGGGCCAAATATTGTGGATTCAACTGCAAAGTGCTCTTTGGCAAGGCGGTTGACCATTCCGCCATGCAGAATAGCAGCACGAGCACGAGGAGTTGCTAACAAATGTTTGCGACGCAGGACGTATGTCTCGTAATCACCCGGTATAAATGTGTAGTTGGCAACACGTCGAGGTATTTTGATGTTGATTGCATCTAGGGAGATCGATGAAGGATGACGGTTGAGGTTCAAAAATGTTTGGAAAGGAATACCCTCTTCAGCAAGATGCCTAGCCAAAGCCATAGACGAAGGGATTCCAGTTGCAGCAGTGACAGCTGTGATATATCTCAAAATGTGAACTGCACTGGCTAAGGTAGTCACAGCAATCTGCCATTCACTCGCCCTTTCAATACCCAGAACAGAGTTATGCAGCATATAGAGACCGCCATCGAGCTTGTGAAAATTTTTTCTGATGATGCTGTCTCCCAAATATTGACGATTGTCCGGTAAGAAATCCCATTCATGTGCCTTCGGTCCTGGCCCTTGCAAGCCATGAAGAAAAGTCACGATAGGCCCAGTGAGGCCACGTTGAGGCTGGTGTTTACCCTTACAGAGGCCAACTGACATCAAGCATTCGTCCCAGTCACTATTATCAACCGGGGATAGGTCTCTTTCAGGAAGAGGGAGTGGATGCACAAAGCCGAAATGCAGGAATAAATACTGCAATACATTGAGGTCGTTAGAGGTGTGCGTTAGATCGACTTCTGGGCCAATGTCAGATGTTCGAGAAACTCCGGTGACATATTCAAACGAATTGCTGCTCTGATGAACCCGCTCGGCAATAAAGGATTCATATCCCTTTTGGGTGGTATCTGGATCCATGTATGATTCAGTGTCCATGTCCAAGTCCATGTTCATGTCGCGACCGCCATCATCGGAGCTGCCGTCGTCGTCGTCATCAGGATCATCGCCAAAAAATTCGCACAGGTCCCAGACATTACTGACAGCATCATATTTGCACTGAGCGTCAGAGTAATTTCTAATGGTATCCTGGCGATCATTTTTATGAACTCGCCTGCGGATGAGCTCAATGACTTCGTCTTCGCTCCATTCCCAGACAAAAACCTCTGCCGACGTAATTGGGGGATTCCTCTCACGACTGAGACGAATCTGACGGTTTTGCTCATTCTCTTTGGCCAGGACTTCTTTATTACGTTGCTCTCGAGCGACGAAGAAAGGCTCCCAAGGCTTTGTTGCAAGATAGGCCTTTAACGCATCTTTGTATTCATGGCGAGAGTATCCTTGAGGTTGACGTCGGGGTGATAAAGGAGGAGGGGGTAAAAGAGATGGGGCTTTTGAAATGAAAGTTGTCGCAGCTTGCAATATGTGTGATGGTGGTCGCAAATGTTGGAGCTTGTGGTGTCCAATGCCACTAGGGCAATACCAGACTGGTATGTCCCAAGAGCATAACCACTCCACGGAAGGTTGATCGGGTTCAGGATTAAGAACGTTCAAAAAGGTACCAACACGGGGGCACCGTCGAGAGAAATCGCAAATTACGAGTTCTTACGTTAGTAAAAGAACTCGTTCTTATTCTGACTTTCCGCTAATTTGCTTGCAGTGCGACCACATTTTTCATTCATTTTCTCTCACGGCTTCACTTTTTTTGTAGTCTTTGTTCCTAGTTGCTACAAATGTTTGTAGTCTTTTAATTCAAAAAATGAAGTCGTGAGAACACATTTGATCACAAGTTTGATTGATTGGTGATGCATCATTTTCCCTAGTAACCATCTGTTGCACGTTGCCAATGTGATTGATTCCCAAAATAATACATCATTCAATTGTGCAACTGCTAAACCTTCTTAATAAAAACTGATCCCATTAATTTTCCAAGTAATATCTTTTTTTTTTCAGGAAAATTGGTGCAGAATAGCATAAAATACATCAATTCTCAGTATTGGTTGCTTAAAGTAACACATTCTAAATTTAGCTTGATTGATTGATGGGATCAATTACATCACATTGCTATATTTATGACATCAGATCCATCACTTCCCTTGGTAACCAATGATGCAATACTCTGATATGCCGTCAACGACTCTTATAACGCCTATACGTCACCAAATAGTCCGATTTCTGCAACGCACATTTAGTATGATTTATAGCCCTAAATTTTCTAAATATTTTACAATTTATTTCATCGAAATCCGTGAAGAATTGATAGAGATACGCCTAAAATAAGTACTTATGTGTATGAATATTGCACATTAATGCCATCACGATCCTTAATTGACTGATGACGCACGCCGAGGTCAAAAGTGGGTCGACTATAGTCATTTTTGACCTCGGCGTGCGTCATGCTGTGCACAATGTCGATCATGATCGAATTATTAGGCTTTTAGCATGCAGATCTGATCTGCGGGTGAGAATGTTATGTAATAAATCCGGAAAAAATATTGAAAAATAGCCTGAATTTTTCTGATTACAAATATATTAAAATCATGTGACCAGGTAATTTCCTCATTGAGAAATGACTTTTGGACGCGAGTCTACAAATCAGTAATCAGGCTCTAACATGCTCAGTTCTGACTCAAATTGCATAAATTTAATATCAGAAAATCCAGAAAATTCAGGGCAATAAAATAGGTGGATAATTATTTGCAAATATTTGGCTCTGTTTGTATTATTCAAGAAATAAGCATTTTTCATCCAAGCGTGGGAAAGTTGTGGAAAGCAAAAAAAGTCTGTAAAATAAGAGAAATTCTTTCTGAGTCCAAATATATTTATACCATGCAATCTGATAACTTAATTGTCAAGCAAATGCCCAAGATAAGAGATTAAATATATTATAATATCATAGCTTTCTGGATTCTTGTTCAAATATCATGAACTTTGTATCATAAAATTTGCAAAATTCTGGGTTATCTGCTGAGTATATTTATGCTCACAAATATTGACAAATATTTGCACCATTCCTTAAATACTTCAATTTATTATTCAAATGAATGATTTCATTACTAATTGTAAATGCTGAGGAATTGTGTGATTTTTCTTTGAGTCTTTAAATATTTTATGAGGTTTTTATTTAGTCTAAAAATTATAATCAATAGCTGGGTATTTGATAGTCATGAACTTATTTAGACAATAAAAACATAAAGAACTCGTATTTGCCATGTGCAGCAATGGCTGCTTCACAAGTTATTGAAGACTGTATAGCACTTAACCAAGCCTGCGGAACATTTTCCTTAGCAAGAACAGCGAACCAATCTCCACAATCATCCTCTTTATTCGTGGTCTCAATGTCAGAGATCCGGCTCGAAATTAGCGCCATCCACATAAGAAACCAATCACGAGAGGCGGCAATGCGAAGGCGAGCCGAACGATGGGAAGAATATGACTTGCTGAAGCCGAGAAGGGATGGAGGGATTGGCTTGAGAGATGCGCGAATTCGAGTACTATAAGCCTTCGCCAGGAGATGAGCAGTACGAATGAGAGAGTCTTCCACCTGCAGCCACTGATTGACCTGTAAAGGTGCAAGGGCATATTGTTCATGATCGTCTTCTCGAGGTTTGATATGAGAGACAATATCCCGGAGGCAACCAAAAACAAGGCCATCGAAAGAAGGTCGTAAGGTGACATGAGATAGAAAATGGTATGGCTTCGTCCACCATCGGGGAGACAAGAATGTCTCAAATTTGGCCCCACGAGCAGGAAAGAGGTAGGAACGACTAGGTTGAGGTACCTCAACCTGTCGAGAACAATTCGGCGAGTAAAAGATGTCCCCTGCTGGACTGAGGAAAGCATGACCCGAGGAATGGTCAAGTTCGTTTGGTGTGTAAACCTTGCCTGTATAGGCAAATGACATTCTGCGGAAGGCAGTTAAATACGTCAGGGGACATAGCAATATTGGATGAAACAGCTCACATTAGATGTTTGCTGCAAGCGAGAGGCGATGGTCATAAAAAATATCACAAAAGCCTAAAAAGAAGGCTCTTAAGCGAACAGAACAAGTCCTCAATCATTCTAAAACTCACAGATCCAAAGGTTCTGGATTTCAAACCGAGTTTGACAATCAGACTGCGTCGTAGGTGGATGTTGAACCAGTAAAGTCTGCTTGCGCAGGAGTTTAAGGAATAGAAAGTTTTATGATTAGGATACCCAGATCATAAAACCGCTAAATAAACGTGTTTTGGGAGCCCAGAACACGTCGGTGAAAGTGATAGTCCAAAGCAGGGAGAGGAAGTCGGCTTCCGAATGCGTATTTGGTTGTTTGACGAGTAAGTCTTATGATTAGGATACCCAGATCATAAAACCGCTAAATTTAAAAGAACGTGTTTTGGGAGCCCAGAACACGTTGGTGGATAGGGATAGCTCAAAGCAAGGAGAGGAAGTCGTTTTTGAGTCCAGTTGCGAAGTCGACTTTCGAATGCGTATTTGGTTGTTTGGCAAGGGCCTCCTCCAGTCACAGAGGGATGCAACTGGCCATGGAGTTTAAAGGAGGTTATCCTTCTGTATTAACTCACCAATTCCGCTCAAATTTCTTCTGGATTCAGGAGTGCAGGTCTTATTCTTCTCATTAAAACTAATTTTACAAAGAATAGTGCAAAAATGGTGGAGTACTTATCACCGCGCACTAAAGCAGCTGGAACTGCCTTACTTTAGCCACTGCAACGGTTTTGCCACACGTGACTTGGCTGATGTGGACCAGTGTACTTGCGTACTCCTCCTTTGTCGGCGTTGCAGGACGGTTATTAGTGTCAGTATAACTAGTGTCAGTGCTCTGGTTACCCTAAGTACTTTTTTTGTTTTGCAAGGCTATTTTTGTCAGAACCTTCCACTTGATCCATTGGCGCAGACGCATTGGCAGGCTTATCACTTATCGAAGCCAGGACATTTCTCACTACTTTAAGTTGCAACTCTTGCATTCATTTTTTGTACTGTTTCGAATTCAAGAATCGCTCCTCTCCGTGACGTATAACGTTAACATTTAGAATTGAAAAGGTCCGACTACAAAACAACTTATTTCCAACAACCCGCGGCTACCCGCCTCTGTTGAAGAGTCCGTATCCTGTCCATTTAAATTTGTTAAGCTGCAAGTTGAATTACTTTTGGCGACCTAAAATTCTACACCGCACCCGACATCTCGACGTTTCCTGGTACCAAATTAAAAGGTGTTTGAATCCCATCTGATCGACAAAAGACGTACCAAAAAGTTTGTTATCATGCACGAATGGGTAGTCCTCCGCTTTCCCGTCAACGTCAACGGCATTTTGCAGCCATTTCGGGTTATATGCATTTTTAGGCAAACCCTTAACGCATTGCTTTTTGGAGCTGATCGAACCTTCCTTGTAAACCCGGAGGTGTGGGAGACACCCTCTCCGATCTCCAGACTTCTTCCGCTCGCGAATGTAAACGGTGTCGATGACATGGAGCCAGTCGGACAAGGCCTCACTCCTCCAGGGAGGCATCTGGACATTGCATGAAGATACGACGGGATCTTCACTATCAGACTCATCACTCGACATTCCTTCGATGCCAAGCTCGTCCATGATTGCAAGGTGTCGGCGTAGAAAGGGATGGTTCTCCACAGTTCCACGACGCCTATTGAAGAGCTTTAAGATGTTACATTAGTAAACTCCAACTTAAATGCAATGGTGTGAAAACCTTTCTTTTCCTTTGCCGCCTCCTGTCCCCGCTCTTCGTCGCTTCCATCACATGTAGTCCCTTCTGGTGTTTCCGATAGTCGGCGACAATCGTTTTGAGGCGAATGAAAAAGGCTGCCTCTATTTTCTTGATATTTGAAGGGGAAACTGGGACTGCAGTCGAACGAAGGAAATCTAATGCAAAAATACGTGACGCTGAGGTGTTCCATGGGGTGTGAGGGCTGGAGGAGAGTTCAATTTTGAAGTTATCAACATCGCAACAGGCGACAAACGAATCAGCAGGTCTTTCATTCCACTTTTGCCTGAAGACTATGAGCTCTGTTTCCGAAGGCTGATGACTAACGGCGAAGAGGTTGCCACCCATAAGATGTATGACATGTTGCCTAATGTTTTCCTTTGTGAATGTGAGATTTAGGCCGTCGTAAACTGTTGTAAGTTGGGAATCCTCACCAAAAATTCGTTTGAATCTGCTGATCTCCTCTTTACTTTCATCTTTTTCTTTGAGTCAGAATTAGCTCCAATTGTCCGGTAGACAGAACCGTGTCCTGGCGCAGATCCATCCTTTGAGGACAATAATTCCAATAGTTTCTTGACGTCTGCCTTCAAGTTACGAACTTCTTCTTGAAGCAATTCTGGTGAGTTCTTGGCCGAAATAGTAAATGTTATTAATCAATAGCTGTAATAAAGCGACAAATGGCCTACCGTTTTGCCTTCACCCTCGTTGCCGCCATGATAGGGATCATTTGGCAGATTTGGCATGGATGGTGCTTCTTGGGGTAAATTCACGTCCGAAGAAAGCGTCGGACAGACTTGATAATCTTGCGGATCGATACCTTCGATTCGTAGGTGCGTTGCAGGTTGATAGGTAGAGTAGGGTTGATCCTGGTGAATAAAAGCGCCATCCAGCAGTCGACTGCTATCTCCTTCCTCAATAGGGCCTAAATGCAACATCGTCAAACCACAATTATGCATATTAGTCAACTAAGTACCTCCTGTTGAAGACATATGAGGACCTCTTTCCAGCATCGCCCAGAATGGAGGAGCGGCTACACCTTGAGGATAAAAGCTGCAATTAGACTCGGAGCTAGGTGTTGTGTACGCAGTCTGAAAACTTTCAACGCTCCGGGACGACTGAGCGCTGATTACTGAGGGAGGCGGCGACTCAGCTAGAATCCATCCTAAATTCAGCACACCGACGGTAATCTATATTATCAGGCTTTGACTAAAACTCACTTAGCGCCGAGCCATAGAGCGATTCATCGTCACATCGCAACTGGGTCCATGGGTTTCCAGTCATTGGACAAGACATGATGAAAATTCAAGCTCTGACAGCAACTCTCGTAGGAAACGGTTTGTGGGCAACAAGCTTCGGCCCTCGGGTAGTCTCCTGGATATGTACCCCATAAGTTGGCACAAAAGGTATGATGAAAACAAAAAGCGAATATTCGAAACGTGCAGAACATGCTTTCTCGAAGTGCAGAGTTCCGCGAAGATTGCTTCACCAACGTGGTCAGGGATGTTGCAGGTTTTCGAGTTTATGACCACGTCCTCGTTCAATTTCCTGTATGTACAGTTAAAGATCAGTTCGAATGTATTTTAACCTCGAAATATATACGAACTGTGATTTGGACTAGAGGGATTCAAGTATAAAATAATATGATTCGAGGTAGTCAGGACACACTTGCCTCCAATTGACACCAGGCGTTCTTCAAGTTGACGCGAGGCACTTGGCATTATTCCCCTGGATGATAAGAATCACTTGTCAACTTGCCGATGTCTGTGTGTTTGATATTTCCGGAGGAAGGTTAGTGCTCTGGGTTGAAAACGATAAGATTAAAATGAAAACTATGACATGGAGAATGGACCTTACTTTTCTCGCTCAGATTTGCAGTGCACACTTTCCCGAGTAAATATAAGGGACTAAACTTTCAAACTCATCAGATCTGCTTGAGCCATTCAATAATTTGAACTCACCTTACAATGTACAAGTCTGGAAGGATTAGGCGGCAATAAATTACAGACTTGGGGCAAACCCGCCAGCTATGAACGTGCTGTCCTAATGAAGCCCAGGAGATTGCAGTCAGGTACCAGCTCAACCCTAATGTGGCGTGCACGAAGTGGATCGACAAAGTCTTCGGCAGCACGGAGTCGGGCCTCCAAAAGAGTCGAAGGTAGCACAAATATCTTCCGGTAGAAGCTACCAAGGCACGCAGCGGAGCAGGTGGCGACGGAATTATCTGCGGTATGACAGCTTTGAAAATATGCCGTATTTGGCAAACTCATCATGCGCAAGCAAGGCGATGGCCCATTTCGTTGGGAGTTTGAGTCAATGAAGGAGGAAATGGGCACATTTATTTATCACCAGTCTAGACGAATGACGACAGAAGTGTATTGGCACGAAGTTACACTATGTGTTGTCAATGACCGAAGTAGGACTATCGATGACGGTCAGTGTACCAGCCAGGGTACAAATGCATGTTGAGGCCGCGTGGTTTGAGACAGATTCCGTGATCATTGATGTTGCTGTCTCGGTTATGGTTTGGGTGGCAAGTGTTGCATTAACGGGGCAGAAACCCTTCTTGACGGTATTACTGCTTTCGACTGGGCCTATATCGCTGAAAATAGCCCCCTTCGCGAACATGATTGCCAGCAGAGCAATGGCCGCGATAGGTACCACAGAGGGGAGGGATAACCCATAAATCTATCACAGGTATTCATGTTAACAGGGTAAAGATGATGAATAGTAATAACGGAAGGCACCTTTATATTATGAAGGAAATTGAAAGTTGAGTCGTGCACCTAGGTTTCATGAGTACCAGAAGACAGAATGAAATGAGAAATTTCACTATACCGTGTTTGCTGCTATGCCTGAAATGATGCCTATGCCTGGAGGACTTTCAATGAGGCAGATACCAACTGACGAATCAGACTGCCGTCCTCTTCCTGAGGCAGGCGACGCTCGCTGCATGATCCCAAAAATGATGGGCTTCCCTCCAGAAAATCCAAATGTCTATTTTGTCATATTTGTTTGTCAGTAAGGTGAAGATGTAGCATTAAGAAAAAGGTATATACCAGTGTTTGTAGAGGCGCTGGATATATTTATGTGAGCGGGTTGTCTAGAGGGGAAACAAACCTACACACCATGAGAAAATCGGTCCAACTTGAGGCTAAGCTTGACCTCAGAAACACCGTAAGTAGCAATTACAAGTTCTTACGTAGTAAAAGAACTTGTTTTCCGGCCTGCATAGCAGGCAGAAAACATTCCTAACGCAATGGTTGGAAATTCTCCCACTGCTATAGTGACCCTGCATGGTTTCTGTATCTCAGCCATTACTGGGCCAATTTTTATGATCTTGGTATCAAAAAAATCGTAAAAATCAGGGCTTTCATGTGGCATGTGTATCCAGGGATGATTAGGTCATGTGACCTGCTCACACGACCCAAAAAGCGCAAATTTGTGTAAATTTACACTTAAAATGAATTTCAGTGAGCTAGATATACTAAAATATGTTACCCAGACCAATTTAGAATAATGTACAAATATTTACATATGTTTTGCAATGATGTCATGGTGTCCAAATCTGGCAAACAGTCAGCTCAACTTGGTGAAAATCCGAAAATTGGTGTTAAACTGACTGGATAACCCAACCAAACATTGCAAAACATGACCAAATAACATAAAAATAATGTTCTAGAAGCTTACATAATCAAACTCACAGCAGGACTTTGTGCAATTGCCTTGGATTTGGTAATGCACCAACTTGGACCAAAATATTCTCAGGGATATGTCATGTGATATGTGTGCACAGACCATCTCTTAGATAAAAAAAAACATTATCAGTATTTTTATTTTATTTTAATGTCTTTAAAATCTCTCAATATAGCTTATTTACTGTGTTTTCAACAATATTCCGCATTTGGTAAGTCACATAAAGATGTGACAATATGTATGTGACACCATCTTTTAGCCCTGATTTTTCTGATAATTACACACTTTATTTCAAGGAAATCTGATAAAAACTAAGTGACGTATGAACTAATCTTATTACAAGTTCTTATTGTAGTCAATTAATTAATCTTGTTACAAGTTCTTACGTAGTAAAAGAACTTGTTTTCCGGCCTGCATAGCAGGCAGAAAACATTCCTAACGCAATGGTTGGAAATTCTCCCACTGCTATAGTGACCCTGCATGGTTTCTGTATCTCAGCCATTACTGGGCCAATTTTTATGATCTTGGTATCAAAAAAATCGTAAAAATCAGGGCTTTCATGTGGCATGTGTATCCAGGGATGATTAGGTCATGTGACCTGCTCACACGACCCAAAAAGCGCAAATTTGTGTAAATTTACACTTAAAATGAATTTCAGTGAGCTAGATATACTAAAATATGTTACCCAGACCAATTTAGAATAATGTACAAATATTTACATATGTTTTGCAATGATGTCATGGTGTCCAAATCTGGCAAACAGTCAGCTCAACTTGGTGAAAATCCGAAAATTGGTGTTAAACTGACTGGATAACCCAACCAAACATTGCAAAACATGACCAAATAACATAAAAATAATGTTCTAGAAGCTTACATAATCAAACTCACAGCAGGACTTTGTGCAATTGCCTTGGATTTGGTAATGCACCAACTTGGACCAAAATATTCTCAGGGATATGTCATGTGATATGTGTGCACAGACCATCTCTTAGATAAAAAAAAACATTATCAGTATTTTTATTTTATTTTAATGTCTTTAAAATCTCTCAATATAGCTTATTTACTGTGTTTTCAACAATATTCCGCATTTGGTAAGTCACATAAAGATGTGACAATATGTATGTGACACCATCTTTTAGCCCTGATTTTTCTGATAATTACACACTTTATTTCAAGGAAATCTGATAAAAACTAAGTGACGTATGAACTAATCTTATTACAAGTTCTTATTGTAGTCAATTAATTAATCTTGTTACAAGTTCTTACGTAGTAAAAGAACTTGTTTTCCGGCCTGCATAGCAGGCAGAAAACATTCCTAACGCAATGGTTGGAAATTCTCCCACTGCTATAGTGACCCTGCATGGTTTCTGTATCTCAGCCATTACTGGGCCAATTTTTATGATCTTGGTATCAAAAAAATCGTAAAAATCAGGGCTTTCATGTGGCATGTGTATCCAGGGATGATTAGGTCATGTGACCTGCTCACACGACCCAAAAAGCGCAAATTTGTGTAAATTTACACTTAAAATGAATTTCAGTGAGCTAGATATACTAAAATATGTTACCCAGACCAATTTAGAATAATGTACAAATATTTACATATGTTTTGCAATGATGTCATGGTGTCCAAATCTGGCAAACAGTCAGCTCAACTTGGTGAAAATCCGAAAATTGGTGTTAAACTGACTGGATAACCCAACCAAACATTGCAAAACATGACCAAATAACATAAAAATAATGTTCTAGAAGCTTACATAATCAAACTCACAGCAGGACTTTGTGCAATTGCCTTGGATTTGGTAATGCACCAACTTGGACCAAAATATTCTCAGGGATATGTCATGTGATATGTGTGCACAGACCATCTCTTAGATAAAAAAAAACATTATCAGTATTTTTATTTTATTTTAATGTCTTTAAAATCTCTCAATATAGCTTATTTACTGTGTTTTCAACAATATTCCGCATTTGGTAAGTCACATAAAGATGTGACAATATGTATGTGACACCATCTTTTAGCCCTGATTTTTCTGATAATTACACACTTTATTTCAAGGAAATCTGATAAAAACTAAGTGACGTATGAACTAATCTTATTACAAGTTCTTATTGTAGTCAATTAATTAATCTTGTTACAAGTTCTTACGTAGTAAAAGAACTTGTTTTCCGGCCTGCATAGCAGGCAGAAAACATTCCTAACGCAATGGTTGGAAATTCTCCCACTGCTATAGTGACCCTGCATGGTTTCTGTATCTCAGCCATTACTGGGCCAATTTTTATGATCTTGGTATCAAAAAAATCGTAAAAATCAGGGCTTTCATGTGGCATGTGTATCCAGGGATGATTAGGTCATGTGACCTGCTCACACGACCCAAAAAGCGCAAATTTGTGTAAATTTACACTTAAAATGAATTTCAGTGAGCTAGATATACTAAAATATGTTACCCAGACCAATTTAGAATAATGTACAAATATTTACATATGTTTTGCAATGATGTCATGGTGTCCAAATCTGGCAAACAGTCAGCTCAACTTGGTGAAAATCCGAAAATTGGTGTTAAACTGACTGGATAACCCAACCAAACATTGCAAAACATGACCAAATAACATAAAAATAATGTTCTAGAAGCTTACATAATCAAACTCACAGCAGGACTTTGTGCAATTGCCTTGGATTTGGTAATGCACCAACTTGGACCAAAATATTCTCAGGGATATGTCATGTGATATGTGTGCACAGACCATCTCTTAGATAAAAAAAAACATTATCAGTATTTTTATTTTATTTTAATGTCTTTAAAATCTCTCAATATAGCTTATTTACTGTGTTTTCAACAATATTCCGCATTTGGTAAGTCACATAAAGATGTGACAATATGTATGTGACACCATCTTTTAGCCCTGATTTTTCTGATAATTACACACTTTATTTCAAGGAAATCTGATAAAAACTAAGTGACGTATGAACTAATCTTATTACAAGTTCTTATTGTAGTCAATTAATTAATCTTGTTACAAGTTCTTACGTAGTAAAAGAACTTGTTTTCCGGCCTGCATAGCAGGCAGAAAACATTCCTAACGCAATGGTTGGAAATTCTCCCACTGCTATAGTGACCCTGCATGGTTTCTGTATCTCAGCCATTACTGGGCCAATTTTTATGATCTTGGTATCAAAAAAATCGTAAAAATCAGGGCCTTCCTGGTCACGTGACCAGGCCGTTTTAGGCTTGTTAGATTCGCCTCATTTTTCTGCTTTTTTTGAGTATAAGAACATCCTAATAGCTTCAGATTTGAGCGGACTATGTAATATTTACTTATTTAACCTTTATTTATAGTCGGACTCACCTAGAAAGTAAGAACTTGTTTTTGCCATGCGCAACAATGGCCTCTGACCAAGTGCAGATAGTTCCGTCGACATTTCCAACGGCAACAGTGTCTTCGTCAATGAAAACAAGGTCAACGATGAGGTTGTGGGGATTCTGACTTGAGGTAATTGCGTAGGCAGTGGTCGATATGTAATTATTATGAGATAGTGAATACCAGTCGATCCCGTCTCTCATATTCATTATTGCCAATCGCTCGCCGGAGGGTGATAAGGCGGATGACCCCGTGCTAAATAATGCAATGTTAGCTTGTCCCTGAAAAGAATGGCTTGCGAGTCTTACAGCGAACCGTCTCGTAATGCAATTGTAGAAACCAATGAGGCCTCTGACCTAGAGAAAATACTGGGAGCCTCAGTTGATATAATGAATAATTGACTGAGTTCAGGATATTCACCAAATTGCACATCGTCCAAAGAGAGTTACAGCAAAAATATCATCGTCGACAAAAAATATCCCAACCGGAATCATGCAGTTGATAAGCCTCCCATCGTCATTGGACTGGGGGATAGGAACGGAAAGAAAGGTGCCCAAGACGTTTCTCCCTGATCAAGATCAAAGAGGTCAGGTTAGATGCAGAGCAGAACGACTGGACTACGCACTGGGAAAGGGATTGTTGATCAACGAGACACGCCGCCCATGTCCTATAACTAATTGTCGGCCGTCAGGACTGATTGCCATGTTATGTATATAATCCGAAAGATTATCAGAATAGATCACGTCAACCTAGGACATAGTTGAGGTTAATAGATGAAAGCAGGTGGGTTAAAGCATCTGGTTCAATTACACCTCCAATAACGACCGTAATCCTATGGATAAAACCATTGGCTGAACCAACAAACACGGTTCGAGGCATGACTGGGTGCCAAGTGACAGCACGGATGGCGGCGCCAGTCAAATATACACCAATTGTGTTCCAGGTTCTGCCGTGTTCAAGTAAGCGTATCTGAGAATCAAAGGCTGAATATCAGCTGGTAGGCAAAGAATTCGAAGAACCACCTACTTCCAAACGACCTTGATCATTACCAATTGCCAGATGTTGACCGTCTGGCGAAAGCTTCAAGGTATGAATACTATTTCCGGGGGTGGAGAAGCTCGACATCAGACGAAGAGTGCTGCGCCCATTAACGATTCGGGAGGTCGTAAGAGGTTGATGCATAACAATTGCTTTCAACTCGGAGAGAGGCAAAAAGACGAGGTTGATGGCGAGGAATTCAAAACCGATTGTTCTACCCCCCAAGCTAAAGTCTGGCTGGCGACATCACCACAAGGCACGTAATTTCTGTCTTGGTCACCTTGAAATCACAAAATCAGCGGACTTCAGTCTTGACTGGCGCTTTTGGACGATTTTATTCTGATCAGCCAAACACGAGGCTGCGACATCAACAGCGCCATTTACCAGGGCATTCACTTGATCCAGAGCGTAATTAGAAAAATGACCCGCGTTTATAACCAACGAAGTACCTGATTATGATTGGGATATATCCAATCAAGTCGATCGTGCGAAGACACGAAGAAGGGAGGCATCTGGTTTTTATCTGAGGATAGTCGTCAGCGTGTTGCCTTTCCCCATCTGTACAGATCCCGAACCGACGAACAAGCCTTATAAACGGGGCTTGGGAGTTTTCGAGCATTTGACCTCGATAATTGTCAACCTCCTCTTCAACGGACCTCCTCTTCAACGGTATCCTCCATCTCGCGATTATGGTGAGAAGCATTTGTCTTGAGCTATGACCGGAGTCCATATTGAGTTATTTCAGCTTGTTCGCCAGCACAGATCACAGCCCAGAAGAGCCTTGGATGTACGTCCACAACTTTGAATTCTGCTTCACTGACAGGCTGAAATTTGTTGTTAGTACACTTTCGCACTTGGACATCACTATCCTAAAGTCGCATGTTCATAAACCTTGCTCAATCGCGTCGTCGTGGTTGATAAGGACCGTCCAAACAACCTTCCAGAAATCGACATGTCCACAAGATTTGACAACCGAAACCATGTCGCTGTCCATACTGCGTCCGTTATCGTCGGCAAATATCACTATTTGGCGGTAGGGTATCTGGACCCAGAGGCAGATACAAACTTAAACCTGCTCGGAATTTGCCCTGATGTTCCATGGCGAGGAGAGTTGGCTATTTTTTCGCTCGGGAAGCGGGTTCGGGTACTTTCTCGCCCAGCCGGTCCAAAGAGAATTCTACGTAGAGCCATAAAACTGTGAGCGCTTCAGCTTCTGAACTCAACATATTGCTGACGGACCTTATTACCAACGCCAGCTACCTGTCCCGATGCATAGAAGCTCATGCGCATGGAGAACCATGCCCCACTCAGATCAGATGACCGTAAGCCGAGTTTTCTCAAGTCCTTGATTCCAATTAACATGTCTTGCAGGAGTAGACTAGTCGTAGATCAGATCGGTCAGCAGGTGTTGTAGTTCTAGAAAAATGGACCAACTTTGTATAATCCTGAGTTTGGATAGCTTCGTTTGGGTGTCGGTCTAAACTCAAGACAATTCGTAGTTGCTTTGATAGAAAGGGACAGGGAGTAGAAAGGCTAAATGAAATCAAATGAAGTTAGTATAAGAGGAATCATGTTAATGGCGACGAACTTGCCCTCAGAAGACACAGACTTTTGACTGGACATGGGGCCAGTCAGATCGAATAAGACATGAAGACGTTCTAGGGAGCGAGTTTAGGTTTACCCAGAACTCAAGAACTCGCGAAAGGCGTGCCTGCAAACGAGACGTGCTTAGGGGGACCCAGAGCACATCAAGGTAGGTCATAACTGAGACTCGCATATGCATTTGGTGGCGATGGCTGAGCGCCGGGCACGTGACAATTTGCTTTGCTAATCAGATTTCTCACACCGTCTTTCTACAACTCGTTCGATTAACGCGACCTTCAACAACGGACATGAGTATCATCTGGGTACACCTAATGATACAGTGCCCTATCTCTTCCTCCATGGCTAGCATATCATCTGGTTGACCCTAATGATGTGTTGCCATTTCTATTGTTACTGTGCTATGAGTCTTTATTCCGAAGAAGGGAGCGGCCTTGCGGACATATTTCTTGAACCGCCGTGCCTTTCACTGCCTTTCAAGAGCAGCAAGGACGATCACAACCAATCGCTTGGAGCCCAGTTTCCGACAGTTGAAGGACTCGTGAACGCAATATGTCCGAAATCAGGCATTTTAGATCTTGTTGGATCTTATTCCAAATGACGATTATCAATACAACCGCATTGTCAGCTCAAAGGTGATTCGGATTCTTGTTACATGAACCATAAATAAGCCCGCCCTGACACTGAAACAGCAGCGATCCAATGCCATCCTCCACATCTTTGTCTTCAGCTCTCCGCGCCTTTTCCCTTTCCACAAACGAGGATGCTGGTACAACTGCGATAGATCGCTCAGCGGATGTAGTCGAACTTAACCTTCCTGGCCACGAAGAGCTCCCCTTTGACCAGATTGCGGCTTTTCCTGGCCAAGACGTAAGATGCTTCATCTGCTGGCTGCACCGTTTGAAACTGACCTCCTCTAGTTGAAATTGTTTGACTTTTCTCAAGCTGTCATGGAATCTGCTGCACCCACGCCTGTTCACAGTCTTCCGTCTGCTCAAGTGGTAACTCGAAGGTGAGGCATGCAACAAGTATTTTTAATTGAACCATATCCTAAAGCCACACCTACAGTTCTTCCCCCGATTTTCCACCCGCTACACCGTTGGCGGAGTACCGCGAGAGACACGTGTAAGCTACCTTTGCCTCTTGATTTTTTTCCGTCTGGTAATCTTGTCATGCAGAAGTGATCGGGAAGCCTTGGCAGTCCTGTCATCCCCCGAACGTCTGGCCAAGCTGTAAGTAATATTTGCAGTCATTTGCCTCTTTGGTCTTAATGTTAATTGGGCTCTCTAGTCATAGCGGCGAATTGGGCAACTCCGTCCCTTTCCACTCCAGATCCGTCTTTTTTTCACCGGATATAGAAACCCAGCAAAGGAACATTAAACGGCTATTGGGGATTTACTGCGACAATCGTGACCGCAACGATCCACGCTTTAATGTCGTTGTCGAGCAAATCAAAGGGCGCGACCGCTTTGTTGACTTCGAAAATGTCTCGCGCGCTCTCGATAACCTGGGCCCTTTTACTATTGAGAAAGGTCAAATCATAGACGTTGTCGAATACATCGTCATTGGAAACTGGCAACGGATGAACATAGCGACTGCATTCTTGTACGTTTTTGAGTCCTTAGGTCTTCAAGGGAATGCTCATGGTCCGTTTCAGGTTGTCAACATTGCCATGTGAGAATAATCTCCTCGACGTAAGGCAAGGTGACGTATGGGCAACCGGCACAGTGCCTAGGAATACTCTACTATTCCAAGGCCAATCTACCAACCCGGAAGGCAACCCGCAACCTGCTCCGACGCAATCCCTCAATAGTCCTCGTCTTATGCGGAATGCTAATACGTCACTGGCGAGCGTTCGTCAAACGTCCTGGTTTGCGGATGAACAGAACCGACCGCCCACTGTAACTTCGAGACATCAAACCCAAGCCGTTCCTGCAGCACCATCGTCACGACCTCAGCCTCCGCCGGTGTCATCGCACCTGCCTTTTACAAGTTCTTACGTAGTAAAAGAACTTGTTTTCCGGCCTGCATAGCAGGCAGAAATGGTTTCTAACACAATGGTTGGAAATTCTCCCACTCATACAGTGACCCTGCATGGTTTCTGTATCTCAGCCATTACTGGGCCAATTTTTATGATCTTGGTATCAAAAAATTCGTAAAAATCAGGGCTTTCATGTGGCATGGGTATCCAGGGACGATTAGGTCATGTGATCTGTTCACACGACCCAAAAAGCGCAAATTTGTCTGAATTTCCACTTGAAACAGATTTCAGTAGGCTAGATATGCTAAGATGTGTTGCCCAGACCAATCTAGAATAATGTACAAATATTTACATATGTTTTTCAATGATGTCATGGTGTCCAAATCAGGCAAACAGTCAGTTCAACTTGGTGAAAATCCGAAAATTAGTGTTAAACTGACTGGATAACCCATAAAAGGCACACCAAACATTGCAAAACATGACCAAATAACATGGAAATAATGTTCTAGAAGCTTACATAATCAAACTCACAGCAGGACTTTGTGCAAATCCCTTGAAATCAATTGAGGCACCAAGTTAGACCAAAATATTCTCAGGGATATGTCATGTGATATGTGTGCACAGACCATCCCTTAGGTAAAAAAAACATCATCTGTATTTTTATTTTATTTTAATGCCTTTAAATCTCCCAATATAGTGTATTTCAAACAATATTCCGCATTTGGTAAGTCACATAAAGGTGTGACAATACATATGTGACACCATCTTTTAGCCCTGATTTTTCTGATAATTACACACTTTGTTTCAAGGCAATCCGATAAAAACTAAGCGACGTAAGAATTAATCTTATTACAAGTTCTTATTGTAGTCTAATAATTAATCTTGTTACAAGTTCTTACGTAGTAAAAGAACTTGTTTTCCGGCCTGCATAGCAGGCAGAAATGGTTTCTAACACAATGGTTGGAAATTCTCCCACTCATACAGTGACCCTGCATGGTTTCTGTATCTCAGCCATTACTGGGCCAATTTTTATGATCTTGGTATCAAAAAATTCGTAAAAATCAGGGCTTTCATGTGGCATGGGTATCCAGGGACGATTAGGTCATGTGATCTGTTCACACGACCCAAAAAGCGCAAATTTGTCTGAATTTCCACTTGAAACAGATTTCAGTAGGCTAGATATGCTAAGATGTGTTGCCCAGACCAATCTAGAATAATGTACAAATATTTACATATGTTTTTCAATGATGTCATGGTGTCCAAATCAGGCAAACAGTCAGTTCAACTTGGTGAAAATCCGAAAATTAGTGTTAAACTGACTGGATAACCCATAAAAGGCACACCAAACATTGCAAAACATGACCAAATAACATGGAAATAATGTTCTAGAAGCTTACATAATCAAACTCACAGCAGGACTTTGTGCAAATCCCTTGAAATCAATTGAGGCACCAAGTTAGACCAAAATATTCTCAGGGATATGTCATGTGATATGTGTGCACAGACCATCCCTTAGGTAAAAAAAACATCATCTGTATTTTTATTTTATTTTAATGCCTTTAAATCTCCCAATATAGTGTATTTCAAACAATATTCCGCATTTGGTAAGTCACATAAAGGTGTGACAATACATATGTGACACCATCTTTTAGCCCTGATTTTTCTGATAATTACACACTTTGTTTCAAGGCAATCCGATAAAAACTAAGCGACGTAAGAATTAATCTTATTACAAGTTCTTATTGTAGTCTAATAATTAATCTTGTTACAAGTTCTTACGTAGTAAAAGAACTTGTTTTCCGGCCTGCATAGCAGGCAGAAATGGTTTCTAACACAATGGTTGGAAATTCTCCCACTCATACAGTGACCCTGCATGGTTTCTGTATCTCAGCCATTACTGGGCCAATTTTTATGATCTTGGTATCAAAAAATTCGTAAAAATCAGGGCTTTCATGTGGCATGGGTATCCAGGGACGATTAGGTCATGTGATCTGTTCACACGACCCAAAAAGCGCAAATTTGTCTGAATTTCCACTTGAAACAGATTTCAGTAGGCTAGATATGCTAAGATGTGTTGCCCAGACCAATCTAGAATAATGTACAAATATTTACATATGTTTTTCAATGATGTCATGGTGTCCAAATCAGGCAAACAGTCAGTTCAACTTGGTGAAAATCCGAAAATTAGTGTTAAACTGACTGGATAACCCATAAAAGGCACACCAAACATTGCAAAACATGACCAAATAACATGGAAATAATGTTCTAGAAGCTTACATAATCAAACTCACAGCAGGACTTTGTGCAAATCCCTTGAAATCAATTGAGGCACCAAGTTAGACCAAAATATTCTCAGGGATATGTCATGTGATATGTGTGCACAGACCATCCCTTAGGTAAAAAAAACATCATCTGTATTTTTATTTTATTTTAATGCCTTTAAATCTCCCAATATAGTGTATTTCAAACAATATTCCGCATTTGGTAAGTCACATAAAGGTGTGACAATACATATGTGACACCATCTTTTAGCCCTGATTTTTCTGATAATTACACACTTTGTTTCAAGGCAATCCGATAAAAACTAAGCGACGTAAGAATTAATCTTATTACAAGTTCTTATTGTAGTCTAATAATTAATCTTGTTACAAGTTCTTACGTAGTAAAAGAACTTGTTTTCCGGCCTGCATAGCAGGCAGAAATGGTTTCTAACACAATGGTTGGAAATTCTCCCACTCATACAGTGACCCTGCATGGTTTCTGTATCTCAGCCATTACTGGGCCAATTTTTATGATCTTGGTATCAAAAAATTCGTAAAAATCAGGGCTTTCATGTGGCATGGGTATCCAGGGACGATTAGGTCATGTGATCTGTTCACACGACCCAAAAAGCGCAAATTTGTCTGAATTTCCACTTGAAACAGATTTCAGTAGGCTAGATATGCTAAGATGTGTTGCCCAGACCAATCTAGAATAATGTACAAATATTTACATATGTTTTTCAATGATGTCATGGTGTCCAAATCAGGCAAACAGTCAGTTCAACTTGGTGAAAATCCTAAAATTAGTGTTAAACTGACTGGATAACCCATAAAAGGCACACCAAACATTGCAAAACATGACCAAATAACATGGAAATAATGTTCTAGAAGCTTACATAATCAAACTCACAGCAGGACTTTGTGCAAATCCCTTGAAATCAATTGAGGCACCAAGTTAGACCAAAATATTCTCAGGGATATGTCATGTGATATGTGTGCACAGACCATCCCTTAGGTAAAAAAAACATCATCTGTATTTTTATTTTATTTTAATGCCTTTAAATCTCCCAATATAGTGTATTTCAAACAATATTCCGCATTTGGTAAGTCACATAAAGGTGTGACAATACATATGTGACACCATCTTTTAGCCCTGATTTTTCTGATAATTACACACTTTGTTTCAAGGCAATCCGATAAAAACTAAGCGACGTAAGAATTAATCTTATTACAAGTTCTTATTGTAGTCTAATAATTAATCTTGTTACAAGTTCTTACGTAGTAAAAGAACTTGTTTTCCGGCCTGCATAGCAGGCAGAAATGGTTTCTAACACAATGGTTGGAAATTCTCCCACTCATACAGTGACCCTGCATGGTTTCTGTATCTCAGCCATTACTGGGCCAATTTTTATGATCTTGGTATCAAAAAATTCGTAAAAATCAGGGCTTTCATGTGGCATGGGTATCCAGGGACGATTAGGTCATGTGATCTGTTCACACGACCCAAAAAGCGCAAATTTGTCTGAATTTCCACTTGAAACAGATTTCAGTAGGCTAGATATGCTAAGATGTGTTGCCCAGACCAATCTAGAATAATGTACAAATATTTACATATGTTTTTCAATGATGTCATGGTGTCCAAATCAGGCAAACAGTCAGTTCAACTTGGTGAAAATCCGAAAATTAGTGTTAAACTGACTGGATAACCCATAAAAGGCACACCAAACATTGCAAAACATGACCAAATAACATGGAAATAATGTTCTAGAAGCTTACATAATCAAACTCACAGCAGGACTTTGTGCAAATCCCTTGAAATCAATTGAGGCACCAAGTTAGACCAAAATATTCTCAGGGATATGTCATGTGATATGTGTGCACAGACCATCCCTTAGGTAAAAAAAACATCATCTGTATTTTTATTTTATTTTAATGCCTTTAAATCTCCCAATATAGTGTATTTCAAACAATATTCCGCATTTGGTAAGTCACATAAAGGTGTGACAATACATATGTGACACCATCTTTTAGCCCTGATTTTTCTGATAATTACACACTTTGTTTCAAGGCAATCCGATAAAAACTAAGCGACGTAAGAATTAATCTTATTACAAGTTCTTATTGTAGTCTAATAATTAATCTTGTTACAAGTTCTTACGTAGTAAAAGAACTTGTTTTCCGGCCTGCATAGCAGGCAGAAATGGTTTCTAACACAATGGTTGGAAATTCTCCCACTCATACAGTGACCCTGCATGGTTTCTGTATCTCAGCCATTACTGGGCCAATTTTTATGATCTTGGTATCAAAAAATTCGTAAAAATCAGGGCTTTCATGTGGCATGGGTATCCAGGGACGATTAGGTCATGTGATCTGTTCACACGACCCAAAAAGCGCAAATTTGTCTGAATTTCCACTTGAAACAGATTTCAGTAGGCTAGATATGCTAAGATGTGTTGCCCAGACCAATCTAGAATAATGTACAAATATTTACATATGTTTTTCAATGATGTCATGGTGTCCAAATCAGGCAAACAGTCAGTTCAACTTGGTGAAAATCCGAAAATTAGTGTTAAACTGACTGGATAACCCATAAAAGGCACACCAAACATTGCAAAACATGACCAAATAACATGGAAATAATGTTCTAGAAGCTTACATAATCAAACTCACAGCAGGACTTTGTGCAAATCCCTTGAAATCAATTGAGGCACCAAGTTAGACCAAAATATTCTCAGGGATATGTCATGTGATATGTGTGCACAGACCATCCCTTAGGTAAAAAAAACATCATCTGTATTTTTATTTTATTTTAATGCCTTTAAATCTCCCAATATAGTGTATTTCAAACAATATTCCGCATTTGGTAAGTCACATAAAGGTGTGACAATACATATGTGACACCATCTTTTAGCCCTGATTTTTCTGATAATTACACACTTTGTTTCAAGGCAATCCGATAAAAACTAAGCGACGTAAGAATTAATCTTATTACAAGTTCTTATTGTAGTCTAATAATTAATCTTGTTACAAGTTCTTACGTAGTAAAAGAACTTGTTTTCCGGCCTGCATAGCAGGCAGAAATGGTTTCTAACACAATGGTTGGAAATTCTCCCACTCATACAGTGACCCTGCATGGTTTCTGTATCTCAGCCATTACTGGGCCAATTTTTATGATCTTGGTATCAAAAAATTCGTAAAAATCAGGGCTTTCATGTGGCATGGGTATCCAGGGACGATTAGGTCATGTGATCTGTTCACACGACCCAAAAAGCGCAAATTTGTCTGAATTTCCACTTGAAACAGATTTCAGTAGGCTAGATATGCTAAGATGTGTTGCCCAGACCAATCTAGAATAATGTACAAATATTTACATATGTTTTTCAATGATGTCATGGTGTCCAAATCAGGCAA
This sequence comes from Galerina marginata, assembly GCA_023014335.1. Taxonomy (NCBI): domain Eukaryota; kingdom Fungi; phylum Basidiomycota; class Agaricomycetes; order Agaricales; family Galerinaceae; genus Galerina; species Galerina marginata. The sequence continues at coordinate 97,389 of JAECYW010000013.1, read as the reverse complement.
ACAGTCAGTTCAACTTGGTGAAAATCCGAAAATTAGTGTTAAACTGACTGGATAACCCATAAAAGGCACACCAAACATTGCAAAACATGACCAAATAACATGGAAATAATGTTCTAGAAGCTTACATAATCAAACTCACAGCAGGACTTTGTGCAAATCCCTTGAAATCAATTGAGGCACCAAGTTAGACCAAAATATTCTCAGGGATATGTCATGTGATATGTGTGCACAGACCATCCCTTAGGTAAAAAAAACATCATCTGTATTTTTATTTTATTTTAATGCCTTTAAATCTCCCAATATAGTGTATTTCAAACAATATTCCGCATTTGGTAAGTCACATAAAGGTGTGACAATACATATGTGACACCATCTTTTAGCCCTGATTTTTCTGATAATTACACACTTTGTTTCAAGGCAATCCGATAAAAACTAAGCGACGTAAGAATTAATCTTATTACAAGTTCTTATTGTAGTCTAATAATTAATCTTGTTACAAGTTCTTACGTAGTAAAAGAACTTGTTTTCCGGCCTGCATAGCAGGCAGAAATGGTTTCTAACACAATGGTTGGAAATTCTCCCACTCATACAGTGACCCTGCATGGTTTCTGTATCTCAGCCATTACTGGGCCAATTTTTATGATCTTGGTATCAAAAAATTCGTAAAAATCAGGGCTTTCATGTGGCATGGGTATCCAGGGACGATTAGGTCATGTGATCTGTTCACACGACCCAAAAAGCGCAAATTTGTCTGAATTTCCACTTGAAACAGATTTCAGTAGGCTAGATATGCTAAGATGTGTTGCCCAGACCAATCTAGAATAATGTACAAATATTTACATATGTTTTTCAATGATGTCATGGTGTCCAAATCAGGCAAACAGTCAGTTCAACTTGGTGAAAATCCGAAAATTAGTGTTAAACTGACTGGATAACCCATAAAAGGCACACCAAACATTGCAAAACATGACCAAATAACATGGAAATAATGTTCTAGAAGCTTACATAATCAAACTCACAGCAGGACTTTGTGCAAATCCCTTGAAATCAATTGAGGCACCAAGTTAGACCAAAATATTCTCAGGGATATGTCATGTGATATGTGTGCACAGACCATCCCTTAGGTAAAAAAAACATCATCTGTATTTTTATTTTATTTTAATGCCTTTAAATCTCCCAATATAGTGTATTTCAAACAATATTCCGCATTTGGTAAGTCACATAAAGGTGTGACAATACATATGTGACACCATCTTTTAGCCCTGATTTTTCTGATAATTACACACTTTGTTTCAAGGCAATCCGATAAAAACTAAGCGACGTAAGAATTAATCTTATTACAAGTTCTTATTGTAGTCTAATAATTAATCTTGTTACAAGTTCTTACGTAGTAAAAGAACTTGTTTTCCGGCCTGCATAGCAGGCAGAAATGGTTTCTAACACAATGGTTGGAAATTCTCCCACTCATACAGTGACCCTGCATGGTTTCTGTATCTCAGCCATTACTGGGCCAATTTTTATGATCTTGGTATCAAAAAATTCGTAAAAATCAGGGCTTTCATGTGGCATGGGTATCCAGGGACGATTAGGTCATGTGATCTGTTCACACGACCCAAAAAGCGCAAATTTGTCTGAATTTCCACTTGAAACAGATTTCAGTAGGCTAGATATGCTAAGATGTGTTGCCCAGACCAATCTAGAATAATGTACAAATATTTACATATGTTTTTCAATGATGTCATGGTGTCCAAATCAGGCAAACAGTCAGTTCAACTTGGTGAAAATCCGAAAATTAGTGTTAAACTGACTGGATAACCCATAAAAGGCACACCAAACATTGCAAAACATGACCAAATAACATGGAAATAATGTTCTAGAAGCTTACATAATCAAACTCACAGCAGGACTTTGTGCAAATCCCTTGAAATCAATTGAGGCACCAAGTTAGACCAAAATATTCTCAGGGATATGTCATGTGATATGTGTGCACAGACCATCCCTTAGGTAAAAAAAACATCATCTGTATTTTTATTTTATTTTAATGCCTTTAAATCTCCCAATATAGTGTATTTCAAACAATATTCCGCATTTGGTAAGTCACATAAAGGTGTGACAATACATATGTGACACCATCTTTTAGCCCTGATTTTTCTGATAATTACACACTTTGTTTCAAGGCAATCCGATAAAAACTAAGCGACGTAAGAATTAATCTTATTACAAGTTCTTATTGTAGTCTAATAATTAATCTTGTTACAAGTTCTTACGTAGTAAAAGAACTTGTTTTCCGGCCTGCATAGCAGGCAGAAATGGTTTCTAACACAATGGTTGGAAATTCTCCCACTCATACAGTGACCCTGCATGGTTTCTGTATCTCAGCCATTACTGGGCCAATTTTTATGATCTTGGTATCAAAAAATTCGTAAAAATCAGGGCTTTCATGTGGCATGGGTATCCAGGGACGATTAGGTCATGTGATCTGTTCACACGACCCAAAAAGCGCAAATTTGTCTGAATTTCCACTTGAAACAGATTTCAGTAGGCTAGATATGCTAAGATGTGTTGCCCAGACCAATCTAGAATAATGTACAAATATTTACATATGTTTTTCAATGATGTCATGGTGTCCAAATCAGGCAAACAGTCAGTTCAACTTGGTGAAAATCCGAAAATTAGTGTTAAACTGACTGGATAACCCATAAAAGGCACACCAAACATTGCAAAACATGACCAAATAACATGGAAATAATGTTCTAGAAGCTTACATAATCAAACTCACAGCAGGACTTTGTGCAAATCCCTTGAAATCAATTGAGGCACCAAGTTAGACCAAAATATTCTCAGGGATATGTCATGTGATATGTGTGCACAGACCATCCCTTAGGTAAAAAAAACATCATCTGTATTTTTATTTTATTTTAATGCCTTTAAATCTCCCAATATAGTGTATTTCAAACAATATTCCGCATTTGGTAAGTCACATAAAGGTGTGACAATACATATGTGACACCATCTTTTAGCCCTGATTTTTCTGATAATTACACACTTTGTTTCAAGGCAATCCGATAAAAACTAAGCGACGTAAGAATTAATCTTATTACAAGTTCTTATTGTAGTCTAATAATTAATCTTGTTACAAGTTCTTACGTAGTAAAAGAACTTGTTTTCCGGCCTGCATAGCAGGCAGAAATGGTTTCTAACACAATGGTTGGAAATTCTCCCACTCATACAGTGACCCTGCATGGTTTCTGTATCTCAGCCATTACTGGGCCAATTTTTATGATCTTGGTATCAAAAAATTCGTAAAAATCAGGGCTTTCATGTGGCATGGGTATCCAGGGACGATTAGGTCATGTGATCTGTTCACACGACCCAAAAAGCGCAAATTTGTCTGAATTTCCACTTGAAACAGATTTCAGTAGGCTAGATATGCTAAGATGTGTTGCCCAGACCAATCTAGAATAATGTACAAATATTTACATATGTTTTTCAATGATGTCATGGTGTCCAAATCAGGCAAACAGTCAGTTCAACTTGGTGAAAATCCGAAAATTAGTGTTAAACTGACTGGATAACCCATAAAAGGCACACCAAACATTGCAAAACATGACCAAATAACATGGAAATAATGTTCTAGAAGCTTACATAATCAAACTCACAGCAGGACTTTGTGCAAATCCCTTGAAATCAATTGAGGCACCAAGTTAGACCAAAATATTCTCAGGGATATGTCATGTGATATGTGTGCACAGACCATCCCTTAGGTAAAAAAAACATCATCTGTATTTTTATTTTATTTTAATGCCTTTAAATCTCCCAATATAGTGTATTTCAAACAATATTCCGCATTTGGTAAGTCACATAAAGGTGTGACAATACATATGTGACACCATCTTTTAGCCCTGATTTTTCTGATAATTACACACTTTGTTTCAAGGCAATCCGATAAAAACTAAGCGACGTAAGAATTAATCTTATTACAAGTTCTTATTGTAGTCTAATAATTAATCTTGTTACAAGTTCTTACGTAGTAAAAGAACTTGTTTTCCGGCCTGCATAGCAGGCAGAAATGGTTTCTAACACAATGGTTGGAAATTCTCCCACTCATACAGTGACCCTGCATGGTTTCTGTATCTCAGCCATTACTGGGCCAATTTTTATGATCTTGGTATCAAAAAATTCGTAAAAATCAGGGCCTTCCTGGTCACGTGACCAGGCCGTTTTAGGCTCGTTAGAACCGCCTCATTTTTCTGCTTTTTTTGAGTATATGATCATCCAAATCCATTCAGATTTGAGCGGACTACATATTATTTACTTATTTAACCTTTATTTATAGTCGGACTCACCTTAAAAGTAAGAACTTGTTTTTGCCATGCGCAGCAATGGCCTCTGACCAAGTCACTCTTTCTACAGCCATGGCATCCACAGGATCCACTCCAATGCAACATCCTCGTCCTATCTATCCTCCTGAAAACACGAATGTAGAAGTGATCCGCGAGACAGGTCATGTCGCGGTCATGAATCTCCACCAGCCGTCGACTACAATTGGGACTGATGTGCCATCCGAAAGGGAGCCAGCGAGAAGACCTGAAATACCGACGGAACAAAATGCCCAAGAGTCGCAATTGCAACAGCAGGCCGTGACGGAATCAGCGCCTCTGACAACTGTTAAGGTGATATCATCTTGTTTTGATTGTTGACTTCACTAACACATTTCAAATCGTAGCACGAGCCAATAGCTTCAGCCGAATCCACCTCGACGCTGGCCCCATCCGCATCCACTTCGTCGTCATCCACGTCAACTGCGGCGCCATCTATATCAACTTCAGCGCCGTCCACGTCAACTCCTGTGCCATCCGCGTCAACTTCGGCCCCGTCCATGTTAACTCCTGTGCCATCCGCGTCAACTTCGGCCCCGTCCACATCTCATCGTAGCGCATTGCCAAAGAAATTTGAACGTGGAATTGGCAAAGATTTTAAGATAAATGGCCAAGCAGTCCATTTCGTCTGGACCGTGAGCCAGGGACCGAATAAAATTGACCACCCTGGTAAACCAGCTCGCAGCCCACCCGTTCCTGGGGACTTGTTCTTCCATCAGGTACCAAGCTGCAACGGGAACTATTATGGTAGCCAAGTCTGGATATACACCGCGGACAAGCTCTGGGACGATATTTCTGAGATCTATTTCTCGGTGACTGGGGATCCCTTCCCTCATCCTACTCATGGTCTATATTTTCTTTCGCTGCGTGATGACCAATCTCCTTCCTATGTCAAACACGAAACTTGGAAGAAGAATCAAAAGGTGCAACGAACCATTCAGGAAAAGATGAGCAGTGCCAGCGGTTGATCACCACGCGGAGTCTTGACTTGCCGATCAGTAGACTTAATTCGGACGTATTTACATGATGACGATGGATCGATAACATGCCCGCAATTTCATCTTTAAATTTTTCTGCTCTCATTTGCCTTCGATTTTGAGACCGCTTTGTAGCAAGTCTTCATGCGCAGAAACATCCCTCGACAATCTAACAAACCCAAACGTGTCAGGTGCAAATGTAAATCACACTGCACTGTATTAAATCCAATCACTGGGAGATATGAAGGGGATGGGCAACTTGTTTCTCGGGGCACACGAGATAATCATACGCAGGACGATAAGCGCCTCGTGGTCAATGCATCTGTCCCTGCCCCCACCCCAGTCGCAAACCCAGGAGAAGACCTCTGGAGCAGTCGCATCCATGCTGAACTCGACACCTTAAAGGATCTGGTCATTGACCTGAGGCTCCCTTTGGTATTTCGGAACAAACCGGAAGATCATGGAGTTTTCAGATGGCCTACAGAGGTCGAAATTATCATCCCAAATCATGGCGTCCATTCCTTGACTCAACACCGTGTCAATCGTGAATTTTTATTCACCGAAAACCGGATTTGCCAGCTCATCATCCTTCTTTCTGATCGCTATGGGCAGGATGACCAAGCAAAGGCTTTATTGGACCGCCTTTTCAGTGAACTTGGGCATCTGACTCGTCAAAAAGAGGTTCAGTGGACTATGCAACGTGGAAGTCGTGGACTCGGCAAACCTTTCGTCAATACAGGCAAGTTACTCAATCAATTACATACCCCAAGTCTGACTATTCAGAAGAGATTTTTTTCCACTCAGCTGGACTCCGCAGGCAAATACCAGTGATGAGGGTGGCAACTGTGTTATCCCTAGTTATGGAATGTATATATTTTGTGCCACGTCGCGCGATTCGGGTTCTCCTAGGAGGTTTCCGGAGCTTCTTGCGAGTAGCTGGCGCTTCACCATCGGTGATTGAGTCCGTGCCAGTGGACCCCCGTCCTGGTCATAGTCACTTTCAACTGGACCCAATTACACGCCAATTCATAGTCTGCACATCCTGCCACTTCCTTTACCCCTTCCTTCCCGGCAACAATCCCAACAATGAGGAAAGTCCTTTCGCCTTGACTTGTGGCCATCAACGAACTCAAGAGAGTCCGGTTTGTGGGAACCCATTGTGGAAAGGCCGTGATTTAGGTGGTGGCCATATCCAGCTTGTTCCAGTCAGGAAGTATTTACATCAAACCTTGAAATCCTGGCTCGGTCGACTTATTTCGCGGAAAGGGATAGAAGATTTATTGGACTCTCCATTTGCCAGCAACGGCCTCGCCAATCCTGACAATGCCCCTGTTGACGACATTTTACGGTCTCGAATATTTCAGGGGCTAACAGATGCTTCTGGACAACCATTTTTTCCAGCACCGGGGAAGGAAGGTCGGCTCATTTTCAGCCTATCAGTCGATGGCTTCAACCCGTTCGGCAATAAAACAGCCAAACAAACCGTGTCTTCGACAGGAATATGGCTTGTGTTGTTGAACTTTCCTCAACACCTTCGCTATCTACCCGAGAACATGTACCTTGCAGGCGTTGTACCCGATAAGCCCTCCAAGGAGGATATATATCCATATGTCGAGTTGGTCGTCTCGGAACTCCTGGAATTCTGGAATGATGGTGTTACGTTCTCACGAACTTTCAATGAAATATACGGCAGGCTGTTCAAAGCAATGCTTATTCCATTGGTGTGCAATATGCCAGCTGCTCGACAAGTCATTGGCCTGGGAGCAGCTACTGCTCACAACTTTTGCACCTTCTGCGACCTGGATATTGATGATATTGATGTCTTGGACCGTGCAGAATGGCCAGAGAAGGACCTTACACACATCCGCCACATCGCAGAACTTTGGAGAGATGCTCCAAGTGAGCAGCACCGAACGGCCATCTTTGATGCATATGGCATTAGGTGGTCGCCTCTACATGATCTGCCATATTGGAACATTGTCAAGTACACGGTTATAGACCCCATGCATGCTCTCGACCTCAACAATCTCAAAAATCACTGCAGGTCTGTCTTCCAAATTGATGTCAGTATTCCTGGAGGCGATGGCCTCTCGGAGGCATCAGACAAAAGTCGGTCCATTAGTAAAGAGCTCTTGAAAGCTCATGAAAAATGTGTCCAGCTGATCCGGCGAAATGACGCAAATTTGCTCGATGAGCTTGTCGTCCATCCAAGATCAGTTCTCTACAAAATTTGTGTTGATAATGGCATCCTGGCCCCAAGTCATACGCTCGTTGTAGGAATTAAATGGGTCCTAGCAAAAAACGTTGTCGCTTGGGTAAGGTCTTTTTTTTTTCACACTTATACACTGAATACTTAATTTTCTCCCTTTCAGAGACAACGACCAGAGTACGATGACGTTAAACTCGTTCCTATGTCTGGGAACAGTGGCAACAATCCAATCCCTACAGGTGTTGAAGCTGGTCGTCGTGATCAACTACCAAGTTTGCCAGCAGATCCCAACCTCAAAATGACACTAGTCTCACGTGTTTGTATATCACCTTCTTGATACTGAGAATCAAGACGAGTCTCGCGAAAAAGCTTACTCGCAAGCGACAGCAGCTATCTTCATTTACATATGCGACCTTCTGGAAATTGAACATGGAGATGTCGACAAAGCCAAACGAAACACCAAACGTGTACTATACGACCGGATTATTGATCTAGTTTGTGCATCTACTGCTGATGAGTCGCATTCCTAACCACCTTCTCGTTAGATTGATGATGATCTTTCGGCATTCGAGACGCTGCAACAATACCTACCAGATTACTCGCCGTCTCACAGTAGACCTGTCCTCGGAAAGGACATCATGACGGCCGCCTGGTCTGATATGAGTCGTACAAAGCTTCCTACCTGGATAACGCCTGCGCCTCCCAACTGGGGTACCGCCGAAAGGGGGAAATTAAGTGCCGACAACTGGAGAGTGATTTGCACAATTCACCTTCCTGTCACGCTTATTCGACTTTGGGCTAATGATACTCCACGCAAAAGAGAACTACTTTCTCATTATATGGACCTTGTCGCCGCAGTATGTATTGCCAATATGCGGGTGACTACCGAAATTCAGATCCAGGAGTACAACAAATACATGGGCAGATATGTCCAGAACCTAAGACGACTGTTTCCGGACCAAAACCTCAAGCCTACTCACCACGCAGCGCTTCACATTGGTGATATGCTTGGGCTCTTTGGTCCTAACCATTCTCACAGCGGCCCTCATTACGAGCGTTATATCAACTTTTTTCATCGCATCAATACAAACTCAAAACTGGGTGAGTTATTTACTGAGCTATGCCATTGTCCATCTTTGACTTATGGTCCTTCTTCAGGCGAGCTTGAATCAACATTTCTTAGGGCATCAACTCGCAGCGCTAATCTTCGTGCATTACTTTCTGAAGAGGGCGATTTACAACAATCTCTCCAAGAATTAACTGTCATCATGAACAGTATTCAATCAGAAGATATCCGCGGGTTTAGATTGGCTAGCATCTTGGACCCAGACTCACCAACATTCACTCCTCGATCAGGAATGGACGACTTGCAGCTCTCTGATGTGCAAAAGACACTTTTGTCCAAGGTGTTGAACATGGATGCCAACCACATGCCACGATCTGCGGGCTTCCTTAAAGAAATTTCTTCCCGTGGTGTTTGCTATGGCACTTCAGGTTCATCCACTCATCGCAACAGTTCAATTATTTTCAAGGAAATGAACCAGGCTTCTGAATCATATAAGGCAGGCATTGTCGATGAAATATTCCGGTACTCCTATCCCGCGCCAAATGGACTGCCGACTGAAGACATCTTCTTCTATTTACGAGAGCTTACACTGATCGATAGTCAGTTGGATCCTTACCGCCAGTTCGGGCCCTTTGGAGGTTTTCTTTGCAAGAAGACTGATCATCAACTCAAGATCATCTCGATCTCCCAGCTTGTTTCCCATTTTGCCCTCACGGAAATGGTAGGCGGCTCGTACGACGGCCTCATCCATGTTATGCCAGTAGATAGGGTGAGTTCAGTTCTCTCTATTTTCCTGCTCTCTTCCCATTGACATTTTATATTTAGCTTATGCTTGATTTCAATGTAGACTTCGCGAATGAGAACCTTTAGCGGGAAATCTATCAGGAAGTAGATTAGATAGCACGAATGTTTGGCTCCAGAATATCTATGCAAGTTCTACATTCACTCCAGATCTGCTTGTTTCAATTCTTGATGAATTTACTATGGACTTCATTGATGATCGATGACACTTCCAACTCTGGCACAGTGGCATATAAAATAATAATTTCTTGAGGGTTAACGGTGAACTTTCGATATTAATAATTATAACATGGATTTTCTAAGGTCATAGCTGACAATTACCGTGCTGAAGTTTTCTTGTCTTTTAAAAAAATTTAATCTTCGGTACAAGCTTTGCTTTTATTTTGATATTAAGCTGTGGTTGTATAGAAGAAGGTATTGGATAAAACATTTTGCTCATAATCAAAATACAATCAGCGATTTTATTGAGGCATTTGTCGTGAAGAAATCGGAAATACAAACTTCGATTTTATGTTGATTGTATCGGCAAATGCCCGCAGTGTAGGATGACTTAGGAAACAGGATAAACTTAGAAACCACTAGAGAAAGAACAAGACAAGAAGCTTTATGCATTTTAACTGATATAAGATACATGATGACTACTTAAGATATTAAAAGCTTCAGAAAAATATCTAAGTAAAAAGACTATATGACAAATGATAAAGAAATTCGCGACAAGATTAACAAGAAAGACGCGGCGCATATCACTCGTCAAAGTCCATGATATCGTCGCTTTCTTCGCCCGAACTAGCCTCCTCGGCCTCGATGTCCACAAAACGGCTAACGCTGGCAGAAGGAGACCGATAACGAACCCGAGAACCAGACGGACGGGGCTCAGAAGGCCCAGCCTCGGTATCGGTTTCGTCCTCTGAAGAACCTTCCGCGATACAAGGATTGAGGACATGGAGAATGTCCTCAGAAACCGAGTCCGGGACAAAGCGAAGGAAGTCAGACAAAGGAGCATTGCCAGTGAAGACCGACAAGGGCTCGTCCATCGGGTCGAAGTTGAGGGGATCGGAGCGGAACGCGTTCCAGAGAGCGGCCAAGACTCCGTCCTTCTTCTGGATAACCTTCTCGAGGTTGTAAGACTCGTCGCGGCGGAGCATTTCGTATATAATATCGCGGCCCTCCAGGTGGTACTCGTGGATCTTTGCGTCGTGAATAATGATGGCAGAGATAAGCAGGGCGTGCTGCCCAGCTTCCCTCTCGCAGAGTCGAATGACCTCTCGAAGACCTATAAAAACAAACAGAGATTAGGCAAAATGTTTTACAAACAGGACAGATGAAAAGAAGAAACATACGGGCCAAAGAAGCCGCGCCGACTTCATGAGATAGATTGCCACTGCGGAGCTTGTCGTGTGGCTTCAACTGGAAGTCGCAACGAGTGTGCTTGGATTTGAAGCACGGCGCACACGGCTGATGAAGCCCGCGGAAGGTGCAGTTCTTGCGGTCTAAGTCCCGGCAAGCCTGACACCTATAGTCGGGCTAGAGAAATATAAAACAATCTTAGAAAGAAAGATTAAAGTAGAAAGGAAAAGGCTTACTTGACGGTGATCCGCGGCCAAGCGTTTGACGTCATCAAAGGACAACTGTTCAACGTTGACGGGGCGCGTCTCTGTGATCGGGGTACCGGGATTTGTGTTGAGTGCGACCTGCCGGTTAAGATGACGGACGACGCTAGCCTCTTGAATAGTACGAGCCGGTGGGGACGCAGAGGTACGCGTCTTGGACGAGGTGCCGACAGCCTTCTTTGATTTAGAAGAGGACCTTGAGCCCGACTTCGACTCTGACTTCGACTTCGACTTGGACCTGTCCTTGGTCACGGGTTGAGGCAGTGGCGGAATAAAATCCGCGTCGGTAGGGTCGTCGAGGACCGGAACAGCAGCAGCAAGGGCCGCGTTACGAGCAGCGCGGGTCGAGCGGACATTGGGGGTGATAAGCGTCATGCCTAAATCCGAAGGAAGTTAACGATCTGAACAAATGAGAGAGAGAGAAATAGAGGGACTTACTATTCAACTCTAGAGAAGGGCTGGGTGGACCAATCCTGGGTCGCTTAGATGACCGGGGAATTTCTTCGGACTCGGACCCCTCGTTCGGATGGGAGTCGACCGACTGTGGAGCACTCGTCGATTCAGCCGGGTCCATAGGAAGAGGCGAGGGTTCGCGTATGGTCGGATGGCAATCATACAGCGCGTCAAATTCGACGAGCTCCATGGGATATAAGTCACTCTAAAAAGATAAAAGTCAGTCAAAGGATTTAAGATAGAAAGAGAAGGAGAAAGCCTACCGCGTCCGGAGAAAAGAGGGCTGGATGGCAGCTAGGCAGCAGAGACATGAAGAGGCCGCGTTGAGCACGAGGTAGACGGGCAACGAGATAGTAGGTCCAGTTGCGGAGGCGGCGGACGTTGAAGGGCTCGACTGTGTCTTGGGGGTTATAAACCTGACCAAGGAAAGTCTAGTAAAACCATAGCAAAAGATCACGCAAAGTCAGATAAAACGCAGACTCGGAAAGCAGAGAAGACGTACCAAGTTTCCGTGCTGCTCCGTCAAAGCTTCGAGCGCGGCCCCGCGCCCCAGTAACGATTGTGGAACCGCCATGACGGACTCGAGTAGTGGCCGGAATGCTTTCCAGATGGCGACGCAGGCGGCCTCGACGCGGGGTGGGACGATGACTTGGTCAGTAAACTCGAGAGTGCCTTCCATAGTAGTCGACGCGGAGAGGGAAAGATGAGGAATGAGGAAGGTGAAGGCGAAAGAGGCGCGGTTTAAATACCCCAAGATCCGCGTCTCGGTGATGTGCGCCAGAAACCTCGAAGAAATTAGAGGAAGGGGCGCGTCCCCAAGATAAAATGGTTTTCTCATGCTTCGGGAGAAACGGAAGCGCCCATTGAAAGTCTATGTTTGACAGTTCAGGGAAACATTTCCGAAAACGGATGTCCCTGCACGGAGGTTCGTCAGAGGACCGCAGCAGTCGCGCGTCACCAGGCAAACATTTTCCCACTGCGCTCCCGAACAACAATGATGGACGCGAGCTTGACGGACAGGAGTGCGGATCCTATGCAAATAGAGTTGACTGGGGACAGTCAACATCTAAGTTGGGGGGAGATGAAGGGACGGCCCTTCGGCCAGCCCTGAATTTTCGGTTTTTACCTGTTCCTCATACCAATATTGGACTTAGAATAATGATATATCTTGCGCGGCGCATTGTCTAAGTCTCGGACAATCAGTATAAGCCAGTCAAGACTAGAGGAAACTATTGTACACGACGAAGTCCAAGTTAAACTATGTGCTTCTAATTACGGGTACGCGTCCGTATACGAAGCGCGGTAATAAGGCGAGGACTGTGAACGCGGGCCCACCTGTGCGCCTAACTGACAGGCACAGGTCTCTAGCGTCTAAACGAATAGGGACAGATATCCGAAGAATAGGACCCACAACTATGGTGCCGACGCGGCACCACCTGACAAATCAAGTAACAAGCTCGCGAACCCAGAACATGAGGGACGGGAACTGCCGAGTCTCGACCGTGATGGCTTCTCGAGCCTCGACCTTACTGTAAAAGGAAGGATTACCGAGTCGAGTCCCACGGACATCTCGGGCGAACAATAACGGACGCGAATAACAGTGCGCACCCGAAGGCTGAGATAAGATAAGATTACCGTGCGGGCCCGTCCATCGAAACATATGGGCGCGCCTTCTGCAACATACAGATAGAGCCTAGACCCGGCACATCGGGACGCGTTTTACGGTCTTGTATCAGCAAGAACCTCTGAACGTTCTTACCAAAGGAGTAATATCGACGCGTACCCATGCCAACCAGAAAGATAGCTTATGCAAGAAACAGAAAGCTTAGTAAACAAGAAACTTGGCATCCGGTTCAGCTGTTTGTAAAAGGCCGAGTCCTTCATTGTATCACATGTAAATATTATTCTCAGTAGTATAAAAGCTGTACGCGTACGTAGAAAAAGACAAGCAATTTACCACCCACGAGATTATATCTTGAACGTTCACCAGAACCTCTTCGAGACTTCTAAGTGTTAACTTGACTTCGCGGAATTTTGAATAAACAGATTTATTTGTCTTAGACGGAATTTCACCTTTTGTGATCAGAGTGAACGTACTTGATTTTGAAAGACTTAAGGACTTGAACAACGATCTCTTACACCTGTCATCTATTTGACTTGAAGAGGCTTCAGTGGCCATCCGATTAGCCGCGGTAACCCGTACTTTGGTAGTGCGTCGCGTGTCTAAGACCTGGACTGTGGTAGAGGCAACTCAGATAGTTGTAGACTACACCGGACATTGCAGAGTTTCTTCCCGTCGAGTAGGGTTTTGGTAACCCCAAGAGAGTCATACGCGTCCCAGAGTGGCGTTATCCCGTTTTTCAAGAGTCTAAAGTAATTAAGTCCCGTACGCGTCTCAGTGACGTATCCCGCGATCCCAAGAGGCAGATGTTAGACTTTCACAATAAAGTGTGTTACTAGTGATTAACACTAATAAGATCACAATAAGCTTAGTTTGCACAATCTGATGATTTGAGTCAAAAAGTAGTAAAACGCTTGTATAAGCCCGAGTTTCAATCGTATGTCTTCGTTTCCGAGACATAAGAGGGATTACATGTTGGTACGTATGCTAGCTACCGTACGAGGCGAGGCGTGACGATAGGTGTCCACAATATCGCGTTCGAAATAATTGTGACACAGAACTCCGAATTACACTACAAAAAGAATATTGACGGAAAGGTCTCGATGAGGAGATTACGAAACAGTAAAGCTTTTTACGTAATATCGCTTCTATCTTACGCTATAAGCGAATTACTATGCAAATCGCGCTATTTTACAGTGAAACTAGTTGAAACCAATATGAAACCAAAAGTAAAACACTATCTACAGAGTTCAGAAGTGTTTTATCAACTAATTCTAACAGCAGAGTCTTTGATTTTGTTATCTATTTTCTATTTCCCCAACAACAACCCATTAGTGTTCACCCTCGGGTCGACGCGTCCATTCTACGTGAACGCGTACTTTTCCCTGTACCAGACGGATTCTTCGGATTAGTCTTGTTATTATAAAAATACCTGTCCCTCCCAAAAAGAACTGATCAATTAACTTGATTATTTGATTGGGTGCTTAACGCTCGTCAAGTGTTAGGATTGATTTACTGTGTTGACTGATAGTGTGTGTGTGTGATAGGGGATTAGATTTTATTAAAAGTCTACCTATTCAGTCATCTACGTGTTTCAAAACTACCCCGCAGCAAGCATCTCACCGCAAGGCATTGGGTAAGGCGTTCCGCGCAGGCTCACTGCTCAGAGAGGCCTTGATACCTTCTCCCGGGTTGCGTCAGTTGGGGGAGGTCCAATCCCTCCTTCGGACGAGGTTGACAGGCCAAGGACGGGGTGGTGTAGTTCCGCGCGTTCTTCGCGTTTCGTACCCGGTTGCATTCGCTACGACCAGTGGTTACTTTGCGGCCCATATCTCGAATGGTAGCTGCTTTTTTGGCTTGCGCGGATGGTCTGCTTTTGCGATCATTCGGTTGGGGGCCTTATCCCCGCATCTGCTTATTTCCTTCGCTGGTATGGGTTTCGGGTCGTCAAGGCGCGGGTGGGTAAAGGTTTTCGGGTTGGGTTCGGGTCTTGATGCGGGCGTCGGGTTTGGAAGGCGGAGAGAGTGCAGCAGCTGCGGCTGCCAGGAGATGTTCGGGCTTCGGTCCTTACGTGGAATTGGCGTAGCGGTGGGGGCCGTCCCTCCCTCGCGGGACTGGGCGGTTAGGTGGTCCGTCCCCCCTAGCAAAGGCCTGGCGCACAAAGGACGCCGTTGGAAGGGTTCGGAAGAAGTGGAAGGGTTCGGGTCTGGTTCAGGGATTAGTAGGTTATTGCGCGCTTTCGACCGGGGATTTGTATTAGTTAGGCGACCGGACTGCTTTCGCGCACCGGTATATAAATTGTTGACTTAAAAAAAAAAAAAAAAAAAAAAAAGCTAATAGAGACAGGAAATATTCGGCTTCTAAACGATACAATGCTCCTAAAATTTCAAAGTCGTTATTCCGCCAGAATGACTGTATATTTCCATCGTTTCCCCACATCGGTAAGCTTGGAATTCCAACTCCTGCGACAATGAGATCGTCCTTAGCTTCTTCTCTTCTTTTGAGGAGCATTTTCGAAAAGGTAGAGACTAAATCGTTTCGCAATCTATATCCAATAATCTTTTCGTCGTCATATTGCGATAGGTGCGTTAATAATTCGTTTAGAACCTTAATCTCTACTGGAAACAGCGATCGTTCCTCCTTTCTCGAGATATGTTTACGGATATCTGCCGGGAAGACTCTTCAAATACTGTCAACACCTATTCTTCGAGCCTCATTTATCCTTTCCGCTGCTGTCGTTGACTTAGAGGATCTATCGAGAAATGCGCTACGAGGTAAGCATCCCGTAAATAACTTCTCAGAGTCTGAGTAATGCTTGGGATTGTCGTCTAACCCCTGCAGAGGTTTCTTGGTGAAATCGTAGAGCGGTATGTCGACATGTTCGCTAGAAAATTCTTCGGATTCTGTACCTGGCTTTATAGAGTTGGATGGCTCTCCTGATGTCATTTTGTCGGTCGGTTCTTCGGGTACGCTTTTCTTTGATGAACCTTCACCAGTCTTATCTTTCGTACTCATTGATCCGGTTAGGGGAATTGGACTTAAAACACCAAAGAATTGAGGAACTCCGTGTTTCCAAAGACTTCTCTTAGGTGTACTAGGCGTTTGGCTCATACACTGAGTAACGGGTAACGGTTAAGTTCAATCTTGAGTATACGTGTTTAATATGTGTCGGAGGAATGAGTTGTAGAAATATAGTTGAATTTCAATAGTCAATAATATCTTAGATTACCGAAAGATGGAGACGATGAATTCGTCGAGGTCGATAGTCGGCAAGGACGTTCGTAGAAGTCGATAATCTGCAAAGGCTATTTCCCAATGTGTCCACCAATGTTAGGGTTCGTACAAAAAAAGGAACCTTGACGTTGGTATATTCCTGTGAATATAAGTAGTTAGTATTCTAGAAATAAGTATCGTTATTTCGGATACTCAGAGAATGAAAAGATGTCAAGGTCCGAAGGCCTTCGAGTAAGATCGAGCTCGTCGGAAACGGTGTAGGCCGAGTTAAATGAGTAACGAAGATATCAACGTTAGCACGAAGCCGTAACGGAGATGTCTAGCAAAGCGAAATCGTGCAGCGCGAAGCCGTGCAAGATTAGCTTGAGTTTCGGTGAATAATCACGCAGAGTTGGGGGTAAAGTAAGTATGAATATTCGTTCTAAGGTTACAAGGTAGTTAAGTATCCTACTGATTTACTTAAGATCTCTATCTACAGATGTATACTAGATCGCGAGCTTGGCGAGTGATGACGAGCGTGTCGGCAAGTTCTCGGAAGGTTCTTCTTAATATGGATACGAGATCTAATCTGAGATCGGAAACTTAGCCGCGCGCTTACGCGTGAAAAGCCGAGATTTGAGAATCATGAATAAGATGGCGAGATTGTACGGTTTATTGATAAACCTCGGAAGAACAATCTAATCTAATCTGCTTTAATGACAGGATAAAGTTCGTTTGAGCTATATAGACATTTATAGACTAAGAGTTACAAGTTCTTACGTAGTAAAAGAACTTGTTTTCCGGCCTGCATAGCAGGCAGAAAACATTCCTAACGCAATGGTTCGAAATTCTCCCACTCATACAGTGACCCTGCATGGTTTCTGTATCTCAGCCATTACTCAGCCAATTTTGATGATTTTGGTATCAAAAAATTCGTAAAAATCAGGGCTTTCATGTGGCATGGGTATCCAGGGACGATTCGGTCATGTGATCTGTTCACACGACCCAAAAAGCGGAAATTTGTGTGAATTTACACTTGAAGCAGATTTCAGTGAGCTAGATATGCTAAAATATGTTGCCCAGACCAATCTAAAATAATGTACAAATATTTACATATGTTTTGCAATGATGTCATGGTGTCTAAATCTGGCAAACAGCCAGCTTAACTCAGTGAAAATCGCAAAATTGGTGTTAAACTGACTGGATAACCCATAAAAGGCATACCAAACAATGCAAAACATGACCAAATAGCTTCAATATGATGTAATAGATGCTTACATAATCAAACTCACAACAGAACTCTGTGCAATTGCCTTGGAATCAGTTGATGCACCAAGTTAGACCAAAATATTCTCAGGGATATGTCATGTGATATGTGTACACAGACCATCTCTTAGGTAAAAAACATTATCAGTATTTTTATTTTATTTTAATGCCTTTAAAATCTCTCAATATAGCTTATTTACTGTGTTTTCAACAATATTCCGCATTTGGTAAGTCACATAAAGATGTGACAATACGCATGTGACACCATCTTTTAGCCCTGATTTTTCTGATAATTACACATTTTGTTTCAAGGCAATCTGATAAAAACTAAGCGACGTATAAATTAATCTTCTTATAAGTTTCTTATTGTAGTCTAATAATTAATCTTGTTACAAGTTCTTACGTAGTAAAAGAACTTGTTTTCCGGCCTGCATAGCAGGCAGAAAACATTCCTAACGCAATGGTTCGAAATTCTCCCACTCATACAGTGACCCTGCATGGTTTCTGTATCTCAGCCATTACTCAGCCAATTTTGATGATTTTGGTATCAAAAAATTCGTAAAAATCAGGGCTTTCATGTGGCATGGGTATCCAGGGACGATTCGGTCATGTGATCTGTTCACACGACCCAAAAAGCGGAAATTTGTGTGAATTTACACTTGAAGCAGATTTCAGTGAGCTAGATATGCTAAAATATGTTGCCCAGACCAATCTAAAATAATGTACAAATATTTACATATGTTTTGCAATGATGTCATGGTGTCTAAATCTGGCAAACAGCCAGCTTAACTCAGTGAAAATCGCAAAATTGGTGTTAAACTGACTGGATAACCCATAAAAGGCATACCAAACAATGCAAAACATGACCAAATAGCTTCAATATGATGTAATAGATGCTTACATAATCAAACTCACAACAGAACTCTGTGCAATTGCCTTGGAATCAGTTGATGCACCAAGTTAGACCAAAATATTCTCAGGGATATGTCATGTGATATGTGTACACAGACCATCTCTTAGGTAAAAAACATTATCAGTATTTTTATTTTATTTTAATGCCTTTAAAATCTCTCAATATAGCTTATTTACTGTGTTTTCAACAATATTCCGCATTTGGTAAGTCACATAAAGATGTGACAATACGCATGTGACACCATCTTTTAGCCCTGATTTTTCTGATAATTACACATTTTGTTTCAAGGCAATCTGATAAAAACTAAGCGACGTATAAATTAATCTTCTTATAAGTTTCTTATTGTAGTCTAATAATTAATCTTGTTACAAGTTCTTACGTAGTAAAAGAACTTGTTTTCCGGCCTGCATAGCAGGCAGAAAACATTCCTAACGCAATGGTTCGAAATTCTCCCACTCATACAGTGACCCTGCATGGTTTCTGTATCTCAGCCATTACTCAGCCAATTTTGATGATTTTGGTATCAAAAAATTCGTAAAAATCAGGGCTTTCATGTGGCATGGGTATCCAGGGACGATTCGGTCATGTGATCTGTTCACACGACCCAAAAAGCGGAAATTTGTGTGAATTTACACTTGAAGCAGATTTCAGTGAGCTAGATATGCTAAAATATGTTGCCCAGACCAATCTAAAATAATGTACAAATATTTACATATGTTTTGCAATGATGTCATGGTGTCTAAATCTGGCAAACAGCCAGCTTAACTCAGTGAAAATCGCAAAATTGGTGTTAAACTGACTGGATAACCCATAAAAGGCATACCAAACAATGCAAAACATGACCAAATAGCTTCAATATGATGTAATAGATGCTTACATAATCAAACTCACAACAGAACTCTGTGCAATTGCCTTGGAATCAGTTGATGCACCAAGTTAGACCAAAATATTCTCAGGGATATGTCATGTGATATGTGTACACAGACCATCTCTTAGGTAAAAAACATTATCAGTATTTTTATTTTATTTTAATGCCTTTAAAATCTCTCAATATAGCTTATTTACTGTGTTTTCAACAATATTCCGCATTTGGTAAGTCACATAAAGATGTGACAATACGCATGTGACACCATCTTTTAGCCCTGATTTTTCTGATAATTACACATTTTGTTTCAAGGCAATCTGATAAAAACTAAGCGACGTATAAATTAATCTTCTTATAAGTTTCTTATTGTAGTCTAATAATTAATCTTGTTACAAGTTCTTACGTAGTAAAAGAACTTGTTTTCCGGCCTGCATAGCAGGCAGAAAACATTCCTAACGCAATGGTTCGAAATTCTCCCACTCATACAGTGACCCTGCATGGTTTCTGTATCTCAGCCATTACTCAGCCAATTTTGATGATTTTGGTATCAAAAAATTCGTAAAAATCAGGGCTTTCATGTGGCATGGGTATCCAGGGACGATTCGGTCATGTGATCTGTTCACACGACCCAAAAAGCGGAAATTTGTGTGAATTTACACTTGAAGCAGATTTCAGTGAGCTAGATATGCTAAAATATGTTGCCCAGACCAATCTAAAATAATGTACAAATATTTACATATGTTTTGCAATGATGTCATGGTGTCTAAATCTGGCAAACAGCCAGCTTAACTCAGTGAAAATCGCAAAATTGGTGTTAAACTGACTGGATAACCCATAAAAGGCATACCAAACAATGCAAAACATGACCAAATAGCTTCAATATGATGTAATAGATGCTTACATAATCAAACTCACAACAGAACTCTGTGCAATTGCCTTGGAATCAGTTGATGCACCAAGTTAGACCAAAATATTCTCAGGGATATGTCATGTGATATGTGTACACAGACCATCTCTTAGGTAAAAAACATTATCAGTATTTTTATTTTATTTTAATGCCTTTAAAATCTCTCAATATAGCTTATTTACTGTGTTTTCAACAATATTCCGCATTTGGTAAGTCACATAAAGATGTGACAATACGCATGTGACACCATCTTTTAGCCCTGATTTTTCTGATAATTACACATTTTGTTTCAAGGCAATCTGATAAAAACTAAGCGACGTATAAATTAATCTTCTTATAAGTTTCTTATTGTAGTCTAATAATTAATCTTGTTACAAGTTCTTACGTAGTAAAAGAACTTGTTTTCCGGCCTGCATAGCAGGCAGAAAACATTCCTAACGCAATGGTTCGAAATTCTCCCACTCATACAGTGACCCTGCATGGTTTCTGTATCTCAGCCATTACTCAGCCAATTTTGATGATTTTGGTATCAAAAAATTCGTAAAAATCAGGGCTTTCCTGGTCACGTGACCAGGCCGTTTTAGGCTTGTTAGAACCGCCTCATTTTTCTGCTTTTTTTGAGTATAAGATCATCCCAATAGCTTCAGAACTGAGCGGACTATGCATTATTTACTTATTTAACCTTTATTTATAGTCGGACTTACCTTAAAAGTAAGAACTTGTTTTTGCCATGCGCAGCAATGGCCTCTGACCAAGTTGGGATGGTAGTGCGAGTTGGGGAGATGAATAAGTTGGGATTTAGATGTAACGAGCTAAATAAGTGGAGAAATGAGAGGGCTTCGTCTAGAAGGAATGGCTTAACCTAAGACATACCATAACAGATACCATAGATAATGTGACTGCGAGGATCCCGGACAATATGACCGTGACTTTTTGAATATCATAGACAATGTCAAGGCGAAGATCCAGGACAAGCCAGTTGATTCCTTCGACACTATAAATAATGTCAAAGCGAAGATCCAGGACAAGCCAGTCGAGTCCTCTGACACCATAGATAATGTCACTGCGAAGATCCCAAAGAATTAACCGCGACTGTTCCACTAGGACAGACAATGTCAAAGTGAAGATCCAGGACAAGCCAGTCGAGTCCTCTGCCACCATAGATAATGTCACTGCGAAGATCCTGAAGAATTAACCACCACTGTTCTACTAGGACAGACAATGTCAAAGCGAAGATCCAGGACAAGCCAGGCAAGTCCTCTGACACCATAGATAATGTGAAGGCCAGATCAAAGGTAATATAGGTGGAAGGTTTCCGATACTACAGAAAATGTCCAACCTAAGAGTCAGAAAATATTGTTTGTTTTAAGTGGAAAACATATTTTGTGCCTGAAAATATTTTTAGAGCTGACTGTGAAAATGTTTTGATGTGGATCCTGAAAAATATAACTGCAACTTTTCAATACCATGGACAATATCAAGGCAAAGATCCAGGACAAGCTAGTCAACTGCTCTGATACCATTGACAATGTCAAGGCAAAGATCAAGGACAAGCCAGTTGAGTCCTCCGACACCATAGATAATGACACTGCAAGGATCCCAAAGAATCTAACTGCGACTGTTCTAATACCATAGACAATGTCAAAGCAAAGATCCAGGACAATATAGCCGCGACTATTCTATTACCATTGATAAAGTCAAGGCTAAGATCCAGGACAGGCAAGGCAAGTCCTCCAATACCATAGATAATGTCAAAGTGAAGGTTGAGAAGAATATAGCCGCAACTATTCCATTACCATTAATAATTTCAAGGCTAAGATTCAAAAAATATTTTTGGAACTAAGTGGGAAATATTTTTTGTGCCTGAAAATATTTTTAGACCTCAGTGTGAAAATGCTTTGACAATGTCAAAGTGAAGATTCATGACAATATAGCCACGACTGTTTCAATACCATTGATAATGTCAAGGCAAAAATCCAGGACAAGCAAAATAGACAATGGCAAAGCAAAGATCCAGGACACAATATAGCCATGACCATTACAATGCAATAGATATCGTCAAGGCTAAGATCCAGGACAAGAAAGTCGAGTCTTCCGATACCATAGATAACATCAAGGCTAAGATCCAGGACAATATAGCTGCGACTGTTCTAATACCATTGATAACGTCAAGGCTAAGATCCAGGACAAGAAAGTCAAATCTTCCGACACTATAGATAACGTTAAGGCTAAGATCCAGGACAATATAGCTGCGACTATTCCATTACCATTAATAATTTCAAGGCTAAGATTCAAAAAATATTTTTGGAACTAAGTGGGAAATATTTTTTGTGCCTGAAAATGTTTTTAGACCTCAGTGTGAAAATGTTTTGACAATGTCAAAGCGAATATTCATGACAATATAGCCACGATTGTTTCAATACCATTGATAATGTCAAGGCAAAAATCCAGGACAAGCAAAATAGACAATGGCAAAGCAAAGATCCAGGACACAATATAGCCATGACCATTACAATACGATAGATAACGTCAAGGCTAAGATCCAGGACAAGAAAGTCGAGTCTTCCGACACCATAGATAACGTCAAGGCTAAGATCCAGGACAATATGGCCGCG
Source organism: Galerina marginata (assembly GCA_023014335.1). NCBI lineage: Eukaryota > Fungi > Basidiomycota > Agaricomycetes > Agaricales > Galerinaceae > Galerina > Galerina marginata. Next base: position 74,494 of record JAECYW010000013.1, on the reverse strand, counting down.
ACTGTTCCAATACCACTGTTAACGTCAAGGGTAAGATTCAGGACAAGAAAGTCAAGTCTTCCGACACCATAGATAACGTCAAGGCTAAGATCTAGGACAATATAGCTGTGAGCTTTCAAATGTCATAGACAATATCAAAGCAAACATACAAGACATAAGGGAATAAATTCTTTTCCTTATTTGTATTAGCCTCATTGTAAACTAAGTTACTTTAATTGTCCTGTTACTATTATGAATATACAGCAGTAATAAATTAAATGGTAATATTTTTTGCTTTTCTGATATTTATAATTTAGTACATTGCTTTATTCCTTCTTTAGCCTGCTCTTTCTGGTATTACTTGCTGTATTACACCTGTGGGGCTTTTATCTATCCTAGCAAGGCCCAAAAATGCCCGGAAAACTTTTGGCACTGAAAGGACCCCTGACACCCCTTCAGCAACAAATATATTCTCTAAGAACAAATATATTCTGAAACAAGAAAACCTTTCTGCCCGTCACATAAATATTTCCATATTTATGTAGAAAATATTTATAGCAAGAAACATTATTCATTTTTGAAAAATAAACTTTTCCGTGTGAAGGAATGTTTCGGGAGAAAAAAGAATATTTGCCTGAAATATGTTTCTATAAAATCTTTCTGAGCCTCCTCTAGATTGTATTTCCTATCAGAAATTAATCAACCTAAGAGGTTCAGTTTGGTGGGTCACTGAAGTGTCGCACAACGGAAGCTCGAATAGATCTTCTTGTACTCGGCCACGTAGCTGGCAATGTGGCTCTCGAAGGCAGACTTTGACAGCGCGTGTGTTGACGTGGATGCCAACGGCCTACAAGCTATGGACAGTTCACACCCTGGCAGCAGAAAGGACAGGCTACAGATGGACTCGGCGTCGATAACAATGGTGGAACGTCTGCGACGGGGGGTCTAGCCGAGATAGCAGGCGATTTGCAGTCTCTTTTGACAAAATCGAAGCCGATTTTCACTGCTAATGACACCGTTAATGGCAAACCTTCAGTACACATCACTCAAGTCCTTCTGAGTTTTCTTCATGGGCAAATAAGTAGCTATTCATGGCCAACCCACCTTCTCGTTGCACTTGCTATTATTTTTTGCTTTTTCCTATTCTCTTGGTTGATTTACGTACCGAAGTAGGCGTCGTAGCCTCTGCTAAAAGTAGCTTCAAACCTAAATGTTAATATAGCAGCAACATTCTCTCTTGCATTCCTTACCTGGACGCACCTCCCAAAAGTTCTCACACCAGAGTACATGTCATTAATATGTAGAGATCCACTAGATACAAGATAACCTTGTTTTCCTTATTATTGACACTTTATCAAATACCCACAACTGTATTACAAGTGCTTACGTAGTAAAAGAACTTGTTTTCCGGCCTGCATAGCAGGCAGAAATGGTTCCTAACGCAATCGTTCGAAATTCTCCCACTCATACTGTGACCCTGCATGGTTTCTGTATCTCAGCCATTACTGGGCCAATTTTTATGATCCTGGTATCAAAAAATTTGTAAAAATCAGGGCTTTCATGTGGCATGTGTATCCAGGGTTGATTAGGTCATGTGACCTGTTCACACAACCCAAAAAGCGCAAATTTGTGTAAATTTACACTTAAAATGAATTTCAGTGAGCTAGATAAACTAAAATATGTTACCCAGACAAATCTAGAATAATGTACAAATATTTACATATGTTTTGCAATGATGTCATGGTGTCAAATCTGGCAAACAGCCAGCTCAACTTGGTGAAAATCCGAAAATTAGTGTTAAACTGACTGGTTAACCCATAAAAGGCACACCAAACATTGCAAAACATGACCAAATAACATGAAAATAATGTTTTAGAAGCTTACATAATCAAACTCACAGCAGAACTTTGTGCAAATCCCTTGAAATCAGTTAAGGCACCAAGTTAGACCAAAATATTCTGAGGGATATGTCATGTGATATGTGTGCACAGACCATCCCTTAGGTAAAAAAAACATCATCTGTATTTTTATTTTATTTTAATGCCTTTAAATCTTCCAATATAGTGTATTTCAAACAATATTCCGCATTTGGTAAGTCACATAAAGGTGTGGCAATACATATGTGACACTATCTTTTATCCCTGATTTTTCTGATAATTACACACTTTGTTTCAAGGCAATCCAATAAAAACTAAGCGACGTATGAATTACTCTTGTTACAAGTTCTTACGTAGTAAAAGAACTTGTTTTCCGGCCTGCATAGCAGGCAGAAATGGTTCCTAATGCAATCATTCGAAATTCTCCCACTCATACTGTGACCCTGCATGGTTTCTGTATCTCAGCCATTACTGGGCCAATTTTTATGATCTTGGTATCAAAAAATTCGTAAAAATCAGGGCCTCCTGGTCACGTGACCAGGCTGTTTTAGGCTTGTTAGAACGGCCTCATTTTTCTGCTCTTTTTGAGTATAATATCATCCAAATCCGTTCAGATTTGAGCAGACTACATATTATTTACTTATTTAACATGTATTTATGTAATAACATATCTCAAGGTACTGCCTCACCCCCAAAGTAAGAACTTGTTTTTGCCATGCGCAGCAATGGCCTCTGACCAAGTTTCTACACAGCCACTGGAACGACAAAATGTACCCCCCTCTGCACCCTCACTCACTGACTCAAATGCTTTCGGACCTCAATTTTTGAATTCGGAGAGGCCCAAACCTTCAGAAATAGACCTCTAGTATTTTCACAATGTGCCGCCACCCCCTTGGGTTGGGGTGCAGGTTTTGTTGGGGTACAGGTACAGGTAGGTGTTTTCGTACCCTACAAAAACCCGTACCCATGACAGGGGTTGGTGGGTCAGGTGCTGAGGTCAAACTAGGCACTTAATTGGCACCAATGTGAATTTCACATGAAGCTTTTCTTAGCAGAGGCACTTTTTAAAACGCCTCTGGTAAGAAAAGCTTCATTTGCAAAGGTGGGATAGACCTAGATGGATTGGGAAATGTTGGAACTTTGTGTAAAAATGACAAATGAACATATTTTGGACTGTATTCTTTTGATTTACCAAATTTTAGACATATATAATTAAAAAAAGTACTATTTAATGTGTAAAGTATGAGAATTACCAATGACCCTTTGACTCTACCCGCGCAGGTTTCTGTACCTGCCATACCCACCCAAACCCATACCTGTACCTGCAAAAAACCCGTACCCTTGACAGTGGGTACGGGTTTGCTGGGGTAGGGGTACAGGTAGCCCTGGAATACCCCAGGCTTACCCCTGCCAATCCCTATGTAACCTTTCTAACCACAGCCTACTAGTAGCTTTTATCCAATTTTATCCCAAGTGGTTTTAATGCACCTAGTGGCCCTGACAACATTTTAAACTTCACTTTCAAAAAACCAACAGTCCATTGAGGATAATTTCTTTAATTAGCCTTAATCTCTTGTAGGTGTAGATGAATCATGAATGACAAATTGTAACAATTGTACCAATGGCTGTGGCAGATAACATTTTGACATTTTGTAGCAGCCAGAAGCAAAATTTAAAAATTCTAAAGAGACAACTATTAGGGTTGAAAGTAATGCTACATCCTTAAAAAATTCTGGATTCTCAGACCAAGTTTTGAGCTCAGGAGAGTAGGGATCACAGTGTGAGACCCTCACTGTGCACCCTAGGTCGGGTTGTTTTTCCAAGTCTCACTGGTATTCCAAACCTTTTGCTAGGTATACGGGTGGTTGACGGGTAGTTGCTAAACGGGTAATTTTAACTAGAAAATTGACGGGTTTCGAAGTTACCAGTTCAGCTGGGAATTTATACCCGGCTTGAAATCTTAAGATATTGCCATGTAGAATAAACCATTTTTCCTGGTTGTCGTTCCCAGTATTGAAAGAACTCGTTTGACGGGTACAAATAAATTGATGCACCAAGCAAGAGTCGAACTCACGAGCAAGGCAAAAAGGGCACAATCAAACCGCTCCGTCACCGAAGCCTTATTAGGGAAGGCCAAATATAGACTGACAATATGCCTGTCAACTCAGTGATCATTCGTAAAGATCATTGAAATTTTCTATGGGGGGTGTTTACCTAAGCTCCAAAACATCGATAGCTGCAATCTTCTTATCAATAGCTTTCGAATGAGCCAAAAATCGCGATCGTAGGTGCAAAACTCATAATGAAATAACATGATTTTGGTTTACCACTAGTCGAGCTCGAAATCCGCCCTTGCGAGTCCGCCACTTCTATCTATGACCACCCACCATTGTCGGTCCTTAACCCGTCCTACCAGACATTGAATTGTTGCGATATCGACGACCTCAACTCGACCGTGGGTTTTGTAGTAGTGCATATCGAGGTCATTTTGCAACTCAATATTGCAGGTGAGAATTGCGCCAAGGATAAAGGTTTGTGGGATTTGCAGCCCGAGATTTGGGGCCGCTGCGATCTGGACAACAAAAATGTGTTGAAGCTGGCCATAGAATGTTTCCGGAACAAAATCAGGTGCCGTGCGCTGGGAGCTCGCGTGCCTATCAACCAATAGCTCGTACTTTGATGAAATTAGAATTGAGTGAGCAGGAAAAATAAGAGCATCACAAACCCGAACATATGTTGCATCTCTGCTGTCCTCCTGCGAGGTTTTGATCAATGAAGAAGCTTTCATTGTGTCGCCGCCCTCAGTCCTCCTGACTTTACCCCAGCATTCAATGTTGGACCGAGACACATGCCGGCGGACAGCGCCCACAGTTGTATCAAAACGGGTGGCCAAGCACATGAGGATCTTCGTAAATAGACCATTATCAATGATTGGGTTTGTTACATGAGGCCGAAGCAGGATGTGCGTTGGGTCTAAGTATTAAATTGATGGTCATCGGTGGACATTCAAAAATGAAGAAACACCCAAAACTCACAGTTAGGCAATGCTAATCCAGCTTCGGCGCTGTCATTCCGCGGTTTTCTGGACAACTGTTCGTGCAAATTGTATATTATCTTGATATGCGATAGCTGAGACACTGCGGTGATGTGTTTATCGATATTGGCAAAAGGAAAATGTCGGCTCTTGATGCATGGCTGCAAGATCCCACAGAATCGCTCCATCGGAAAAGCCCAATAGGCCCAGACTGGACTGCTTGCCTCAATGCCATCGGCGACATGAAGAAGAGAATGGATTGTCAATGGACACGCGGACAACCGTTGCGGTGAAAGTTGATAATACAATCTAAAGGAACAATTAGTCTGGAATGAAGATGCATAGTTTTGGGACCTACTTCTCATAGTCCTCAACCCATTTCTGAAATCCAACGCGAATCTCACCAACCTGATCTTTGGTAATTTCGAACTGCAGACATAGGTTGATAAGTTTGGCAAGATCAACAAAGTGCCTGTAGTATTTGACGTTGGCAAATCGGTTTCGAAGTAAGATAGGACCAAGGTACGGTGACCAGAAAGACCACGCATCAGCTGTGAGCTGGGATTTGTCTTGTGCAATGTTTTGAGGGCGTGCACCATATGCAGATGGAATAGTCGAACCCGATGCTGCTGTAGCTTCGCCGATTGCTTCCCAGACATGTGGGGCTATGACATAATCTCCAGATCCAACGTCGAGCTCCTTGAAGTTGCCAGTCCAAAGTAGAACAAGATTTGGAAGAAGGTTCTCGAATACCAAGTGCATGAAGTCCAAAGGAAATGATAGTGGGAAGAGCAGTGACGGGAGATGAGAGAGTAAAGGAACACCTTTGACACCAGTGGACTTTGCATGTCGTTCGGATTCAGCAGCAGTGTCTGCAAATTGAGCGGCATTGGCGTGGTCCATAAACTGAGAGTGGTTTCGCAGTGGGAGGTTTGCCGAATTGTATTTCTTGACTGCAGATGCATGTCTTGCATCCGGGTGGCGGGAACGGTCGAGTGGAACGTAATGGGTTGCCCCTTTGGCACCTGGGACTCGAAGGCCATGAATCAAGCACATGCGACAGGGAATGATCCCATTATGCCCCTTCATCCGCATTACCATCGACACAGCGGGCATATCACCAAATGCAACAAGAAGGTAGGCACGGAGAAGAAACATTCGGCATCGAAAGCACGAACACCAGACAACAACTCAAGCAATTCTTCGACCACAGGCCAAAGAAACGAGTCAAAGTCTTTGGGTTTTTTGGGGCCAGGGATCACGCCAATGCAGATAATATGTTGGATTAAAAATTGAATCTCGGGTGGAAGATTGTAGTTGAAGAGGAGAAGGGGCCAGCAGGTTTGTTTACGCCTTTTGAAGGGCGCAAATCCATCCGTCGAAAACCCTAATGCAATATCCCGTGGACCATCAAAATACTTGTGTTTCTGCTTCTCTCCTCCAATATCAACATGTCTCGAGCGAAGGCCTTGGTAATTTGAACCATCAAAAACATCGGTCGTACGTGTTGGATCATGCTTGAATGTGTGCCGGTACTGCAATTTCTTCACCAATGACGGGTTCTTGAAGTAAGCGATAAGCCGCGGGATGATAGGGATATATGTGAATCGTTTTCGAGGTTTGCCATTTGAATCGAACCGATCCTCTTTGCAGTACGGACAGGCCGTTTCTTTCTCGTGCGGGCCAACAAAACAGCAACAGGAGTTGACGCATGCATTGTAAGGGACAGGCTTGAAAGAAGCCAGGAACTGCGCTCGAGATCTTGTAACCTTGAAACTATCAAGACCCAGCTCTGGGAAAGTGTGGCAAATACGTTCAAATGTCCTCTGGGAAAGGTGTTCTTCTGTCTTAAGGGCAAAAGCACGAAGGAATACCAAATCCTCTTCGGTGAGCTCTTGTGCTAAGAGGTTTGCATGAGCATTCATTCACGAAGGAGGGTAAAATAGCGGTTTGTAGGTGACATACCTAGCTGAGCCCATTCTTTTTCCCATTCAGCCTCGATTGTATCTTCGATTGAGCCAGTGTCTGATTCCTCCTCGATTGCACCAAATCCGTCTGAGTCTGAGTCTTCATGATCGCTATCCTCAGGCTTGTCATCTTCATCCTCCAAGTCCGAAATGTCCTCGACGGTGGCTCGGTGGCGATTCCAGACCTTTTGAGCAGCTGCTCGGGCATTTGAGACAGCAGGGGCAGGACCAAAGTCCGCTTCGGAAGGCTGTTCCATGTCAACATCCATAACAGAAGCCATGTTCCCCTCAATTCCGATACTGCCAGCCATTGACTGTGGATGATGCAGGCTGCTAGGTCCTTCGCCTGTGTATTCACCAACATTACTGGCACCATCTGGTCCATCTCCAAAGACTGAGTTGGAAGCACAGGAGGCACGGTCTGAGATGCTCGCAACCGTGGATTTCACATAGTGGGATGCCTTCGACACAACAGATTTGGTGAGAGACTTTGCGAAGTCCAAAGCTGCTCGCCCATGAATCTGTGCAGCTTTGATTCTGGTTGGGGCTTGACCATTCCGGTGACGCAGCTCAGTCCATGCACTGACATATTTGCTACAACCACAGCGGCACAGGCGTTTCGGTTCCTTGGGTTTCTTTGGTGCCATTGGTGCAGGAAACTCGCATAAGATGGATTAAATAAAAGGAGGATGAAATTTTGACGGAGGTAGATAACAGGAAAATAACAGCCTGTATGCATACAAAGGCGTATACGTAGAGTTCGGTAATAACCTATGACTTATGCATTCGATGATGCACGCATCGCGTTTGTTGTTGAATCACCTGATTTATCAACCATCAGTGTGAGACGATTGCGAGCGATAAGAGGTGGTTGAAAAACGTGCCTTCTTCACCAAAAACATTTGCTCTCCTGCACTACGACCATAGCGCCCAGTTCTCTGTCTGTCATGGCCAACGCAAAGAGTAAGGCATTGGCGGCAACACCGCAGACACCAAAAACAACCTCTACGCCAGCAGCGCTAGCACCAGCAGCACCAAAAGCCAAAGGTCGCCCTCGAAAACCAAAAGGCAAGGAAAACGACAACCCGGTCAGTCCACTGCCGACTATAGGTACGCCTGCTGCCCTCCCAGTCCATGGCGAGGCTTCTAGTAGTGATCCTCTGGAGCCTAACATGGCTGAGGAGAACCGCGTCCTTCGTGAACGCCTTGCCTTAGCAGAAGGTCAGTAATACTTTTTCGGTTATAAAAGAAAGCAACAGCATACCTGATACATTTCTTAGCCAATATGGCCAAAGCGGTGGTGGCTCAACAGGCACTGGAGGCTGCCAAGGCCGCTGCAGAGGCCGTGCAAGAAGCAGATAGCATCGAAGTGAGGAAGAGGCCTCGCGGTGAAGCAGGTAGCAATGTAAATGGTTTCCAACTTCAAGAGTCAATGGGACTAAGCGACGATGACCTGTTATATCATGGGATCCAGGTCAGTCTCTCACGATTGTCAGTTTCTAATCTTAATTCTTAAATGCTTAACTCTTCTTTCTTAACCCCTCTAGCGTGAGCTGCACGTCCAAGTTCATGTCGCCCGCCTCGATCCCATGATTCATTTCAGCAAGCAGGACACCGAAAAGCTTGCTCATGTCTACCGAAAGGCGGGTACTTTTTTTACAACCTAGACTTCAATCAATAACCCTTCGTCAAAGATGCGGAAGACCTTCCCTTACCTCGACAACCGCCGATTCCCCGGTGATTGGGCTGTAGCCGACCTAATCAAACAGTATCTCCGCGGCCTCCGCAAGAAAGCGAAGAGGGACGAGAAACAGAAGAAGTTGGAGGCGATCAGTAAGCGAACTAAACGTCAGGCATTTCTCCAAAGCCGAACTGTCCTTGCCGAAGACGACCCCGAAGCCCTCGCAATGGAAGAGGACAACAACACTAACAGTGACGAGGAGGAGGTTGACCCAAACTGGCCCCCTGTCCGTCCCCGCAAGGTCCGTCGCCTTGCTGACGACGAGGAGTAATGGTATGTTCCTTACTTTATATCTATTACACATATTAATAATCTATCTACAGCACATCATCTCTCTTTGTTGCCTCACGGCCTTGCTGATGACGAGAAGTAATGGTATGCGTCTTCCTGTATATTTCTATCCACATGTATTAAACTTCTATCAACAGTACAATATTCCTATTCATCGTCCTTCCGAGCGAGGTCCACCATCCAACAACATTCCTTGAATTATAGTGCATGTAGATCATCGCGTAAATAGGCTGGCCCGGAATTCATTTTTTTTTGACCCGTCAAATGTGTGATTCAAACTGGGATTCCGATAGCTTAAACAGGTTTAAATATCTCGTCAAACTGGTAATCTTCAAAGGGTAGATTTTACACGTTCAATGGGTTATATTAACCCGGGTAGCGAGAATCCGAGACGGGTAAAATTCGACAAAAAATTAGTTATAATTCCTTGTTCAAAACCCGTATTGAACAACCCGTCGGACGAGGGGAAGATCAGTTTGCCTAGTTATACTGACCCGTCCCACTGGTTTCCTTCCCCAGTTACACTGGGAGCCTAACTGGGAAAAATAACCCGACCTAGGGTGGATAGTGCCTACTTAAGACTTGGGCAGGCATTTGGACAATAACATTGACCCAGTTCACCATGTTTCCAGCTGCAACAAAAAAAATGTAAACAGACAGTTCTAAGGTGCATTAGATTTGGAATACTTCTGTCAAATTTCGTAGATTAAAATAAAAAACTGAACCCAGGAGAGTGTCAACTTAAACCAATGTTATCTGCCATTTGAAGATCATTTTGGCTGGTGGCAAATAACACTTTGATTTTACGCTCTCCATTGAGACTACAATAAAGCTTTCTGAGGAGACAGTTCTTATTAAAGTATAAAGGCCTACACTTCTGCAAGTTTTATTAATAAAAGAACAATATTTGCACCCAGGAGACGCCGAACAATATTTCTAGGAAGGCCAATGTGGACTTTGCCGGGCAGATAACATACCCAGCACAACCAGTTACCGGTCACTCGGATTCCACTTAGCCGGACTTAAACAAGCTATTCATCGAGACTGTACCATACTGCCCATGGCCGCATCCTCGTCCTTACGTATCCCTTTGTGCGAGCTCTCCCTCTTCCCGGCCACGAAAGCGCAGATCCGGGTCTCGCGGACCCGGACATTCCAGCAATGGGGGAGGGGAATGACATTGGAAGAGTATCTTGAGAGAGATGAGAAATTGGATCAGCATGATGTTGCGAGAAACGGGCGGCTGGTCACTTGGTGAGCGCGAGCGGGTTGAGTGAAAGAAGGAGCTGACGAGGTGGGTGCTAGGGTTCTGGCACGAAGGGACACCCCTTCGGGGACAGACTTTCTGTGCTCTTGCGAAACGTGAGTGGGGCATGGAATTGACTTGAATGACATTGAAGTGGTACATCAAAGCTTTCGACGAGACGGTGTAGTGGTCAAGCCTGAATCAACGCACCTTGAAGATGCAGCATGCTACGGGATCGCGTCTGTGTTCACGCCGCCTGAGAATCGAGGGAAGGGGTACGCACGGCACATGATGCGGCTCCTGCACTGGGTGCTTGCGCCAGAGTCCGCACTGCCAGAGTTTCCAGCGGACATGTGGGGTGCGAGGCCGGATAGGCGGGAGTGGAAGAGCGAGCAGGTGCTAGAAGGACATGGGGCGAACGCGGCAGTGTCGGTGCTCTATAGTGACGTTGGGAGGGAGTTTTACGCGGGGTGTGGGGTACTGCCTACTGGAGGGAGTGCGAGTGGGTGGACGGTGAGAGAGCCATTCTCGACTGTGTGGAAGGTCGATGAGTTGGTTGAGACTTTGGGGCCGGGAGAGGAGGACTGGCAGTGGCTTGATGAAAAGGGGCTGGATGAACTGTGGAAGGTGGATGCGGAGGTAATGAAAGCCGAAATGCGGGGTATAGGGTCGTCAGGCGGGCTGTTTGCATTCCTGCCGGACAAGGGTGTTGCGGATTTCCAGGTACAGAGGCAGGCGTACTTTTGGAAGAAGATGGGAGTGAGGCCAGAGTACTGGGGTGTGTGCAAGGGCGGGGACGCGTCGACATATGCGAGCTGGACGATTGATACGAATGTCCTGGTGATCACACGGCTACGGGCTGCGATGGACGAGATGGCGGGGCTGATGAGGGCGGTGGCAGGGTTTGCGAAGAGACACGGGGTTGAGACGATGGAGGTGTGGGGGATGGATGGCAAGGAGAGAGACGAACACCTGCCTGCAGCCAAGTGGTATGGCGACGGCGATGTGCGATGGTGTTTCAATGAAAAGTAAGTTCCGCTGATATCAGTTGGACGGCGCTAATGATGGACAGGTTCTGTTGGTGTTAGTGTTTGTTATAAGTAGTACTTAGCGGAGTCAATACGTTTACTTACTCTTACTCCGTCAATACATCTCTTACTCCGTACTTGCATGTCCGTCTACCATCCTCTCAGCACCAACGCCCCCTATGGGCTGCACGAATCCGGCGTCGGCAAGTTTCCCCACACCCGCGCCCAGCTGTCCGCCATCGCCCGCCAGTACAAGTCCTACGAGTCTGACGCGGAGACCGACGACTACACCCGTGTGCCCCCCAGGCTCGTCAACGAGGTCGTGTCGCTGCTCATCGACGAGCGCGAGGACGATCTCAAGGCCCTCCTAAAGTCCACCTATGGCATCGATGACGAGACCGTACGTCCCCCCAGCGTTTAGCCCCTTGTCCTGCTCACCCAGCTGCAGGTGGAACAAAATGTGCTCGAGCTGATGCACAAGCATCGGGATGATATTGCGGGTGTCCCCTTTCTCTTCCTAACTCCGACCCGGCGCCCCATTTCTCGCCCGTCGTCGCGCGCCTCGACGCCCTCCAACCGTCTCCGCCCAGACACCCCCAGCTCAGCACCCAACTCGCCTCTCGCCTCTCTCTTCCGCAGACCCCACACCCCTGCCACCTCGCCCCTCGCTCCTCCCATGTCCAACAAATCCGACTACTCGCCGTCGTCCTCGCCGGTCCTCGCCCACACCTTTGCTGCTCAGTCCCAGTTCACCGCGTCTCTCCCCGCCTCCCCCATCTCTTCTCCTCGTCTTCTCAATGCAAAAGCCAGCGAGTTTAGGCCCATCCCCCGCCCTCTCTCCGCCGCCGCCTCCCACTCCTCTGCCTCCCTTCTCCGCGCAGAAACTCCCTCTCCAGACATGTGGGCCCACAACTCTCCCCGTGCAACCTCCAATCTCGCCATCGCAGCTCCTCTCATCGCAGAACAGTCTTTCACACCCTCCTCTTCTTTACGTTCATCCCATCGCCCAAAAGATGAAGAAGACGAGGATGATCCCTTTGATCCCTTTGCCTCCAACCCCATCCCCTCATTTGCCTCCATCACCATCTCCGATTTCGACACCTTTGACACCAACCCTTGGTCTACCTCTCCTGATCTCTCTCAAAACCACTTCCCTTTGTCTTTCTATCCCCAGGAGCTCGTCCCAGAGCCCGATTCGGAAGAGGCTTCCGCCGCCCTTACTGATGGCATGACTCCCTTTGATGTTCTCAGCTCCGTCTTTGGTTCCACCCTCGCTCCCTCGGAGCTCGAAGAAGCTCTCGCTGCAAGCGGCTTTGACTTTGATCGCGCCATGGCCTGGCTCGTCGACCGAGCTCTCCCAGCCGCCCCAGCTCACAGCCCGCAGAACCGAATGCAACATATGGGCGCAAGAGTCACTCTGGTCTCACGAGATGCCGTCAGGGGCGGGGCACGCGGTGTTGGCTTCCAGCCAGCCGCCGCTGGACGACCTGCCCCGAGGTATACCAACGGCCGTCCTGTCCCCGGTGGTAACAGGGTTTGCAGATACTTTGTCGCAGGCGAATGTCTCAGAGCAGACTGTCGTTTCAGGCGAGCTTCTCTTTGATCTTCTTTACTTTCTACTAATCTATCTGCTCTAGTCACGATCTCGAACGCGCCTTGTGTAGGTTTTGGCTCCGTGGCACCTGCGCCAAGCAAGACAGTTGCGAATTCTTGCATCATCTTCCCAAGGATGTCGACATCTCCAGCCTCAACGCCGTCCTCGCCAGAGCCAACGTTCCACCCGGCACCGGCCCCCTCGCCGCACACACCGCCGCAGCCAGCCCACCGCCCGAAGAGTTCCCTGTCCTCGGATTCGAGAGCCCCAGCGCAGGCCGAGGTCGCAAGTACGCGCCTTACAACGACCCCAGCCGCACTCGCTTCGCAGCCGCCGTCAAGAAACCAGCCCCGCAGCAAGATGAGAGCAATGGGAATGGGAATGGCACAATGGCCCATAATAATGTAAATGCTCTTACCCCTATTGATCGGCGCACCCGCGAGGCCTTGGGCGCGGCTGCTGATAATTTGCACCACCAGAGCGCGATCGTCGCCCCGAAACCGTCCCCGCGCCTCAAGCTGCGCCCGCCGCTTCTCCTCCCGACCCTGCCCACGGGCGAGGCGGTCTCGGCGATGTACATGTCCTACCGCCAGCGCGCCCTGCAGCTCGGCGCCGCGCGCAACGCGTGCCTTTCCCGTGCCGCCGACGCATGGAGGAGAGGCGACGGGGCCGCAGCGAAGCGGTTCAGCCGGGAAGGCCACGAGCTGAACGCGAAGATGGCAGTGGAGATGGGCGAGGCGGCGGGTGGGCTCGTTATTGAACGTGCGCGGATGGCGGAGGGCGCAGTGAGAGCTAGGGATGCAGCGTGGAGCGACGATCCTGGTGATAGGGCTGCGAGGGGCAAGGCGTGTGGTGGTGGCTACGGTGTTGTGCTTGGTATTGCTGGGGCAGCTGCTGTCAAAGGCGTGAAGGGCACCGCGGGAGGAGGAGCAGGGGGAGAGACGTCAGAGGAAAGGACGGAGGCGATCTTGGACCTGCATGGGTTGCATGCAAACGAGGCCACAGAGGTGTTGGAAAAGTTTTTGCTTGCGGTTGGTGTTTTCGTTTTGCTTTGGGGCTGAGATGGGTTTTTGACTTGTCGTTGGCGGTGTAGCTCGAACATGAACATTTCTACGGGCTTGGTGGGTGGTCCTCCTGTTTCTCATTCTATTCTATCAACTGATTCGTATACAGCTTACGCCATCGTCGGCGAGGAGAAACACACTGGCACGCAGGACGTTGCCCGAGGTGCCTCGCGTGCACGGCTGGCCACTGGTGTCCGTGAATGGCTGCACCGCTGGGGCTATCCGTGGAGTGAACGCGATGGGATCATCTGCATCGATCCGTTGACGCACTTGTCCGAGTAAAGGTGAGTTTGAATTCGAATCTAGTTGGGCGTTTGACTGATTCTTTCCATCAGGCAGGAGAAAAAAAGAACAAAGACGAACGTGAACAAAAGATGAATAAAAGAATGTATAAATGGGCTTGATGTGCTATATTTTCCGGGATCTGTCGTATGATGGATGGTGGTTGAAGAAAAGTTCAAGAACGAAGCAAAACAAAAGGAGAAGAAGGACTGTAAATGATGGGTCCGTACAGTGCATTTGCTACGCAGAATAGAGACTTGTATACCTGACCCCTGGACTCACTCTGGTAGTTGTAGGGTCTTCTTTCTTCCTCAGGCATTCCTTTTTTTTTCGGTTCGAGTCTCGATTGTTTTGCATTGCAGTTGTAGGTCTGTACATAGTACCAGTGTCAAAATGACCATCGTTGAGGATTTCCGTGTCCAGGTACATACTCAGCTGTAAATTTACCCCGCGTACGACAGCAATTTCACCACGTGACCTGTATATCAGTTTCCAAGATACGGCATTCATGGTGGTCTCTCTCGCCCGGAATATCTCTGCTCAACACCCAACTTGCAACCCGCCTTGCGAGATATTTACACCCCGCGGAACATCGTTTTGGATAGCAACATCCGCCCGTATCCTGAACCGCTTCGTGCGTTTCAAGGATCCTGTCAGCCTCAGCCTCATCCTCATCGGGTGTCTCTCAAGCTCCCCGAATTTCACGAGTAACAGACAGGCAACAGCCATCTCGCAAGCAAAAACGCCCTGACGTGGCATTTTTGGACCTCTAGCCGTGATCTGAAACTTGCTCAAAATAAATAATCGCGATGCCACCCGTTGTGCCGATCGTAGTAACAGCCTCCAGCAGCTCTTCCTCATCCCACTCCCAATTCCACTCGCCCACTGCGCCGTCGACGAGCCACACCCGCCACGGCAGCCCGAGCCCGACACCCACCTTCAGCGAGCACCTCGAGAACACCCACCGCGTCGAGTTCGAGGCGCCGCTTTCTGCAGACGTGGACGGGGGAAACACAGAGAGAGAACGGCGCGCGCAGCTTGGCAAGGGCCGCTTTTCGATTGATCTGAGCCTCGAGCTCGAAAGAGAGCTCGCAAATATGGAGAGCCCACCTACCACACCTGCGCACGACACTTTAACACACTCCGAAAATAATACCCAGCATCCTACTCATCCGCAGCCCCGCCTGCCCCCACGGCGGGAAAGCCTGAGCCAGGGGAAAGGCCATGGAAGTGGCGTGAACGAATTAGCACCGGACCCAGAGATTCTAGCGCATATAGTGACTCAGCTGCGGCAGTCTTTGGCAGACATGACGCGCGAGAGAGATGACTTGGTGAAAATGCTCGCGCAAGCGAACCAGCGGGACGCGGAGACGCAGGATGCGCTGCAGGCAATGACGGACAATGCGACGGAGGCGGGCGAAGAGCTCACGGCTGCGAGGAAGAAGATGAAAGAGGACGAAGAGCAGATCGTATTGCTTAGGGCAAAGGTAGAAGAGAGCAGGTCGGTTTTCTTGTCTTGAGATATTTTTTTGGATTGAGCTGATTGATCGGTCGTTATTTTTGTTTCTAGGCGTGGTCTCATGCGCCTTCAGACTGAAAACAGACGCCAAAGCATGGCTCCCATCGACGTGTCGCGAGCTTCTTCGATGTCACTATCCGCCTTTGCCAGCCCGCCGTCGTCAAAGCGAGCATCGTTCGTCCCGTTGACTGGATCCATGCAGGCAGGAAGACCTGGACACAAGCGTGTCTCCTCCGTTTCCGACACGAGCTTGGCCGCTTTCTCGAGCCCCGAACTCACCCCGAGCCCCAACGTCCACGCATTCAACATCGCAGCGACAGAAGCAACGCTCTCCGGCGCACCAAGTAGCTCTCGTCGGTTCTCGGGTTTGTTTGGACGACAATCACCTCCAGAGGGAGATGGTTTGCTGTCGGCTGCTTCTGCAGATAGTTCAATTGCACCTAGTCAGGGAGAACTCGACGCCATGCGCAAGGAACTGCAAACGATCAAGGACAAGTTAGAGACTGCACAACATGAGTTGATAGAAGCTAAGGAGGCCAAGGAAGCCTCCGAAACTTGTGTCACCGCCTTGAGGGAGTTCATTGCGGATAACAACATTGGCGCAGGCGAGAATACAGCAGCTGTCAAGCTTCCTCCCCCGCCGATGATGACAACAGGAGCGGAAGAGTTTGCGGAATCAAAACGGACAGGAAGCGGGTGGGGGTTCAAGCTCTGGGGTAACAACATGGACTCGGCTCCCAAATCAAGCACTGGAGGGGCTGTACCACATTCCGCATCTGTCGCACCGTCGCCTATCATCGCACCGTCCTCGATGCCCCCTCCGCCCGCATCAGCGAGCCCGATGATCGGAGCCGCGCCGCTCTCTCGCAAACTAGGTGGGTTCTTCAGCTCTCGCTCCAGCATCTCCTCGAGTCATTCGCGGGAGCAGAGCCAGCCCGCGCAGCAGATGCCCCCGCTGCAGACGAACGCCGGAGTGCTGCGAACGTCGTCCCAGCGGGACTCGGTGTATAGCTATTCGGATGCGTCGAGCGTGGCGGAGCCCATCAGCCCGGGCAGCGATATCAATGGGCTGGGCACGGCGGGGTTTGTGAAAGCGACGGGGCTGGGGGGAGAGGACATGGTGGTGCATGAAGTAACGAATTTGGACGGGACACCGGTAAGGGTGTCAGTGTCTGCTGTGGACTTGGATGGACTGCGATAGGATTATCGGCCTTTTTTTTCAGACTGGACGCCGACATGATATATGCATGATAAGCAATTACTACTACACGGGATGGATTAACCATTCATACTTTCTCTCTTTCTTTGACACCCATCATGAACGCGACGAAATTATAGTAACTCTCTACATTGTTACATACCTTCCGCCAGGCATAGCTTTCCTTTGCTTCAATGGCTATGTAATAATTAATACACCCTTTACCCATAACTTTCGGTGGCGATCTGATTGAACCTTGCACTAATATCCATTCCAAATAACCTATACTCTCTAAACTACAGGCCCTGACCCTTCTACCAAGCGCCATCCAAGGCTTGTCATCGATATGCAAGGGGTGTTGTATCCTGGTAATTGAATTTAATTAAAAATCACCACCCTGACCAATATTTGAAATGGCGCCTTCTGAAAATGGCAAGAAATATTCCCGAAGAGGTAAGCAATCCCTGCGATCGGAAAACGTGGCTCACTTTACTATCCGGGAGCGCCATCTCTGCGAGATCGAAATCGGCTCCCCCGATTTTGATTCCGTGGTGGGATATGGCAGAATATGACATTTATGGATCCTCAAGACCGTTATAATCCCTCCATAAATGATTATGTGAGCTTTCTGAACTCAGCAATAGCTATACGCTGGCTATGATGTGCATGAAGGTCCTTAAATCGAAAGTGATATGATGGGCAACAGGTCTTCTGAGATGACGATATATCGAAAAAATCTTATCTGACTGCTCGTAAAAACAGTAATTATTCTCAATCCCGATTTATACTTCGAAGCCAGACTAGAATTTGACGTTTCGTGTTCAATTCAGCATCTATGCTCCGCCGGATCCTGAACAAGGAAGGTGGATAATGAAGTCCCGGGACCGCGTGATTGGACTGAGATATCGCCCAAGCTCCGGGAAATTTCCTGTTGGTCATAGCCCAACCGCGTGTTGATCATACTGAGTATTCTCTGTCAACTCTCAGGCCACGAATGTCGGCCGACATAGCTCAAACTCTCCTGATATCGATTTATCAATGTTTCATGAGCCCATCGCGGTCTAGATCACTACATATAAGTAAGCCTTTGTACTTCCGGCTTTCGAGAAACGTCAGGCTAAAAAAATGAGCCGGAACAACGTGCCGTGCTCCGAAATAGCAGCATTTGGATTGTGGAGGTCGGGAGAGCTTGCGGCAGTTAATCGGTGCCAACCTTCATTGACACGGGCCATGCTATTGGGTCAAGACACGAGCTCGCGTATTATTGTACTGCCGCGAGTGCGTGAATTGACTAGCATATCTCAAAAAGCAGCAAGAAAGGCAACTACCTGGATTGTGTGCAGGTCGATGCAGTATAGGTATCCGAACAGATCAAATATTCAGAAGTCACACAGCTTCATTTCGGGTCCGGGATGCGGACGAGTCGAGTGGTGTGTGTGAACGAATACCGACGAAAATAGAGGCCTAAGCCTTGGGAGAACTCTGGGTCAAAATAAAACTCAAATAATGTCACAAAGGAGGATGAAGGCATCGGATAACTCGACAGGACATTGAATCGCATGACTGTCGTTATTTCGCTGCATCTTTCCCATTGCAAAACGGAAGCTGACTGAAATAGATAAACTGTTTGGTCACATTCAAAATATCTCGACCTGATAATTTCTTTCATGAGACATCGTCACATCTGTTTAGACTTTCAGCTTCGCTCAACCGCAGGCTCTTCTCAAGACTGCACATGAGGGATCGGCATCAAGAAAGAGAACACAATTATCTTAGTTCGACAGTATTTTTGGTGCCTGCAGGTCTGTCATCATCTAGACTCGGATATCTGGTGACGCTTATCGGGATTGATGTATATGTTGCATCCGGAGGTTACGGAGGGGCTGCAACTGAACATCGACGAATTATTGTTTGCTAGAAGATACGACATGGACGTACGTCTACTGTGGGAAGTACGAGATATATACGTTAGCCACCCGCCGACATGAACGAGCGTACTTGTCGCAGATTAGTTTTAAGCAGAGTAATGCTCGAAATCATGCCTGTAACTATTAAAACTGGGTGACGAATACAGATTTAAGAAGTTCGGGCGTGTATTGGGGTAGTTGCTCCACCGGGCAGTCTCACAGGGCACGGCCATCACGACTGATTGGTTTATGAGGAATGCGAACCCTTAAATAGAATCGAGGCAGTGTGGAGCAAAAAAGGAACATCAGGTCTACATTTTCGAATGTAAATGGAGAGTTTTTAATTGATAAAAACACGTAGGTTAGCATTGTTATGTTATGTATGTTATTAAGCGAGTCCTGGGATGAGTACTACGGAGCACGGAGAAGGAGAGAGCCTTGCAGGGTGTGAACACAGCCACTAGCGTGCACGGAAGTAAATCGGGGGTGATCAGATCGGCCATCTCCGTCCCTGTGCCGATGCGGTTATCTTATTAGAAATCGGGCCAAGGGCTATCTTAACTTGTCCAGAGCCGCTCTCTTCTTCTCCCATCATCTAACCACTACAAACACTCGTATGCCCTCCTCTCCGCCATACGAGAGACGAATGGACAATTCAGGGGGCTCGGACAGTCCTACGAAGAAGCGAAGAAAAGGCGCCACTCGTCTCAGTTGTGCAGAATGCCGAAGGTACCCGAACTTCCCCAGGTTTTCAAAGCTCAGGCTGTTGGCGCATACTGACTTGTTTTTCAACTATAGGTTGAAGCTAAGATGCGATCGAGCGATTCCTTGTAGCTCGTGCGTAAAGCGAGGCTGCGGTGCTATCTGTCCTGACGTGGGTCTCGTTCCTTCTGCCAGGCTTATTCTAAGTGTTTATATGAACTTAGGGGTCCCTGACGACTGGACAAGGGAATCGGTGAGTATCGCGCGTTTTTTATGCCTTTTCTTTCCACCTCTGACAGAAATAAAAATCAGATTTGTCCTGGCATCCACTCAAGAATTGCATGAAAAGATATCAGAACTAGCCAATCGTGTTCGGGAATTAGAGGACGCCTTGCGAGCATCGCATACTCATTTATCGTCGGAACCGCATCCTCTTCTTGCAGAAGAACTTCTCAAAATTAAAGCCCCGTTGCAACGGGATGTCAATAACACCAAAACATCATCGGTAACTATCAAAGAAGAAGAAAGCAACCCAGACGTCGTGGACGCCTTCGGATCGTTGTCCATCGATCTATCTGGAAAAACGAAATATTATGGCCATATAGCAAATTCATATGTAAGATTCTCTCTTCGTCTGCTTTGTTCCGTTTACTGACTAAATCTGACTCGTAGTACTTTCTTCAGGCGAGTCAATGTGCTAATCTGTCCGCAATGAGCAACCTGACCTATTTATAGAATGAACTTCCTGAGGAGGTCGAGCAGGATGAGCATCTGCTTAACTTGCAAAATGTTTTACCACCAGAAATCTTAACTCGGGCTGCTTCATTCCCAATTTCGACTTTGTCCCACAATGCGAACGTCGGCCTACAGACGCTCTATTGGTATCTACCTCCGTCTGAGATCGCGCTGGAATTACGATCTATATATTTCACGCACGCAGCGTGGATGTAAGCTACTTCTTCTCCGTATCTGTGCTATCATTTAACTGGTTTCTGGAACAGGTATAACCCTATAAATGTGGAATCGTTTGACAGCGAAGTCTACGCTCAATTTTATAATCAGAATGTCGGTCCGATCCCTGATGACCCCCTCATGGCGCATCGTCTCTCCCTCATGTTTATGATACTTGCCATTGGGTCGCTCATGAACCCAGCACTGCCTTCCTATAATCTCGACGCCGAGAAATATAATCAGTTGGCGAGAGCGGCACTGTTCCACCATTCTTTCTTCGACAACCCTACTATAAATGCCGTTCAGGCCTTGGTAAGGCTCTCAGCATTTATTGTTAACGGCCGCCTAATTGAATGATCATTACTGTGCAGTACCTAATGACCTACTACCTTTTCATGGCGGATCGTCATGGGACTAACTCTAGTGCGCGATGGGCCACGATGGGGCTTGCAGTCAAAGTGGCACAAAGTGTAGGTTATTTTTTGACTTGATCAAACCCCGTTACTTACATGTTTATGGCCACCCCCATAGATTGGACTTCGTAAGTTCCTCTCAATTACCCTTCAAGACGACATGAAATTGACGATCACGCTACATATACAGACCGAGACAGCGGAAAATGGAAGGTTGATCCTGTCGAAACGATACGGCGCCGAGAATTATTTTGGGAGTTATTCACATACGATTCATGGCAATGTTTGACATTCGGGCGTCCTACATCCTTCTTCCCTCCTCATTTCGATTGCAAAATGCCTCATTTGGGTGATAACTCCGACGAGCATAGCTGTAAGTATAGATGTCGATTTTGAACTACTTTACGCTGACATTTTTCTAGTCCATGCATGGAAACATAGCTTCTCCGCTGAATGCATGACCCTTCTGCATGATCAAGCCTTTGGCGCGAAAATGCCCACTTATGCCACAGTACTTCAGCTTGACAGGAAACTACGCGCCTTCCCTGTGCCCCCGATTCTCCAAGTCGCCGGATTCGGTAGTAATTCTCAACCTCGTCAGGGCGGATACCCGGATACCATTATGCTCACCTTACAACGCCACATCGTTCTAGCGATTCGTGAGATGAGTAAGTCAGACATAATTGTGGTCAGCCGGTAAATTTACTAACGGCAACTCCTTTCATTGCCGTAGACCTGCTTTATTTACACAGAAGCTTCTTTGCCCGCGCAATTAGTGATCACCCTAAAGACCCTTTAGGGAGTCCTTACGGTACCTCTGTCATTGCTGCTTACCGAAGTGCAGGCTCGCTCGTCGCGATGATGAGGAACTTGTACACTCAGCTGAAGGAGCCTTGCGAACGAATGTGGTTCTTGTGGACACACATGTTTTCTTGTTCTGTATGTTGTTTCATCCGTTTCCAAGAAATTATACCGATAGTCCTTTACTAGATTGTACTCGGCTCCATTGTCACAAGATGCCCTTCGATGAGCTTGGCGCCTTCAGCTCTAGTGCAGCTGGATTCAGCTTGCGAGCTTTTCTCGAAAGCTGCTCGCGGGTTTAGAGCCGATAAAGTCCTGGTATGTTCCTCGGTATTCATATATTTCAACCTTCTCAACTTGTTGGACCAGAACATCATGCTTCATCTACAAGAAAAGGCTCACTTCAGTCTCGAAGAATTCCGAAGAGGGAAAGGATCTCCATTGACCAGATTTAACCCGTCCACCGGTCCGACCACCCCTGACGCTGATGATGACGAATTATCCGTTCTGGGTGGAAAAACTCGCCTTGTGTCCAAGAAAGAGCCGTCGTCTCCCATACTCATGGAGAGGTCGCCAATTTCGCAAAATCCAATTGTCCCCCTCCCACTATCACCAGGATCACACAACCAACTGCCGCCAAGCGTCCGCGAGTACTTGGATTCTTTCAAAGTTCAAGGGAACCAACAGCAGCACATGTATTCAGACCATCAACAACAGTTGGGGTCAAACCATGGCTCGTTCTCAAACAATTCGGCATCAATGAATAATCAATCCTTCTCGGACTCAGACCTTTCTCCTGTGTCGATATACGGGATGTCGACGCTGCCATCGTCATTCCAATCTGAAGCTCCCTCCTACTTGGGACAGCAGGGAATGCAAAACATTATGCACCCACAGCAAAATACAGGCGCATCGCAGCAACAAGCATCGCCCGCAATGGATACATCAGGGAGTCAGAACGAGTCGAATTTCCCGCAATACTTCCCTGTATACGACTATGGGCTTGCATCCGCAGCTTATCCCAATGGCAGCATCTTCAGCCAAGAACCGACCCTCATGGTAGATACAAACACTGCATCTGGTCAACAACAACGCAGAGCATCTGGATCGCCAGAGAGTAATATGCAGTCAACATGGCTTGACTTTGTGACTACGATGGCTATGCAGTGAGAAGGGTCTTGGTTCTTTGTGGATCTGGTGAGACCAGAGAGTAAACGTTTGTCGTGTATTTCTCGTTTTGTTTCCGATATCTTTGTCTTGCTTTGTATGATATATTTATATTCTCGCCGAGTTCCAGGTATCGTCGGAAGCGAGTGAATCGGAATGAGGGATGAGAAAGAAAGTCATAACCGGTGCATAACCATCGAGTGGCAGTGCTACTCCATGGGCGGGCCGCCATCCCGGCATCACATGATAGACTCCTGGTTCCCGAAAATGGAAATAGTATGTAATGTTCTACACTTGCCTCCGACTGCTTCATTTCCCTCATAACTCCCATTCTCTTTTCCCTCATAACCTCCTTAGGCTACGCACACACACACTCTCTGAATAAGACCTATGTCTTTATGCGGTACTTCAAGCAAGGGAGCTTCTTTCGGTCGTGGTAGACCAGTACGTCCAACATTCAACCCTTTGGGAAATGCTGCAAAGTTCTAATGGTGTCATAGATACAGAGAAAGGTAGGCATGTCGTTTTGGCTCAAACTTGCTTGGGTGGATGAGGCGCTAAGATATTCATCAAGGTCGTGGTCTGTGGCGATGGAGCATGTGGTGCGTTCTCGTCCCGCCGGCCGTGGAATGTCAAGCCTTTTGCTTCTCGCTGATCTATCTCACTTATAGGGAAAACGTCCCTGCTAAACGTCTTTACAAGGGGTTTCTTTACCCAAGTCTAGTACGTTTTTCAAATTCTGTACCGAAAGCTACTTGAATCCTTCCGTTTCAGTGAACCGACGGTTTTCGAGAATTACGTACATGATATCTATGTCGACGAGCAACAGGTGGAACTGAGTCTATGGGATACAGCTGGTGTGTAGCATGTCTTCAATTTTCATGTGTGCTATAACTCTGACTGTCAAGGAATGATGTTTTTTCTTCTTTTGCTGAAACCTACTTTTGAATATCTTCATTATGTTCAGGCCAAGAAGAATTTGATCGGCTAAGGTCACTATCCTACGCAGAAACCCATGTCGTCATGATTTGCTTTTCCGTGGATAACCCAGTATCTCTAGAAAATGTCGAAACCAAGGTAAGCACCTGTACTTCCTATTGTCGCGGTCTTGTCTGATTGCGATTTAGTGGCTTGATGAAATACTGGAGTATTGTCCTGGAGTAAAGGTGTGTTCGATATGCCGTCTCTTCCCTGGCCTTTCTGACAATTCAATAGCTGGTTCTTGTCGGTTCGTCTGCCATGTTTTAGCACGACCGTTTATTCATTCCCTTCCCGACAGCTCTGAAATGCGATCTTAGAGACGACCTGACAGTGAAAGAAAGACTGAAACGTTATGGAACACATACAGTGCAGTATGAAGAAGGGCTCGCCGTTGCCAGGCGAATAAGGGCCTCTCGTTATCTCGGTAAGTAATTTGTTTGCGGACCGTCTATTCCTTCTTTCTTACTCAGTCCTGTTTTAGAATGCAGCTCGAAGCACAATCGCGGAGTAACAGAGGTGTTTTATGAAGCAGCTCGGGCATCGCTAAGCACACGGACGAAAGGGCCAGGTGACGGAGGTTGCGTGGTAATGTAGAGGTGGCGGGACAGGTCGGGGCAGGGGGGTAGGCCGGGTGCCTTGCCATTTTTTTTTCGGATTTTCTGGACCCATGACAGTCGCCTAATAGCGAAGGACTGTCTCGTAACTCCCCTCGCCCTCCCCGCCCTTCCACTCCGTTTTTGAGGTGTACCCCGGCCTACGCCGATTTATAGGGGCTGCGATAGGTGTGCACATCGTCCAGGATCCATTGCACATTACTTTACTGCCCCATGCTTCAAGTCATAGACTCAATCATTCCTCCAATGATACCACACATACCATGTATTTTTGACCTGTATACATTGATTCGATCACATTCACGGAAGTGCGATTGTCAAGGATATCCTGCCACCAAAGATTGTGGCGCGAGAATGAAAATCGTCGGTTTTGGATACTCAGTCATTAAGGTGCGTGCTATCATGGGTCGCATTGTTCAACCTATCTAAAATGGGATTGGTTCATAGATGTTATGATTCTATCGGCCTAACTGCATCAACTCGAATGCCTGTGGGTTGCAGTACCCAGACTGTTACATGTGTTTCTTGATTGGTTTATGAAACCAAAGTTTACATATTTCCGAACCGCAGTGGCAGCCCCAGTTGAGTTTACTGGAAATCGACTCCAGCTTCCTGGTCTTGGGGTCAACGTAGTCGAGCGCTTTGACCGACTTGACTGTGTAGCCACCAATGTGGACACATAATCTGGACAGTACGTTATTTGAAGTCTTTGTTTCTGGACTAGCGCTGATGGTTTCATTTCTGATGTCAACACTAGTATTTACGTTGTTGCCAAACAATACACACTCAAGTTAAAAGGTTCTTCAGAACGAGTGTACATCCCTGTCTCAAGAATCCCCATTTCCATATGTTGCCAATACTGCCGCTGGAAAAAGTACCATCTACGTACGCAGTTGCATTCGTTAACTTGTTGTTTTCAACTCTCCTTACCATTGATCAGTGCAGGTCCATTGGTATGAAATCCTACAATTGAAATGGCATTTTTATGTTCGAAAAAATGAACCGGGATTTCACACAGCTCTTGGGATACATGCTTAGTTGGACGTTGTACGGGGCGCTCTCTGTGCAAGTTTGTGAGTGTCTCGTACCCACATCAGTTGTTTGAACGATAATTGTTATAGATTTATATTATATGGCTTTTCCGAAAGATCGCATTCATAGCAAGCTACTGGTTTATGGTCTCTTTGTAATCGAGACTCTTCAGTCCATGTTAATTGGACGAGATATGTTCCTTACGTTTGCGATCGGATTCGCGAATGTGTCGGAGCTCACCAACGTAAACCATTCGTGGTTCACTATGCCTATCCTGGGTGGGTTCGGTAAGTTATAATCTATGATAAACGAAGATTGCAGTAACCAACATTATATCGTTATAGTGGCATCCGTCGTTCAGTTCTTCTACGCTTATCGCATCATGGTGCTGGCCAAGTCAAAATTTGTGGCCAGCGTGATTGTCGTTGTATGTTGTCTTTGCTTACTTACGGGAGAAACAGATCTGAAGCTTTGTTTGAAGTTGTCCATTATGCAATGCGCAGGCGCACTCATTGACGGCGTCCTCTCCTGTCAAGCTGGCAGTTTCCTCGAGCTTACGACTCCATTGCAACTTGTTGGACACGGAGTAGATATACTTTCTTACTACTGCTTCTAGGGCCACTAATCAAGTCCTCCTAGGTCTGGGATGGTGCGTGCGCTCTATGTGATGTTCTCATTGCTATATATATGTTCCATTTTGTCAGTAGCCGTCCAATACAACTAATCATTGCCAACTCATGCCTTTCCATTTCAGTTATCGAAACTGGAGCCCGGCCTCAAATCCACCCAGGCAGCACTTTCGAAAGTTATACAACTTGTCATCGGAACTGGATGTCTGACAGGTTCATTTATATATCCCTCTTTCCATGCTTGAGTTGACTTCCTTTCAGCTGCGGTTGCCGTTATTGATCTCACACTGTTCTTCGCTGATTATAAACGCGGTAGTTTCTTCCTCGCCCCTTGCGCTGTGCTGGGCAAGTTATATTCCAACTCAATGATGGTCCTGCTGAATAGCCGGCTGAGTATAACAGGAGGAAGAAGGGGCATTGAAACAATGGCAATGGATACAAAGCTGAATTCCGAGCTTTTAGCTCCGGAAACCCAAGCGGTACATTCTGCAATCCGGTTTCATCACAGTTTCGAGGAATCGGTGCACGCCGTGAACGGCCGACCCCTCGAAAGTTAAATAGGTGACTGGATTTGAATCGAGTGTCATCACGCAGAAAAACAGTGTGTTTGTATCAATGTGTGACAAGTGTCAAGTTGAAAGTGTGATCCAATTAGTGCAAAAATTATACAACCCTATACAAGTATGACGACGGAAGCGAATTAATAACCATATCCAGTCATGGCCTGTCGGAAGTCGTTAGCGAAAACCTTTTCAAATAGGAGGAAATATTTACAGGCATCATCCCATTCATAGGGGGAGCTTGGCCAACAATCCTGCATGAAATATTGTGAGATAAAATTGACAACAAAGGAATCACAATATTCCCTTACCCATTTGTGAGAAGAAGATTGCCGAAACCGCCTGGGTTAATTATGGGTGCCTCTGCTTCGCTTTGTTCTTTTTGTGCTTCTTTCTTGGACCGTTCCTTGACCTCTTTTTCCAGCTGGGCCAACTAGATGCCTGTTAAACCGAAGAAACACAGCATGGATGTTGAACTAACCTTGTCTACCAATGAACGCTGCACTTGGATCTTGTAGGGCATATAGAAGTCGTTCAATCCGTGTTGCCATGATAGCTCTTCGACGACATCGGAACGGAGGAGATCAAAACATATGTACAATAAGGCAGCGAAGCACTCTTTGTTTCCAATGTCGACGAAATATGAGATGAGTTCTTCTGCAACTTCTGTGGAGCCTGAGAAGGCTGCAGTGACCATAGCGTCTTTGTACAATTTGTCTTGCTTCGACAAGGAGATTGACTCTTCCCAGCGGGCATTTTTCTAGTGAGACAAAGATATAAGCGCCAACGAATGATAGTAAGGGTGGAACATACCTTGTATAAATGTGCGGCCAGTCGTCGGAACTCGAGGAGCTCATGTTTCTCTAACCGCTTCGCAAGGCTGATGTTGTTGAAGTTGTCAAAGCTGTCAATTGAATCCCGAAGTGTTTTGTAGTCCTCTTCTTCAATGAGCAAGTCGTTGTAAGCATCATTCACAGCTTCGAGGTTGAACTGCATCCCATAAGTTAGCATTTCAATGTGTAAACTCAAATGCACATACATGTTGGACAGCAATGAGATATGAGCGAATGAGGGGAATGTGATCTATCTGCCTGAAGGTGCGCACGACCCGACTGTGGTCAATTCGAGGAATGAGGACAGTCAGCAAGTCAGTCAGGAGTGTGGGTTGTTCCTGAAGGTAGAACGTTAAAGCCTTGTAATAACTGGTTCAAGTTTAGTGGATGGATGATGGAGGATAAACTGACTGAACTTACATCTCAACATTTGCTGCGCGAACAATGACATCCTTGAATTGGTTGTGTTCCCAAGCATCAGCAGAGCGCTCAATCATTGCAAGAGCAGCATTATCCTGAATGAAGAGTTAATTATGACATACAAGAAACAAGAGGTGTACAGACAAATTCGTCATATTTGATGTATAGGAACACAAGTTCCGGCCAGAGATGAGCTTTCTCGGTAGCCTTGATCACCTTGGGGATGTTGATGCGGGCGACAAAGAGTTTGAGATGTTCCATGACTGGCCAAATGATCAGCCCACAAAATCGACACTTTTTGACAGTACTTACGTTTGGCGGGCTTGTACTTGCTAAGAAGGATCGACAGCTCGGTAAATATTCCCATATGAGCACGCTCCAAGCTCAAACCAGCCTCCAGAAGACTGATGATCTCTTCGAAATGTCCTCGTCGCTCGTAGAGTTGGATAAGTGCTGATAGCTCCTCCTAAAAAATCAATTGTGAGGCAAGATCCTGGCAATCATAACACATGAACATACAGCATGTACAATGATGTGGAGACCGCAAATTTGAGCCTAGATAGATAGGGTCACAGTGAGTTCAGTGAAAAATATACAGGAGGGGACAACATACTAAACGGAATTCCGACTTCTCAATGCAGGCGGCATGCACTTGTTTCCAAACCCTAAATAACCATCAGTTTGACAGAGGGGGAGTGGAAAATCAATAAATAACGTACTGTGTGTTTCCTGCTTTGCGCGCACTCTCAACGGCGGCTTGGTTTTCGCCCAAGTAGATTAGTGTTGTCGCTAGCCGAGCCCAATTGGAGATGCTAGTGAAGAGGAGTTTGGCGGCTTGATACAGCTCATCCTCGAAGCACTTCTCTCCGACTTCGAGGATATCAGCAACATTCGTCATGCCGAGGAAGTCTTCCATGTCATGAAGACGATCCGTTTTGGCATAGGCATATGCAAGTTCAGTATCAATCTTGGGTTCCCGCAGAGTCTTGCGAGCCATTTGTAAGTATCTGACAAGTTCATCGTGTTTGCCCGCGTGGTTGGCAATTTCGATGACCTCAGCAAAGTTAGAGGGATCTTGAGCCTTAATGTATGACTCTAAAACAAGTAGGCTTAACAAAATAATATAAAGGCTGCTGGTTATTTTAAAACACACCGACTGAATCTTTGATACGGAGACCATCAAGCTGTGCCTTTGCCAGTCTACTCCAGACCTCAGGCAGATTGACTTTGGTGGCATACTCCAGACCACGATCAATAGAAACGATGTGTTCGACGAGTACATTGATGGCCATTGCATGTTGCTCGTGTTTCTTGTAGATCGTCAAGGCTTCCTCGAACAAACCGTGCTCGGTTGCAATCCTTGCAATATCGCCGGCGTCATAATTCTGGAGTTTGTTGATATAACCAACGACTTTGCCCTTGTCAGCACGTATGGCGGTAAGAAGGAGGAGGTTCTGGAGATTCTTGTTATCACTGAATGGTGAAGGCTCAATAATAATCTTCTCCAGAAGCTCGATTAGCTCGATCGGAAGGTCAGCTTGCAAGAAGGCTTTGACGGTGATTGAAACATCGTCAGGATCCGTGCATTCGGGTAGCGCAGTTGCAACAATCTAAATATATATAAGTCACATAAAAAGAGGCGTGAAATATGTCAAGCTAACCTGATCAATGAGCGGTCGACGGTGAACATTGTCATGAACGAGGACTTGGGCCCAAAGGTCAGGTTGACGACGTTTGATGAGGTAACGTGCTTGTTGCTTGAACATCGAGTTGTCGTTTGTGATAGCAATAAGTTCATCATCGCAAAGACCTTTGGCGTAAGCGATGTAAGCCAAATAGGGATCGCGTGCCTCGCAGAATTTTCCGACGACCAACGGTTCGTAGAGCTGTAGGTAGTAGGAAGGTGAAATGAAGGTGAAAGAAGACCTGAAAGTTTGCTTACGTTGTTTTCCTTGAGGAACTGCTCTGGGTTGCTGTTGCTATCAATGTAAATCTTGGCAACGGCATTAAAGACTGCTGGGTCCTGGCTGCCGGCTTGAACACGGGCCTCAAGCCAGGGCAAGATCAACTTGAGTCTGTTGCGTTGCTCGACTTCATGGACTAACTCGTCGATGGGGAAGTTACCAGTGACAGAAATCAAGAGGCTCTTGATTGTAGCCTCGTCGCAATCAACATCCAACAACCCACCAACAACCTGTGGTGTCCGGACAGAGTTAACCCGTTGAACGTAGACCTCGATGAACTTCGTCAGCCCATTCTGGTACAGGTATAGCACAAGGTCATGAACGAAGTCAAAGCGATCACAGACAATGATTAGAGGAAGCTGGTCGGCGAGTTTGGCCTCCTTGAGGAAATTCTTGACCTTCTCGGGGTTGTAATGGTTACTTTCTCTGCAAATACGCTCGACTTCACGGATTTGACCTGTACGAGTAGCAGCTTGGATGTACTTGAAGTGAACCTCAGGATCTTCACTGAGGTTCACGATAGAACCAAGATAATAGTAGAGACCCTCGAACGTCTTGAAGCTTTCGAACATCTCGATGAGCTTGATAGGACCTAAGATGTCGGAGTATTTGGTGGCAATCTGGATAACAACCTGCAGGTTCTGGCGAATGTTGATGCGCAACATCTCCTGGAGGCAGGTCATGGACTGCTCAGTTGTCAGGCGGCTGAAGTAGTTGACGAGCCACTTTGAACATGGGGTTAACGAAGCAAGCAAAGAACAGATGGTGTACTCACATCAGCAGGAAGGCCAGTAGTATGGACAATGGCTCGCTTAATATCTGCAATGTCTTCATAGTGTTCCAAGGCCTGATAGAAGAATGAGCATATGGAATAGCAACATGGATAAATGATAAAACCCACACGTTGAAGTAATCCAGCCTTCTCACACAAGTTGGCGATCCTCGGACGGTCATAGTGCGAGAACATTTCATTGCCAAGAATAGCATCGGCAACTTGAGGAGCGTGAACTAGATTGAGCTCCAGAAGGCGCGTCTGTAAATGGCCTTGTTCAGGCTTGTTGTCCTTGAGGGCGTCGAGCAAGAATGAGGTTGCCGGCTGGATCATATTCTGAGACATGAAGATATCAACAACCTAGAATGGTAAGAAGGTAAGCAATTGTTTAGTTTGTATTATTCACTTTTAATTACCCGCTCGATGTCGACAAGTGCTCCACTATCGTCGTTTGCCAACTGTGCAGCGAACTCGGCACCTTTTTCGGGGTTGGTTCGCATGATGTGCTGCAAGAGAGCGACATAATCGGGCTGATAGCCGACTTTCTTCGAGTACAGGACAATCTTGTCGGTTTGACCGGTCTCGGCAAAGCAAGCAACTACTTTGTTGGGAACGTTGGCACGGAGGTATACACTCAAGGCAAGTGTCATGTCGTGAAGGCGAACGATATCCCCAAGTTCCTCACTGCAGGTTAACTATACAACTTTTATTAACTCTGGAGTTTATATTACGCAACAAAAAAGATCGTTTGCTTGCCTTGTTCTCCTTTAACCACTTCTCAAGGAGCTGCTTCCTGCCTTGTTGCAAAACGGGCCGTGCAAGTTCAAGAGATTCCAGGTGGTTGAGTTCCCCTTTCTCCAAAAGGATACCAAAGTACTGAAGGATGGGGGAAAGGCCGCCAGGAGGAGCAGGGGCTTGCTTGAATGACTCGATGACCGCAGTTGTCCGTAAAATACCCTACAAGGTACCAATTAAGTACAGAAAGAAGAGGAAATATAAAAATATGCTGACCCTCGGTGAGTTGGCAGCTACCTTTGCGGCTTCACCAAACTGACCTGACTGAAAGAGTTGCTGATACTGCTTTACGTACAAGTCATCTGCACCAGGCAGATTTGCACGACTAGCAAGCTTGAATGCGAGGTCGGTGTTGTTCAAGGTTGTTAAGATATAAGGGATAATGGTTTGCTCATCAACGTTGACGCTGAGAACTTGTCCCTTCTTGTTAACACCGATAATACCGTTGGTTGCCTCATGCTCAGCGGTAACAAAAATCGTCTCGCCGGAAATGCGGTTCATATACACGCAGGCACCGGATTCGAGGTCGTAGAGGTGGATGAAACCGAATTTCGTGACGAGGTACACGATCCCATGCTTCTTGGAAACCTGCATCGCGACTGGGAAGTCATTGGTCGCTTCAGGGGGGAAATAAACGTCGACGTTCTTCTTTGTGAATGGAGGATCTGGAGCTTGATGATCAATTTCAACAATGTGTAACTGCATCAGCCTCTATTAGCTTTAGTCAGAACGTAGAGTGGTTTTCAGTCACGAACCTTAGCCCCGGTTGCAGTTCGGACAGCAAATGTAAAAAGCTTTGTGGGCTTCTGATGCCCGTCCAGCTTCATTTCTGCGAATGCAGCTGCATGCCCTTCAATTGGTTGGCTGACGCCGCGCTCTCTGCTATAAAGTTGCATGGAACCCTTGATCTTGAAAGCAGAGGGGTTCGTCGAATTCCCGGAGATACCAATAAGCACTAGCCATTTTTCATCTGGAGTTACGCGGTAGTTGATGATCTGAGCGCCAGCGAGGGTCGGATGACGGTCGAATATCTTCTGAGGCGTGGAGGTTGGGTCGGCAATGGTCCAGTGATAGACCGAACTCTCTGTCACCATTCCAATCGTGGTATCGGACACCCACTTCCAGAAAACTATATCTTCATTGTTGATATGCGACTTGACCTTCTGCTTCGTTTCGATATTGAAAATCTGAAGAGTGCGGACAGCTACGCAGGAATATCAGGGTGAGTACTAAACAAGCAACGCAAATACGGGGACCCACCTTTCAACGCCAAAATCTTCTGCTTAGGGTGCATTATTGCAGAGTCAGCAGAAATCGGGCGCCGGAGAACATTGTTTGCGTCGGACAAGTCGATGATTACAACCTGTCCCTGCTCGTTGACTTTTTCTCGGATGCAAATGAAATGATCGGATTCTAATGTCAAAGTCTTGTTTCGCAATCCTAGTAAGTGGTTGAATCTTATTTTTCAGCCTGACAGAACATACCTATCAAATATACCAAATAGAAGCGCAGAGGTCAGTACACGCAAGCAGCTACCAATGTCGCGTCAACGCACCTGGAAAGAAATGGAAGCTGGTTGCACCCCTAAACTGGAAAGTTGAAGATGCTCGCAGAAAGCAATTGGTTTTGAAGCGTCTACTGCAGCCATGATGAGACGAATAAGTGGTCCGGGAGGACGCTACGGGCTGCGCGTTGGTTGAGGGTGAGGGGTAAAGAGGTTATTTGTCTCTGTTGACTTTTCTTATGGGATGGATAACCTCAGCAAAATCTAGCACAGCCACGTCCTCTCCAATACTCTTTCGCAATTGCATTCTAAGCGCCGAAGCCTCCTTAAATCGTCGTCATTCTGGAAGGTCTCTCTGGCATCCATTTAACTCATGGCCTCTGACCCTCTCTGACTGGACAATTCGTTGCCTGAGCTTCCTAGGAGTTACTGTACTTGGCTTGTACTCGAGTAGACCATTGCATCCCTGCATGGCATCTAGGAGTCCAATTTTTTTTCTGACCTCATTTCTTGAGAAATGGAATCATACTTACTACTCGTAGCAATAATCTTAATTTGCTTGTATAACTTTAAGATGTTACTGATAAACTTATAATAAGATTAAAGGCGATTTGTGGAAGTCAAAATAACAAGGATATCTAATGAGTGGATCAGCAGGGGTTAGCATTGACGGGTTGAGATATCAGGATGGCTGTTATCATTCGAAGGGGAAGCGGTATCGCGGATCGATGAACAGTTCAGGTTTGCATGGCCGCGCAGCAGCAACAGGGTGGGCAGACGCGTAATAGGAGGGGGAAAATGGCAGCAAATGGCGGCAAGTGGTATGGGGGCGTTGCCAACCATGTCGACTACGCTCGAGGTGGCGAACGCAGAGTGGCCGCGGCCAATGACTGTCTCCAAGGTGGTCGTGGCCCGTGGGGGTGGGGCTGCATTAGCCACAGCGGATGCAAGCAGATTGGGTGATAGGTAGCTCCTACGGAGCCCGAGGCATTGAGAGAGCCACAGTATGTGTAACTGCTTCGGCCACGTCGACCATATCCGCGGCAGTTGAGGATGTCAATGGGAGGGGTTGCATTAGCTATGCCAGTGTGGGTGAAAGAGGTAGCAACGGTGGCATGGCGTGGAGGAGACCATGGTGAAAGGCTGCGTCATCCGCAACGATGTCGCTGGGGGTGGTGGAGAAAGTGTGACTGCAGAATCAACGGGACAGGGGCGATGGACTGTAACCACGATGGCCAACGAGCTAGACATAGACCTGCATTAGCCAGGATGCAGGTGGAAGAGGCAGCGACTGTGGCACGGCGTCACAGGGGCCTTTTCGTGGTCCTGCAGCGTAGACAATACCAGCTACTGCGACGCGGTGGGTTCCCGCGTCGAGGCCTTGTTGAGTGTCAGTACCCTCGGGCGGTGGTTCCTCGCTGATGTGAGGACACCAGATGTTAATTGCCGGCGGCCGAACTCGTAGACGGCGGGTGGGCCAAATGACCTTACTGTGTCGTGGCAACAAACGTGATATTATGCGATGGCGGCGTGCTGACAGGCGCTGGGATGTGCTGAGGTGCGTGTTAGTTGCGCAGCGGGGGTGGTGTTCGTGACGTACCTAGTGTATTCCCCCACATTAAATCCCCACCCATATCTCACATTAGCACTCGGAGCGATACTGGGCACCATCTCGGCCATGTAGATGACAGAAAGAAGGCCAGGTTGGAGGGAGCAGAGACGTGGTCAGCCATTGATATTGAGGTGGAGAGGTAGTGGCGGTATGGCGGCGTCGTCCGCGTGGATCTGCGTGGACGTCATTCGAGAGGTGATGGAGGCGGTGTGACCACGGCAGCAACGTCGACAAGGTGGGGCTGTTGACTGGATCTGTGGCGCTCGAAAAGGCGGTTGTGGGGCTGCGTTAGCCAACGTGGGGAGGAAGCGGCGGCATGGCGTCGCCTTCATGAATGTCGTAGGCCGTGATGGAGGCGTCATCTACGCCGACGCAGGTGGTGGTTGTGGCTGTATCCACTCGATGCCCGAGGTGGTGGATGTGGTGTGGCTGCTTTGGCCACGTCGACGAGGTGGGATGGCGGTCTTGGAAGAGCCTGCAATAGAATGTGATGGTGATGGGGCCGTGTTGACCAGCATCGATGCTGTTTGAGGTGGTGGAAGAAGTGTGATCGCGCGGCTACGTCAACGAAGTAGATGAGCAAAGGTATCGCTTGTTTTATCAGGAAGGGCTCACCCAAAAGGCGGCGGTGCCACTCAACAAAGACAGTTGGCCAGTCGAGATGCGATGGCGAAGGGGGAATGGTCCTTTCTCCACTTTTCAGCATCCAGCAGCATAGCCTTTGCCTTGACCAGGTCAAATCTACGGGCGCGGAGAAATCTAGGGGAGTGGATACATATCAGTTTCACAAAGAACTGAAGTGGAAAAGGTAGGACTGCATGAACAGTAACACTGCGAAATGCAGGGAGCCCATCGGAAAACATCACACGAGCACTTCGTGCATGCAACCCAGGGCCACAAGACGAACCAACGACCAAAGATCGGGGAAACGTACCTAAGAAGCATCGCATCATCCATCCTCTCCAACACGAATGCGCCGTCGTCTTTCACTACGCCGTCTGGCATAGGCAGCTGGCTCAGTTGACATTGGGCGAGAGTCAAGGTGGGTTTCGCGGATTTGGTACAAGATGAATAAGATGAGAGAGATTTAAGTGGTATTGGTGATGGAGTCGGAAGAAAGAGAAAATGAAGAAACCCTGGAGGTGATAAGGAAAGAAGAGAGTCGGGGCCTTGGTGGTAGTGGATGTTGAAAGTCGAACACCGAAGCGGGCCTAAAAATAGGTTGCGGGGTAGTCATGTCGCCAGTCCGCTTTTCCCCAAGCCCATGAAATGGTAGTGAGCTTCTACCGAAACAGAGGTCAATGGGCGCAGGCGACAGAATGTTAGAGATGGACTCTATCACTCATGATCAAATACGAAACATGATATCTAAATTTCTAAAGTAAATCACAGTAAGTACTGCGGTGCTGGTGAGGCTGCCACGCGTCATAATTAATCCTCTCCGAGAACTAGTGCTTGTTCCAACTCGTCATCTGGTCCCAGGAGGACTGACATAGGAGGGGCATTGCCGTATATTATTCGTTGCCCAATAATAGCTAAATGCGAATTAGTCGAGGGGAAAAAAGTAGAAGGGGGAAGAATCCTCACCAATATCAACTGATAACTGAAAAATTGCACATACCTGAAACTGGAGTGGGGTATGCTGGAGGAAAAAGTAGACGGTCCTGAAAAAGAAGCTGTCAGACAGACATCAAATCCCATCGAATAAAACTCACTTAAATGAGTCCCCTCCAACCCAACCGATGAGAGTTGACATCCGGAAGCCATAGAGTGAGCGTTGACGGTAATTACTAACACAAGTAATCAGCGTTATGGCTCCATGGAGTAGAAATACTTTCGCGAACCTAATAAGTTGTGGAATGGGCAAAGTACTCTCAAGACCCAGAGCAAAGAAACCAAGGATGTTAACAAATAGTTCGGAGCGGCCAAAGATGAGAAATAGAATGGCTTGACAAAGGCTAAAACAATGATAATTAGAAAAAGGGTTTCACAAAACGAGATGCGATTTACATGAGGCCAGCCAAGAATTCGATGTATTGTGTGTATGTTGGCCATTGCCAGAACGATAGTGGGCGTGCAGAACTGCCAAGGGTCTCAGGG
Organism: Galerina marginata; assembly: GCA_023014335.1. Taxonomy (NCBI): domain Eukaryota; kingdom Fungi; phylum Basidiomycota; class Agaricomycetes; order Agaricales; family Galerinaceae; genus Galerina; species Galerina marginata. The sequence continues at coordinate 37,917 of JAECYW010000013.1, read as the reverse complement.
CTTGTCCGAGGTCGGAAGGTTATGCAAATATAGAGAAGCGCCAGCTACAAAAGTCTATCAATATGAAATTCGTTTTCGAGGGGGTTTGCATACCTGAGCTAATATCATTAAGACCGACTGAATCAACAGCGCAATTTCAAAATGATTCCTGAGGAACGACTCTCAGTATGGAGTCGCAATAATCACAAATGAGGCAACGCACCCGAGCCAGAAGAAACATCTCGTAATGTTGGCTATTAGCCTATCAAATGGTTGAGGTTAGATAGGAATTGCATCTTGTACAAGGGATGAGAGTGACAGTATTGCGCAAACATCACGGGAAAAGCCAGTCGAATCTCTGTGAAGACAAAGTAGTTAGAATAAAATGGTGGATATAGCGCGGGTCAACTGGCTTCTTTTTTACAATCGAGAATGCCTGGTCAGCATATACCTGCAAAACGGTTTAAGTTCACTCTATGAATCCGTCTGGGTGCACTCACTAACGGAGGGCCGATGGCCATCCCAATGGATGCACCTGTTGCGACCCACGAAGCAACCATTATGGTAGATATTGGAAATAACGAAGCGACTTGGCTGGGCAATTGTAAGTGGGGATGAGTGACTCGCCGTCGCCGTTCGTCGCAAGACGGTGACGCGCAGTCAACAGCGCCCATACATATTAGGTCAGCAAATGCTCACGATGGCGAAGCTGGGGTTGTTCTTTCAAAATTCTTACCAAGTTCAGCCCGAACGCAAACGGGCTTTATTTCGGCACTCTTACTTGTCAACCAGAGACTGGTTCATATCACTTAGGCTTGGCTTAGACTCTGGGTAGACTGCTCACCGCTCCTAAGGTCCTCCGTCGTTCACCATAGTACCGTCACCTCAAAACACTAGTACCATGGTGCCAAATCTTGAACTTCCTATATCTTTCTTGGGAAAGGGTTCCAATGATCAATTGGTCTTCCTTGAACTTCTTGCACATGTATGGTCTTGGTCAGACTGGCAGGCTATACTTAATTCAAGTGGCCTCTCTGAACGGATAACACGGTTTCCATATCGATTCTAAGATGCGATCTCGTCTCTATTTTCCTCTAACGTTGACGATGGTTCTCCCGCGAAGCTGCAAGCCCTCGCCACCCCCATTTTTTAGCCCTTCCCAAAATTAAACGTTTTCTATCCCGGCGCAAGGGACCGCATCTTGATCCCTCACCAGACCGACTGTCACCGCAATGTTTCTCGTCCACGTACGTTTACAGAATCGCCCTCCGCTCCGGTTAACCCCCTTGATAGTTTTGGACCCTGTTTCCAAACGGTCCGAAGAGAACTCTCATACTTGAATCCTCCTTCCCACATCCCCGCGTATCACTGAATATGCTTGAAATGCACGACCATCTTCTCAGTCTCAAGCGCTTTATGAACGACGAAATTTACCATATGGGCTCCAGTTTCCGCTTTATCAGCGCGGGATACTCCCGTGGAAGATGAGAGTGGGTCTGTGCGACGAGTTTTTGGCTTGGTCTGACGCAATTATAGATCCCAGCCACGGTTTTTGAGCCTGAATAGCTTCCGCAAACAGTGACGAGGAGCACGCCTAAGCAATCTTTAGAACCCTTATTCAAGGAAATAAATCCTCTAGGGTCTGTTAGACTTCAAGAAAATGAAGTTGGCAGACAATTACTGATACGGTCCTGCAATATTATAAGCAGCGTAGAAAGACAATTTTTCTTCTATCAAGGCAGGTCACGAGTTATGTATGTACCTTAAATATCAAGCATCTATGTACGCGGTCCGCATTTTCACTTCGGAAGAAGGCAAATGCCTTCATCTGTGCAACAAGTGCCAATTAAGAGAGTCGGCAGTGCTACAAAGGTGCAGCCACAGATTCCGCACAAATTCCGCAAGAAATATTAGGCCAGGTGAGAAGAAATGTTCATCTAAACCCACTTGAAGGCTTAGGCATATATGTCAGTCCTTAAGCTTACCGGGCCTTTCAACTTTGGCCCTTTCAAAAACCCGGCTCCAGCATGTCTCTCATGCTCAGGTCATCCTGAATAAATCTCACGTCAAAGTTAAGCTGTTAAATACCAATATCGTGTATTAAGTGTTAAACCTTTACGATTCATTCATATGATATACTTAGGGACGCGCCTTGGTATGCAACCCCGCGATCCTTAGTCGTGACCACGACCTTTGTGTCACGTGGGTATGACGGGCACTTCGAGTGATCTTTCAACTTGAAAGCTTGACAGAACTTTTGTGCTACTTTCAGCTTAATTCAAGGGCCGCAGAGCCATATCTCTCGTCGTCGACGTGTCAGCGCACTTCCTATCGTCTTCGCCATCCCTTGTATAAGGCAGTAAACATCCGCTCGCATAGCCCAACTTTCGTTCAGCCGACCTTTGTATCCACTCCCCATCCCCGCCAACGCGTCGATTCATTCAAACTTGATAAGCCGTTCAATCCTGGCAGAACAATTGCAGTCATATCTCTCCAACGGTTTCTGGGCTACCTTTTGACCAATGTCGTCTCAAAGTAACGGGAAAGGATCCTCGTCAAACGTGCCAGATGCTGCAGAATTCAAAAAAGCAATGGCGACAGGAGCGGTCAAGGAGGCAACAGTTTCTTCGCGTGAGTGCCAACAAAACCCCGCATGTAGTTCTAAACTAAACCAATGAAAGTTCCCCCAATTCTATGTTATTGCGTGGCGTCCATTCTGATGACTGTTGTGAATAAGGTGCGAGCGTTGTGAATTTCATACAGCAGCAATACTAACTTCGCTTGCACATAGTTTGTCGTATCGGGAGATAAATTTTCCATGAACTTCCTGCTACTTTGTATCCAATCATTTGTCTGTGTTTCCTGCGTGGTGATCGTGAAGAGACTTGGCGTCATCTCGTTTCGAGCTTTCGATTGGCAGGACGCGAAGGCCTGGTTCCCTATCAGCTTTTTACTAGTCAGTGTGATATATACGGGTTCAAAGAGCTTGGTAAGAATCCACCTTCTTTTGAATGCGTGAAACCTTTCTAAATGTCGATATACGTAGCAACACCTAAACATACCTGTGTACACGATATTCAAAAATTTGACAATAATTCTAATTGTAAGTTCTTCTATTCCTTCAAGATGGAAGGTCGACCTAAAGCGTTGGAGTAGGCATATGGGGAAGTAATTTGGTTTGGAGGAAAAGTCACCGCTTTGACATTTGTTTCATTCGTCTTGATGGCAAGTCGTCCTTACCTTTCGATACCTGGGGAGCTGACCGAGGCAACAGGTGATATCATCAATCATTGCAGCTTGGGCTGATGTTTCTAGTGTTTTATCGGGGTCACTCCCTGCCGTGAGCACAGGCGTCAGTCTGAATGCACTCCAAAGTATAGCGGGTGCTGTGCGTGGGCTGAATGTTGGATATTTTTGGATGCTCGCAAACTGCCTGACGAGTGCGGCCTATGTGAGTCCCGTCTATACTCTTTGACGATAAGTTGCGCTAATAAGAACTCCCTAGGTTCTCTCCATGCGAAAAAGGATCAAGTCGACAGGATTCTCCGACTGGGACTCCATGTTCTACAACAACCTGCTCAGTATCCCGGTTTTGGCCGTATTTTCCATTGTTTTGGAAGACTGGGGAACGGAAAACCTGAATCGAAATTTGTGAGTGAGTTCTTCTTGAAGCCTGGGACAAATGTAATGAATCGCCCTCAGCCCTCCAGAAACCAAGAACTTTTTACTGTTCGCTATCGCCTTTTCTGGAGCTGCCGCTGTAGGCATATCGTACACCACTGCATGGTGTATCAGAACAACCAGCAGTACGACATACAGGTAAGGGCAGGTCACGTATCGTGTCCAATCGTCGAGTCTCACCACTATCCAGTATGGTTGGCGCCTTGAATAAATTACCCGTGGCAGCATCGGGAATGCTGTTCTTTGGTGACCCCGTCACGTTTGGCTCAGTATCGGCAGTGGGAATGGGCTTCTTTGCGGGTTTGGTGTATGCTGTGGCAAAAAACAACCAGAAAAAAACGGAACCACGAATGCAGGCGGACGCGATTATCCCCTTGGCGAATTTGAATCGGAAACCATAGAGAATAATCACTGCCGCGGCCGGACTATTTTGACGGGGGTGCAAAATTTAATGCAAGTTGTTTGAATTTTGACAAGAATTTTGCAAATGGCAAAATTCAATCAATACTTTACGGTTTCCCTCAGGCAAAATCTAAGCAGGATTGTGAATTTAGATTATATTTTTGTCATGGCAAAATTCAAAAATTCACTCTCGTTTTTCTATGTGCAAAATTCAGGTAAAACTTCTAATCTTACAGGAATTTTGCGAAGGATATAAATAATACTTTTTCACTCAGGCAAGAGGACAGAAAAATGTTAGCTTTTATTCACATTTTGCTCCGTCGCAAAATTCTAGATTTAGGGCGTGGTCAAAATGACTCATTTCATTGGGTCATTTTACTTACATTTTGATCTCAGTAAAATGTCCCTTTTCCTCACATTTTGCTTTTAGTAAAATTCCGTGGCAAAATCTATCGCGCGCTGAGCGAGGCGCAGACCACTCGCTGAGTGTGTCGGCCGTCGCTGAGCGTTGAACTTGAACATGAACCGTTGAACGTCCACTTGACCTACGGACCGCCCATCGCGTCGACCGTGTGAAATGAAGGAAATCACTTCCTTCATTTCACATGCTGCTCACTACCACAACTCAGATCTCAGCGCGCAATCCAACTGAAGTATTAGGCCTGTAAAGATGTTGGTAAGTCCTTTTTTCTCTTATTTAACTTCATTTATTCACACAAAATAAGATAGATACTGTATCATGATGCGCACAGCCCATGGTGTGTCTCTCCCATTGTCAAGTTGAAGGAGTGGCAACATGACGTAGTCCTACGTGCTCCAAACAAACTAGCGCCTTGTCGTGAACCCCACCCCAGCCTTTGAGAGTCGTGGGCCGACGAAATTAGGAGACCCACCCGGCGTGTCACGGAACGAGCTCTCATCTCCGTGACTCCCCTTCCCTCACCTGGACGATGATAACACAGGGCAGCAGCATCATGAATGATGCTGCTGCCCAAACACAATATGGCGTCGACAACGTGGAGAAGCACTGACATTTGCAGTACCGGTTCCGTTGTCGTTTGGACGCAATCCCTCCCTAAACGCTTTCGCCTTTCGCCCTGGGCCCTTCCCTTTCCTCTTACCATCGCCCTCGCCCATAGCACCTCCTATCTTTCAACCGCTCGTGCTGCCCAGAGCACAAACAACGAACCCAGTCTGTTCTGTCAACTCCACGAACAGCCACAGAAGCAAATCGGCGACCACGAGCATTCGGAGCACGAGCCAAAGAAACTCGAGAAGCAGCAGCCCCTTGGCGTTTGCGAAACACAGAAGATGGACATCGGAGAGATAGAGGCTCGATGAAGGTTCGCGGACTTACTCACCAAGTTCTACCCTTAATAGCTAGCTCTTTCGCTGCCGTTATCGTCGGCAGCGACTGGCTCAAACTCTCGAGTCTCAACACGCCGGCTTTTGCCTCCCCTGTGCTCATCTGGCGTTGCTTCCCGATTGCCGGAGTCCAACGGCCTCACCCTTTCATTTGAGGACCTGACGCCTGGGTTTTATGACTCCTATGGCATCGCCCATCACACTCGCGGAACACATTCACAACTACCAGGTCCGTGTACCTGCATTTGCGACTCGTGCATCAGGCAACCCATCGCCTTCCAGCCCGTTCTTTTGCACCCGCATCGCCAATTCGTAATTGTCATGGCCACGAGCCTGTATTTTGAACCTACTGCTCATGCATAAAGCCTCTGGCGACTCCGCTCACCAGTTCTCTCATCCCATGCCCGAGCATCTCTGACTCGATGCCAATCATCTAGCCGCTCGCAACCTCGGCTCCCTGCTGTTGTGACTCCCACAGCACCGACTTGTGACCTCCAGGCTGACACTTGCATTCTGGGCACCCGACGCCTGTATAGAAGTGCAAAGATCAGGAGTGTCAGGTGGACTGGCGGGCCAGATTGTATACTCGAGTACGGACTCTGACATGGGTGATGACTCTGTGCTGAGGGCAAAAGCGATGACACATGGCTCTGGGGTGATGATGGAGAAGGGAAGAGGTGACAGCGAGTTCCCTTGCCCCAAATGTCAATGAGCGTGAACTGCACACCTTACAGTTCACACTCGTCGACGCTTCTCACTCATAGTTGTAGTTTTAATGTTCATAGCGTACACAAATTGAATTTCGCATTTTCTACATATTCACAAAACAGACAGTTTTGAGGAGATGCTGCCAACTGCATAGACTACAAGTACACCGGAAACATAAAGTCCCTTCAAAGGCATTTATGAGGCTAAGTATTACATCTATTTATCACTAGTCTTTATTGAACAGACACTAGGTGACGTAGGCCAGGAGCTACGAGCTCCGAGGTGCCGTTCCTGAAATGAAGGGGATCCAGGTGTGGGTGTGGGCTCGCGAAAGGCGCGTAATGTGAATCTGTGGGTGGATATGAACAAGAGTGGCGATGGGCGGCGGCAAAGCAGCCTGAGTCACAAAATTCAAGCTGACACGTACTGAATGGGTTTCCTTCTTCAAGGGTCTCCCCTCGTGTCGCTGGTCCCACCACCTCGCTTTATGAGTCAATCCCAGCTCTCAAAGTGCGTGCGACGGCGTCGGTTCCCAATCTGGGAAAGCGAGGGAGAAGCGAGGGCGGATGGTATATATATATATATATGACATATCGATGGCGGGTGGTGGAAGAGAGATTGACAGGTTTGGAGGTGATTAACGGACTCGAGCAGGGTCTAATTCCCAGACCGGAGGTCGTCCGCCAATTTGTAGTTGGGACCGTCGCTGGTGGATGCACAGGGAATCAATTGAGTGTTTTAGTTGTAAAAAATGCTTGTCTACATCTGAATTTGTACTTACCAGTTGTTTTCATGAAGCCTCGACACTAAGGGACACGGTTGCAGCTAAAAAAGCAAAGACAAAAAATTACATTAGTTTTGGAAAGAAGGGGAGGGGAACATACGAGGCACCAGCGTTGAGCGCGGGGTCGCCGCCCTCCTACGGAGCGTCGAGGTTTTCGTTATTGTCATCTCCAATGTCCATCTGCGTTCAGGGCGGACTTAGTTGCTGCGAGAGCCACCCCGGGTTCTTCAATCTTGTGACAGAGCCAGGACAAAGTGCGAACAGACGTAGCGATGACGCAAGGGTAAATGCATGCGAAAAAGCGGCGCGCTCGTCGAACAATGTCGAGCGTGAAAGAGTAGCGGGCAGGGCAAGGTCGATGCGGCTCATACGGAGTCAATGCGAAGCGGTCCCAATTGAACATTCACGTGATCGGCGGTCCGTCGCGCCGAAAAGTTCAACTCATCGCTCGACGCTCGAGCTATCGTCTCTTGCTCAAGGCTCAATTTCACACTGCCTCTCATGGAGTCTCACCTCGTCAGCATGTCAGCGCTAATCGTCACCTAATCCGACCCGATGGAGGCCTGGAACATCGTTGGGAAACCGCCTTCTTTTTAATTTTTACTTTTTACACTTACTAAGATTTAATATTTAGGTCCAATGTGATGACTCGTCGACGTCTAGACCCTTGGTCAATGTAGCAGGAGCTTTGACTGTTATGTCGAATGTACGTCGATAAAACATCGAATCAGGCACTTGCACCGCGGATCCGCACCAACACCAATGTCTCTAGCTTCGCTATGCCCACCAGCACACATCCAGCTTCACCCAACGGCGCCACGATGAGCACGTTGAGGTCAATGACTGGTACCAGTTTTCTATGCACATCATGCAGGACATCATCTCGAACGACGAGATCTGCTCCAGGCTCCAGCAGCTGGCTCAGCACTGGTTTGGGATCACCGCCATCACCCCCTCACCCATCCCTCCCTCTTACTGCCCGTGCCCAACAGTTCCGCCTCCTCCTAATGAAGCGTCTTCCCACTGCGTGACCTCAAAGCGGGCGAGGAGGCCGTTTTCGGACGACGTTAACGCAGTGCATAGTCTACCTGCGCTGTTGAAAACCCCAGTCGGAATGTTCCCGTGAGTCTTGTCTTATCTCTCTTTTTTTTTATCACTCATTTATTAACTATATAGCCCTCGGCTTCTTTCACTTCGAACTCACACCTCACCTCATGCTTGTCCGACCATCCCTCGACACCAACGTTAACAAATTCACACCTCAATAGTAACTCGAATCCTACATACGACCCACATACGCCCAGCCCACAACACATCCACCACTTCCATCATCAAATGAAGAACACCCTCCACGCCCTCTCCTCAACCTTCACCACCTGCGGATGCGGCGCCTGCAAAGGACTCTTCCCCGCCTCTCCCAATTATTTCGTTCTTGTGATCTCAGACTCCGACACCTGCGAGCCGAAAGCTGCGGAGGGGGTGTAATGGAAAGGAGAGGGTCGTCAAGGGGATGGAAACGTTGAGATGCCAGACGAGGCCGAGGATCTGAAAGGGCAGGGTTTTCTAAAACGTATGTTTTTTTTGTCTTAATTCTTTTCTTATCACATGATCATCATTTTATTTTCATATCTTCTTCGATCTAACCTTCGAACTGACTTCACAAATGCATTCTACAGCCCACAACCCCCCCGCTCCTTCATTCTCGGCCCAACATTTCACCCATCAACACCCTCGTCACTTTATTTAGTCGCGCAGGAACACCAGGCCCAGAAATCGCCCCGCCTGACCGACCCGACTGCGACGGGACAGCACCGCGACTGAACCAGAGGCAACAAAAATTGATGTAGCAGTCCAGGACGAAGAGAAGACGCCACCGAAGATGCTCAAGAAGTGGATGCACCGCGAGCTGGGGGCGTTGACTACGGGGAGCGGGGGACAAGCGACGAGTCCGCGTGCAGGATCTGGATCTGAGGTGGGCGGGACAGGCAGGTGGGAACTCGATGGCATGCTTAACGGCCGCGCTGCTGCTGCTGGGCCGGTGGATTGAGGAGGTTCCGAGTTACAAGGTAAATTTTCATTTTTTGTCTGTGTTATACAGAGACTCGCTGATAAATATACATTACAGACGACAAAATTACCCGCCTATCCAGGCGCCAACGCGAAGGAGAGCCACAGGAGTCCATATCCATGCCTCTCTGGGCTCCACTGACGTCGGCATCATTACCAGGAACGTCCACGGCGCCATCAACAGCGACCACGTCCCACCTAACCACCACCGCAACCCCTCACTCTTCCTCTCCGCAAACTCAGTTCCTCACTCCTGCACTGATACCTTCGTCGTCGTCCCCCGCTCACCTTCCTGCACCGCAGTCGTCGTCGTCAGCGACAGAGACGTCGCCTTTGAACTCGTCTGCGAACCTTTCGCTGCTTCCGCCGGCGAACCTCCGCCTCCTTCTTCGTCCACAGCGGAAGCCGTATCATTGCCAGGAGCTTCTGCAGCTCTGGCCCCGTCAGCCCGGACCACAAATCCCGACCAGCGACGCAGGATGTGACTCACTTCTCCCTCCCGCGATTCAGCTCGCTCTTGCAGAAGCAGCTCCAATCCGACTCTGATTCCGAATCGCATGGAAGCTTGAACCTTGCCGAAGCTGCATTTTCCTGAGGAGACCTGGACTCCGATTTGTGGTGTTGATGCTGGCTTATTGCAGCATTTATGGAGAGGACATGGATGCAGGGTTGGGCAGCAAGGAGAGACCGGAGTTGGGGGGAGACTTACGTAGTGTGTCGCGGAATGAGTCGATATTTTCGACTCATTCCGCTGATCTCCACTTGCTGACTCGTCGACGCCTCTCTCACCTCCCAGACTCCACGTCCCTCACCCTGAAAAGCGATGACAAAGGGCAGTAGCATCGTGGGTAGTGCTGCTGCTCGCACACCCAAGGAACCGCCACCCATCTCCCACAAAGCGTCAAGAAAAAGTCCGGTAAGCATTGAATTACTAATATTTGAAGTTTTATTGCTCCTTTACTCACTATCTTCTCAGGTACTATCAACCGGGAAGCGCGTTGCGAGGACCCTCACTTTGAGGTTCTGGGCCGACGCCTGGCTCTTTGAATAGGAAATGGGTGGTCTGTGTAGTGAGCTCAATGATGACTAGCAAACACTGAGTTCATTCAATTAAATGTCAACAAAAGAGTTACAAGGTTGAATGTCTGGTCATGCAAGGAGGCCAGTTTTCAAAAACGGGCCTCCTTGCATGACCAGATTGTCACATGATTTTTTCCCCATCACCATCGACGCGACGGGTATGCACTCAGGTCATCCAAAATCCTTGCTACGGTGTACGGCGAGGCCCGCAAGGGTGTGGATAGTCTAACCCACACCCGAACCCATGTGTACTTACCCGCAAACTTGTGACAGCCCCTATATTAGGGCATCAACGAGGACGGAAATAATAGAAGAAGCATTGCTCAAGCGTCACTGGCAGGGTGGTCAGAAGGCCAGCTCGTATACTAGTGACTCAAGTAGCGGGTTTTCCGGGAGTAGCATGTATTCAATGACAGCGTGTGTGTAGTGGATCCAGAACTGGCGCGCGTACTCTACTTTCATTCTCTGAAGGCCGGCTGCCCGAGTCATTACTTGCTTCATCAGGATTGCTACCAATTTTCAGCGGCAACTGGATGACTCGTTCTCTTCAATAAATAGAGGTTATCCAACGTAGGATACACAACAAACTCCTTTTATTATGTCTGTTCGTCGCCCCAAACATGTCATTCATCTGCGTTCCCCCAGTCCAGAATCATACTGCCGTTCTCCCAGTCCGGACACCGTATGCAAACAAAACAACTATGTCAGGCCTTTCTTTTGGACCTGGTATTACATTCTTGTCATCGCACTAGCCCTTTCAGCGGGTAATGCTTTTTACATGAGTTTCCCAGTTTTGAGAGCGGTAAGAATCTATACTTCTGGCAGAGTTTGATTCATGCGTAACTCATCTGTTTTTCGGTCCATGTCCTGCAGCAATTGCCTATCATTTACTTTCGCATACAATACACAGCCAGGAATATGTTTGAAAAGATATCTTGGAATTCCTTATGTGACGGAAGGTCTCAGAATATTCAGATCAACACAGAGACAACGCAGAAAATTGTCTCTGAGGTAGCGGCACAGCTTGAGAAGGAGAGAGATCATATTGTTCACATTGACAAGGAAACGATGCGGCAAATTGTCTTCGAGATTGCCACACAATTCAAAGAAGCCTCCAAATTTCTCGAAGTCCCGACTTACGGACTTATCATGAAGGATGGTCATGAATTGCCAGGATTGGCTGAAGTTGATTAGTTAGAGGTTTAGATTTGTTACGTTCATCAACGTCAGGTCATTCATAGCCTTATAGGTAGATGAAAAAAGAGATGTTTGTTATTTAACGAATACAATTCAAATCGTATAACTACTTGTCCTTTATTACTAACTTACTCTCATTTAAAACTAGGACAGTGTTACCTTGCTCTCACTTGTTTTTACTGAGAAATTGGGGAGAAAGGAGTCAAGACGCGTGGAGCGCAGGGTCTGAGGGTTGGGGGTAAACGCTGAGCGTGTGGTCATGCAAAAGCATCAGCAACAGGGAGGTCCAAGGGAGTGGGGCAACATGTTGAGGAGAGAGGGTGAGAAGAGGAGTTTTTAATTATGAAAGAGCTGCTAAGGCGCGCGGCAGCAATGAACTAGCTGGTGGATTTAAACTTGCAATGACGGTGCCTGCAAAGAGAGATCTAGGTTTGGACGGCAGTCGGGTGGGAGACGTTGCATGAATCTGGTGGGAGGAAGGGGTGGGTCAGTTGGATTGGGTTGTGCGGCCATCGAGGTAAGGACTCGGAGGTAAAGGACGATTTGATCAGCGAGTGCCAACAGCTTCGGGCTGCCAAACCGACGAAGCTGAGGTCGATGGCGTCTGGATTCAATAAGCGTAAACTGCCTTCCTCCGCCACGATCGGGCCAACACATGTTGACTGTGTGAAATTAAGGAAATCGCTTTCCCTTTGGGTACTTGCCAAGTACTTGCATTATGCAAATGCTGGTCGCATGGCTCTCCCCTTGTTGAGGGATACTATCGATATAGGCCGACTTAAGTTCAATTTGTGAGTATTTAAAAGTCTGCTCCTTTTTTTTTTTTTACTCATCCTTTCTCTTAGGTTCTTGCGCCACAAACGAAGTTATGGCACGTCGTGAGCCCCCCCTGACCCATTGAGGGTTGTGGGCCAATGTTCTACTGGATGTGGGTTGGGATGTGGGATGCGGAATGGCAATGGGAAAGCCTAGCGAGGGAGACTCGTTTGGTGTGTTGCGGAATGAGTCGGAAATATCGACTCATTCTGCCAGTCTTGTTTCGCTACCCGCTTAACACTCGCTCTGACTCCTTGCCAGCCCCCCCACCCTGCTGCTTTCACTTTCAGATGCTTGTCGACACATCTCCCCTCACCCTGAACCCCGATGACGCTGGGCAGCAGCACCAGACCCGAGGTGCGGGAGGCCCGTCAGGTACGTTGTGAAATGAGTCCTGCAGGACTCGTTTCGCCTCACCTCTTCCCATTCGTACTCTGACCCTGCTCCCTAGTCTTGCTGCCTCCAGCGTCTTGTCGCTTCTTGCCACTGCCACTACATGCTGAAGATACCCCCGCCCCTCCCGAGTGTGTTGTTCTCGGGGTCGCCAACGCCAACGCTTGTGAGCCCAAAGGTGCGGAGGGGGGGTAAGGGGAAGGAGAGGGTCGTCGAGGGGAATGGGGACAAGGAAATGCTAGACAGGGCTGAGGATCTGTGAGGGTGGTCGGGTTTTGTCACGGGTATGTTTTTTTCTCCCTTTTCTTTATGTTCATCATTTTATCATCATTTTTTTGCGTATTTTCTTCTGTTTCAACCTCGAACTAATTTCACAACTTCGTTCTACAGCACACGACCCTCTTACACTGCCAGCCCCCGACCCCAAATCTCATTCCTCTTACCCCGACCACCCGACCCTCCTGACGGCGGCGTGGGCAGCACCGCGAATGGCATAGAAGCACGGGAAATAGTCGTAGGCATCGAAGACGAAGATGCGCAAGGGGTGGATCTCCGATCCTGGGTTGGAGTCCATTGGTCGGCATGAATGTAGATGCGAACGCGAGCTGCGGGCCGAATCGCGGGAGTGATCGGGAATCCGAGGCGTAAAGACGAAGAAGAGAGGGCGGCCGCTGGGAAGCATGTCAACGATCCGTCTCCACCTGCTAGGCCCCATTCTCACTCTCACCGGTTTCTCCGAAGCTCTGTAGAAAAATCACTCTGCAAATCCTCTTCTCTCCTCTCGATGTCAAGTGCCCGCGGCAGTCTATGGTTCCCAATTTGATTTGTGAGGAACATGGAGAGGTCAAAGGTAAGCCATCCATGATGGTACGCTATTGTTCTTGAGGAGCCGATGAAGACAAAGGTTTGGTCGTATCCTGGTTAAGCGAGCCTTTCAACGCAGATTCGCGAGGCTGGCGAGGTTAATAGAAAGAGCGGGTGCTTGAGCCTCGATGTGACAACAACAACAATGGACGACGGACGTCTTCGTGTTCTCGAAATGCACCTCTTTGTTTTCGTGAATACCGCGGCATTCTAGAAAGACGCTTTGAAGCATAGTAAGTCCTCAAATTCATGTAAGAACTGAAAGACTTACAAATTTTGTTTGAAGCTCGCTGGCGACCCCATTCCGCAAAACCACCAAGAATATCCTCAAATTTTCCTCCTGTTCTTGAATTGACAGCTGAGATGACAAGGGGCGGGACACGATGTTGATGAGTTGGCCGAATAGCGGTGTGTATCTGTATGTGCGTTTGAGGGACTGACGAAGGATTGCTGCAGCTTTATTAAGCACATCCATCACCGGCGAAAATTTGCGCGGTGGTCGAGGTGTGTCATTGCTATTGAGCATGACGCCTCCTTCACGAGTTGACTTGTGGTGGTGAATTTCTGTAAGTCACAAAGTTCCTAGAATACAAATTAACTAACTTACGAGGATTGCAGGCAGCTCTGTCATATAGACGACGACCCACTCCGCGTTTCGCCAGTAATCCCATTTTGAGCATTCGATGCTCAGGCTGGGCTCAGAACGTGGCCCGACTTTGTTCGCGGCGGGTGACACTACCTTGAGTTGGCCTACATCTGACGACGGGGGTGTACGCATCATCATACATTATTTATATCTTAGTTGGTGTAAGTAGACGAAATTAAATAGGGGAAAAAGAGACTTACCAACGTTTTGAGCGCTGAGATCTGAGATTGTTGAAGCGAGTGGGTAAATGAAATGGTCATGGACTCGGAGGAAGTGATTGCCTCGATTTCACATGGTCAACGCATGAGTTAAACGACAGTGCGATCACTGGCTCACAGATCGCGTCGACGTTCGCGTCAACGCCCAGCGACGGCCGACACGCTCAGTGAGTAGTCCGCGCCTCGCTCAGCGCGCGACCAATTTTGCCATGTCATTTCCCTGAAAGCAAAATGTGAGCAAAAGGGGACATTTTACTAAGAGCAAAATGCAAGCAAAATGACTCGGCGAAGGGAATCATTTTGACCACGGCCTAAATTTAGACTTTGACCAGTGAGGAAAAGGTGAACTAAATCTAACATTTTGCCATTCTGTTGCCAGAGTGAAAATATATCATTTAAAGACCCAGCAAAACTCCTGTAAAATTGGGTGTTCTGGCTGGATTTTACCCTTTGTAAAATGGGAAAGAATTTTTGAATTTCGCAATGGGCAAAATACAGTCAACATTCATAATCTTGCTTGGATTTTGCCTGAAGTAAATTTTAAAGTATTGGTTCAATTTTGCGAATGGCAAAATTCTTGTCAAAATTCAAACAACGTGCATTAAATTTTGCACCCCCGTCAAAATAGTCCGGCCGCGGCAGTGACACTGGGCGCAAAAGCCCTTTTTGAGTGATGGAAAATGTGATTCTCAACCATTTAAAAATAACGATTTTATCGGCAACTGAAAAGAGTGTTCAGATCCATAAATTAGAATTTGATTTTGCAATACATTTTGCCAGCGAAACCTTCAAATAAACCATTTCATATGGGTTCAGAAAGAAAATGTAGGTTGAAATATCTCATTCGAGATAAATATGGGACCAAATTTACTTGAAATTTTCGAGATGAGCCAATTTACCTGTACATTGGGCTCTACCTTTTTGCAAAATTGTTTGAAAAGTTTCAACTCCACCGTCTCTTGTCTCAGG
Source organism: Galerina marginata (assembly GCA_023014335.1). Taxonomy (NCBI): domain Eukaryota; kingdom Fungi; phylum Basidiomycota; class Agaricomycetes; order Agaricales; family Galerinaceae; genus Galerina; species Galerina marginata. Next base: position 22,748 of record JAECYW010000013.1, on the reverse strand, counting down.
TGAAGAAATTTTATTCGCAACTTCTTGTGCACACTTTAATCATATTCAAGCTCATCCAATTCTTTCTCAGTGATGGAAAATGTGCTATCAAATTTAGTCTGATGTAAAGAATAATATTTGATATCGGGCCAAAGGTTTATTGGCACAATAAAAACGAGAAGGATGTTGAATTATTTCTACTCCTTTTCAGAAGGTAAATAGGCTATAGAAAAATAGAAATTTTCAGTGTCTAAAAAACCAATGAACACTACCGGTCATAGACCTGGTCCGTGGCGGGCGGGTAGCTACGGTCGCTTTACCGAATATGATCCGGGCAGATTGGGAACCCGCCGGATCAAAACTCCTCAAAACTTGTGTCTCTTGCGGCGCCAGATCTTTCCAATTGATCTCGAGTATATCACTTCACTTTCGTCGCGTGAACTGCCACTACGCGACATAGGCTGTAAATTCCAGAGCATGTTTGTAATTCGTCCTTAATGGCTTCCAGTCGTTATTCCGGGCGGTGTCTATGGCGGTCAAAGAAAGTGCAAGCAGAAGTTTCGACTCCATGGCCAGGTGTGAATGAAGCCTAGCCTTGGCCCATAATGAGAAAGTGGTCTTCGTCAGCCAAGATATGGACTTACATAGGGTACATCCACTCATCCACTAAACTGAAACCAAAACCAAAATTGAAGCCGACTTCAGAATTGAATAGGATGCCGCGAAAGGGGTGGCGACGTGACGTCGACCGGCGTTGGCTGTATTGCGACACGGAACGCAAGCAGCGGGCCCAGAGGGAATCAAGGCTAGGGTTAGGGAAGTTGAGATTTGATATTATCTGGGAGAGTTTGGTTTGAAGAGCATGTTTACTTACTGAGTCGGTGGGCTCCAGAACCTTGGGTCTGGCGATGCTCGGATAGCACGTCGAGCAAGCCGCAAAAATATAAAGGAGGGTGTGTACGCATGGATCACGACGTACAACCCCAGCGAAGAGTTAATCTGCGACCGGCACATATCAACCCCGGACCAACAAAAATTTAAAGGCATGAAGAGGCACTTACGACGTGTCGAATGGGATGGTGCCGTGAGGCAGCGGCATGAGTCTGGGAAGAAGACAGCTGAAGACAGGACACAAAATAAATCTTATCGAGTTGTTTTGTAACGCACCTTGTGAGACGATACCCTCCGTGGTTTTCCCGTATTGTCTCATCTTCCCTTTTCATCCTCGTCAGGCTGAAGGGGAGGACCTGGTCCGTGCCGGGCGGGTAGCCGTTCCGAGCAGCATAGCGCATACCCTCATAAGCACACCCTCCCATATCCAAGGGCCGATATGATCCCAAGCTGGTTGAGCGCAATTTCTTAAGAAGTCGCCTACTCGTGCGGGTCAGTCTAGTCATTTATATATACGCTTACTGATACTGAGCATTTGACTTCAGGTATACTCCACTTTCATCTCGCCCTCCTCGGCAGATGGGCCAGAAGACTTGGATGAGTCCGTTGACGGCCCAGCTCGCAAAAAAAGAAGATAAGTGGTCAGAAGAATGCGACCAAGACCAATGTCACCACCCTCCTCAACATGGATAGGCAGCGAAGAATGTTGTTGATGTTGATATACCTTTCTGGTTCCGTATGTTAGCGCGAACCCTAATAGGTAAAGTCAGCGACGAAATAGCATAGCAAAGCATGCTTACTCGAGATCTTGCCAATTGAACTGGATTGGGCTTAGCAGTTCTCCACACCAATCATGAGTCAGGCCTCGCCCTTCCGACACTTAGGATTGAGAGGTATGGGTGGCTTATAGTCCAAGTTGATCCAGTTGCTGATTTCTTCTTTGATGCGTTTAATGACATCTGCACGGGCACCATTGGCACCATCTTGAAGCTTGGAAGTACTGACCTTAGAACGATCATAGATGAACACAAATACAACCTACCGCCGCAAGAAATGTGTTGAGAAACTTCTACATCTGGATCCAATAACCTTCTTCAATTGCGGCACGAGCCGAAGGAGGAGAGTGTACGATGTTCAAGTACGCTCACGACTGAGCAGCCGAAAAGGCAGTTTACGGAAGCAGCTGTTGATATCCTCGTTCCTTCCGGAGATGTCAATGTCCCAGCCAAGGTATTCACTGTAAACGGCTTGCTGCATATACTGGGTAAGCGCCTTTATTTTCCCCCGTTGAACGGCTTATACTTCTTTCAACGGTCATACCTTCGCAGGTTGTGATATAGACTCCCTCAAGTCTGACCTATCTTCAAGTTCGAGTTAATTTTGTGAGCCCACAGTTCATCTTGGTCATTTTTAGTTAGGGTATTCAAGTATTCAAGCTGTCTAATACTTGAAGATCGCGAACGTGTTCTATGGTCAAGCAGCAAAACCCGAACGCGTGGATTTTCTCTTCGTGCGATGGTTTGACGGGATATCAAAATGAAAAAGAACTATTTTGCCTACGGGCGCTTGTTTGAGATCGTGTGACCCTAAATACAGCAGGATACCGGTAGTGGGGCTAGCTATTGTGAGGAAAGGTGAATGAAGGTAGACTAAGTAAGTGGTCGACTACTGGGGCTAGCTATTGTGAAGAAAGGTGAATGAAGGTAGACTAAGTAAATGGTCGACTACTGTTCCCCTACGATGAAATCAAGGGATGCAAGTGCTTCTCAGACGTCGGGTAATTGCTCCGACGTAAAATCCCACCTAGACGGAAAACTTCGGTGGTACCTAAGGGCCATTTGTGGACGTTAAGCTGCCATTTGTCGAGCTGGCAGCAAGTGTTCGAAATACCGAGAAAGCTGGAGTGTCCCAAGAGGAAATCGACACGTTTCATCCCATTGCGTTTCTCTTCCTCGTACACTCTGGAGCTGGAGTGCCTCCTGTAGCGCTGCTTATATGCGCATGTGGCATACGAGTGAATGGATTGCGAGTAGAACAAGTAGTACTCCGATACCGTGATGTTCATGCGGAGGGAGCGATAGATGGCACGAAATATGTCCTCCAATGTGATATACGAGCCTTGGTACGCCTGTACTTTGATTGTCCATGGGGAGTATGGTGTTTGGATGGTCATAAAGCCCAGAGGAGGGCTAGTAGCTGGTTCACAGAGCGTTTGGCAGGAGATGTGGTGGTGGTTCCGCGTAATCATTGACGGGGGATCCATCATATCCCACTTGATAGCAGATGTTTCAAGATAAGGGTGTAGCTGGACATGGCCGGAGTTTCTCGCAGTTGAAAACTTGGGATATGATGATGACGACTCAAGGTAGGTCAATGGTGAGGCACGGGGAAAACCATGAATGTCGTCATGAGAAGCGGTCGCCCCCACGAACGGTGAAACTGTCAAGGGAAAGATTGAAATGGGCTGGAGGTCGGCGGGAGAGCAGTGAAAGACGTTACTATGTGCGAAGTGCACATGCTTGATATTCTGCCTGGGCATCTGTAACGGGCGTACTTCGTAAAAGTAGGTAGCTTGTGACTGATATGGTGAATGGGAACGGAAAATAAATTTCGGCAAAGAAATGACTGGACTTATTAGCCTTCCGAGTCGAGGATCGTTCCATATCACTGCTCATGTGAATCTCACCAGATATCGGTTGACATATTGTGCATTTCCAGGGATATGCATTAGCGCCATATCATAACAGTTCACCATCTTCATTGCATTTCTGGATGGTTCTTTTTTGGGAGAATGCCAAAGGCTGAGCTTCCGGAAGCAAATCTGACAGAAGTTTACCAAATTCGAGTCCACGTCTCCGTGTCACGATCAAACAGGCCAAAAAAGTGGACGTTTGGTGTCTGGAGACTGGAGGTACCTGACCTATTCTGGCCCTTTTTAACTTTTGATCTTAGATCGTTGTTAATCTCGGATCTGGAAATCTTTGCAATTCGACAAATGATCGAAATTCCTCACAGAGACCAGTGAAGACTTGCCTCGATGCAAACCTACACCACCTCGAGCTCTACAGGTCCCGGAGCGGTCCTAGAGTGTTTGAACGCAGGTTACTAGTTACTCGTATGAATTCAGTGAAATCCGGGGAATTCGCGCTAAATCCTGAAAATTTGGCTTGACCAGGACATAAATCAGCCCATCGTTTGACTTGACGCCGGGTGCCTTGGTGAAGTAAACAAGGTTGTGTTTTTTCAGGTTCAGTGTCTGAAAAGAGATATATGTATAGTTGGAGAACGAAATCGATCCATGTCCCCCGGGCCTGCACCACGCTGACTGGTCGGAATCAGAAATCCGTTCACCATTTCCCAGGTCAGAAGCGCGCTGAAACCCAATGTAATCCTAGAGAAGTGCATCACTATTCCGAGAAAAATGAACCACTTGGGTCTAACTCGGTTCAGTGATCCTGGTTCGGTCTCTCGGAGTTGTTCACGTCGAGCCACAAAGTGCATCCAGGGCACATCAAAAGCCCAAATAAACAAGAGCGGGACAGTCGTAAAGTATGTGATGCATGAGTGATGCATCATTTGTCGAAGGCGCGATGCACTATGCTTATACTAGACAATAGGCTTATCTATCTATCATTTTGGGCCCCAGCTCATTGTCATGTTGCTGACTACCTGACATGTTTTAATACATTACCAGTTACCAGTAAAAACTGGCAAAAAGCCGGTAAAAAAGGTCGCGGCCGCGGCCGCGGTCAAAAAACAAACGGTTTTTAACCCAACCCTAATGGAATTGATGCAGGATTGATCATTTGATGCGAAATTCTGAATTTGGGGTTGTGGGAATAATACGAATACGATCAAAATGAAAATACGCCCGTATTTTCGCATCCGAACCCGAACAGACTATAAGTGGTCCGTGGGCGTGATCCATCTTGCCCTTTGCAACGCGACTCAACCTTCAAGTTGTTCCACATCGTTCATCCTCTATTCTTCACAGACACACCCTCCGCATAGCATACCCATGCACACGAAAGGTATTCAGCAATCAAATTTATGGCAGCAGGATGTTGATATCTTCAACAGAACCCACCGATGCTATTGATCCTCTATTTCTCGAAGGCCCTGGTTTTAACGCGCCCACCAACAAAGGTCAGTACCCACCTGTTTAATGCAGAAGAGCACTAACTACTCAACTCACAGGGAAATTGAAGGTTTATTTCTCTAAAGGGGAAATAATGAACGACGACAACTTCTTTAGTGGTAAGTTAGCATTATTTTCCATCTCTGCCAGTCTAATCTGTTGAATAGACGACGATCCTATACCTTCTTTTTCTCAGCTCTCCTCGATCTCTTCAGTCTCCTCGATTTATGATGATAGCCACGGCAATGTTGAGGAGGAATTCCTCCGCAGCGCTCCGATCTTAAGCCAATCCTCGCAGAAGAACAAGGTCGAAGCATATAATGTCTATTATGGAAGAAAAACGGGAGTCTTCCTCACCTGGTTAGACTTTCGTCCTTCTTTTTTTCTCCTTTCACTCATCCATTAGGGCTGCTACCTCGGCCCAAGTGTCCAAGTTCTCTGGTTCCAGGTACAAAGGGTTCAGTTCTCTGACAGATGCTGTCAACGCGTGGTTGCAGGCAGTGGACAAGAAACTCATCGGTCCTCTTCAGGACGACATTTGTCCTGCGACACCTGAGCTCCCACGTCATACTTACCGCGGTCCAGCACCGTCAAGCACAGTTCGTCACACTGACGGTTTAGCTTACAGTACCCCCAGCAAGGCCTCGTCCTCTCACACACCCCTCACTCCCGGACCATTGAACCGTATGTTCTATGCCCCTTCTCTTACTGAAATATCAGCCGCAAAGAAGCTTGTGCCAGAAGATGCATTTTATGCAGTCATTCGTGGCACCTTCCCAGGTGTTTATCTTGGCCGGTAACTCTATTCTTACGTGTTTTTTACCGTTACTGAAGTCCTACATAGATCACAAGCACGCCACGCTGAAGGCTCACATGCTACTAGCAAGATTGTTCGTGCTGTGACTGAAGAGCAGGCCGCTCTTTGCTTTGTTGCGGAATATATGCAAGACCAAGTGAAAGCCCTTTGATCTCTATGTCTACTGCTCACTTGATGTCATTTCTCGCGTATATATAGTACCTGCTTGTGTATGTAACTATAGTGTCTCTCTGTTAGTACCATTGTCAATATACCTGTTCGAGCACACCCTTGCTCAAAAACAAAGTCCTCGTGAACAGTTACACTTAGTAAATTAATCTGTCGGGCATGCCGAAGCGCGATGGTCCAAGCTTGGTCCAGGCTTTCCTCCGTCTTTGTTATCTTTTTCTTCACTTCCACTTTGATTTAGGCTTGCTGCCGTTACAGAGGGATACGTAAATATCTGACCTGCGACATGGCTGCGCCGCGTCCGTGTGAAGACCTTGCCACTGTTCCAAGATCAATTTTTTTTTTTTTTCTTCATTTCTCTACTCCCAACTTTGATATTTGTTTTGGGGTAGATACAGTTCGGTAATGACACGTTCTGGCGTACTGTCTGGAGTCGGCTTCCAGAACAAACGAAACGGTGTGAGATGAAGCTGTGCGGCTGTTTCGTCCTTGAATGCAGTGGTGATTACTTCAACGAGACTGCGGTGGTGGACATTCGGAACCTCCAATATGGGCGCATCTGCTTCTGACCGATGTTTAACGCGCTCTGCAGGAAGAGGGATTTTTACCGTCGATGTCTTCCACCCATTCTCTTCTGCGAAAGTTGATGATTTGCCAGTCCAGGGGAGTCGCATAAATCGTCAAGGTTATCGTTCTCATCGATTTCCTTAGTAGGATACTAGGCATAGACGCGATAATGGCCAAACTCGTTCGGCCGTGTTCTGAAAACAACTGGTTCCGGTTCCGGAGATGCAGCAATGTGTTCGGGTAAATATTCCTGATGCTTAGGTGCTGGTTTTGGTGCCGGGAGTTCACGTTCTGGGAGGTGAGGAAGACGGGTCGTTGAATCCGGTAAAAAATCCGAGAACTTTCGAGGAAATTTACGTGTGCGACCACTCCTTGTAAGCGGAGGAACAAAGCGTGGAGGCGTAGGCGCCTCAGGAGGTGGGACATCAGGCTCAGCAGGCATAGCATCAATATCCATTGCATCATTTACCTAAGAGTTGAAGTAACTGAACTGCAAGTTGAGATTCGACGGAATTCACGTACCAAGCTAGGGGGCGATGTTAATTCCCTCCTGTGAGCGTGCCTATCTCTGCCGAGCCTTTCTGTTTCTCGCTTTTTCCGCATGATTGCATGATTTTGCATAATTTCCTGCGAGGTTTTCTTAGAGGCTTTGCATTTGTTTCGATGTACGGCAAGTCCTTGGAGGCTCTTGCACGAGTGTTGGCATGAATCACATGGAACCATTATTAAAAGAAATAGGATAGGAATAAGATTCCTCATTTTGATCCTTGAAGGAAGCAGGGAACATCAGACGAGTGGTAGTTGTGTTCAGAGCTTGAAGATAATCGAACTCAATCACATGACCGCGTTTTCGATTTGAACTCCACTGGCTCTGACTCTGAGCCGTCGCTTCTTCCTTCTCCACCACCACCATGCCCTCCGCTAACACAGCTGATTTCGAAGATAGTCCTGGTGGACTCACCGATAAACGCAAGGAAGCGCTCAACACGGCTCTAGATGGACTGGGGAAACAAAAGCAGACTGCGTGAGTGCCGCCGCTTCAAGTTGATTTGATGTGAGCTCACTGTCTAATTTTCTTCAGCCAGGTCCTCAAGCCGTACACCAAGTTTGCACGCTGGTGGACGCGTAGTGAGGACCTGTTTATAAACTGGTACAGTGTCCTGGACAGGGGGCTTGCCTGGATGAGTCGCTCATTTGGAGAACTCTCCCAGAGCCAGGAAGTTGGTGCCGCATATATTGATCAGAAATCACTCTAATGGCAATGTTATACCCATTTCATTAGGTTTCAGGCTAAGTACGAAGCCGATCTTGCAATTTACAAGGACATGGTGCACGGCGTGACATGCTTTGAGCAAGATCTCTCCTACTTTGAGGACCCCGAAAATGTTGACCGAAAAGACGATCTGGCAAAGGCGGTGAGCATTTTACGACGGTCTTTTGTCAATTTTTGCGTATAATGCTATAAAATAGATGATCGCCGCTTCTGCAGGTGCTCGCTCAGAAGATATATCGAGCCTCTCCAAGGCTATCCTTGTCTACATTGAAGAGCCGACTTGGGTACCAAACTCGTTCCAGCAATATCAGCGCGCGTGAAGAAATCCGAATCTCACGGATTCAAGCATCCAATTCTCGGCCGCCTTCTCTGCCCTATCAAATACCTTGATAACCTCAATGAGAATCCAACCGAGTAATGTCATTATGATTTATGTTCAAAGTCAATGCTGATGCTCAATTTAGATACCTAAAAAAGCTTGAAAACGGGAACGTGAAGGTTAGGTCGCGAGATATGCCGTCATTTCTGTGGCCGAAGGATGGGTATGATTGTGAGCAAATGGAGGAGAACATGTTTCGTAATCCAGTCCTCGTTATGGTGTGTCTTAATCATCCATTATTCATTACTCACAGTTTTGGTTTAGGTCTGGAAGCATATTTTTACGTGCCCGAGCTCTGCGCTGAAAGAAGGACCCGGCCGGACAAAAACGAGGAGCTCACAAGCCAAGATGAACAAAATGTCGTCTGTTACACCCGGATCCATTGCCTATGCGTGCTTAATGGTATGAATAACCCTTCGTTATAAGCATTACTGACATTAATTCATATATAGCTCCGACACAGCATATCGGATATCGAGGATTGGAATATCGAGGACAAACTGTTCAAGCGCGAGGAGTTTTACAAGTTCATCATGGTTTCATTTGACGATGGTGATGACGAAGAATCTGATTGGGTCAAGGAGACAATCGAATGGTGGAATGCGTGAGTCGATTACCAAGTCCTTATAGTACACTTACGTTGGTTCAGTCAGGTTTTTGGTTCGGAACCTAAGTCTGTCGACGACTCTGACAATGAACTTGGACCGTCGACATTTGCCATCATCAAGAAGCAGCGGGACCAGCGCCGGGCCCAAGAAGCACGCAAGGCCAAAGCACAGACGTCCGTTCCGTCAATCGCTGACTGAGCCGCCCCTGCTGGAGACCCACATCCAGCTCCTTGAGCAGACCCACCCGCTCGATCTCCAGGCCCACGTCAATCAGCGCGTCGTCAATCACCACATCGCTCTTCCCATACGTCAGGTAATAACCAGGCATCCCCTTATTCCTCCTCCACCCCTCGTGATCGATGGTCCTCTTGCAGCCCGCCACATGGTCGATCTCTGCGTCGATCTCCGCCCAACGCTCCATTGTCTCCTTCGCGCTGTCCGCAATCTTCTCGTAGTCAATCCCCGCTTCGATCGAGTCATGAGGTCCCATCGTCTGCGCGCCGAACACCGTCTCGTGGTCAATCCCGATCCCCCGCTCACCGCCAATCTTCTCGCTACCATTCGCCACATCAAACCTCGATATTCTTCTCAGACTATGCGAAACCCTGAATCGCCCGCTCATTCGCAGCGTCGTGGTCCTACTAGTCGATCAAAGCCTGGGCTATCAACTTCAAGGAACATCGTCTATTCGGATGACGAAGAGAATCATCTGGTCACGGCTTCAAGGCACGCCGCTCAACCGCAGTCATCACCTGGGCATCTCTCTCGCCGATCTCCATTCGCGCAAAAGTTATCATCAAGGAAACTGAATGGCAAGTAACACTCTTAACGGTTCATCCCTACTAATCTGTATTAATCGCAGAGTATGATCGTGTCTCGAAGTCAAGGTTCGTTTGAGCACCTTATGATTTATACCGCTGCTAATACGACTTTTAAAGGGCTGCCGACTCGTGTTCACTTTATCGCCGTCGCGTTGTTTACCACATTCACTTGTGCTCTCTCAGTTCTGGGAATGTCTGGACTTTCGAGGTTTTTTTTCTGGTCTTTGCTGCTACCGATTGTGCTATTGCCTTGTTCTTGCTCTCGTTTCTCGCAACTTCGTGTAATAAATAAAATTGAATTCAAACTGTTTACGAGAGAATTAAAGAAGCCGAATCGGATTACCATGTGAATTTCTGGCCCCGCTGAGCTGGAGACCTGCAATCCATGCTCGTACAAAGTTGAGACCCACTATACATTGTTCACAATATTAATCTTCGTAGTACCTTACAAAGTTGAGAGACCTTCCAAGGTTGTCCAATATTTACTTGGGTGACTTTAGAAGGTAATTGTTTGAACCTATTCCGAGAAGGCGGCTAAAATCTTTCTACACTATGTGGACCATGTGAACCTTCCGTGGGCTATGTATTGCAAGGTAAGGTTGGCGCGGTTTCGCTGATGCGGGTCGTTACAAGAAATTAGGCTTAATACAATGCGTCAAAGTCTGCATCTAGTTGCGTTCGGAGTTGTGGCTGCAGATCTGGATCTCAATCCAGCCGTATAGCAAATAGATATCATACTTTTAGTATGGAAAGACTTGGAAAGACCACTTGATTTCTGCATGGAAGTTCACTGAGTTTCGATCTCACCTGAGAGGTTACTCATACAGTATTACAGAGTCATACCGGCTTGACAGAAATTGTCATGATGTTATTAATATTATGTATCAGTCTACGCGTCACATGCATACCCATTTTACGAGTCCGAGTCTGTCCGACGAAGATTCAAATATTCAAGAAGGACTCGGAGTCAGTTTACCTACTTAATCTCCAGCGTGGTGTTTCGAAATAATTGAGGAGATTTCCGAGGAGTAAAAGACGCCGGTAATTTCCGTGAGATTACATAAGCGTTGCGGTAGTTGGGCTTGGGCTTCAACCGCATCATCGATGCATCATCACCTAACATCGCCTTACTCCCGCGCTCATTCCACCATCAGTCAATGTCGAGCTTGTAAGTGTTTTCTTTTCACTATTTCTACTTTCTTGTATTGCTACTGTCCTAGCAAACTCGCAAACTGTGTCGTGTGCCCCTCGTTGTCAAGCATGTGGGCCGGCGCTCGGAGCTAAGGCTCGAGGAATGAGATGCAAACGGCTTTTTCTGCATGATTGAGGAGGTAGAGGATGCGACCTCGGTAGGAGTCCAAGGTGGGCGGAGGGCGGAGGTCTGTAGCAGGACATACCAAGGTTCGTACACCATCAAGCGAGCGATAGATAACGCGTTTGACTCCTTCCACTTGCCACAGCAGCATCGGTGGAATGTTTGAAAACATTCTCGATTTCGTCGTACTCTTACTCTTCTTCGCCTTCACCGATGGCCAATGTCACATGGAAAGTACAAGGACGCATCGGAACCTTTAAGGCCGTCCTCCAGCCCATCATACCCGAGTTCATCATCACCTCCACTAATCGCCAACGTCACACGGAAGTGTAAGGACGCATCTTCTGGATAAGGGCAACACCCACCTCTCTTTTTTTTTGTACAATCATCAACCCGTGAAACACGCGTTACCAATTCCCAAGAACTTCCGGATCCCCCTATTCCTTTGACAGTCAGCATACCAAAACCGTGAAGGACCCTTACACAAGAAAGCTACTGCGTCCAAGCACCACCGACTCGCCACAACCTAATACCAGCGTAAACCAATGGGCCGGGCTGGGGGCTTTTCCATGAGGATGGCAATGCAGATGGAGACAATGAGGCCGCGGCTAGCCCACCTCTTGTGCGTCCCTGTCCTGTCAGACAAATGCTGGCTAACGACTACAAAGGCGCGGAGAAAACGGGGAAACATCATTTAAAAGAGGATAATACCTGCAAGAAAGTTGAGCGATAGGCGATCGGTGAGTGCAAACCGCGTCGTGGTGCATAAGCAGACCACTAAATATTGTATTTAATTACAGGCTACAGTTCGCGAGGACTATTCCGCCAATGGCGACATGTGAAGCTATCCATAGCTAATAGTGTTTTTATGTATATTGAATCATCGCTGCTCCTGCGCCAACCCCTACACATCGTTGAACACACTCCTATTAGCACTGCATACACTGTATCAAACATCAGCGCTTGGAAGAGCATTTTTTGACAAGAGCGGTGAAGTGGAGTCGCGTGTCAAGTCAATCTGGTGTGCTCGTAGGAGATCTGTAAGATCAAAGGAGTAACTAGGAGTTGGATCGTCAGGCTCGGAAGCCCAACAGGGCGAACCACGGCGCTTGAGAGTGCCTTTCAACGCTCGGGAATGCTGTTCACCACAAGCAATGGAGCGGTGGATGGAGGAGGGCTGGGTAGGGTGGTGTGTTAATTTGGGGTGCTCGCAGGACCGCGGTGCCGCGAAGGGAGCTGCGCCGCACCATGGAATTCAACTGCTCCCACTCAGATCTGCCCCAGCCTCAACATTACAAGCGCATGCACCCTCAATAATATGCTAACAACTAAATTTAGTGCACTGATTACGAGCTGGATGGGTGTTGAAATCTACTAAGGAGTAATATATAATATCTAAACCCTCGTCCGGGGGTTATTTAGTGTTCTTCCTATGGCATATTAGTAACATCCACACGTTAAAAACGATCTGCAAAAGCAAATTGCAGCCCGCTGCACCTTCAAGGCGCGCTGCAAAGTGACCCACCTCAAGCTGGAACACGCATGGAACTTTAATATCTCGTTGTTGACCTGTCCCTCCATTCACACACAGTCAACGATTGGTCTCTCTTTACAAACTACCCACCATCCCGCAGACTACATCAGACAACCTTCGGTAGCGATATTGTCGTTGAAAGCTGTGGAGACTTGCATACAGATTTCAAACCAGACGATAAAAAGGGGTTTGGAATTAAAATATAGATCATGCTACGCGGTTCTTTCTGGTTTTTAATTTTGGATCTTTGTCCTGGTCGAGGGATTCTTGAAGTAGAAATTCGAGTGTTGCCTGTGCGGAAGCCTTGCGTCAATTTAGTTGTTGTAAGGCACACAGCTGAGCTCTACATACCGTTGATTTTTTAAAACGTTGCAGAAATTTCCACAATTTACTGAGGCCGCCTAAGATGTTTTTCCATGAGAAGCGTTACCCAAGTATGTTGCAATTATGTCACGGCTGGGCCAGTTCCCTTCATACTTTGAAAGTAGTTTGAACTCCTGTTTTGCCTGGTAGGATTAGCTCATCAGCTCAACACAAGGATATAGATGAGACTCATACCTCGTCCTGAATCACTGAAATTGTTTTCGGGGGTTGTTTAGTTATTGTTAAACCTCTCAGCAGCGAGCGCTGTTCCATGTGGTGTCTAATACGTTCCTTGATGAATTTCTAAGGAGAAAAAAAAAGAAAGGTCAGCCGACTTCGCCTATATTTCAGCTAAGGAATAACGCACTTGGACTGTACTATAGAGTACAATATCCCATCCTAATACCGCCTTGAGATTGTAGCCACCCCTTCCCGGACATCCTGCTTGACCCGCTGGTTTAGAAATGAGCCCATGTTGACCACAGTGATATTCAAAGGCTATGTTAGAATGTCAGTTGGATTCCTTCCAGCAATCTATGACAACTTACAATCAGATTGTCCATTTCTTATCATGGGTAGGACAGATATGAAGGGAACACTGTCATGTTCCTGACTATTAAAGATGTCCCCGCAAAGTGGCGGGTCCACATTCTTTGGTAGGGGATATATAGTGTCGGCGTGATAGAATGGAAGAGGCATGAGCAATGCTGAACGCCGGGTGAACTTGTGTTGAAGGAAAGCGAGAAGATGGGAAAGCGAGAAGAGAGGTTGGCCTCTGGCCCTCTCTGACGGTAAAGAGGGTAAAGACGACAATCAATCAACTTCTTTTTTCTTTTCTTCTTTCTTTTATATTAAAGAGAGGGTTACCTAACCTCGAAGTCCGGCGTCCCGTGGTGTAGCCACGAGCAAGCGAAGTTTGCGGGTGCCTATGAACTCGGCTCCGAACATCAGATAAACCCCACAGTCGGACAGGTCACAGACATGCCATCAATACGAAAGGCCAAAAATTCAAAGTATTCGCTTTTTCCTTTCCAACTTTTGATGCTAATATACAGGAGGCCTCTCTGGAGGAGTTAGCTCGGAGTCTCAAAGATTATCTCAGAATCCCTGCTTATACGCACCGGGGAATGGGCAGTGAGTGAGAAGGGCCGTTGTTTAAATTTCAAATCTTATTCAAGCTTTGATCGTCCATTCCAGGTTCCACAATCAAGATATTGGAATTTGTCATGGCCCTCCTTGTTCTCCTTGACCTTGTATATTCCCAAGTGCTCCCTGGACGACAACCAACTTTACTTATAAAGAGAGAACTGGAGACAGTTGTGCCCAATCTGAGGTCTGCATTGTTGCTTTGCCTGGTATGAGCAAAAGTTCGCTTTCTCATCCCGCCAGTCGTAAAATCCAACTCATCGTATTTTCTAGGGACCGTGACCGACAGGTTGCGCAAGGCGGAGACGAGAAGCCAATTTGTGCAGCCACAGCGTAGTGCACCTTCGCCTACTAAAACAAAGTTAGACATGCTAGCCCAGCGCCGAGCTGCACGTCTTGCCGAAAGTCGTATGAGTGAGGCTTCCAACATCGTTTCTATAGGTGCGTGGTATATCTGAACCCGAAGTCAAATCTGACCTTCCGTTTCACACCCATCATCTTCAAGGTGCTATTCAGTCACTTCTTCCAATCCCTCTTAGTCAAGCAACGTTTGTTGTCGAAAATCCCGATGACACAATATCTCCTGCTCGAGGTAAGGTTCCATTCAGCTTGGTTCGAGTTATCCTAATGTTCTTTACTCCCATTACTGCTGCAGATGGTCCTGTCGGCACTGTGGAGGAGCTTCATTCAGACTTTGAGGCCCTTTCGATATCAAGTTCACGCAAACAGGGATTTCCCCCTGCGGTGGCATGTTCGAACACTTCGGCAGAGTTCTATGATGCGGGTAGGCTTTTTTAACTTTATTGAAGTTACGACTGGTAATAAATCAACTATAGGCCGATTCTATATCCCAACATCACTCTCAGAAGTAGCATCATCGGCGCTGGTCTCTTCATTCAATGTATTGGCTCAAAATCTCTTCTGTGGAACTCCGCAGACACCTTCCGCAGCAAGTCTCGCCGGCTTCAAACAAGTCAGGCGCCACACTTTGGTAGAAGTTTGTGGTGTGGGTGGCACCACAGCCATCGATAAAAAGCTTATCGAATCTTCTCCGGCCGACATTCGCACTGTCTATAAGATGTTTGACACCATCGACCCCAAACTCACGGTATACGCCTGCTGCCCCACTTCGTCCTGTTCTGCTATCTACCCCCCCAAGGAGAGCCAGAAAGGTGTTCTTGAATACCCTCTGCAATGCTCCCAGACCAAGTTTGGCCAAACCTGCGGCGAGATGCTCGTAAAAGACTGCGCCGTCGCCAATGGAAAGAGTGTTCCGCGACCTCTAAAGCCCTATTCATATCATCATTTTAACGATCACGTCGCCGCAATGTTCTCTCGGTCAGGGATAGAAAATGCTATCGAATCTCACGTTCTTGGTGGTGGCCTTGAAACCGAACTAACTGACATTATTTCCTCCGATGCTCTCCGTAGGTTCAATGATATGTCGGGAAAACCTTTTCTTAGGCCAGAAGGTTCTGATATCCGTCTTGTATGGGCGTTCGCCGCAGATTGGTTCAACCCTCATTCCAACAAAGCATCTGGCAAGGCTGTTTCAACAGGTGTTATGGCGATGATCTGCCTGAGTCTTCCGCCAGCTCTACGGTACCTGGAGGAAAATATATATCTTGCTGGCGTGATTCCCGGGCCGCATGAACCAGCTCTCGACGCTGTCAATCACTTCATTGCTCCTTTGATGCATGATCTCAAAACCTCATACGAGTGTGGGGTCTACTATTCGCGTACCTATAGGTATTCATCGGGTCGGACATCCTATTCGGCTGTCATACCCGTCATTGCGGATACTTTGGCCTCCAAAAAGGTTACAGGCAATTGTGGACATGGTGGCAAGTATTTTTGTTCCCGCTGCAGACTTCCTCGCTCCGAAATCCAGAATGTCGACCCTTCTTCCTGGCCCCCAGGATTGACACGGGCAGAGCATGAAGCGCACGCTGAAACCTGGCGCACAGCCCCCAACAAGTCAAAACAGGAGTCCTTAGTGAAGGCACACGGCATTCGATGGTCTGCGCTGCTCCTTCTTCCATACTGGCAGCCGAGCGACTGGTCAATCACAGAAGGAGTACATGTTCTGCTTCTTGGAGTCACTGCACGACACTGCCGTGATCTTTTAGGGTTGAACTTCAGCACCCTTCCTCTGGACGATGATGACGAACCGCCATCTGCTAAGTGTATGGAACATGCCAGGCAGGTGTTTGAAAAACGATCCCTTAACCAGCTCCACAAGTTGAAAATTGATGCACTTAAACAACTTTGCATCGAAAGAGGGGTGTCAATTCCTCCTCGCAAGAAGAGCCGGCGCTCCAAGAAACAATATATTGCTGCCTTACTGGTGAGCGCTCTCTTCTTTTTGAATATTCACAACACCATTAAAGGACAGTTTAGGGCGCTTCCTCCTCTCCAGTCACTGACCTTCCATTCAATGTGGGCGAAGGCGACCTCAACCTTGGAATGCTCTTCGATGGCCACGCCGGGTCGGTCCACGCCGGGTCGGTGCTTCCCTCAATACCTAACCCCAAAGAGACCTCGGGAGGAGACAGTGAATTTGCGATGATCACTGAAGTCATTACGCAACAGACTTTGATTACCATACGCGAGCATATTCAATCCACCTTACGCCCAGATTGGCAGGCTCACCTTCCAGCCGACTTCGGATCACCGGGCCATGGAAAGCTGAAGGCGGATCAATGGAGAACCGCTTTAGAATTCGACATTCCAGTATCGTTGGTCCAGGTTCTTGCAAATCACAAGTCCACGGGAAATGTTGGGGAAGATGCTCATCTCCATAAGATCGTTGAGCTCACTCTCGATCTCGCCATGGCACTGGCATGGGGTCTTTCACGCCGCACCTCTGACTTTCATGCTGAACGATATACATTTTACATGCGACGTTATCTGAACTGTGTCCAAATACTGTTCCCGGAGTACAATCTCAAACCCAACCACCATTACGCTCTACACATCTCAGACATTCTTCTTCTATTTGGTCCGTTGCATGGAACCTGGGCATTTTCCCTCGAACGATTGATCGGCAGACTACAAAATCTCAATACAAATTCTAAAATAGGTCAGTCAATTCCTTCACTGCAAACACTATTTAAAACCACTTTATTGATATCAAGACTAGGGGATATGGAAAATACGGTTATGCACATGTTCTGCAGGCGCTCCAACCTCATCCGCCTCATGGAGTCCCCGGATTGTCCCCCTTCTCTCGTAGAGGCATGGTCTACATTTCGCAGTCGTCTAAAACTTGGTGACTTGGACCAGGGGCTACCACACTCAAAAGGGTCGACTGGGACAGGACTATGCTCTGGGCCTGCCCAGGGAACATTAGACCGCGATGTTCAGCAAAGATTTGAGTTGATCTTTCGTCCTCAACAAGATGCTCAGTCTAAGGTTTACTTCAACACTGAGACAGCAGAACGTTTTCGTTGCTATGAACGCCAAAATGTTCAGTATTCGGACTTCCAGACATCGGAGAAACACAGCCTTATTTATTTTACCAACGCACCTGGTGTCAAGGCAAGGAATGGAACGAATTTATACCCAGGTCAAATTCGTCAAATTTTCCGACACAGCCACTTGGTCTCTGGGAGACATCTTGTCACAGACATTTTTGTTGCAGTCCACACATACGTTCCCGTGGCCCTAGTGAAAGATCCCTTTGCAGCCTTTGTTGATTTCCGGGCAGCAATATTCCATCTGGACCCGTCTCGGGCGGTAGAAGTGATCAGAGCCTCGCAGATCCTGTGTCATGCAAATCAACGGCCCTGGGGCAAGGACTCCGTGGTTATGAGAGCTATTGACAGGGTAAGTCGTATCTGCCTTCGTAATTTATCCTGCTCTGATTTGCTTGTAGGAGTACTAATGTTGGGCCACAGTTTGTCGTACTCGCACATATTTTTGCCGAAGTAAGTTCTCAATACATTTCCTGTTTATCCACTGTTCTTCAGAATTTTCCTTGCTCAACGAACTTGAAATCGGCTACCTTTTATAAGTTAACACCAACTGAAAATGTTCAATTAACCCGTAGTAATGTGAGGATAAGACGGTCATTCGCGTGTAAAGGTTTTAAGCCCGAGAGGATATAATTGTGAGGCTACGGTGCCCGCCTAGCCAAAGCAAAGCCGAAGGTTGTCGCCCAGTACTGTAAATCATTATGACTTAAAAGCCGGAAATTTAATAATCTGTTTGAAATTTATGGCATTGATTGAACTCGGCGTCCATGAATTGCTAGATGTTTTACCCTCGTTCCGACTACCAGTGCACACTATGGGCTTGCAATTTCTGCCATCCATGCCAACAAACGCCTATGAAATGGCTTTCCTTGCTTGCCCGCTGATTATCGACTTCGTAAACGAGTGTGGTAACCCGGCTGCTGAAACTGTCTGTGAATCCGGGGAGCAAGGCAAGTTTGCGAAGGCGGGCAATGTGCTGGTCATTGAACCGAATGAAGCGGGGTCGACGTTCCCGAAGGGCCAGAGTAATGAAGGGTTCTCAACCTGAAACTGCTGCTCCTGGCGTAAGAGAAATTCCTCTTCATCACGAATCCAGGCTGTGAGGCGGGGAATCTCAACGTTGTGCCGTTGAATCTCCTCGTGAGCTCTCTCTCTCTTGAAGTGTTGATCCATGAGGACCCGCGCCGCCAGCTTTGCCCAAGGCTTAAATTGAATGTCTTCTTGGGTATCAGACAGAAGGTCAAAGTCAGCAAGGAAGGCGTACTCGACGACGCTGTCCCACGACAACTCGGATCAAGGAGGAATGAGAGCGCTGGCAGCGCGGTTATAATTTCCAAGGGCGGTGCAAATTTCTTGTGACCGAGCTTTAAGGGCGTTCCCAATGTGCTTTCGCAGCTTGTAACCTAGCTATGTTAAAAATAGAAGTGAAAAAGGTAAGTTTACGCACCTGTGACATGTTCATCTTGGTCAACTCAAACATCCGCTGCACAATGAGACCCTCCAGCCGATCGAGGCACCGCTGATACTTTCTTTTCCCAACCAATACTGCTGTTTCCTTCCACTTCAGACTCTCGGGCTACGGCTGCCACCTCGCTTCCACATCTTGTGCATGACGACGGTTTGTCTCAACCGAGCGAGTGTAATCGCGGTTCTCGACAGTTTCTGGTGTCATAATATTCCACTCCTTCTGTGTCAAAAAAAGCCGCTTTCTGATGATAAGTGTAAGGCCGGTGACCACATCCATATATAGTGCCGGAGGGTCTGGCTATTGGCCAGACCTAAAAGTCGCCTTTTGGCTGGAACGGTTGAGCGCCGGGAGAGAGTGTCTTCCAATAAGGAGCTCAGTTAATTGAAGACAAGAAGGCAGAAAGGGACTTACTGGCTGGCCTGCAAGTTAATTAGCTTCTGCCAATACTCCATCTCAAGCGACTCATGAATGGGCTCGCGTTTTAAGCCACGAAGTTAGGCTTGCTCCTCCAATAACCAGGTCTCAAAAACCCCGGTGTGGCGAATTTTTTGATCTTTCATCTGCTTCTAGAAAGCCTCATCATTACTTAGAATAGAAAGAGCCTGCTTGTAGTTGTTCACGACGAACAATCCTGTGGTGTGTGGGTGTTAGACAGAGAGAACAAACGGCACCAAAACCGACTGACTGAGATTTTGGTAGGTTTCATTTTCGTCTGTGTGCTTCAAGAACTGCGCAATCTTTTGTTGACGGTGAAAAAGCGCCAGGTTAACTGAGAAGAGGAGCCGACGTACAGCTCTCCGCTTTGAACAATATCTGATATGACAAGCACAAATCCATGGCAACCAAGGGCAAGGAATACACCTGTCTCGTCGAAAATACCCCACATCCGAGCCACGAGATCATTGGCCATGTTCTTCCATCGATCTTCACATGGATTGTCATCGTCATCGACAGGGAGGATATCTTGCAGAACGTCCTTCGCCGTTTATTGACTCGTTCGCGGGTAAGGTAGTAGTCGCCTTGAACTGTACGCGCGCCGGGTCTTTCATTGGTTATGCCAACTGGCGCAGGCTGACCATCGTCACTTGGGATATCTGGTGCAGGCGCTCGATGTAGGATCCTTTTCAGTGAATCATTGCCATCTATTGTAACAAGCATCTTGAAAATAAGGTCAGGCTCTCCTTCAATGCGATAGGTGCAGGCGGGAGACGGCGCCAATTCAGGGAATCGCGCTTCAGAGCTGCTTGAACCCGTTCATCAACTTTCTGGCGAATAGAGAGGTACACGTCATGGCAGACCGAGAACTGTTTGCTGACATATGGTCGAAACAGAACACCGTGGAGATCACAGATTCCTTTGACAAATGGCTGACACTCTGAGATACTGAGTCTGTGGTAATTATCGCTGCGGGAATCCCAACATCACCTAGGACAAGAGGAATACTCTGAGATACTGAATCTGTGGTAATTATCAGTATCTACAGTTACAGTATAATATGGCACATACGATAAACGTCCACAAATTCAATTGGGCAATGGGTACCACCCTTGAATTTCAGACACCGGCGGATCAGGCGGAGTACTTGCTAAACCACCTTCTCCCAAGGAATTGAGCCATGAAAGATAGGCATCTGTCATACCCTCCAGCTGTTCAGAAAATGCTTGATCCCGCAACACCGTTTGGTTGCGTCGGGTTCGGTGGTCCAACTGCAGCTTTCCGGACAAGGTAAAAATTAGCAAGAATCGTCGGCAATCCTTGTGTCCTCGCTCGCCAGCGGAGTATTCAAAATTGCGTGGTTAGCCTCTGCGCGAGAAAGTCGTGCCTCCTCAGTTGATAGGACTTTCCCAGAATCATGGCCCATAGCCTTGCCGTAGAGTCTGGATCTTCCTGCGGACGCCCTCCTGTGTTTGGAAGAGCCAGTACGAGAAGCCATTATGGAAAGAGTAGAACCGCGAATAAGTGGATTGTGTCACTGCGGTCACCGTGACCTGATGTGATTTTTGGGCAGCGATCAGTCATCTTATCTTAATCTTTCCTGTCCTTGAGCCCCTGCAAGGCCTCTAAACGACCCTTTTATTTTATCTCTCTCTTGTATGGTGTAGATCATGTCAGATCTTAGATAAATTCCAGTGATCACAATGAGAGAAAGAAACTGTATAGCATGGCTTGACGCGCTTGATTAGATCATAGATTGACTAGACTAGACATGACATTTCCTTAATGAGGACAAGCTGCCTCGGCGGCAAGGCTTTCTCACAGACGCGGCTGCGCCGCGACGATATCCCCGGGAGGCTCCACCTTCAACCATTCTTTGATGCCACGCAATGCGATGGCCCACAAGGCAAGTCTGGTTTGACCTCGCAAGCTCGCTCTTCAAACTATGCCTCAATCTAGATATCTCGTTTTTGCTGCTGTCAGTCACGAGAGTTGATTTGCTCTAACCCCGTCGTCATCTCTAAATGGAATTAATTCATGATCTGGGAAGGAATTTGATTGAGCTTAGGGAACGATCCACTCGTCAGATCTGATTATTTAAGGCCCTGAACGCGTGAAATATAATTATAAATTGGAACTGTAATTCCTACGTATACACAGACTGCAGGCTCTCCAAACCTGCAGGCTAGATTCATAGGGCTCCGTTAGAAATTGCCGAAAACTGTTTAACAGCTGTTACTAATAAACGACCCCCCAACCCATTTCTAACAGGGTGTTAATAACTTTTAATAACAATTTCTAACAGCTGTTAGTTAAAGCAAGGCTGTTAGAAATTGCTCGAGCGCGGAAACACATCAAGGCTATTTTTATGAACATTCAATGGGCTTCTAGATCTGCAAACGCGTCGAGCATATTGGATTCGTTCCGAGATCGCAGCGGCAGTTGACCAGGTAAATTCTCTCAAAATTCTCGAGAGAAGCTGTCCGAGTTTCGTAAGAATGGGCCGAAACTCTTCTGCAGGCATTGCTTCCCAGTCGGTGAAGGCGGGAATATTGACAGGCACTCTCTTCAAGGTCGCAGAGTGAAATTTAAGAGGTAAAGACGGTGATTTTGTGTTACTTGATCTCATTAAGCGTGCACAGTCCCCGAAAACCATCTGAATTTCTAACAATTTCTAACATACCCAAATTCCTCGATGAATTTCTAACATGTTACTACCAGTTACTAACAGCAAATACTAACACGTGTTAGTAGCTCAAGTGTTTCTAACGGAGCCCTAGGCCGCTAGAATCACATCCTGATAATTTGCAATTTAGAACTTGACGCAATCGCGTTAGCGCTGGGTGGTGTTGCTTCGGGAACACAGAAGTCGAAGCTATGAGAAGGCGGGTTACGCGTCGAGGTCGGCATTTTCTCGGTCGGTATCAGTTGTCTATATTGTATGTGGTGTTAAAACTACACTGTGATATGTGACGAAAAATGAGGCTTACCTTGCTGTCTCCCACAAATCTAAAAGCATCTGGTTGATTCCGGATTTAGGATTCCTGCTCTCTACGATGATAGCTTTGAGGTACCAGGGGAGGCGTGTCTCTCTGTACTTCCGGTTGCAAACTCCAGAATGTTTCCCTGTCAGAAACTCGTCGAGGGGAATGCGTTTCTTCCGAGAAAGAGTCTTAGATTGGCAAAAACAGAAAAAGTTCAACGAAAAGCGCACTTACCATGATGTGAGATGTCGCTAGGTCGTAGTACGAAAACCAAGGATTAAATAAGCCCGGGTAGCAGACTTGGGGTGAATTGGTATAGCCAAAATTGAAGTTCGCGAGCAGTTTTAAAGCATCAGGGTCATCAATCGACCACCAATGCCCTGGAA